>CAWUFW010004342.1:0-730000 GCA_963921515.1 Calotriton arnoldi | reverse complement strand
TCCGATTTGGGCCGGAAATCTCTCCGACCGAGCCGGACCCGGAGAGATTTCCGACCGAATCGGACCCTAGCAGCCCGACCGAACGAGTACGATGCGCACGTATGCTATCGGACTCGATTCGGTCGGACTCCCATTGAAGTCAATGGGAGCCTGTCGTACAACGCGTACGCGGGCTCCCATTGACTCAATGGGTGTGAGGTGAACACGGGCGCCCCCTACAGCGTGTACGCGGTGAAGCGACTCGCGCCGTACACGCACAGGTAGGGGGGACCCATGGGTCCCCCCTGTGTGCGACTCGTGCAGCTACGCGTACAGGGGGGTCCGACACGGACTCCCAAAGTACGGCTCCGACTGCTCCTTCGAGCCGGACGGCGCGAGTCGGACGGACTGCTCGCGGCGCGCATCGTACTTGCCCGGCCGGGGAACGTCTCCATAGCGCGGTGCGAGGCGTGTCCGAGCGAGTCGGTTGGAGCGGTCAGCTTTCGTGTACGAGTCGGTCGGTGAGGTTGGATCTCGCGAACGAGTCGGTCGGAGTTTTCGCATCGTATTCGCTCGCCCGGATGCACGTACGAATCGGTCGGGAAACAGGGCTCCGAATCGGATCCAGTAAAGCCAAATCCGATTCGGAGCCCTACCGGCCGAGATCGGAATCGGCCCCATAGTGTGTGTTTACCACATGGACTGATATACCCTATGCTGATAGAATTAATATGTCTGCACAACAATATATTGAATCGTGGTATCTTGTTGTGATGTGTCTTGTCCTATACTGATTAAAGTGCTAAGTGCTATGTGTTAACAACCAAGTGCTACCCTGGATCCACCCATGATCCTAAAAAGTTAAAAAACCTAATATATAAAAAAGTTGGGGGTGGAGTTTCTAAATTCAGATCAAATAATTCATTCATATTCGCCTAAATGCTATTCACAGCTTGCTGACTAGATGATATTAAAAAACACAGAGAAACCAGAACTCTTATTGGTAAAAGTTATATGTTACATTACTCTAAGGGGGAGAGGTTACTATGCTATGATCACTTGTCAAATTCATTATAACCATGTGTAAAAATCCTCACTGGAGTTGTGTCCATTGGGGGTCTTAGTATCTAGTTCTAAGATATATTGAGTTTCAAGACGTCTAAGTTTCGCCTCTCTGTTTCCACCCCGTCTGGACACAGGAATGGAATCAATTATAAAGTAAGTTAAATGTTTGAGGTCATTGGCATGCACTTCTTTAAAGTGTCTTGCAATCGGATATGATTGGTCACTGTTGGTTATTACTCATGTGCTGCAGTATACGTTTGTGGGCCTGTAGTTTAGTACTGCCCACATACTGCTGCCTACAAGAGCATTCCAACACGTACACCACATATTCCATGCGGCATGTGAGGAATTTTGAAATTTTCATGGGTACATCCGAAAAAGGGGTTTTGTAGGTGGTTTTATTAGTCCCATATTGGCATGCTCTGCAAGTATTGCACTTAACAAATCCCCTACGTGCAGTGAGCCAATTGGTCGGTTGTTTGACCTCTGGGCTGCTACTAACCACTGAGTCCCTCATGGACCTGGATTTCCTGAATGTAATACTCGGATGTTTGGGCAGGGTTTTACCGATTATGGGATCACTTTTAACAACTGGCCAATTTTTGTCAATTATCCTACGTATTGCATTTTGCTCTTTACTGTACGTAAGGATAAGCCTAGTAGTAGTGTCTATTGTTTTGGCATTGGTATTTGTGACAGGAGGTTTTCTAGTTAGCAATTCATGTCTCCCCATGTTATTGGCTTTTGTGATGGCTATATCTATTTTGCTGAGTTTCTGTGCCTCAGCCAAATCCAGATCATTGCTGCACGCCCTACGAATCCTCAGCATCTCACCATATGGTATACTATTGATGGGATGCTGAGGGTGATGACTCGTTGCGTGCAGTAAGCTGTTGCCAGCCGTGGGTTTACGGTATAGTTTTGTTTCGATCTTTTGGTCCCTAATGTATACCACCACATCAAGAAAATACACACTTGTACTGCTGATGGTGGCAGTAAATTGGAGATTGACATTGTTATTGTTGATACTGTTTACAAAATCAAGGGCTGAAACCTCTGTGCCTTGCCATACTATGAACAAATCATCAATGTAGCGCAACCATAATTTAACCTGGCTGTCTACAATTTGCTTGTGCTCCCTGTTCAATATCATCTCCTCCCACCAACCCATGTGTAGACAGGAGTAGCTAGGGAAAAAGCATGCCCCCATAGCTACTCCTCTAGTTTGCTGATATACTTGGTTAGAGAACTGGAAGTAGTTGTTGTCTAAACAGTACAGAATCATAGTAATCAACATTTTATTGTGGTGAACCAAACTTGATGGTCTACTGTCCAAATAATGTTCTATTGCCCTGATTCCATCTTTATAATGGATACTTGTATATAAAGATGTTCCGTCAAGACACATGAGCAAATAGCTAGAGTCCCATTCAAATGTGCTTAGTCGTCTCAAGAAGTCTCCAGAGTCTTGGATGAAAGAAGGTAGATTTTTGACGAAATCCTGCAGGAAAAAATCTATATACTTGGATGTATTTTCCAACAATCCTCCTCTGGCCGAAATTATTGGCCTTCCTGGTGGTGTTGTGGCATTTTTATGCATTTTAGGAATAAAGTAAATGATCGGCATCTCTGGATGTACGTTTTTCAAAAATTTCAGTTCATCCATGCTTAGCAATCCTGCACTGCGCCATACATTGAGTTTGGAGTAATATACATTCCATGAAGAATGTACTGTTTGCATATTGCTTTTTTTTTAATAACAGTTCAAGTCCTCCAATTGTAGATGTGCCTCTTTCATGTACTCTTCTCGTGGCCAGATGACAATATTGCCTCCCTTATCGGAATTTCTAATAACCACCTGATCGTTCTTCTGCAGTTTTTTGATCAGCCTGTTATACGCATGTTGTTGGTATTCATATTTCTTCTTTGATCTGGCAGAACGAAATTTCAGACTTTTTATTTCAGTGGTGACTAGTTCATTAAATATGTCAAGGGAGTCTCTGACCACTATAGGTTGAAATGTTGACTTAGGTTTGAAATTTGTTTGGATTATATGGAAACCCCTTCCACTGGGACTTCCCACCTCATTTTCATATGTTGTATTTTCCTGCACCAATTCCTGCAGATTGGTCAACAATTCAACATCCTCTGTAGTCATGTTGTAGCTTGGCTATTTGTATCAGTTATAGTTGTCGTGATCTTATTGGTGACATTACAGTTTGCCAGATGATATTTTTTAAGTTTCAATTTGCGGATGAATTTAAATATATCCACACAGGTTCGTGCATAATCAAAGTTGCTTGCGGGACAGTATGATAATCCCAGTTCCAACAGTTTTATTTCTGCATTATTGAGACTAATGGGCGATAAGTTCACATCTGTATTGGTCTTGCTCATTACTTCCGTTGCCATCTCTTGTTGTATTGTGTTTTTTTGTTGCTGTTGGCGCCTCCGATTGCACTGGCGCCTTTGTCTCCGCTTACGTTGAGCCTTTGATTGTTTGTACGTTCTGCTTGCGGGGTCTTAGTGTCTGTCTTCGGTCTTGCCTCAGACAATTCACCTCCTCTGCAAGGGAGAACTTTTGAAACCCCAATCGTGATGAGATCCTGGATTGATCAGTTTCTGTCTCACTCTCAACTGTCGAGCTTAAATCAGATGCCGAGGTTGAGGATGTTGCTACCTCCCTTCTCTTCATATGTGCATCTTCACGTTGGATGGTTTGTTCTGGAGTTTTAAAGGCATCGTATTTTTTAGTGAAGGTAAACACTTGTCCCTGCTCATAGCCGTATTTGTCTCTTTGAAACTTAAACGCTTTACGCTTTTTTATAATTTCTTCTTTCTTTTCTAGTCTGGCCAACATGTCTTCACGATATTTCTTACTCACAGGTGTGACTTCAAATTTGGTAATTTCTAAATTCAGTTCATCAATTTGTTCTTGCAATTTTAGTCGATCACTCTCAGCATATTTGACCAGTATTTCTACAAGTCGACGTGATGATTCTAGATTGCTATCCGCCCATTCACATAGCATTTGCGGGTCCGGATTTTCATAACTTGGAGCAATCATGATGCGTAACCCCCTCGGAATACGCCCTACTTGCAAATAACTACCCAATGATCGGTGTTCCCACCATTTCGATTGTTCCATTTGCATGAACTTTTCCAATTTCTTAAATAAGTCTCTGATGTTAGTGTTCCCCCCTTGTGACGGGCCACAAGGGGGGAGGGAATCAGACAAAAGGATTGCTTCCACACACAAGGAGCTGCATGTTTAGCAGCTTGCTGTGTTTCGGAGCAATGCCGGCACCCTCTGGAGGAGGGGAGCCAGCAGGGACCGTGGAGGAATTCAGGGGCCTCCCCCGCAGTCCCCAATGGTACAGGCTCCAGGGCACCCAGCATGACACGGACGGGCCCCAGGGAATGAGGTCCCTGGGGACGAAATCGGCCTGCTGAGGAAGCCGCATGGCCCCCCACCCCCATTGAATTGTGGCTGAGACCCGGGGATGGAGTCCCTGGGGCCAAAATTGGCCCGGGGAGGGGGGGCTGCATGGGCCCCCTCCCCCATTGAATTGTGACCGGGCCCTGGGGGATCGGGTCCCAAGGGCTGAAATCAGCCCAGGGAAAGGGGCCACCCGGCCCCCTTGGAAAAAACCTAAAACAGAGTCCATGGGTCTCAGTTTTAATTACCCTAAGTATGCAAATGCACATATTCATCTGCAAGGTCTGCCTGTTTGGCCGAGCCCCATTTTCCTTAGAAGTATGCAAAAGTCTTTCCACCTTATCCCACATTGATGGACAGCTTAACAAAAGGATCCCGCTTTTCTAGTCGATTTTTGTGACGTATTATTGATGCAAAGGAATATGAAGGCATCTCCACCAAACAAAGACGCACTTACTTCATTTAGCTAAGAGGGAGTACCCCTATTTGGTGAAGATTGACCTCTTTGTAGTCTCGTCATCTTCTCTTGATGAGGATTCACGTTATCACATTGCCGAAATTACATTCACAGAAGGTCACTGGAAACATTACTTCATGGTCCTTTATGCAGCGGTAGTGTAGAATATGCACAAGACATTTACCCAATGCGGTAGCACTTACTAATTAACCAGATGAAAGTACTCTAGTTGGGTAGACATTTTCTGCAAAACTGGGGACTCTTCTTGGAAAAAGTGAGGTTCGAATCTGGCTCTGGTGCTGATTTCACAGAAATTACTCCTCAACGGGAATCACTCGCAAATATAAGCCTAGCAGGTGTCCCAGTTGAAGCTCCACTTCAGTCAAGCAGAAACGATCCTAACTTCTTGAGCTTGGCAAAGGCAAAGAAAGTGTCTTTCCTCTCATATTCCATGTTGAAAAATTATATGAAATCCTTAATGGAGGTGAATTCATTGTTGATCTATTGGAGAACAATCTGATGTGTAGTGACTGTGATGAGTAGTCCATGGTTCTCCCTTTTAATTACCCCAAGTATGCAAATGCCCAAAATCCATAGCACCACTCACACACCCACTCACAGACCTAAACAGGCACTCACATACTTACTCACAGACCCACACAGGCACTCACAGACCCACTCACAGACCCAGAGAGGTACTCACACACCCACTTAGACATTCACACAGTCACTCGCAAACCCACTCAAAGACCCACACATGCAGGCCCTCACAGACCCACTCAGACACACACAGGCGGTGACACACCCACTCACACAGGTACTAAAACACCCACTCACAGACCCACACAGACACTCACACACCCCTTCACACAGGCACTCTCAGACCCACTCACAGACCCACACAGCCACTCATAGACTCACTCTCAAAGGTGACAGGTTACAGTTAGGATTCAAAAGTTTAAAAAAAACATCAAAAAGCACTGGAAAAAACCCAAAGGTTACTGGGACGTTATAGTTAGGAAATAGAATTTAAAAAAACCTTAGATATTTAAGGAAAAAAACAAAGGTTACAGTGACGTTATAGTTAGGCTCAGATTTCACTCATAAAAAAACATTGAAATCCAGCAGTTATAGTTACCTGAGCTTACTATGACTTACACCCCCGCAATGCACTGCTTATGACCTCACATATTACATCACTCATGACATGGTCAGTGACATCACTGAAGCAGTATTTCTTCACTAAAAGGTTTATCATTTTGAGGCTAAAAAGCGTAATATCTGCTGCAGTGATTCTAATGAAGTTTGCAGTAAATGATTTACTGGAACAGGAAGGAAATTTAATGGGGAAATAATTGGCAGAAGAATGCATAAAGCAAATAGTTGCATTAGAGATACTTTAACAGGGCCGACTCTAGCTCATTTGTTTTAAAGCACTGGTTAGGTTCGGATTCTCTAATAAGAATGCAATTATACCCAAATGAACCCTTTCTAGCAATGTTAGGAAAAGATTATGAAAGACTGAGGGACAAAAAGAATCTCTTTGACAAATTCAGTAACCCACTGAGCTATCCACATACAATATAGTTCTGGGATCTGCATAGTACACGTTCTTTTCAGCAGGTATGTTAATCCTCTGTGCTACTTTATGATGAGCCAAACTGCCACTAGACAAACCTCCAATATATCTCCAGCAGGAACAATAATCATCAGAGTTATCTTGACATTTTTATTGTTGCCTAAAAACTGCTGGGCACCCAAGGAAGTCTGCAGCAGGCTTTTTAAAACCATAAGTTATTTATAAACACAGCAACACCCTCTCCCCTGAGGTCAGCGCCAGGTGAGGCTGCACTAGTTGCACCGCCCTAAAGTCAGCCCTGCACTTTAAGATGTCACAAGTAATTTCATTGGCGAGAAGGGGTAGGACTTTCAGATTATATTTTTGCAATGTTTGACAGTTGGGGAGAATGATCTGAACCGATGCCTATTTTTAGGCACTGGACGTTTATGCAGAGATTTTTGTGACATCTCATTTTGTTTTTAGGCATGGCTTAATAGCACACCTGTCTCCTGACCTTATGTGATTAACATAAAAATAACTTCAAGAATCACTCCGCCTTCATGTTTATTTTGAGAACACCATTTGATTGGGTGGACTTTGTGTACTCCTGCTTAAAAAATAGAGTGCTTGTATTGCAGTTTTTGCCTTGTAGGAAAGCTTATGCTCAACATAGTAGAACTGAATTGATTACAATGGCAAGTTAATGGTCAAGGCTATAGGTTTGATCAATTTATTGTGTAAAGGTACGACAAAGGCAGTAGGCCTGCCATATTTATGCTGAAAAGCCTATGTTATCGCCAAGGTCGATTTCCATTACACTGTGCTAGAGCTTGTGGATAGATATTTTGTTACAGGAAATCTAACAGATTCCCACAGCAAGCAAGGGTTTTGATGTTGGTTATTCTCTTTTACAAACCTTATGGGTAGACGATTTGTACTATGATACTCATTGCTAGACCCTCTCAGAAGAGCCTGCAGGTGTAGTTGTCTGCAAGGCCCCTGTAATAATATTTAAAAAAAATCGTTACAATAATTCTACATCTTTAGAACCTTTTGGTCAGCCTTCTTTTGTCCAAGTGTTATTTACATTCTGCCTCTCCCAATGACCGCATACTACTTGGGACAATGGGTTAGCCGATTTCTGCCATTGGCTCTCGACCTGTGAATAAAGCAATTTTGCTTGATCAAATGTACGCACGTGCCTGAAAATGAGAGTGTTTCAGTGACACTGTCAGGGCTGGTGGCCAGTCCTTTGGTTTTTCATCTTTTTCTTTTATGGGTCCCTATTTTTTGAGTGCCCTTCAGATCCTCAAGTCTAAATTTCAACAATAACAACAACGTTATTGGTAGGCATCTTAGATCAGCCACCTGTTACAATGAAAATTCAGTTGGTCAAATCAAAGTTTTATTGACATATTTCTCATTTCAGGCAGAAGTCCTAGTTAAACACCTTGTCATGATCCTTGGGTATATTGAATACCGGACAGTCAGGTTGATCCTGCCTTCTCATCTTGGAGATTCACCCACTTCCTGTCTATAGCCCAAGGAAGTAGAGGAAATCTTATCACTAGGGAGAACGGGGTGTGGAGCGAAACAGAGAGAGGAAAACACTCACTGCAGCAGGTTTGATGGCAGAAGGCCTGGGCCAATTTCTTTAAAGTACAGGAAGGCTCAGCGTATAAGACCAGAAATGTGAAGCACAACTTACCTGCCAAAACACAAAGAGAGATGAGGCAGTAAGTATGCAACCACCAACAGAATTACCTCAGCAAAAATTGTAAATCACATGTAGGATCTTAACCGATGCAGCTAGGAGTCCCTCTGTAACTAGCCCCCAGGCAAACCTGGAAACTTGCCCGAGAACCAGCAACGAATTCTGCCACACCGGTGAAGCTGAGATGAATTAGCAGTCAAAGTAAAAAACAGGATCAAAGTCAATGAGAAAAGAGTACAAAGGTTTCAAGGGGAACTGACAAGGGGACAAAACACCAGCAGTGTGGGGACCCGATCAGGTGCAAACTGGTGGGAAAGCTAGTAATTTCCAACAGCCGCTGTCAACAGACACCAGCTTTCAGATTAGGGAGACTCTACCTAACTTGATCTGGAAGATGCTTTGAAAAAATACTGGCCCTGAATGTTCCCTGAAAGCATGTTGCTAAACTGACCCTTAAAGTATCTGTCATGTATTATTGTAGCAAATATACCAGATCACCTCAGAGCAGAATGATGAAGACGTAGAGGAGACCCCGTAGGACCCCTGTGTTTTCCGGGGCTGGGAGCAGTGTGTCCTCTCATAGC
This sequence comes from Calotriton arnoldi, assembly GCA_963921515.1. NCBI lineage: Eukaryota > Metazoa > Chordata > Amphibia > Caudata > Salamandridae > Calotriton > Calotriton arnoldi. Next base: position 721,201 of record CAWUFW010004342.1, on the reverse strand, counting down.
ATGTCGTTGTCAGAGAGGGAAGCTCACAAACTGGAATTAGTGGGCAAGGAGGCTGAGTGGGAGTTGAGGCTGCTGTTGGCTACTATGAACGTGGAGGAAAAACAAGCAACTCAAGCACTAGAAAAGGCTAGCCCTGGAGGAGAAGAGGCTGGCTCCTGAGGAGAAAAGAGCATGCTAGGGACCTGTCCGGGCTCGCGAATATGGTGTTATCGATAGTGAGAAGTCTACAGTGGGGGTCACACACCCTTCATTTGCCAAAAGATATGGTGCCTAGCTTTATGGTGATAGATGACATGTATATATATGGTTAATCTACTATGCAAAGGTATTGACAATGTGCCGTGTGGACAAGCAGCACTGGGGAGTATTGTTGTGGGGGTTGGTACCTATACTGGGGAGGAATAATGGACTCTAGGACTCTAGAGGCAGAGGTAGCAGACTCACACACCCACATGAAAGAGGCACTAGTGCTGAAGTTTGGCTCACACCTAAAGAGTATCGGCACACACAAGCAGGCACATCAATTGTGAGTTAATTTTGAAGATACACCTTAAAAGTAGTGGAGGATTGGCTGTAGGGCAATGAACTGAGTACCTATGATGGGCTATAGAATTGGCTGATGAAAAAGCACATCTTGAGTAATTCTTTGTCAGAGCTGGATCAGTGGATTCCAATCTGACTGACCCCAGATGCTAGGAAGGGCAGCTGCTGTATGGGTAGACACTAGATTGTCCAAAAGATCCCAGTGGTGTGATTCCTAGAAGTGGCACCAGGCCCATACCAGGTAAAGGAAGGGAGCAACAAATCTAAAAAGAAAACTCTCTAAAGGCACAAGCTTCTGGCAAGTGAACCCTGATGGAAGAAATGCTTTGAGAAGAGTAGGTGTTTTGACTGCCGACAACCATTCCACCAAAGAGAGATTCCTCATACTCCAATAGAAAAGTTTAAACTAATGTGCACTCCACAGGGGTGACTAGTGTAGCTTTGGGGGAGTATTATACAGAGGAGGCCCTAGTTACTCTTTGCTGGGAGGTGGGGTGAAAAAGCTTCCTCAGAACATTTATTTATTTATTTATTTATATAGCGCCTGAATCGACCCCCGAAGGGGTATCTCGGCGCTTTGGGCGGGCGGCATGGATGGAATGCAGATTTAATTAAATCAGAGACAAAGACAAAAGAATCAAAGACAGAAAAGGGTGGTCTTAAGCAGCTTCCTGAAATGCAGATAGTCTGTACATTGTCTCAGGAGTAATGGAAGTTCATTCCAGTAACGCGGACCAAGATGTGAAAAGGCCTTTCCTCCCAGTCTAGCCTTTCTGACTCGATGTACCACCAGAAGATGTTTGGAACCTGAGCGCAAAGATCTCGAAGGTAAATACGGAGTAAATTTCTCTGAGAGGTAAGAAGGGACCAGATCGAACAGTGCCTTGTGTATTATGCAACAGACTTTAAATCTTATCCGTTGACGGACAGGAAGCCAGTGAAGTTGCAGAAGCAGAGGGCGGGAGTGAGTCCTGGGGGGGGCATTGAGGACCAATCGCGCTGCCGTATTCTGGACTACTTGTAGTCTGCTGAGCGAACTACAAGGATAGGTTTGTAGGGTCAGGAATGTCCATCGGCAGAAATCTGTCTGCCCTGTGGCCATGATACTCTAAGAATGGGAGAAGGTACTATCCCAGAGGTAGGTAATTGTCAGTCTCCACCTTCCCTTAGACTGCATCTTTTGCAGTGAGTGTCCACAGGCAAGAAAAGAGTCAGAACTGCAGCTGCCCAGGCCACCCTTAAAACACAGGTTTATGGGGTGCTGTCCCTAAGTGTAGGATACAGCGGCCGTGGAGAAGAATATGGAGTAGGAGGTGGATGCCATTCACAGTGGGAGGACCAGAGTGCCAGGGGTTACCTGATCTGACAAGAGAGAACCCCAAGCCTGGCTCTGGTAAGATGACCTCTGGCCTGGAGGCACTGCCCGCCTTGTACAGTGACAGGAGGCGGGGTACCTGGTCCAGACAGTCTCCAACAAGACACAGAGGGTGTCCCTAAGCATACGGTACAGCCTGCAACCTTGCTGTGCTGGAGGATTTCAGAGATTAAGTCTAAAGGTAAAATCTTTGCCAAGATTAACTTGCTTGTGTATGCGACCCACACTCCATCACTGTCAGTCTGAACTTGCGCCTAGGTCTTTTCTCAAGTCTGGCGCAAACAGTTTGTTTCACCTTGGAGGAGGCCATGAGGAGGAGGCGGCTTTCGGCGTAAGGAGAAGGTCGAGCATCGTGGATAGTCGTTGCTGTAGTGTGAACATCCACTCGTCCCTGGAGCTTCTTGTTGGCGGTTGTTGCACATTGTCACTGCTGTAGCGCAGTGCACATCTAACTTTGACAGTCATCGCAGATGGTCGCTGTTGGTACGAGGAGCATGTCTCACTGGAGCTTTGCATTGGCAGTCGTCACTGGCAGTCGCTGTCAGCACGAAGAGCAGGTCTCACCAGAGCTTTGCTTTGGCAGTTATCACAGGCTGCTGTTACTGGAGTGTGAGGTGCAGGTCTAGTGTTGTTGGTTTTCACAGACTATCACAAAGAGCAGTCCTTACCAGAGCTTTGCATTGGCACTCATTCCGGACAGCAGAGTTTTGGTGTAAATGAGCCTGTTCGCAGTTGCAAGAAGCCCAAATTTCAGGATTTTCACCTTTTTGTATTGGAGGAGCTTCCTCTAATATGTCACAGTGCAGTTGCGTTCCTCAGGACAGGCACCACCAAGTCTCCTTGTGATAACGACACAGACTTTTGAAGTGGTCAAGTGAGGGAAAGGGTTTTTGGGAAGGGAACTCCTTGGAGGGAGATCTGCAGAACAGAAGGGAAAACTTTAAAACAACTGATCTCTCCAGGCCCCACTCCAACTAGCTTAATAAAGTTTCTAATCACCTGCATGGGTTGTATTATCAAATTCTGTGATTGATTGATTGATTAGGGGTTTTCAACCTCTTCTGATGTTAAAGTCAAGATGTTCGGAAGGTGAACTGAAACCGCAAATTTGGAATCTGTGTTGAGAGTGCTAATCGTTAATCTTGCAGCAGAGTTTCAGCACTCTATTTAAACAAAAGGGTTTCAAAATATAACAGCACAAAGTCAAGTTCTTTTGTAAATGGACAATTATTAAAGGAAATTCTGCACCTTTCCTAGCAGAGTTCAAGCAAAGACAAACTGTCAGTAAATGTCTTTGTAAACGAATCAAGGTCATCCCACCCCAATTACTCTGTGAAGTTTCTTTGACTATAAATATGCCACAATATTGCTCAGATGTCCACGAAAGCAATGAAGACTTACCAAAGAGGTCATGCTCAAAAAAAGAGTCTTTCCAAAGACAACTGCATGCTCAGTTTTAAAAACTCTTGAATGTTTTTTTTCTTAAAAAAGAAATGTTATCAAGTTAAGCATGTCTGTGCTTTTACCGGTGAGAGCCTCTGGTGTCAAGTCTTAGAGAGCCCCATCCACTGCACTCCGATGGGCTGACTCAGAACTCAGGCTCAAGAGAAAACCGCAGGATTCACATGGCACAGCAACATTTCTTCAGAATAACAAGCAGAAGGCCTAGGGCGTGGATCCTTATAGACACGAAGCCCCACCCAAGATGGCAGTCACTCATGCTTGCTGGGACTTGAAGTCCCAAAACCAAACAGTAAATTCCTTGATGAAAACATTAGTAATTCCTGGAAGAAACCATTTGTTATTTTGTAAGGAAGTACAAACAGATTTATAGATTCCTAATCATCATGCCAACATTTAAACCACTACCTTCCCATGTCCTTTTCCTAGTGGACCTTTCCGCAGGGCCTTCATTTTCCTCAAATGGTCCTAGAGATACAACGGGTCACTGGAACCACAACATGATGCCAGCCAAGGGTTCAAGACCTAAGGGGCATCCCTTGGGGATTAGGACTCCCCCCATCAAAGAATGCCAACTTTCTACAACTATAAACAGAACAAGTACCTGACCCGTTATTCAATAATGCTGTTTTGTGGAGTAAAGCAGTCTCAGACCTTTATCTCATTCGAATGGTCTAACGTAATTTAATTACTTTTTTTTAGGAAAGAAACCATTTATATGAATGAAACATTGGGAGGCCATGTCTCCTCAAAAGATACTCTGTGCTATCACAAATACGATGAATGTTTGACATGGAACCTACATTATAATCATAAAGACAAACAAAATGACAACATAAACATTATACATCAAAATTATACAGCAGTCAAGTAGGTTCATACCACTACAGACAATTGTGTCCACATAGGTACATCATTTTTAACAACAAACTACAATGGCTGTAGAGCTACTGGGCATGTATTTAGACATCTAGCAGGCATAAATCATTTAAAACATAATGCTCAGCATAGACATTTGTCATTTTAATAAACCCAGTAGGGGTTCAACGCCGACGCGTTTCGAGTCCCTATCTCATTTATAGGGGTCTCTTCAGGGCTTGAGACTGGATAATCTAGAAAAAATAAGTACCAGAATTATTTCAGTGAACGTAACCAACAAAGCTATCAGTGCATTCAGCTATACATAGTTCTGGAAGAGTGGAAAAAATACCTGAGTGTTTGCACCTCGAATCTTCTATACAGTCAGAAATAATTTCGGATGATGACTGCAAAAAGATTTTTGAAAGGGACTTTGTGAGCAACTGGATACTAAAAATTATCGTTCTACTCAGTTTAAGAACATCGTAAAGTATGGAACTTACGTTCTGGTTATTTTAGAGGATGAAAGGAGGAATGGCGAAAATTCACGCTTGTTTTCAACACGCCTCTCTGGTTGTTTGTAGTATATGATTCTGCCATGAAGGGGACAGGGAAGCGGTTTGATTCAGAATGGCATCTTTGAAAAAGAAGAAATCATTTCGTGCGTGCTGAACATAGCGCACTTACATGGTGCAATGTTGAAAAGTATTCCGTGTGTAGATTACACAGCCGGATGCCGTTTATTTAACTGTTGGCTCCGGAGGAAACAATGTTGCCAGTTTCGAAACTATGACACAGTCATCTGCCGCGCTGCAACATAGTGCCAATATCGGCAACACTCAGTTATTATACGTGATGTACATAAATAAACCACACAACACCTTTTTTAGTGGAGAAATTTGCTGCAGGTTTATTTGCATAACCAATATGCCAACATGGTGGGTTATCTTACGGGCGATCCCAGGGCAGGCTAGCCCCTATGCCGCCTGCCCGTCTGATGAGCCAACTTGCACCGTGGCCCTGCCAACCGGTGGTTACCAATTCTTGGGAGAGGCCACCTCTGACCTCTGTGGACCGCCAGTCCACTCCCTTACTCACGCCCCCGACAGGTGGGCGGAGCGTTCCAGGCAGCCCCGGTGGCTCAGACCCACAACCGCCTGTAGGCTAACGGGGTGCCGAAGTTCTTCCAGGGGACCCGCTAATACATCCCTGGGTATCCTTGGCTTAGCACCCTGTTGTGCTGCTGCAAAATAGTACCCTTCTGTACCTTGCAGACTCTGGATCGCCCTGTAACTCCTCCTGCAACACAAAACAATAAGTTATTTCTTCCCCCTCCGTACCCTCTTATGCCCGTTCGCAGGGTGAGCGGTAGGGCGGGGAACAGCGAGACGGGCAGCGGTCAAGAGACCCTCCCGTGGGCGGGGGAAGGCTTATGTACCCTATCCCCTTTCCTCGGCCGGAAGTGACGCGGCCCGCCGACCCCTCCCCTGGTCATAGCCCAGGGAGTCAAATTACTTGCTTGTGCCTTCCTGTGGCACTAAGGTGGCCGCCCTGATGGAGGGCCCCCTACGGGGCCCCCCGGGCAGCCTTGGTATAGTGCCAATATCGGCAACACTCAGTTATTATACGTGATGTACATAAATAAACCACACAACACCTTTTTTAGTGGAGAAATTTGCTGCAGGTTTATTTGCATAACCAATATGCCAACATGGTGGGTTATCTTACGGGCGATCCCAGGGCAGGCTAGCCCCTATGCCGCCTGCCCGTCTGATGAGCCAACTTGCACCGTGGCCCTGCCAACCGGTGGTTACCAATTCTTGGGAGAGGCCACCTCTGACCTCTGTGGACCGCCAGTCCACTCCCTTACTCACGCCCCCCCGACAGGTGGGCGGAGCGTTCCAGGCAGCCCCCGGTTGCTCAGACCCACAACCGCCTGTAGGCTAACGGGGCGCCGAAGTTCTTCCAGGGGACCCGCTAATACATCCCTGGGTATCCTTGGCTTAGCACCCTGTTGTGCTGCTGCAAAATAGTACCCTTCTGTACCTTGCAGACTCTGGATCGCCCTGTAACTCCTCCACAGCTCAGGAGGTGGCCCCCGTCACCACCAGAGCCCCCCACCAAGGCCGCTATTCCTACCTACAGCCTGTTGTTTCCAGGGCCTCGCTTATGTCCAGCAGAAATAGGTCCATGCCTACCCTTGAGAGGTGACCCCCATCCACTTCCCAACTTCCAGTGGCCCTGGCATTAAGTAGACCATGCCTGATGAAACCAAATCCCCATTGATGGGTGAATTTACGCATGGCGCTGTTCACTCTCCTGCGTGAAATCTCAACAGCCTCTCCCGAACGGGCTCCTTGCCAGACATGGCGAGGTAACATCTCCGACCACCACAACTCACAAGCCCCCAGCTGAATACTCAATTGACACATGGTGTCCCTCATGTCCTGGAGCAGCCCCCTCTTCCCTAGCGTAGTCAGGTCATTCCCCCCAAGTGTATGATCAGAATGTGAGGTGGGCTGCTCCCTCCCCCAGTCTCAGGTGTAACTTCCTCTTCAGCTCGTTCCACCGCATGCCCGGGTAACCTAGCCAAGTGATCTCTGTAGCGGAGAAGCCATGTCGCCACTTCCTTATTTCAGCCCACTGTGCCACTCTAACGATGCTTGAGTGGCCAATTACCCAGACCTTGGTACCTGGTAAATAAAGAGATGTTGTATTTGAAGTCACTTTATTAAACGTATATATTCTATGATCTACTTTTGTACAAAACAAAAACACAGCACTGCAACATCATTTGGCCAACCGGGCCAAAACCGTACACCCTGTCCACACAGACAGATTCACATAACCCAGGGAACTTCTCCCTAACCTTCCGTTCCAGGCCTTATATAGCGCTTGTAGCAATGCGAATTCCACCGCCCTACTTGCTTAATCTGCTCTGGCGGCATTCCTGATAGGAAGGCAGTGGTGGCCGCCCCAATCCTGAAAGAGTGACTGCTAAATCTCTTATCTCCCCCTGCTTGTCCTGACAATTGCAAGCAAATCTTCATGATGTGGTCTACTTGGAACTTGGTCACTGGAGACCCGTCTTCATGAATGAGTATGTACCCCGCAGACCCCGGGCGGAGGGCCAAATAAGCCTGGCTCAAAAGGAGGGGGCAGTACCTGGCGTCCCCCAGCTCCTGTAGTAGGACTACTCTCCCTTTTCCTGCTTGATCAGTTTTGGATTGTCTCACCACTATCCTGAGACAAGAAGAGCTAATGGTCACGTCCCTGATATTTAATGCCACCCCCGAGGTATCCTGCTTGGAACGCGCAACTAGCTCCCCAATCCTGAAGGCCCCAAAGAAGGCCAGCGCAAAACTAGTGGAGAATAAGATTGCCTCGTACCCAGAACGGGTGGCCTTGGGCATGCTGTCTAGCATCCCCTGCAGGATCGAGAAACTGATGGGAGACCTGTTGTCCGGGGAACGGTGCTCGCTCCTCGCCCATCCCTTAAGTGCAGCCCTGATGACAAAGGATTTGGTCGGGTCAGGAAGTCCTCTCAACCGGGCGTGATGACTTATAGCTGACAAATGCCCCGAGATCCAGGGGTGGGATTTCCCACCATCCTTGGCCCACAAAATAAATTTATGCACTCTAAGTTCCAGTGGGAACCCCGCATCGTCCCACGCTCCCATCTTCGCACAAAAGGTGTCCACACAAGTCCTGTAGCGCTTCACCGTCCTAGGTGCCAATGACATCTCACCTAAACTCCTCATCCGCTGTTCCACCTCAGAAGATGCCACAGATGTGGAGGGAAAGGGGTCCTCTCCTCTCTCGCTCTCGGCCACGCCTCTCGGAAACGGCGCCACTGAAAACGAGAGAGAGCGTCAGCGGCAACATTCTGAACCCCTTGAATATGGCGAGCCCTGCATTCAACATTGTTTTTTAAGCATGCCCTCACCAGTTCTCTCAACAGACTCAAAACCAAGGGGCAGCTAGCCGAATGTGAGTTTATTGCCTGTACAACTGCTAAGTTGTCGGACCAGAAAAGTACCTTTTTCGCTGAAAGCACGGCCGGCCAAAGGTGCAGAGCTACCACTATGGGGAAGAGTTCCAACACAGTAATCTTGGAGGTAATCTTTCTCTTCTGCCAAGAGTTGGGCCACCTCTCGGCGCACCACTCCTGGTCTAAGATGGCCCCAAACCCTTCCCTTCCCGACGCATCTGTGAACAGGGAAAGTTCAGCGCTATTGGCCCAGGGAGCGCGCCAGATGACTGACCCATTAAAGTTCTCTAAAAAGTCCGCCCACATTAGCAAGTCCTCCCTCATGCCTCTGCTCAGTTTGACTAAGTGGTGCTTCTTAGAGACCGAGGCGGTCGCTCTGGCCAGTCTGCGCGCAAATACTCTCCCAGCAGGGATGACCCTGGCTGCAAAGTTAAGTTTCCCCAGGAGGCTCTGCACAAAGGCCAGAGGGGCCTTGTCCTGCCCCACTGCTAGTCTGATCTGTTGTTCCAGGTCCCTGACCTTATCTGGAGGCAGCCTGGATTCACCAAGCACCGTGTCCAGTTCGATTCCCAGGAACGTGAGTACTTGCGCCGGCCCTTCGGTTTTCTTAGATGCTAGTGGGACCCCCAGGTGGTTTGCCAGGGTCTGGAAGTCCGAAAGAGCCGCTCTGCATTCCTGAGTGCCATCCCGCCCAATGAAAAGGAAGTCGTCCAGGTAGTGGGAGACCCCTTCCACCCCGAAAGTATCCTGTAACGCCCATTGTAAGAAGGAGCTGAAGGCCTCGAAGAATGCACAGGAAACTGCGCACCCCATGGGCATGCATTTGTCAAAAAAGTACCACCCATCTAGCCTGAAACCCAGCAGGTGTTGGCTGCTCGGGTGCACTGGTAGCAAGCGAAATGCCGACTCAATGTCCGCCTTTGCTAACCAGGCCCCCTTGCCAGCCCTCCTGACTAAGTCCAGAGCCACATCTAGAGTACAGTATGACACTGAGCAAGCTCCTTCCTGCAGCCCATGGTTGACCGAGTCGCCTTCTGGGTAGGAGAGGTGATGGATGAGTCTAAAGGTCCCCGGCTCCTTCTTCGGTACCACCCCCAGCGGGGAAACTACAAAGTTGTCCAGAGGGGGCTCTCTGAAGGGCCCTGCCACCCTACCTAGCTCCAGTTCCTTCTTGACCTTTGTCTGCACTACATGAGGGAGATCCCTGGCAGACCTTAGGTTGTCTGCCTCCCTACACGTCAGAGTGCCCACATAAGGAATCACGAATCCATCTAAGAACCCTCCCAGTAAAAGAGCCCCATCGTCTTTGATGGGGTACCGTCTGAGAAGGGGGAGGATGTTGTTTAGGATGATGGGAGACGGCCCCTTCTGGGCGAGGGGAGCTGCAGAGCGGGGGGCAAGGGGTGCACTATTCCACAGTGTACTGGGAGGAAATTCAGGGACGCTGCGCGGAAGGTCTTGGGCGGGAAAGGTGAATCTAGCAGTGTCCTTCGGTGCTGCCACAGTTGTCCTATTTACTGACAGCAGGCGGAGCCTTGTCCTGCTTGGCCGGACAAGAGTTCGCGGGGTGTCGGCCACCGCATTTACTGCAGGCATGTTGAAACCTACACTTGACCCCCCAGGAGCAGGACCCTGCGTTGAAGAGGTTACAGGTACTCGGAGACACTCGTTTGGACCACCCTCTGTGGCCCCCCCTGCGTGACCCTCGAAAGGACTGCCTGGACGCCTTAATGACCGTCTGGGAGGACTCAGAATCCAGATGAACCCCCCCTTGCGCCTTGGGCTGCGTTACAGTGTTCTGTGCCCCGCGGGACCCCATATGGTCCATCCATAACTGGACCTCCTTTTGGTCCCACCCCATTTCAGGGCACACTGCCATCTTTTTTCTAAATTCCCTGTCATAGTTGACCCACCCTGACCCCCCCCACTTTTGCGCTTCAGTGTGAATCAGCCGCTGATATTGCACCAGTGCCTGCCCTTGCTCCGGGAATTTCTCCAAAATCACTGACTGAAAGATGGAGAAAGCCGCTAACCAGTTATCTATCGACTTCTCCGGCCATGCCTGGAACCTGACTTTCTTGTCCTCTTCTTTGCCGCCAACCCTACGGGCGTCCTGGCCGTGCTGGCCAAGCAAGAGTAAGGAAAAGATGTCCAGGAATTCACGCCTCCATATGAATTCTTTAACCGCAAGGGGCACCTCCCAGGACAGGGAGCTGCGGCCTGACAGGAGCGGCGCGTGAGATACCAGCAACTGCCCTGGGAGCGCTGCCGGAGGAGGCACTGGAGGGGCAATGGCTGACACGGCCGGCTGAATAACTGAGGCGAGCACAACCAGGGGGGGGCTCGGTGTGGACTGTGTGGAGGTAGCCGGGGCCCCCGCTGCGGGAAGACCGACTACCTCGCCGGGCGTCACTCCGCTAATACCTGCTGTACTTGATGGACCCGGGAGAGAAGGGGCCTGGGTGCCTGGTCCACGGCCACCATCTTTCTCGACGGCCACTGTCTCTTTAGCAGACCCCGCTAACCCAGGGCCTGGCAAAACTCTAGATCCGAGCCCCTCAGCAGGGAGGAGCAACTGATGCCCTTGTGTGTGAACCCCCTGGAGGGCCCACACGTTGGCCGCCGTTGATACCCTTCCCTCCCCGATGTTCACTGCTGTGGGTGCAGTCCTCGCACTGATCCCAGCGAGACCCGCTCTGACCTCTGACATGAAGCTCTTTAGCGTGTCCGAGAGCTTACCCAAGTCTTCGCTGGTGGCGAAGGTCCCAAGGGGGGTGCCGTCCGCCGGGGGAGGGGCTTTTCCCTGCGACACGGGCGGGGGAACGGGCAGCGGAGCACTTCGGGTGATGGCCGCTGCCCGACTCTTAAGTGGCGGCGGGTCTGCCGGGAAGTCTTTGTTAGTTGCCCTGCGTGTCCGTATTGACCGGGAGGGGCCTGCCTCTTCGCTAGGCTCCTGTTTAATGCTAGAACCCCCACAGATGACCCCAGAGTCTGCTGGGTCGCTGGCCTTCAAAAGTTCTGCGGCCCAAGCCAATCCCTTGGTCTTGGCCAGTTCGATGATGGCAGCTAGCTGAGCGTCTTGTGAAGTGCCTTGCTGGGTTTCCTCCACCTGGGACGTCAACGAGAAGAGCGACGGGGATCCCTGGCTATCCATAATCTCCTGAAGTGTTGGGCTCACCTGCAAGAAAAGACAGCAATGAGCTAACACCCAGACAGCGATAGGCACTCCCAAGATATCCTAATGTCCTTTCCGCTCAACAGCGAGCTGCGCCTGTACTTACTCGGCAAGGGAGAGCGAAGCGTCGAAGTGGGTGTCGTTCGTCGAGAATCTCCACAGAAACTGGGTGGAGATGAAGCAGAGAAACGTTAGGTAACCCCCCAGGCAAGGAAGCCCCCACTTCCTCCAGGGTCCCCAAAAGCGCACACACCCAGCGGCTGTACTTACTCTCCTGGTAATGAGTAAACGTACTCAGAGGAAGCGGCACGGCGCTTCCCTCAGCGAAACTGACCTGTTTCCCTGCCAGCTCGGGTGGGGTAACGGGGGGAGGGAGGGGGGGAGGAGGGGTGAGTGAGCGGTCGTTTTGGGGTGGTGGGCCAGCGTGAGCCTGCAACAGGTGGCAGCACAGTCTTGACCTGGGGGTGGCAAACAGAAGAAAGTTAGGGGGCAGCAGGTACCCAGCTTGCTCCACGGGGTCTGGACATCCAGAACCCCCACATTGCCCCATGGCGACAGCGGAACGATAGCAACATCTAATACATGCGCACCCATGTGTCCATGTCTACTGCGGCAGCACTGGCGAGGCAGGTGCCCTGGGAGTGGAAACCCGAAGGGCTCCCTCCGAGCACGCATGCCGGCCTGTCCTGCCCGACCCCCCCCAAGGCGAGGCGCTCCCCACGTCCCTGTTCAATGTCCCCATCGAGTGCAGAGAAAGTAGCCTGCATCAAGCTAAAGGCACTTTTTTTTTTTTTTTGACACCCATGTACTGATGGCATACATTGCGAAATAGCGAACACAGTCTTCCTGTAGAGGTACAGTACCCAGGCGCGATCCCCCCAAAAGCAAAACTGAGTAGACCCCCCAGTGGTGGAGCCCCGCTCCCCTCCGCCCCAAGCCGGTGCACACCCCACGGGGACGCCGCGCCCCCGCCGGCGAGAGCGGAGTAGCAGGCCCGGCCCAAAACCGCGGTGCAGAAGCTCCAGCTCACACCCCCCCCCTCCAGTCAGGGAGCGCACCCCGCGTGAACCGAGGACAGGCCCCGGAGGGAGAACAGACCCCGCAACGAGCGCCAGGTGCACCGCGAGGACCTTGAACAGAGGGCGTGGTGGGGGAGCGCAGCCAGCCAGGGACACCGGGAGGAGCGGCGGAGCTACACGGGGACTCGCAGGGCCCCGCAACCTCCCAGCATGTCAGCTGAGAGCCGGCCTTACCTCCCCGGCTGTAGAAGAGAAGCCTGGCGTACGCCGCCCCTCCGCTCCCAGGAGCCTCCGTCGGCCATCGAGGCCCCGGCCGGCGTGGCTCACCCTCCCCCCCACGGGGAATCCCGCCAGGTGAGGTGGCGGTGGAGGGCGACGGGTGATAGGAGACAGGCGAGGCCGTGTGCAGGGCCGCAAGCGCCGGGAATAATATGGCACTGCTAGGAATCAGACAGAGGATCTTCGGATTTCTCACATGGCGCTTAACCCTATAAGCAACAGCGCCTGCCCTACACAACAGATACTCGCGGGACAAGCACCGCCCGCGCCGCCACCTGGACTGCCGCTCACCTGAGTGAAGCGCCGTGCCCGGGAACCCTCCTACCCCTGGGGATGACTCCCCCCACCGCCGAGCGCACTGCTAACCCCGCCGCCTCCCTTCAGCGGCCCGCCGGAGCAAGCCAGGATATTGCCCCCCCGAGGGAAGGAACACGGCGTGGAGGCTCCTGGGTGAGCCCAACCCGCGGAGAGAGATCTCCCTGGAACGCTGGGGCAGCATGTCGCCTTGGGGGAGAGCGCGTCCCCGGGCTGTGGCCGGAGACCACTCCCCTGCCCTGGGGACGGCCCCCAGCAGGCAGCGTGCAACATGCCTCGCCAGCTACCCCTCAGCGACCCCGATGAGCTGGGAGGGGAGAGGCGGTGCGACTCGGCGTGGCCCCATGAGACCAAACGCCCGGGAGACAAACGCCAGTGGTCGCTGCGAACCGGCCCGGGGAACCCCGTGCACAGCGCCGGGCCCTGCGGAGCCAGCATGTCAGAAGCCCCCTCCCGCCCCCCTTCCCCCATGGAGAGCCCAGAGGGGGAGGGAAGGAAGGCGACGGGAAGACGGGGCCCGACGCATCGCTGGACGCGGCCTGTCGCTCGGCCAGGAATCGGGATATCTCCCGGCAAGTGGGCGGGTGGGGAAGGCCGAACGACCCCGCTGAGAAAAGCCCCGGCGGCGGGGCCCTGGGCGAGGCCCCCGGACCGAGCACGCTGCGTCATGCCCAGGGCCAGCCAGGCCTTACGACCCCAGGCACCCCCCTCATCACCTGAGCCCTCGAGGAGCTGTCCTCTTCCCCCTAGAACGGGTGCCGAAGCCGGGCATGGCCTGGCGCCCCTGCGTAGGGGGGCTGGGGGGGAGGAGTAAACTCACCAGGGAGCGCTCCGCGGCCGGCGACAACAGGGCGACTGAACAGCGAGACGGGCAACGGTCAAGAGACCCTCCCGTGGGCGGGGGAAGGCTTATGTACCCTATCCCCTTTCCTCGGCCGGAAGTGACGCGGCCCGCCGACCCCTCCCCTGGTCATAGCCCAGGGAGTCAAATTACTTGCTTGTGCCTTCCTGTGGCACTAAGGCGGCCGCCCTGATGGAGGGTCCCCTACGGGGCCCCCCGGGCAGCCTTGGTAGAAGCGAGGGCTCCGTTAGGCATACATTTAAACAAAGTGTCCGTTCATTTCTTGCGAAGCCGAACGGGGCTTTTACCAGATGATAGATGAATAGCCGGTTCTCCTTCTGTAATTCAAACGCTCATCCAAAAAGGTGATGGTGAATGTACGGGCAGCAGCCCGGATCTCCGGAAGCCTTATTGATCACCCGCCCATGGTGCCAGGTGCATTCTGGGGTCTGTAGTAGACTTCACGTCCGAAACAAATTCATGTTAATTGAAAAGCAGATAAACGTTTCATGAGATATGAAAAAGATGCACATTCATATTCTTCCAATTTCTTAAAGTTCATTGAGTCCATGAAGGGTACTGTTGAACTTAGAAATTAAGTAAGCTTCCTTCCTTAACAATGTCGTTTCAGTGTCACCTCCTCTGGGGTTATGCTTAATAACGCATAACACTGTCCATCTGAAATCACGTTCAGTGTGGTTCATTTCGATAAAATGGCTAACCATGGGGTCAGTAACAACTTTAGTCTTGATTCGGGATCTGTGTTGTGCAAGTCTGTGTCGTACTTCCTGATTGGTTTTGCCGATATATAATTTTGGACAGGGGTCAGACTATTGCATAGATAATATTTTTAGTTTTACAGTTGGAAAATTCTTTTGGTGTCCATTTAATGTTTCTATGTGAGAATTCTGTACCTTCAATTGTAGTGTCGCATGCGAAACAATTTCCGCATTTGCGATGTCCTGTAATAGGTTTAATGTTCCATTGGGACAACAGATCTCTTTTTGTCGTAGTAGTAGCCGATATTTCTGCACGGACAATTTGCTGGCCAATACTGGTATTTTTGCGCATGGCAAATAGAGGTGGTTGTAGAGGATGTTCCATATTATTTAACAAATGCCAATTATTTCAAGATGATCTGACGGAATTTGTTTGTCTGCGGGCCAAAAGTAGAGACACAGACAAGTTTGTCCTCTGGTTTGTGTTCTTTTTTAGTTAAAAGGCATTCTCGTGGAGTGTAGTGAGCTTGTTTAATGGCGTGTTTCAACAGCTTTTTTGGATACCCGCGGTTTCTCAGTTGGGCTTGGAAGTCTTCCGCATGGATGGAGAAATCTTCTAGTCGTGAACAATTACGCCTTATTCGAAGAAGCTGCCCATATGGCAAATTATCCTTTAGGCTGCGAGGGTGAAAGCTATTGTAGTGGAGAATCGTGTTGCGGTCTGTAGGCTTTTTATGTAGAGTTGTGATTAGTGTGTTATGATTGTGCCTCACTTCAACATCAAGGAATGTTAAACTGTTTCTGTTTTTTGTCATTGTGAATTGGATGTCAGGATGTCTCAAATTGACCCATTGGAAAAATGTTTCAAGATCTTGTTCTGTGCCTTCCCAGATGCACCAGATATTGTCTATGTACCGATACCATTGTTTCAGAAATTTGCGATGAGGGTTATTGTTGAAGATGTATTTGTCTTCAAAACTTGCCATGTAGAGTATGGCCATCTCTTGAGGAGACATGGCCTCACAATGTTTCATTCATATAAATGGTTTCTTTCCTAAAAAAAGTAATTAAATTACGTTAGACCATTCGAATTAGATAAAGGTCTGAGACTGTTTTACTCCATAAAACAGCATAATTGAATAACTGGTCAGGTACTTGTTCTGTTTATAGTTTCAAAAGGTCCGTCCTGACCTTAGCAGGACCAAACCCCCTTCTTGGTTAAACTTTCTATAACTGGCATTTTCATCATTAAAGAGAATTTTAGATTAGAATTAATTTGAGTGTAGCAGCATACCCCAATCTGCTCCCAATCTGAGGTTAGTACTTATTACATGCAATAAGGCAGCCCTGTGTTAGTCAGTGGGAGAGATAGGCCTTACAAAAGTGAAAAATGACGTTATGAGTTTTTCACTGGCAGGACATGTAAAACTTAAGTACATATGTCCTTCTTTTAAATACAATGCACCTTATGAGCCTTTAGGATCTACCCTGGGGGTGAAGTAGGTATTAAAAAGGAAGGTTGTAAGCTGGCAAAATGTTTATTTTGCCAGCTCAAATGGCAGTTTAAAACTGCACTACAGACTGCAGTGGCAGGCCTGAGACATGTTTTAAAAGGCTACTTTAGTGGGTGGCACAATAAGTACTGCTGCCCACTAATAGCATTTAATTTTCAGGACCTGAGTGCATTTAGTACAATATACTAGGGACTTAAAAGGATATTACTGACAAACTTTAGATAAGAGTATTCATAACATTCTAATGTAAAGGGGCCAGTTTGAATTTCCTTTAGTCAGTTTTCGTTCTACACCAGTGGGGAAACTAAGTGCACATCCAGAGGGCTCACACAGCCACTGCAGGTTCTGACCTTTCTTTGGTGCAGCTTCTAGCCTCCCCAAAAACGTTGGGTTTTGCAGTTTTTAAGGTTCTCAAAGTCTAGTCAAGCAAAAGGGTGGGAAATTGTGTCACAAGGACACTGTGAAATCCTTTAATATATATATATATACTTGGCAAGGGGTGCACATTGCCTCACTATGTTACAGGAAATGGAAGGGATGAGGAAGCAAGGAAAGGCGTTATGTGAATTTGTAATCAAACATGAGAACTGGGGCTATGGGTGTGGAAATGGGTCATTTAAGCACACTGGTGATGGACACTGAGTTGTAGCCTTGTGGAGCCCTCCACTGCAAGCCTTGCGGCTTTCGGATTGTTGCTAGTCATCATTGAGAACAATGTGGACAGTAGAGCCTATTCTATTCAAGCGCCGATGTTATCAACTAGCCTTTTACTAACAGTGTACTTTGAGCCTTACTGTAGGAATATCTGGAGGAAATTGAAAATGCTGCCTTATAAACTAAGCCGTCGCTTCCTCCCCTGGCCTCTCTTCTGTGTCAGTGGCAGGAAACCTTGTAGTCGCGGTGTACTTCAACATTAATGTATGGGATATTTGTTTAATAAGAACCCATGTCACTTCATGGCGTGAACTTTCACATTGAGAAAGAGCATAAAGACACTAAAAGGGAGATGGAGGACCACTTTACAGTCCTCTTCGCTGATACAGCAAAGGTATTTGACCGCATTAATAGTTCTTTCCTCATTTTAGAACATACAACCAGCAGCCATACACGTTTCAACATTGCTTGATTAAAAGTTATTTGTTTTTGGATTCAAACAGTGATAGGTGCATGGTGGAGAATGTTCTTAAACTTCTTTATTTTTTCATTTACTAAGCTATACGACAGGAATGGCCTCTGCGCCCCTGCTGTTTGTTGTGACTTTTGAGCTACTAACTAAAATATTCAGACATACACATAGATATAATTTTTATTGTGGATAACAAAACTGTCACCATTGTTACCTAGCAGTGCTTAGATTACCTTGTGAAACTTGGATTGGTACAGGATCAATCTGTGAGGTACCTTGAACAAATTATGTCCATCAAGTGTCTCAACTGGAAGTGTATGGCAGGGAGACAGAATGTGTGGTTTCTAAGAGGGCGATGCGCCTATTCCCTATGTGGATCCAGGAAGAATGCTTAGAGCCATTTTAAAATGGACAATTTTAGAGCCCCTTTTAATGCAAGAACTTGGGTTTGGTCCTAGGATGATGATTTAAAGCATTCCAAAGGAAGGAACCTGCACATAACAGTTTTGCTGCCATACCGTTGTATCTATTTTGCTTGTTAGTTCCACTACGAGTTGCCTGATCTGACGTTCAACCTCGAGGTGTCCCAAGGGACTCATCTCTGTAAATAGTCAGTCCCACTGTCTCTTCCTCCATTTATAGTAAATAACAGCCAGTGATTAGAGATTACTTCTAAATTGAAACAAAGGAAATTCCTCAGATAAACCAACCTACTTGTGTAGTAGTTACTGTAGCTTTACTGCAAACCATCCCAAAATTCTCTGCTCTGGCATCAAGTCACCTTCTACTGTATTTGGTAATAGTCTGGGTGTCAGCTGGCCGCCATCAATAGCCTTCCTCACCCCAGAGCTCAGTTTACCATCATCATGCCAACTGACTGAGCTCCAGTTTGTTCTTTGTGAAATCATTTGCTTTTTCTGTCCACTCTCCTATCCCACATTCAAGATAAATAGGATGGCTGCACTTTAATTACCTCTTTACATTCACACCGTATTCCTGCCAGATCCCTGCTGACAGGCCACACCTATTGTTCTCCCTTCTGTCCCAGAAAGGTATTTCACACCTCATCAAAGAGTGAGTTGCTGCCTGCTGCCAGTAGAGAAGGGAAAGCCTGGCAGATCTGATTTAAATACGGTATAGGCATGCAGGCTCAGAAATGCAAGTTTTAATATCATCCAGGCAATCATGTCATATTTATCAAATATCTCATTTTAAAGCTGTTCCCTAAGCCAAATTGTTAAAAGCGGCATTTTACCATTGAGGAAAATGTACAACAGCCTATGCAGTGAAGTCTTCTTCACCCTGTCACTGCAGAGATATGTCAACCAGAATACTGAGCAAATCTCCCCGTTTGCATTATGCACCCTGGCATCTTGGCTCCTAGGCATTGCTTAGGGCTAATATACAAAGCTGATTTTCAATGTGTTAAAATGGTTTCTTTTGGCATGTGCTGGATGCAGTTTTGGCTACAGCTACCCAAGCCAGCAATGGCAATTCTGAAGTAATGCTTTAATGTTCAGTTTATATGAGAAATGTAACTTTGTTGCCACTGTGCACTTCCTATACCATGCTACTGTGTTACTTCTTACCCCAGTTGGGGTCAGCCAATCTTTCACCTTGTTTAATGTTTCAATGCACATGCACGTGAGGCTTTTAGCTGTCAAAATGCCAATTATATCCAGTTACATGGGGTGGTCAAATAAAAAAGATACACTTTCCTATACTCTACAGTACAAATACATTATGTAGTGGCAGTAACCTGCTAACTAAAAATTACAGTTCACTAAGCCCTCATTAATAATCTTAATTCTCCCTGTGTGGGAGACGCTTCTAACTCCCAGTGCATGGCTAAGGTTAATGTTAGGGTTGCACTCTGTAAGCAACAGTCCTCACTGAGGTAAAATAAGAGGTCTGGCCTCTGGGAACTAAAGTTAGCATTCACCTCCTGCACACCAGAAGAGGACTTAAAAGGGATATTACACTTCTTTCTGATATTGGCTGAGATAACTAGGTTCATTCCATGATTCAAATGCATATGACGCTCAAACATAAGAGAACAGTTCTGAGTTTTGGCTAGGTTAAAATGTAGTTCTTAATTTGTTTATTAAACAAATAATAATAGTCACCCTTTCAGGCTATTCCTACAGCTTGTGGAGCCCCAAATGTCCCACTTATTTAAGTGTGATGGTTAGTAGGTACTTCCTTTCCACCAGCTGTGGGTGTTGCCAGCTGCAGTGAAATACTTTGGACCTTGGCACTTATACTTAAGTAAGCACTGGGTTAGATTGGATGCACAGCTCAGATGTACACTTGCTGAAAGAGAAGGTGTGTGTAGCAAAAGCACATTATATACTATGGGGTCCTATGATTTCCGAAGATGGATCTCATCCCTAAGATTGAATGTTTTATTCTTGAAGGACCAATCTAGAAAGGTAGGTGGCGTAAGAAGTATACAACATTTTCTTTGTTTTTCCATTTTATTCAGACCTGACTTCCTAAATCCTAAAACTGGCACTGATTGTTTCAAGAGGAAGCAATAGATCGTCTTCACTTTTGCTACAGTGTAACATTATGAAAAGAACACAGGAAAATGAAATTATCTATCTATCTATCTATCTATCTATCTATGTATCTATCTATCTATCTATCTATCTATCTGTCTATCTGTCTATCTGTCTATCTGTCTGTCAGTCTGTCTGTCTGTCTATCTATATATCTATCCATCCATATATACATATATATTTTATGCATATATTTGCATGTGTGTATATATGTATTCACTGAAAAAACCATAGGTTTTAGGGACAGTTATAGTTAGTTGGACATTTCACTCGTACAAAACCATAGAAATTCCCCCGTTATAGTTAGTTCAGCTAACTATAACTCGCGCCTCGCAATGCACTGCTGATGACGTCACATATTACATCACTCATGACATGGTCAGTGACATCACTGATGACATCTCAAATGACATCACTGATGACATCACTGATGACATCATCCAGTGACTGTGTTTCTGTAAAGTTTAAATATGTTTAATATATATAGGGAAAGGCGTATTGAAGAATGAGTGGGTGTATAAGTGTCTGAATGGATGATTTAGTACGTGAGTGACTGACTCTACAAGTGAGTGATTAAATCTATCTTACTGAATGCATGGGTTAGTGACTAAACTGTGTGAATGTCTGTATCCGTCTGTCTGTTGGTTTGTAAGCGGCTGCATGGGCTTTCTGAATAGTTACATGAGTGTCTACATGGGTTATTGATTGATTGTCTGAGTATCTGTATGGGTGCCTGAGTGTTTGTGTGGGTGGGGTGTGTGTGACTCTGTGCATAGATGTGTGAGTTGGTGATTCACTGGGTGCATGGTTTCAAGAGTGCATCTGTGATGGACTGTATGGGTGGGTGAGTGTGTGTATGGGTGTGTTAGTGATTGAATGTATATCTCAGTGGTACATGTGTGAGTAACTACATATGTGAAAGGCAGTATATATGTGTGTTGGAGTATATAAATTGCTATAAGTGAGAGTGTGTGATTGTGAGAGTGGCTGTATGGATGAGTGTGTACTTGAATCAGTGATTGTATAAGAGCGTAAGAATGTGCTAGTATTTGTATGAGTAAGTGAGCTGGTGTGTGTATAACTGTATAGGTGAGTAAATGGGTGTGTGATTAAGTTTTTTGCATGACTGACTAGGTGTGTGAGTACCTCTATGGATGAGTGGCGGTGTGTGAGTGTTTATATAGGTGTATGAGTGCATATGATAGTCCTGTACTGAGTGACTAAGTATGAGTGACTGTACGGGTGAGTGAGTGGATGTGTGTGTAGACCTAAGAATCAGTGAGTGGGTATGTAGTTTTTGGTGTTGGAGTGTCTATGGTTTTGAGAATGGCAGTCTGTAATTTAGAGTGGGTGTATCAAAAGTTATATTAGGGTGTGAGAAGATGCATGAAATTATCACATGGATGATGTCATCAGTGATGTCATTTGAGATGTCATCAGTGATGTCACTGACCATGTCATGAGTGATGTAATATGTGACGTCATCAGCAGTGCATTGCGGGGCGCGAGTTATAGTTAGCTGAACTAACTATAACGGGGGAATTTCTATGGTTTTGTACGAGTGAAATGTCCAACTAACTATAACTGTCCCTAAAACCTATGGTTTTTTCAGTGAATTTCAAAGGTTTTTTAAATGCTAATTTCTAACTATAACGTGTCTGAAACCTATGGTTTTTTCAGTGAATTTCAAAGGTTTTTTAAATGCTAATTTCTAACTATAACGTGCCTGAAACCTATGATTTTTTAAGTGAATTTCAAAGGTTTTTTTAAATGCTAGTTTCTAACTATGCCTACAGAGGTAGGACATGTGAAGAAAGAAGAAAAAACGCACAGAAAGAAGCAAAAGATGTGCAGAAAGAACCAACAGAGGAGCAGAAAGAGGCCTTGTTGCAAAATCATCCTGTGCCCACAACTTTTTCAGACGGGTACTGGTGGTAACTGACTCTGACTAACCAGAGCCAGTGCTATGCTAAAAGACACTTAGAATACAGTGAAAACACCTACATACACTAGGGAACACTATGCGTTGGGGTACCCCTATGATTAGCATGTCCTCCTCTGCAAGTCCCTAGTACATAATAGGGCAGGGGGATTAAAACTACCTCTTAAAACGCGCTACAGGGCGCGTTTGCACAGTGGTGAAGGGAGGGGGGGCCTGAGGTGACATGTGTGCAAACGCACCCCGTGGCGCGTTTTAAGTTTGCGTATTAAGTCCCCTTGAATTCTGAGGGTCCCTGGGGCCCAACTAGCCCCCCAGGTACCTACAGTTAGGACCACAGAGCTGAGTTGCAGAGAGGCGTTCCGAGGCCACGCACCTTTTTTCACCTCTCTGCAACTCAACTCTGTTGTGCTTACTGAAGGTACCTGGTGGGCTAGTTGGCCCCCAGGGTCCCTCAGGATTCAAAGGGAATTAATTCCCCAACTTAAAACGCACCACAGGGCGTGTTTGCGCACATGTCACCTGAGGCCCCGCCCCTCCCTTCACCACTGTGCAAACGCGCCCCGTGGTGCGTTTTAAGTTGGGGATTAGGTCACCTTGAATCCTGAGGGTCCCTGGGGCCCAACTAGCCCACTAGGTACTTCCAGTAAGCACCACAGGCCTGCGTTGCAACGCCTGTAACAAATTGTGCAGTTGTGTTTAGGTAGTGAAGAGGGTCGTGCTGGGGGTAGTGTTTTAGGGTTTAGGGTAGTGCAGTGGTGTTTGTGTAGTGTAGGGGGTCATGCTGGGGGTAGATTTAGGGTTTAGGGTAGTGCAGTGGTGTTTGGGTAGTGTAGGGAGTCGTGCTGGGGGGATTGTTTTAGGGTTTAGGGTAGTGCAGTGGTGTTTGGGTAGTGTAGGGGGTCGTGCTGGGGGTAGTGTTTTAGGGTTTAGGGTAGTGCAGTGGTGTTTGGGTAGTGTAGGGGGTCGTGCTGGGGGTAGTGATTTAGGGTAGTGCAGTGGTGTTTGGGTAGTGTAGGGGGTACTGCTGGGGGTAGTGTTTTAGGGTTTAGGGTAGTGCAGTGGTGTTTGGGTAGTGTAGGGATACTGCTGGGGGTAGTTTTTTTAGGGTTTAGGGTAGTGCAGTGGTGTTTGGGTAGTGTAGTGGTTCATGCTGGGGGTAGTTTTTTAGGGTTTAGGGTAGTGCAGTGGTGTTTGTGTAGTGTAGGGGGTAGTGTTTTAGGGTTTAAGGTAGTGCAGTGGTGTTTGTGTAGTGTAGGAGGTCGTGTTTTAGGGTTTAGGGTAGTGCAGTGGTCTTTGGGTAGTGTAGGGAGTCGTGCGGGGGTAGTGTTTTAGGGTTTAGGGTAGTGTAGGGGGTCATGCGGGGGGTAGTGTTTTAGGGATTAGGGTAGTGCATTGGTGTTTGGGTAGTGTAGGGGGTCATGCGGGGGTAGTGTTTTAGGGCAGTGCAGTGGTGTTTGGGTAGTGTAGGGGGTCGTGCTGGGGGGAGTGTTTTAGGGTTTAGGGCAGTGCAGTGGTGTTCGGGTAGTGTAGGGGGTCGTGCTGGGGGGAGTGTTTTAGGGTTTAGGGCAGTGCAGTGGTGTTCGGGTAGTGTAGGGGGTCGTGCTGGGGGAGTGTTTGAGGGTTTAGGGCAGTGCAGCCGTGTTCGGGTAGTGTAGGGGGTTGTGCTGGGGGTAGTATTTTAGGGTTTAGGGTAGTGCAGTGGTGTTCGGGTAGTGTAGGGGGTCGTGCTGGGGGTAGTGTTCTAGGGTTTAGGGCAGTGTAGTGGTGTTTGGGCAGTGTAGGGGGTAATGCTGGGGGTGGTGTTTTAGGGTTTAGGGCAGTGCAGTGGTGTTCGGGCAGTGTAGGGGGTCGTGCTGGGGGTGGTGTTTCAGGGTTTAGGGCAGTGCAGTGGTGTTCGGGCAGTGTAGGGGGTGGTGTTTCAGGGTTTAGGGCAGTGCAGTGGTGTTCGGGCAGTGTAGGGGGTCGTGCAGGGGGTGGTGTTTCAGGGTTTAGGGCAGTGGTGTTCGGGCAGTGTAGGGGGTCGTGCTGGGGGTGGTGTTTCAGGGTTTGGGGCAGTGCAGTGGTATTTGAGCAGTAAAGGGGGTCGTGCTGGGGGTGGTGTTTCAGGGTTTAGGGCAGTGCAGTGGTGTTCGGGCAGTGCAGGGGGCGGTGCAGGGGGTGGTGTTTCAGGGTTTAGGGCAGTGCAGTGGTGTTCGGGCAGTGTAGGGGGTGCTGCAGGGGGTGGTGTTTCAGGGTTTAGGGCAGTGCAGTGGTGTTCGGGCAGAGTAGGGGGTCATGCAGGGGGTGGTGTTTCAGGGTTTAGGGCAGTGCAGTGGTGTTCGGGCAGTGTAGGGGGTCATGCTGGGGCTGGTGTTTCAGGGTTTAGGGCAATACAGTGGTGTTCGGGCAGTGTAGGGGGACGTGCTGGGGCTGGTGTTTCAGGGTTTAGGGCAGTGCAGTGGTGTTCGGGCAGTGTAGGGGGTTGTGCTGGGGCTGGTGTTTTAGGGTTTAGGGCAGTGCAGTGGTGTTCGGGCAGTGTAGGTGGTCGTGCTGGGGCTGGTGTTTCAGGGTTTAGGGCAGTGCAGTGGTGTTCGGGCAGTGTAGGGGGTCATGCTGGGGCTGGTGTTTCAGGGTTTAGGGCAGTGCAGTGGTGTTCGGGCAGTGTAGGGGGTCTTGCTGGGGCTGGTGTTTCACAGTCTAGGGCAGTGCAGTGGTGTTCGGGCAGTGTAGGGGGTCTTGCTGGGGCTGGTGTTTCAGGGTTTAGGGCAGTGCAGTGGTGTTCGGGCAGTGTAGGGGGTCGTGCTGGGGGTGGTGTTTCAGGGTTTAGGGCAGTGCAGTGGTGTTTGGGCAGTGTAGGGGGTCGTGCTGGGGCTAGTGTTTCAGGATTTAGGGCAGAGCAATGGTGTTCAGGCAGTGTAGGGGGTTTTGCTGGAGGTGGTGTTTCAGGGTTTAGGGCAGTGCAGTGGTGTTCGTGCAGTGTAGGGGGTGGTGTTTCAGGGTTTAGGGCAGTGGTGTTCAGGCAGTGTAGGGGGTCTTGCTGGGGTTGATGTTTCAGGGTTTAGGGCAGTGCAGTGGTGTTCGGGCAGTATAGGGGGTCGTGCTGGGGGTGGTGTTTCAGGGTTTAGGGCAGTGCAGTGGTGTTCCGGCAGTGTAGGAGGTCGTGCAGGGGGTGGTGTTTCAGGGTTTAGGGCAGTGCAGTGGTGTTCGGGCAGTGTAGGGGGTCGTGCTGGGGTGGTGTTTCAGGGTTTAGGGCAGTGCAGTGGTGTTCGGGCAGTGTAGGGTGTCGTGCTGAGGGGTGGTGTTTCAGGGTTTAGGGCAGTGCAGTGGTGTTCGGGCAGTGTAGGGGGTCGTGCAGGGGTGGTGTTTCAGGGTTTAGGGCAGTGCAGTGGTGTTCGGCCAGTGTAGGTGGTCTTGCTGGGGGTGGTGTTTCAGGCTTTAGTGCAGTGGTGTTCGGGCAGTGTAGGGGGTCTTGCTGGGGGTGGTGTTTCAGGGTTTAGGGCAGTGCAGTGGTGTTCGGGCAGTGTAGGGGGTCTTGCTGGGGCTGGTGTTTCAGGGTTTAGGGCAGTGCAGTGGTGTTTGGGCAGTGTATGGGGTCGTGCTGGGGCTGGTGTTTCAGGGTTTAGGGTAGTGCAGTGGTGTTCGGGCAGTGTAGGGGGTCGTGCTGGGGCTGGTGTTTCAGGGTTTAGGGCAGTGCAGTGGTTTTCTGGCAGTGTAGGCGGTCGTGCTGGGGCTGGTGTTTCAGGGTTTAGGGCAGTGCAGTGGTGTTCGGGCAGTGTACAGGGTTGTGCTGGGGCTGGTGTTTCAGGGTTTAGGGCAGTGCAGTGGTGTTCGGGCAGTGTAGGGGGTCGTGCTGGGGGTGGTGTTTCAGGGTTTAGGGCAGTGCAGTGGTATTCGGGCAGTGTAGGGGGTCGTGCTGGGGCTGGTGTTTCATGGTTTAGGGCAGTGCAGTGCTGTACGGGCAGTGTAGGGGGTCTTGCTGGGGGTGGTGTTTCAGGGTTTAGGGCAGTGGTGTTCGGACAGTGTAGGGGGTCTTGCTGGGGGTAGTGTTTCGGGGTTTAGGGCAGTGCAGTGGTGTTCGGTGCAGTGTAGGGGGTCGTGCTGGGGGTGGTGTTTCAGGGTTTAGGGCAGTGCAGTAGTGTTCGGGCAGTGTAGGGGATCGTGCAGGGGGTGGTGTTTCAGGGTTTAGGGCAGTGCAGTGGTGTTCGGGCAGTGTAGGGGGTCGTGCTGGGGGTGGTGTTTCAGGGTTTAGGGCAGTGCAGTGGTGTTCGGGCAGTGTAGGGGGTCGTGCAGGGGGTGGTGTTTCAGGGTTTAGGGCAGTGCAGTGGTGTTCGGGCAGTGTAGGGGTCATGCTGGGGCTGGTGTTTCAGGGTTTAGGGCAGTGCAGTGGTGTTCGGGCAGTGTAGGGGGTCTTGCTGGGGGTGGTGTTTCAGGGTTTAGGGCAGTGGTGTTCGGGCAGTGTAGGGGGTCTTGCTGGGGGTGATGTTTCAGGGTTTAGGGCAGTGCAGTGGTGTTCGGGCAGTGTAGGGGGTCTTGCTGGGGGTAGTGTTTCAGGGTTTAGGGCAGTGCAGTGGTGTTCGTGCAGTGTAGGGGGTCGTGCTGGGGATGGTGTTTCAGGGTTTAGGGCAGTGCAGTAGTGTTCGGGCAGTGTAGGGGGTCATGCTGGGGGTGGTGTTTCAGGGTTTAGGGCAGTGCAGTGGTGATCGGGCAGTGTAGGGGGTCGTGCTGGGGGTGGTGTTTCAGGGTTTAGGGCAGTGGTGTTCGGGCAGTGTAGGGGGTCTTGCTGGGGGTGATGTTTCAGGGTTTAGGGCAGTGCAGTGGTGTTCGGGCAGTGTAGGGGGTCGTGCAGGGGGTGGTGTTTCAGGGTTTAGGGCAGTGGTGTTCGGGCAGTGTAGGGGGTCGTGTTGGGGGTGGTGTTTCAGGGTTTGGGGCAGTGCAGTGGTGTTTGAGCAGTAAAGGGGGTCGTGCTGGGGGTGGTGTTTCAGGGTTTAGGGCAGTGCAGTGGTGTTCGGGCAGTGCAGGGGGCGGTGCAGGGGGTGGTGTTTCAGGGTTTAGGGCAGTGCAGTGGTGTTTGGGCAGTGTAGGGGGTGCTGCAGGGGGTGGTGTTTCAGGGTTTAGGGAAGTGCAGTGGTGTTCGGGCAGTGTAGGGGGTCGTGCTGGGGCTGGTGTTTCAGGGTTTAGGGCAGTACAGTGGTGTTCGGGCAGTGTAGGGGGTCGTGCTGGGGCTGGTGTTTCAGGGTTTAGGGCAGTGCAGTGGTGTTCGGGCAGTGTAGGGGGTTGTGCTGGGGCTGGTGTTTTAGGGTTTAGGGCAGTGCAGTGGTGTTCGGGCAGTGTAGGTGGTCGTGCTGGGGCTGGTGTTTCAGGGTTTAGGGCAGTGCAGTGGTGTTCGGGCAGTGTAGGGGGTCATGCTGGGGCTGGTGTTTCAGGGTTTAGGGCAGTGCAGTGGTGTTCGGGCAGTGTAGGGGGTCTTGCTGGGGCTGGTGTTTCACAGTCTAGGGCAGTGCAGTGGTGTTCGGGCAGTGTAGGGGGTCTTGCTGGGGCTGGTGTTTCAGGGTTTAGGGCAGTGCAGTGGTGTTCGGGAAGTGTAGGGGGTCGTGCTGGGGGTGGTGTTTCAGGGTTTAGGGCAGTGCAGTGGTGTTTGGGCAGTGTAGGGGGTCGTGCTGGGGCTAGTGTTTCAGGATTTAGGGCAGAGCAATGGTGTTCAGGCAGTGTAGGGGTTTTGCTGGAGGTGGTGTTTCAGGGTTTAGGGCAGTGCAGTGGTGTTCGTGCAGTGTAGGGGTGGTGTTTCAGGGTTTAGGGCAGTGGTGTTCAGGCAGTGTAGGGGGTCTTGCTGGGGTTGATGTTTCAGGGTTTAGGGCAGTGCAGTGGTGTTCGGGCAGTGTAGGGGGTCGTGCTGGGGGTGGTGTTTCAGGGTTTAGGGCAGTGCAGTGGGGTTCCGGCAGTGTAGGAGGTCGTGCAGGGGGTGGTGTTTCAGGGTTTAGGGCAGTGCAGTGGTGTTCGGGCAGTGTAGGGGGTCGTGCTGGGGTGGTGTTTCAGGGTTTAGGGCAGTGCAGTGGTGTTCGGGCAGTGTAGGGTGTCGTGCTGAGGGGTGGTGTTTCAGGGTTTAGGGCAGTGCAGTGGTGTTCGGGCAGTGTAGGGGGTCGTGCAGGGGGTGGTGTTTCAGGGTTTAGGGCAGTGCAGTGGTGTTCGGCCAGTGTAGGTGGTCTTGCTGGGGGTGGTGTTTCAGGCTTTAGTGCAGTGGTGTTCGGGCAGTGTAGGGGGTCTTGCTGGGGGTGGTGTTTCAGGGTTTAGGGCAGTGCAGTGGTGTTCGGGCAGTGTAGGGGGTCTTGCTGGGGCTGGTGTTTCAGGGTTTAGGGCAGTGCAGTGGTGTTCGGGCAGTGTATGGGGTCGTGCTGGGGCTGGTGTTTGAGGGTTTAGGGTAGTGCAGTGGTGTTCGGGCAGTGTAGGGGGTCGTGCTGGGGCTGGTGTTTCAGGGTTTAGGGCAGTGCAGTGGTTTTCTGGCAGTGTAGGCGGTCGTGCTGGGGCTTCAGGGTTTAGGGCAGTGCAGTGGTGATCGGGCAGTGTACAGGGTTGTGCTGGGGCTGGTGTTTCAGGGTTTAGGGCAGTGCAGTGGTGTTCGGGCAGTGTAGGGGGTCGTGCTGGGGGTGGTGTTTCAGGGTTTAGGGCAGTGCAGTGGTGTTCGGGCAGTGTAGGGGGTCGTGCTGGGGCTGGTGTTTCATGGTTTAGGGCAGTGCAGTGGTGTACGGGCAGTGTAGGGGGTCTTGCTGGGGGTGGTGTTTCAGGGTTTAGGGCAGTGGTGTTCGGACAGTGTAGGGGGTCTTGCTGGGGGTAGTGTTTCGGGGTTTAGGGCAGTGCAGTGGTGTTCGTGCAGTGTAGGGAGTCGTGCTGGGGGTGGTGTTTCAGGGTTTAGGGCAGTGCAGTAGTGTTCGGGCAGTGTAGGGGATCGTGCAGGGGGTGGTGTTTCAGGGTTTAGGGCAGTGCAGTGGTGTTCGGGCAGTGTAGGGGGTCGTGCTGGGGGTGGTGTTTCAGGGTTTAGGGCAGTGCAGTGGTGTCCGGGCAGTGTAGGGGGTCGTGCAGGGGGTGGTGTTTCAGGGTTTAGGGCAGTGCAGTGGTGTTCGGGCAGTGTAGGGGTCATGCTGGGGCTGGTGTTTCAGGGTTTAGGGCAGTGCAGTGGTGTTCGGGCAGTGTAGGGGGTCTTGCTGGGGGTGGTGTTTCAGGGTTTAGGGCAGTGGTGTTCGGGCAGTGTAGGGGGTCTTGCTGGGGGTGATGTTTCAGGGTTTAGGGCAGTGCAGTGGTGTTCGGGCAGTGTAGGGGGTCTTGCTGGGGGTAGTGTTTCAGGGTTTAGGGCAGTGCAGTGGTGTTCGTGCAGTGTAGGGGGTCGTGCTGGGGATGGTGTTTCAGGGTTTAGGGCAGTGCAGTAGTGTTCGGGCAGTGTAGGGGGTCGTGCTGGGGGTGGTGTTTCAGGGTTTAGGGCAGTGCAGTGGTGTTCGGGCAGTGTAGGGGGTCGTGCTGGGGGTGGTGTTTCAGGGTTTAGGGCAGTGGTGTTCGGGCAGTGTAGGGGTCTTGCTGGGGGTGATGTTTCAGGGTTTAGGGCAGTGCAGTGGTGTTCGGGCAGTGTAGGAGGTCTTGCTGGGGGTAGTGTTTCAGGGTTTAGGGCAGTGCAGTGGTGTTCGGGCAGTGTAGGGGTCATGCTGGGGGTGGTGTTTCAGGGTTTAGGGCAGTGCAGTGGTGTTCGGGCAGTGTAGGGGGTCGTGAAGGGGTGGTGTTTCAGGGTTTAGGGCAGTGCAGTGGTGTTCGGGCAGTGTAGGGGGTCGTGCTAGGGTATGTGTTTCAGGGTTTAGGGCAGTGCAGTGGTGTTCGGGCAGTGTAGGGGGTCGTGCAGGGGCTGGTGTTTCAGGGTTTAGGGCAGTGCAGTGGTGTTCAGGCAGTGTAGGGGGTCGTGCTGGGGATAGTGTTTTAGGGTTTAGGGTAGTGCAGTGGTGCTTGTGTAGTGTAGGGGGTCGTGCTGGGGGTAGTGTTTTAGGGTTTAGGGTAGTGCAGTGGTGTTTGTGTAGTGTAGGGGTCATGTTTTAGGATAGTGCAGTGGTGTTTGGGTAGTGTAGGGGGTCGTGCTGGGGGTAGTGTTTTAGGATTTAGGTTAGTGCAGTGGTGTTGGGGTAGTGTAGGGGGTCGTGCTGGGGGTAGTGTTTTAGGGTTTAAGGTAGTGCAGTGGTGTTTGTGTAGTGTAGGGGGTCGTGCTGGGGGTAGTGTTTTAGGGTTTAGGGTCGTGCAGTGGTGCTTGTGTAGTGTAGGGGGTCGTGCTGGGGGTAGTGTTTTAGGGTTTAGGGTAGTGCAGTGGTGTTTGTGTAGTGTAGGGGGTCATATTTTAGGATAGTGCAGTGGTGTTTGGGTAGTGTAGGGGGTCGTGCTGGGGGTAGTGTTTTAGGATTTAGGTTAGTGCAGTGGTGTTGGGGTAGTGTTTTAGGGTTTAGGGTAGTGCAGTGGTGTTTGTGTAGTGTAGGGGTTCATGCTGGGGGTAGTGTTTTAGGGTTTAGGATAGTGCAGTGGTGCTTGTGTAGTGTAGGGGGTCGTGCTGGGGTAGTGTTTTAGGGTTTAGGGTAGTGCAGTGGTGTTTTTGTAGTGTAGGGGGTCATGTTTTAAGATGCAACGCTCCAATACCTGACCAGTCTGCACTACATAAAACTGCAAAAAAACTAAAAATAAAAAGTGTTTTGAACACTTTTGTCATTGGGCTATATGTGGGCTACATCTGGGTAATATTTGTGCTACATTTGGGCTCTTTTTTCACTGGTGGCCATCTTGGAAGACTTCTTTGTTATGAAGTTTCCTAATTTCCTCATTTACTGCAGTCTCCTCAGTAGGAAATGCTTTCAGTTTTTTACTTTGATTCCATCAAGAAGGCATTCAGATGTGTCACACATTTGCCATAAATTCAGAATGTTATTACTCTAGTTGTTCATTAGATCACTGTAGTAAAGCTACTGCTCACCAAGGAGTTAACTGGAAGTCTACTGCTGGTATTGAAAGTGATTGTTTCAGTCTGCATGTCAGAATTTTCTAATGAAATAGAAGAGGATTTGAGATCTCACTTAAAACATGCACTAAATTTTCTTTTGCAGCACTAACCATAATTTCTATGGCAAAATGAACCCCCTCATTTTGTTCCTTTTTAAATTAAATGTTTTAAGTGTTACCAGTTTATTCCAATCAAGATGGCTTCAGGTGTGCCATACTTTTGTCATAAGTAAGGCTGTTAGCACTCTAGTTGTTCTTTAGAACACTCTGGGAAGCTGCAGTAGAACACAAAGGCATCAACTGACAGGCTGCTCCTGTTGAAATATAACAGGAAGATATTTGAGATCTCACTTAAAACATGTCCTAATTTTTCTTTCTACAGCACTAACCATAATTTCTATGGCAAAATGAACCCCTCATTTTGTTCCTTTTTAAATTAAATGTGTTAAGTGTTACCAGTTTATTCCAATCAAGATGGCTTCAGGTGTGCCATACTTTTGTCATAAGTAAGACTGTTAGCGCTCTAGTTGTTCTTTAGAACACTCTGGGAAGCTGCAGTAGAACACAAAGGCATCAACTGACAGGCTGCTCCTGTTGAAATATAACAGGAAGATATTTGAGATCACACTTGAAACATGTCCTAATTTTTCTTTCTACAGCACTAACCATAATTTCTATGACAAAATGAACCCCATCATTTTGTTCCTTTTTAAATTAAATGTTTTAAGTGTTACCAGTTTATTCCAATCAAGATGGCTTCAGGTGTGCCATACTTTTGTCATAAGTAAGACTGTTAGCGCTCTAGTTGTTCTTTAGAACACTCTGGGAAGCTGCAGTAGAACACAAAGGCATCAACTGACAGGCTGCTCCTGTTGAAATATAACAGGAAGATATTTGAGATCACACTTGAAACATGTCCTAATTTTTCTTTCCAGAGCACTAACCATAATTTCTATGGCAAAATGAACCCCCTCATTTTGTTCCTTTTTAAATTAAATGTTTTAAGTGTTACCAGTTTATTCCAATCAAGATGGCTTCAGGTGTGCCATACTTTTGTCATAAGTAAGGCTGTTAGCACTCTAGTTGTTCTTTAGAACACTCTGGGAAGCTGCAGTAGAACACAAAGGAATCAACTGACAGTCTCTGCCCTTGTTGGATGTACATGTTTTACTGAGAATGTCAGACTTCATTCTCACATGACTGAGAAAGATAATGTGAATTTACAGAAAATATGCTCTCATTTTAGCTTCTGGAACACCTTCCAAAACTGTATGGGACAAGCATGTGAAAATAGTTCTCTCAAACATGATTCATGATATCCCAGCAGAAGGTTTTTCACAGGGTAAAATCACCTTAGAACACACCACAATTCCTGAAATTAGTATGGTACCATCAACAAATGAATTCTAATGTAACTAAAGTCTGTTATCACCCTTTATAGTTCTCCTTTTGGTAACCCTCAAAATCTTCGATTCACTACAATGCATTTATATTGGTCCCAAGATGGCTGCCAGCAATTCCAGGATGAAGTGCTGACAGCCAATCAGATCTCACGATGACATGTGTGGTTAGGCTCCGCCCAGATATATATGTGTTTTTACTTTTGATTTTCTCAGCAACTACTGAACGGATTTACACCATTTAACAAAAAGGGTTCTTTTTGAACCAAGAACTACCTCTTTGCCAAATTTGGTGTAATTCCGTTCAGCAGTTCGGGCTGTAGCCTTGCATAAAGTTTCCTATGGGAAATTGATTTTTTGACTCTTATTTTTTTAATTTCTCCGTAACTACTGAACGGATTTACACCATTTAACAAAAGGGTTCTTTCTGAACCAAGAACTACCTCTTTGCCAAATTTGGTGTAATTCCGTTCAGCAGTTCGGGCTGTAGCCCGTGTCTAAAGTTTCCTATGGGAAAATGAATGGGGAAAACACGTTTTGGGACCCCCTTTTTCTCGGCCCCCGCTTGACGAAGCACCCTGAGACTTTCAGGGTAGGAGCGGACCGGAGCGAGCCATAAAGTTTGAAAATTTCGCGAAGATTCGTCAACCGACACAAGAGTTATTTCAAATAGAATGTCGCGGATTTCCTATGGAAAATAGGTCCTAACTATAACTATCTACTGGCGACCGCCAGTAGATAATATATATACATATATGTGTGTGTATATGAATATTTAAACATATATATTGATATGTCTGTATATTATCTACTGGCGGTCGCCAGTAGATAGTTATAGTTACAACCTATTATCCATAGGAAATCCGCGACATTCTATTTGAAATAACTCTCTTGCCGGTTGACGTATCTTCGCAAAATTTTCAAACTTTGTGGCCCGCTCCGGTCCGATCCTACCCTGAAAGTCTCGGGGGATTCGTCAAGCGGGGGCCGAGAAAAGGGGGTCCCAAAACGCGTTTTCCCCATGCAATTTTCCATAGGAAACTTTAGACACGGCTACAGCTCGAACTGCTGAACGGAATTACACCAAATTTGGCAAAGAGGTAGTTCTTGGTTCAGAAAGAACCCTTTTGTTAAATGGTGTAAATCCGTTCAGTAGTTACTGAGAAAATCAAAAGAAAAAAAGATAGGTATATCTAGGGCCGCGGATCCTCCCGAGCACGAGCTTTATGTTAATTGGCTGTCAACACTCCAAATCAGGAAGTGTTGGCAGCCATTTTGTCCCTCGGTAGAACCGAGGGACAGAAACAAGTGCGCAAAGCGCACAAAGGGGCAGGGTAGAAACACCCTGACCCCTAGGTCTGCTCAGGGGGTCCCACAAGGACCCCTGGGCAAAAAATAAAAAAATTTTTTAAAAAATCGGCAGGATGCGCTCAGGGAGCGCGAACCCTGCCGAAAAAAAATCAAAGCGCGGTCTCCGCGCTCGATGTTAATTGGCCCCCGGGTGGGCCAAGTCCCGGGGGCATGCTGGGGGGGTTAATTTTATGTGTGGGGGCCTCTAAGGGCCCCCAAGCCCGGGGATCACCACCCCCGGGCTTTATGGATAATGGTGCGGGAGGGCTCTGAGCCCTCCCGCAGCCCGGGGACCACCACCTCCCGGGGCTTCTTTTTTATATTTAAAAACCTGTGTGGGGGGCTCCAGCCCCCACACGCCCGAGGACCACCACCTCCCCGGGGCACTAAGAAAAATGAAAATGGGGGTCCGTTTTGGACCCCTAAGCCCCGGGGACCACCACCTCCCCGGGGCTTTCTCGATGTAGGGAGGGGGGCCGCGCGGCCCCCTCCTGGAGCCCTTGATGGCCCTGGGGACCGCCACCCCCAGGGCCGGCTCCTGCAGTGTCCCGGGTGCCTACCCCCGGGACACTGCTGTTGCAATGACAGGACGGGAGCCTCGCGGCTCCCGTCCTGTCATTGCAAACTTGCTTTGGATATTGGAAGAGAGGCAGGAAACCTGCTCTCTCTTCCAATATCCAAAGCCGATTGCTTTTCCACATGGGGAGCAGCATGTTAGCTGCTCCCCATGTGTAAAGCTAATGCCGGCTCCCGTAGGACACGGGGAGCCGGCGGGACTGTGGGGGCTTGGGGACCCCCACAGTCCCCAACAAGAGGCCAGGCCCCGGGGGATGGGGTCCCCGGGGCCTAAAAATAGGAAAAGGAAGGGGGGCCACACGGCCCCCTTCAGGGAAAAAAAAAACAAACGATTGGGCCCGCAGGCCCCGCCCCTTCCTTCACCACTCTGCAAACGCGCCCCTGGCGCGTTTGCAGAGGGAACAATTCCCCTTGAATACTGGGGGTCCCTGAGGCCAACTAGCCCACCAGGAACCTCCAGTATGCGCCAGGGGCTGCCTTGCAGAGAGGTGTACAGAGGCCACGCCCCTTTTACACCTCTCTGCAACGCAGCTCTGTGGCGCTTTTGGAGGAACATGGTGGGCTAGTTGGACTCCAGGGACCCTCAGGATTCAAGGGGAGTTAATCCCCGACTTAAAACGCGCCACGGGGCGCGTTTGCACAGTGGTGAAGGGAGGGGCGGGGCTTCAGGTGACATGTGTGCAAACAGGCCCCGTGGCGCGTTTTAAGATGGGGAATTAAATCCTCTTCAATCCTGAGGGTCCCTGGGGGCCAACTAGCCCAACAGGTACGTCCAGAAAGCGCCACAGAGCTGCGTTGCAGAGAGGTGTAAAAGGGGTGTGGCCTCTGTACATGTCTCTGCAACGCAGCCCCTGGCGCATACTGGAGGTTCCTGGTGGGCTAGTTGGCCCGTAGGGACCCTCATGATTCAAGGGGACTTAATCCCCAACTTAAAACGCGCCACGGGGCGCGTTTGCACAGATGCCACCTCAGGCCCCGCCCCCTCCCTTCACCATTGTGCAAATATTCCTCTAAAATCAGCCGAAATACGAATTCCGATTTACTCACCTGTTATCAGGAGAGACCTCAGTGCTGCATCTTTCAGCCCAGTACTGATCCTCAAAAGTAATTTTAACCGTACTTACCGGTAACTTGAATTTCCTTCATAGGCTAACATTGACTAGTTTCACTTGGAAATTCTTCTAAGTGTGGAGTTTTGGAACTTTAAAATATTCCTCTAAAATCAGCCGAAATACGAATTCCGATTTACTCACCTGTTATCAGGAGAGACCTCAGTGCTGCATCTTTCAGCCCAGTACTGATCCTCAAAAGTAATTTTAACCGTACTTACCAGTAACTTGAATTTCCTTCCATAGGATATCATTGCCTGCTTTTTGCTGAAAAAGTTTCTAAGTGTTGATTTTTGAAACATACAAATATTCCTCTAAAATCAGCCGAAATCCGAATTCTGATTTACTCACCTGTTATCAGGAGAGACCTCAGTGCTGCATCTTTCAGCCCAGTACTGGTCCTCAAAAGTAATTTTAACCGTACTTACCGGTAACTTGAATTTCCTTCATAGGCTAACATTGACTGGTTTCACTTGGAAATTCTTCTAAGTGTGGAGTTTTGGAACTTTAAAATATTCCTCTAAAATCAGCCGAAATACGAATTCCGATTTACTCACTTGTTATCAGGAGAGACCTCAGTGCTGCATCTTTCAGCCCAGTACTGATCCTCAAAAGTAATTTTAACCGTACTTACCAGTAACTTGAATTTCCTTCCATAGGATATCATTGCCTGCTTTTTGCTGAAAAAGTTTCTAAGTGTTGATTTTTGAAACATACAAATATTCCTCTAAAATCAGCCGAAATCTGAATTCTGATTTACTCACCTGTTATCAGGAGAGACCTCAGTGGTGCATCTTTCAGCCCAGTACTGGTCCTGAAAAGTAATTTTAACCGTACTTACCGGTAACTTGAATTTCCTTCATAGGCTAACATTGACTGGTTTCACTTGGAAATTCTTCTAAGTGTGGAGTTTTGGAACTTTAAAATATTCCTCTAAAATCAGCCGAAATACGAATTCCGATTTATTCACCTGTTATCAGGAGAGACCTCAGTGCTGCATCTTTCAGCCCAGTACTGATCCTCAAAAGTAATTTTAACCGTACTTACCGGTAACTTGAATTTCCTTCATAGGCTAACATTGACTGGTTTCACTTGGAAATTCTTCTAAGTGTGGAGTTTTGGAACTTTAAAATATTCCTCTAAAATCAGCCGAAATACGAATTCCGATTTACTCACCTGTTATCAGGAGAGAACCCAGTGCTGCATCTTTTAGCCCAGTACTGATCCTCAAAAGTAATTTTAACCGTACTTACCAGTAACTTGAATTTCCTTCCATAGGATATCATTGCCTGCTTTTTGCTGAAAAAGTTTCTAAGTGTTGATTTTTGAAACATACAAATATTCCTCTAAAATCATCCGAAATCCGAATTCTGATTTACTCACCTGTTATCAGGAGAGACCTCAGTGCTTCATCTTTCAGCCCAGTACTGGTCCTGAAAAGTAATTTTAACCGTACTTACCAGTAACTTGAATTTCCTTCCATAGGCTAACATTGACTGGTTTCACTTGGAAATTCTTCTAAGTGTGGAGTTTTGGAACTTTAAAATAGTCCTCTAAAATCAGCCGAAATACGAATTCCGATTTACTCACCTGTTATCAGGAGAGACCTCAGTGCTGCATCTTTCAGCCCAGTACTGATCCTCAAAAGTAATTTTAACCGTACTTACCAGTAACTTGAATTTCCTTCCATAGGAATCCATTGTCTGGTTTTCAGCAGAAAAGTTTCAAAGTGTCGATTTTCACAAACTACAAATATTCCTAAAAAATCGCCTGTATGACTTAAACGCATTCTTTCAACTGTTTACAGGAGATGCACCAGTGCTGGATCCAGGATCCAACACTGAGTAAGAAAAAGTAACGATAACAGTTTTTAACTTCTAAGTGAATTTCCTTCCATAGGATAACATTGGTGATTCTATGAGAAAAAGTTTCTAAGTGTGAACTTTTAAAGTACAATAATATTCCTTAAAAATCACGACTGTAACCAAAACGCTTTTACTCAACTGTTTACAGGAGATGTCCCAGGACTGAATCTAGGATCCAGTAATGTGGTTAGAAAAGTAATCCATAAAGTAATTAATTGCATTTAACTAGAAATTCACATTGAGCTGAATGTTGCATTGTGTTTGAAAATGTGTTGCCCATTGCAACAACTGTAACTACTGTACTTAAAAGTCTATTGCCTATGTGCAAAGTAATTAAACTAAAGTAATTCATTCTGAGAAAGTATTTTTTGTAATGTAATGTATAATGTAATTACAATGTAATTTAAAAAATAAAATATGTAAAAAAAAATTGTTTCTAAAAAATTTGGAAATCAGTATGAAAAAAATTTATATAACAATTAATACATTTAAAAATTGTCATTTACAAAACCTTTGAAATTCACTGAAAAAACTGTAGGTTTCAGACATGTTATAGTTACAAATTAGCATTTAAAAAACCTTTGAAATTCACTGAAAAAACCATAGGTTTCAGGGACGTTATAGTTACAAATTAGCATTTAAAAAACCTTTGAAATTCACTGAAAAAACCATAGGTTTTAGGGACAGTTATAGTTAGTTGGACATTGCACTCGTACAAAACCCGTGAAATTCCCCCGTTATAGTTAGTCCAGCTAACTATAACTCGCGCCTCGCAATGCACTGCTGATGACGTCACATATTACATCACTCATGACATGGTCAGTGACATCACTGATGACATCACTGATGACATCTCAAATGACATCACTGATGACATCATCCACTTGATAATCTGATGCACCTCCTCACACTCTAATATAACCTTTGATACACCCACTCTAAATTACAGACTGCCATTCGCAAAACCATAGACACTCCAACACCAATAACTACATACCCACTCACTGATTCTTAGGTCTACGCACACATCCACTCACTCACCCGTACAGTCACTCATACTTACGGTCACTCAGTACAGCACTATCATATGCACTCATACTCCTATATAGACACTCAAACACCGCCACTCATCCATAGAGGTACTCACACACCTAGTCAGTCATGCAAATAATTAAACACACTACCATTTACTCACCTATACAGTTATACACACACCAGCTCACTTACTCATACAAATAGTAGCACATTCTTACGCTCTTATACAATCACTGATACAAGGACACACTCATCCATACAGCCACTATCACAATCACTCACTCTCGCTTATAGCTATTTATATACTCCAACACACATATATACTGCCTTTCACATATGTAGTTACTCACACATGTACCACTGGGACATACATTCACTCACTAACACACTCTTACACACACTTACCCACCCATACAGTCTATCACAGTTGCACTCTTGAAACCATCCACCCAGTGAATCACCCACTCACACATCTATGCACAGAGTTGCACACATCCCTCCCACACAAACACTCAGGCACCCATACAGATACTCAGACAAGCATTCAATAACTCATATAGACACTCATGTAGCTATTCACAAACACATGCAGCCACTTACACAGCAACAGACAGACGGATACAGACATTCACCCAGTTTAGTCACTAACCCATGCATTCAGTAAGATACGTTAAATCACTCACTTATAGAGTCAGTCACGCACCTACTAAATCATCCATACAGACACTTACACACCCACTCATTCTTCAATACGTCTTTTCCTATATATATTAAAAATATTTAAACTTTACAGAAACACACAGTCACTGGATGATGTCATCAGTGATGTCATCAGTGATGTCATTTGAGATGTCATCAGTGATGTCATCAGTGATGTCACTGACCATGTCATGAGTGATGTAATATGTGACGTCATCAGCAGTGCATTGCGGGGCGCGAGTTATAGTTAGCTGGACTAACTATAACGGGGGAATTTCACGGGTTTTGTACGAGTGCAATGTCCAACTAACTATAACTGTCCCTAAAACCTATGGTTTTTTCAGTGAATTTCAAAGGTTTTTTAAATGCTAATTTGTAACTATAACGTCCCTGAAACCTATGGTTTTTTCAGTGAATATATATATGCATACCTATCTATATCTATATATATATACACACACACATATATATAAATATATATATAGATATAAATATATACATATATATTTTTTTTCACAGAAAAACAAAACTTAAAGAAATGTTATGGTTAGGTGAAAATGTCAGTTAAAACATACCATTTTAAATGAACAAAACCACTGAAATTCACCTGTTCACCAGTTATAGTTATCTCAAGGAACTGTAACTCTAGGCCTACAGTAACTAGAACTCAAACCCTCAACATGCACTGTCTATTACCTCCAATATTA
Source organism: Calotriton arnoldi (assembly GCA_963921515.1). NCBI lineage: Eukaryota > Metazoa > Chordata > Amphibia > Caudata > Salamandridae > Calotriton > Calotriton arnoldi. The sequence continues at coordinate 681,750 of CAWUFW010004342.1, read as the reverse complement.
CCTTACTCATGACATTTTCTATAACATAATTCATAACATTACTGAAACATCAGAAATTACATCATTGATGACAACACTGTGCATGGCTGGGGTGGGTGTTATAGTTACTTTAGCGCTCGGCATACAGTAACTTGAGATAACTATGACTGGTGAATTTCAGTGTTTTTGTTCATTTAAAATGGTATGTTTTAACTGACATTTTAACCTAACTATGATGTTCCTTTAACCTTTTGTTTTTATCAAGGAATTGCTATGGTTTTTTGTAATGCAAAGTTAGATATTATTACCATACCTAACTATAATGTCACTTTAAACTTTGTTAAAGATTTCTTTAACGTTAAATAATATTTTATCGCCATACGTAACGCAACTACTCAAGGACAGCCAACCTCAAAGCCACACACCACCTTCTGCCGTGGTCAGTGTTGCATTGGCCGTAGGGCCTGGCCTGCAGCCAAGCCCTACATCCAAACCCCAAAGTCTTTTGAGGATGAGCATGGCTGATTATAAGGGGTGCAATTTTCATTAAGGCAGAGCTACAGACTTTTTCAACATGCCATCAAATGTATATTTTATTAAATTATACAGTGCAATATCTTATAAAGTGATTGACTTAAAAATGTTAAAGTTTTATTTGAAAAAAATATTCAACATGTCATTGAGTCTTTTTTAAATTGTTTTCTAGCTAGCCATAGAAACAACCACAAGGAGGCACACCAGCTGCTGTGCTTAGAGCTTCAACTAGGAGTGCTTTAAAAAATTTGGAAAGCTCTTCTGGAGTCATGGATTTAATTACTCAGGAGACTTACTGTTTTTTTATGTTGCTGGGGGGCTGCTTCAACCTAACTCACCAGGAGTGTGGGAGCCAACACTCTTTTTTTAAAAAAAGTTTGAGGATCCACTGGAAACTCACAGCAAAACTTAAAAAACATATATGTTGTTGGTCCCAGGGCACTCCCTCTGGGAGCACCCCACAAGGCCTAGGGCTGCAGGGTATCCCTACCCTGCTCCCTAGTATATTTTTTTATCCTTTTTCCTAGGACTTGGGAGTCCGTTCCGAGTACTAAGATGGCTGATGCCACACTGTTGTTGATGGGGAGGAAGCCAATCAAATATCGCCTCAGATCCTCCGCGGCTTGAAATATACATAGAGTTTTAGCCTTAATTGCTCAAAAACTACTGAATGGATTTTGCCCCAAATCACAAAAAGCACACTTTTCGGGCCAAGATCTAGCTTTCTGCCAAATTACGTGTAAATCTGTTCAGCCGTTTGGGCAGTAGCTGTGTTTACATTTCCTATGGAAAAATGAATGGGGAAAACATATTTTGGCCCTCCCATTTTTCTCGGCCCCTGCTTGATGGATCACCCCGAAACCTTTTTAGGAAAGTTTTGTGGAAAATTGTCAAATGGAGCAAATGTTATAAGCAAACCCAAAAATGTCTTTCCTATGGAATATGCTCCTAACTATAAGTACCCAGTGGCGACTGCCACTGGCAAATATATATTACCTACTGGCGGTCACGAGTGAGTAGTTATAGTTAGGACCTAGTTTCCATAGGAAAAGCATTTTTTGACTTGTCTATATCTTTGGCGCCGTTTAACGAATCTTCACGAACTTTCCCCCCCAAAAAGTGTGCCGTGATTCTTGTTCATGGAAAGTTTCGAGGTGATCCGTAAAGCGGGAGTTGAGACAAGGGGGGTGGGAGGGGTGTCAAAACTAAAAATGTGCATTACCCATGATAATTTCGATAGGAATTTTAGATATGACTACAGCCCGAAACACTGAACAGAATTATACCAAATGTGACCTTTTCATGAATTGGTGTAAATCCTTTCAACAGTTTGGGAGATATAAAAAACAAAACAAATTATATATCTAGGAATGCGAAGGCTCTGCGAACCCTCCCGATCTCGCGCTGAGATCTGATTGGCTGGCAACACTTCAACCAGGAAGTGTTAGCAGCCATCTTGGGACTCTTCTAAAGCCAAGTCCCTGAAAAAAATGTTTTAAAAAAGGAAAAGGGGGCAAGGTAGGAATACCGTGACCCCTTAGCTCTGGTCCTGGGGTCTCAGAGGGACCCCACCAGGGCAAAAAAAAATTCAACGAAAACTGCAGTAAATCCGCGACTCCGGGGAAAATTGAAAAAAGAAAACAAGCGCTGATTCCCGCACTTTTATTGAAAAGGGCCCCCGGGTGGGCCAGGTCCCGGAGACATTTTATTAAAAAAAGAGCGGAGCACACAGGGCTCCACTCTTGAGGCTCTTTGAGCCCCGGGGACCACCACCTCCCCAGGGCTTTAATTTAAATAATGGAGGGGGGCCACGTTGGCCCCCTTTTTGAGCTTCCTGGAAGCCCCAGGGACCACCACCTCCCTGGGGCAGTAAATTAATTAAATTATGAGGGGACACACAGCCCGCTGGGCCCCGGGGACTACCACCTCTCTGGGGCCAAACTAAGATTTAAGATTTTAAAGTGGGAGGGGCCTTGTTGCCACTTCCTGGTCCATATACAGCCTGAGGACCACCACCTCCCCAGGGCCAGCCCGTCAACACAGAAGGAGTTCTGAGTTCTTTGTGGAGGCCCCGCTCCCTTTCTCCACCACTCTGCAAACATGGCTCCTGGTGCACTACTGGTTGGAGGATGAAGTCCCCTTGGATGCTGAGGGTCGTTGGGGGCCAAGAACCCCTCCTGTTACCACCATAAGTACCACACAGCGGTATTGCTGAGAGCTTGTCAGAGGCCCCAGCCCCTTTCTCCACCCACTGTATAGACCCATACAGCCACTCACACACCGACTCGCAAACCATACAGCCACTCACAAACCCACTCACACACCCCCATAGCTACTCATACACCCATTCACAGACCCATACAGCCACTCACACATCCACTAACAAATCCATACAGCCACTCCCAAACTCACTCACACACCCACACAGCTACTCACACACCCACATACCCACTCACACACCCAGTCACAGACCCATACAGCCACTCACATGCCAACTTACCAACCTTTGCAGCCACTCACACACCTACTCTAAAAGGTTACAGGTTACAGTTAGGAAATACAATTTTAAAAACCTTCGAAATTCACTAAAAAACCAAACGTTACAGGAGAGTTATAGTTAGGAAATAGAATTAAACAAAACTTACAGAATCACTGAAAAAACCAAAGGTTACAGGGACGTTGTAGTTAGGAAATAGAATTAAAAACATCTTAGAAAGTCAATGAAAAAAAGGTTACAAGGATGTTATAGTTAGGCTCAGATTTCACTCCTACAAAACCATTGAAATTCAGCAGTTATAGTTACCTAAGCTAATTATATCTTGCACCCCCAAAATGCACTGCTTATGACCTCACATATTACATCACTCATGACATGGTTAGTGACATCACTGATGACATCTCTGATGACATCTCAGATGACATCACTGAGGACAACACTGATGACATCATCCACAGAACTACTCACACATCCACTCACATACCTACACAACCACTCGCAAACTCACTCACACACCCATACACTCACTCATACACCCACCCACACGACCACTCACCCACCCAGTCACACACCCATATAACCACTCACACAGTCACACACTCACCCTTACAGCTAGTAACAGAGCTACTCTCTCACCCAGTCATCAATGATGTCACTGACCATGTCTTGAGTGATGTAATATGTGAGGTCATAAGCAGTGCATTGTGGGGGCATAAGTTATAGTTAGCTCAGGTAACTATAACTGCTGAATTCCAAAGGTTTTGTATGAGTGAAATCTAAGCCTAACTATAGCGTCCCTGTCACCTTTGGTTCTATCAGTGAATATATATATATATCCCTCCATCCTCCAGAACTGCTACTTTATAAAAAGGGGAGAGTGGGCCACGCCACCACCCTCCCTGAGCCATTAATGGCCCCAGGGACCCCAACCCCCAGGGCCGGCTCACATACTGTATCCCGGGAGTGATGTGATGTCATCAATTATGTCATTTGAGATGTCATCAGTGATGTCAAAAATGATGTCATAGAACATGTCATGAGTGATGTAATATGTGAGGTCATAGGCAGTGCATGGGAGGGGTGCAAGTTATAGCAAGCACTGCTAACTATAACTGGTGTATTTCTGTGTTTTGTTTAGTTTGTCACTGACATATCCACCAAACTATAACGTTATTTTAAACTTTATATATATATATATATACACATATGTATCAGTGAATGTTTATTAGTGAAAAAAGATATATATGTATATACATATAAATATATGTGTGTGTGTGTGTGTGTGTGTATATATATATATATCACGCAGTCGCCGCTGTAATCCAAGGATTTCTCCACAGTACGGACACGGACCCAAGTTGGTGCTTCTTTTAAAATGCTTTATTTAATCGCCATAACGCGTTTCGGCTCCCTTGAGCCTTGTTCACATGACATGGTTTGAAAACTAAGTGCGGTTTTTATAGTGCCAATAACAACCAATTAAAAATATCACGTGATGCCTTCAACAGTAGACATGGAAGATACATTTTCTCTTTCACACAATTGAATTTCTAGTCCAACCTGGTTATTATTTCTGTTGCAGACAATTGTATTGCGATAATTTGTAACATTATCATGTCTTAGATTGCAACTATATTTGCCATTTAATCTATTAATAGATAACTTTTTAATATATGGATAAATCCAGATTGGCAAACTGTGTTATATAGCTACCTGTTTGTCCTACTGTTGTGGTATTGGTTGTGATAAATAAGATTATGTGTTAAAAAGTGAAAAAAGTGCAAAGTGCTAAAATATTAGTGCTTTAATATTTCTATTAAAATAGTTCCATTCTATTATATGATCTTATAAGAATAAAATAGATAAATAAGATAAATCTTGTACCATTGTTACGTTTTCCCTTAATTGAATCAGTATATGTATCGTGCCTTCTTATACATCTATATATATATGATTATACCATAGCAGGGCATCCTCCAATAGTTTTACAATGATCTGTCCCTTATGTGTGTAATATTGTCCCTTGTTTGGATATATAGCTGTATCAGTGTTTAGATGTAACAATATGTGCAAATTGCAATCAGTGCATGTACATAATTAAATAAATATATAAATACATTTTTAGACTCATTACATGTATAAAAATATTTCATTATATACGTTAAATACTGTATAAAAAGATCGACCTTAAATAAATAAATACATATATAAATACAAATCTACATAAATACATATACCAATCTGTCAATACACTCAAAAAACACTTGATAAAAATATATCTAAGAGACTAAAACACTGAATCACCATATAAAGGATACCCATGCTATATCAATGGCCTAAAGCTATGGCTAAAATATATAACTAGATCACAGAACATCACCTGATTTCATCTTCTCCAGTGTATCTATGTTAAGCAAGTGTGCAGATCCTCAGTGGCGTTTAAACCTCCCGGGTGTTTAGAATCCAACTGTAATATATACCTTGTCTCTAGCTTTCTTAATTTGTTGGTTCTATCACCTCCCCGTCTACTCGGAGGGACAGCGTCCAAGACAAAATATTTTAGATCTGTGTTGTTTGAATTGTGTTTCTCTTTAAAGTGCCGAGCCACCGGATATGTGTTGTCCTGATTCGTGATGGCTCGTAAGTGCTGCAACGCTCGCTTGTGTACCTGCAAGACCGTGCTACCCACGTACTGCAAGCCACATGGGCAAACAAGTACGTAGACTGCAAAATCGGTCTTGCAAGTCAACAATTTAGTAATCTTAAATTCCCTGTCACTGAAAGATGTTCTGTATGTGCTTCTGTTAATGCCATGTGTACAAGCCTTGCACGTTTTGCATCTATAAAAGCCTTTTCTCATGTTAAGCCAGCTGCCTACCTCAATTATTTCAGAACTGGTTTTAACTAACTTGTCTCTTGTTGATGGAGCCTTGCTATAGTTAATGGACATCCTCTGCGGTAGCAGGGGTCCTATTACCGGGTCCGATAATACCATGGCCCAATTCCTCTGTATGATTCTCTGTAAAGATTTCTGCTGTCTGCTATATTTCATGATCAAACGAAATGCCCCACTATTATTATCTGTCTCACTCTTCTTTGCTGCTTTCTCTTTGTCTTGCAGGGCCTCAGTTCTGGGTAGACGCATGGATTTTGCAATTGCTTTATCTATGATGTGCTCAGGATACCCTCTTGCTTGAAATCTTGTTTTACTGTCAATCTGTGCTCTAACTAATTCCCCTTCGTTACTGCAAATACGTCTTAATCGTAGCATCTCGCCATATGGTATACTGTTGATGAGATGCACGGGGTGAGAGCTGCTTGCATGTAAAGTAGAGTTTCCTGCCGTCTTTTTCCGAAATAACCGAGTTTCCATTTTCTGATCATGAATATATATTTGGGTGTCAAGAAATTCAACAACTGTAACGCTAATCGTTGATGTGAACTGGAGGTTGAGTGTGTTACTATTTATTGCATTAACAAATCTAGTTGCCTCTTTCTCTGTTCCCTGCCAGATCACAAATATATCATCAATATAGCGTAACCATAACCTCACGTTATTAGTCATGTGATGGCTATGTTTATCGGTGAGGACCAGCTCCTCCCACATGCCCATATGCAAACAGGCATAACTGGGAGAAAAGCTGGCCCCCATGGCTACCCCTCTTTCTTGTCGATATAGCTGGCTATTGAACATGAAAATGTTATTATGCAGGCAAAATCTAATCATTTCCTTTAACATTGTGCTATGCTGTTCATATTGCCGCGGTCTGCCCATCAAATAATGTTCAATTGCTTTTGAGCCATCAACATGTTCTATACTTGTGTATAGCGAGGATACATCTAAAGTCATCAAAAGAAAATCATCTTGCCATGTTACATTTGAAATGTGTCTTAAAAAGTCACTTGTATCTCTTACGTAGCTGGGTAACTTCTTAACGTATTCCTGTAAAAAATAATCCACATATACCGTAGTGTGTTCCAATAACCCTCCTCTCGCAGAGATGATTGGTCTGCCCGGGGGGCATATCGGATCCTTGTGGATTTTAGGAATAAAGTACAGTGAAGGTGTTGTAGGGTTTTCGTTTTTCAAATATTTGTATTCATTCAGGGTTATGAGATTAGCATTCCACCAACCGTTCAATTTTGCAAAATATTCCTTATATGATGTATTGAGACTTGTAGAATTGCTACGGCTGTAGCAAGACCTATCGTTGAGTTGACTATATGCTTCTTTATTATATTCATCAGTTGACCATAACACAATATTACCACCCTTGTCACTGTTGCGGATAACGACTTTATTGTCCCCTTTCAATTTTTTAATTAATTTATCATACTGTTGATCTTTGTTACTCCTCTTCTTTTCCTGCATAGTCACAGTTTTGTTCAATTTTTTAATTTGTGATGTTACTGTTTCGTGAAAAATGTCAATTGAATCACGGACCATGATAGGATTAAATGATGATTTAGGTTTGAATGGGGTTGTTGATTCATATGTTCGAGTCGTTTGCTCCGTTTCTCCATGGGTAGTTAGGCTGTTATTTTCATTGGATAAATCCTCCATGATTCTGAGTAAAGGCAAGTCTGATTGAGATAAGTTCGAGTTTGGGTTGAGACCTCCACATATGAGATCACTTTGTGTGTTTGACTCTGTTTGAGTTTTTGTCATCAGATGGAACTTTTTCAATTTTAGCTTGCGTACCCCCTTGTAGATATCCAGTCTGGTTGAGGCATAATCGAAATTCCCTCCAGGGGCGTATGACAAACCTAAATTTAAAATATGTTTCTCTCGTGCTGATAATTCTATTTTTGTTAAGTTGATAATGGTGTTCTCAGTCATATTGTTCTTCATTATTTGTTCTGCCAAGTTTTCTTTCCTCTTTTCCTGTATTGATTTTGCACGTTTTGAGCTGGCCCTGCGCCTCTGCCTCCGCTTGTAGTTGCTGACGATTCGCCGTTCCCTCTTTGTTGTTGGGGCCTCGGGCGGAGTGTTTGTCTTCGCTCGTGGCAAATAAAATTCAATTCTTCCCCCGGAGATGGTTTAGGGATTTGTTTGTCCCCCCCCACCATTCTTCTCATCTCCGATTCGGATTCACTTCCCTCAGCTGAGCTCGCCTCTGAATGTGAAGTTTCTGTCATGAGTCCGCTGCGTGTGGATGTCATGATATTAGAACCTTCAATGTTTTTAAACTTGGACACCCTTATCGCATCATAGCGTTTCGCAAAGGTGAATATTTGCCCCATTTCGTAGTCTTGTTTATCTCTTAAGAATTTAAAAGCTTTTCTTTCTTTAATTTTATCCTCCTCTTTCTTTAATCTCATCAGCATTTCTTTACGTAATTTAGCCTGTTCTTCTTTATTATTCATTTTGTCAAGGTCCTCATTGATTTCATCTATTTTTTTCAGAAGCTTGTTTCTATCGATGTCTGCATATTTAATTAAAATGAGGGTCAACCTTCTAGATGAATCCAGGTTGCATTCAGCCCACTCACGCATAAGATCAGGGTTAGGGTCATCGTAACTTGATGCATTTAAAATCCTTAGACCCGTGGGAATTCTATATACTCACTGAAAAAACCATAGGTTTCAGGGACGTTATAGTTAGTTGGACATTTCACTCGTACAAAACCAGACAAATTCGGCCGTTATAGTTAGTTGAGCTAACTATAACTCGCGCCCCCGCAATGCACTGCTGATGACGTCACATATTATATCATTCATGACATGGTCAGTGACATCACTGATGACATCACTGATGACATCTCAAATGACATCACTGACGACATCATCCAGTGACTGTGTGTTTCTGTAAAGTTTTAATATGTTTTATATATATATGCCAAGGTGTATTGAAATATGAGTGGGTGTATGAGTGTCTGAATAGATGATTTAGTAGGTGCGTGACTGACTGTATAAGTGATTGATTAAACGTGTCTTACTGAATGCAAGGGTTAGTGAGTAAACTGTGTAAACTGTGTAAATGTCTGTATCAGTCTGTCAGTTGGTGTGTAAGCCGCTGCATGGGTTGGTGAGTAGCGAGATGAGTGTCTATATGGGTTATTGATTGGCTGTCTGAGTATCTGTATGGGTGCCTGAGTGTCTGTGTGGGTGGGTGGGGGTGTGAGACTCTGTGCATAGATGTGTGAGTGGGTAATTCACTGGGTGTATGGGTTCAAGAGTGCCTCTGTGAAGGGCTGCATGGGTGGGTGAGTGTGTGTTGGTGAGTGAATGGATGTCTCAGTGGTACATGTGTGAGTAACTACATATGTGAAAGGCAGTATATGTCAGTGTTGGAGTATATAAATCACTATATGTGAGAGTAAGTGATTGTGAGAGTGGCTGTATGGATGAGTGTGTGCTTTTATCAGTAATTGTATAAGAGAGTAAGTATGTGTTAGTATCTGTATGAATAAGTGAGGTGGTGTGTGTATAACTGTATAGGTGAGTAAATGGGAGTGTGAATGATTCGTTGCATGATTGACTAGGTGTGTGAGTAACTCTATGGATGAGTGGCGATGTGTGAGTGTCTGTACAGTTGTATGAGTGGAAATGATAGTGCTGTATTGATGAGTGATTGCATGTATGAGTGACTATGGGTAAATGAGTGGATGTGTGTGTAGACCTAGGAATCAGTGAGTGGATATGTAGTAACTGGTATTGGTGTGTCTACGGTTTCGAAAATGGTAGTCTGTATTTTAGAGTGGGTGTATTAAAGGTTATATTAGGGTGTGAGGAGGTGCATCAGATTATCACGTGGATGATGTCATCAGTGATGTCATCAGTGATGTCATTTGAGATGTCATCAGTGATGTCACTGACCATGTCATGAATGATGTAACATGTGACGCCATCAGCAGTGCATTGCGGGGGCGCAAGTAATAGTTAGCTCAACTAACTATAACGGCCGAATTTCTCTGGTTTTGTTCGAGTGAAATGTCCAACTAACTACAACGTCCCAGAAACCTATGGTTTTTTCAGTGAATTTCTATGGTTTTTTAAATGCTAATTTCTAACTATAACGTCCCTGAAACCTATGGTTTTTTCAGTGAATTTCAAAGGTTTTTTAAATGATAATTTCTAACTATAACATCCCTGAAACCTATGGTTTTTTCAGTGAATTTCAAAGGTTTTTTAAATGCTAATTTCTAACTATGCCTACAGAGGTAGGACATGTGAAGAAAGAGGAAGAAATGTGCAGAAAGTAGCAAGAGAAATGCAGAAAGAGGCAACAGAAGTCCAGAAAGACGAAGAAAAGTACAGAAAGAAGCAAAAGATATGCAGAAAGAACCAACAGAGGTGCAGAAAAAGGCCTTGTTGCAAAGTCATCCTGTGCCCCCAACTTTTTACTGACTGGTACTGGTGGTAACTGACTCTGACTAACCACGCCCAGAGCCAGTGCTATGCTGAAAGACACTTAGAATACAGTGAAAACACCTACATACACTAGGGTACACTATGGGTTGGGGTACCCATGTGATTGGCATGAGCTCTCCTGTAAGGCCCTAGTACATAATAGGGCAGGGGGATTAAAACTACCTCTACCTCAGAGGTGCAGAAAGAGGCAAGAGGGGTGCATAAACAGGCAGGAAAGGTGCAGAAACAGGGAACAGGGGTGCAGAAAGAGGCAAGTGAGGTGCAGAAAGAAGTAAGAGCAGTGCAGAAAGAACCAACAGTGGTGCAAAAAGAGGCAAGAGGGGTGCAGAAAGAGGTAGGAGAGGTGCACAAAGAGGCAAGAGGGGTACAGAAAGAGGCAGGAGGGGTGCAAAAAGAAGGAAGAGAAGTGCAGAAAGAGGCAAGAGAATTGCTGAAAGAAGCAACAGAGGTGTAGAAAGAAGCAAAAGAAGTGCAGAAAGAGACAAGTGAGGTGCAGAAAGAAGCAAGAGCAGTGCAGAAAGAACCAACAGAGGTGCAAAAAGAGGCAAGAAGGGTGCAGAAAAAGGTAGGAGGGGTACACAGAGGCAAGAGAGGTACAGAAAGAGGCCGGAGGGGTGCAGAAAGAAGGAAGAGAAGTGCAGAAAGAGGCAAGAGAATTGCTGTAAGAAGCAACAGAGGTGCAGAAAGAAGCAAGAGAAGTGCAGAAAGAGGCAAGTGAGGTGCAGAAAAAAGCAAGAGCAGTGCAGAAAGAACCAACAGAGGTGCTGAAAGAGGTGCAAAGGGTGCAGAAAGAGCAAGAGAAGTGCAGAAAGAGGTAACAGAGGTACAGAAAGAGGCAAGAGATGTGCAGAAACAGGCAGGAAAGGTGCAGAAACAGGGAACAGGGGTACAGAAAGAGGGAAGAGAGGTGCAGAAAAAGAAAGAGGGGTGCAGAAAGGGGCAAGAGATCTGCAGAAAAAAGCAACAGAGGTGCTGAAAGACGCAAGTGAGGTGCAGAAAGAGGCAAGAGATCTGCAGAAAAAAGCAACCGAGGTGCTGAAAGCGGCAAGTGAGGTGCAGAAAGAAGCAAGAGAGGTGCAGAAAGAGGCAATAGAAGTGCAGAAAGAAGCAACAGAGGTGCGGAAAGAGGCAAGAGGGGTGCAGAAAGAGGAGAGAGAAGTGCAGAAAGAAGCAAAAGAGGTGCTCAAAGAGGCAAGAGGGATGCAGAAAGAGGCAAGAGCAGTGCAGAAAGAACCAAGAGAAGTGCAGAAAGAAGGAACAGAGGTGCAGAAGGAGGCACGAGGGGTGCAGAAAGACAGAAGAAGTGCAGAAAGAAGCAACAGAGGTGCTGAAAGAGGCACAAAGGGTGCAGAATGAGGCAAGAGAAGTGCAGAAAGAGGGAAGAGAGGTGTAGAAAGAGGCAAGAAAGTTGCACAAATAGGGAAGAGGGGTGCAGAAAGAAGGAAGAGAAGTGCAGAAAGAGGCAAGAGAATTGCTGAAAGAAGCAACAGAGGTGTAGAAAGAAGCAAGAGAAGTACAGAAAGAGGCAAGTGAGGCGCAGAAAAAAGCAAGAGCAGTGCAGAAAGAACCAACAGAGGTGCTGAAAGAGGCGCAAAGGTTGCAGAAAGAGCAAGAGAAGTGCAGAAAGAGGTAACAGAGGTACAGAAAGAGGCAAGAGATGTGCAGAAACAGGCAGGAAAGGTGCAGAAACAGGGAACAGGGGTACAGAAAGAGGGAAGAAAGGTGCAGAAAAAGAAAGAGGGGTGCAGAAAGGGGCAAGAGATCTGCAGAAAAAAGCAACAGAGGTGCTGAAAGACGCAAGTGAGGTGCAGAAAGAGGCAAGAGATCTGCAGAAAAAAGCAACCGAGGTGCTGAAAGCGGCAAGTGAGGTGCAGAAAGAAGCAAGAGAGGTGCAGAAAGAGGCAATAGAAGTGCAGAAAGAAGCAACAGAGGTGCGGAAAGAGGCAAGTGGGGTGCAGAAAGAGGAGAGAGAAGTGCAGAAAGAAGCAAAAGAGGTGCTCAAAGAGGCAAGAGGGATGCAGAAAGAGGCAAGAGCAGTGCAGAAAGAACCAAGAGAAGTGCAGAAAGAAGGAACAGAGGTGCAGAAGGAGGCACGAGGGGTGCAGAAAGACAGAAGAAGTGCAGAAAGAAGCAACAGAGGTGCTGAAAGAGGCACAAAGGGTGCAGAATGAGGCAAGAGAAGTGCAGAAAGAGGGAAGAGAGGTGTAGAAAGAGGCAAGAAAGTTGCACAAACAGGGAAGAGGGGTGCAGAAAGAGGCAGGAGGGGTGCAGAAAGAAGGAAGAGAAGTGCAGAAAGAGGCAAGAGAATTGCTGAAAGAAGCAACAGAGGTGTAGAAAGAAGCAAGAGAAGTGCAGAAAGAGGCAAGTGAGGCGCAGAAAAAAGCAAGAGCAGTGCAGAAAGAACCAACAGAGGTGCTGAAAGAGGCGCAAAGGGTGCAGAAAGAGCAAGAGAAGTGCAGAAAGAGGTAACAGAGGTACAGAAAGAGGCAAGAGATGTGCAGAAACAGGCAGGAAGGGTGCAGAAACAGGGAACAGGGGTACAGAAAGAGGGAAGAGAGGTGCAGAAAAAGAAAGAGGGGTGCAGAAAGGGGCAAGAGATCTGCAGAAAAAAGCAACAGAGGTGCTGAAAGACACAAGTGAGGTGCAGAAAGAGGCAAGAGATCTGCAGAAAAAAGAAACCGAGGTGCTGAAAGCGGCAAGTGAGGTGCAGAAAGAAGCAAGAGAGGTGCAGAAAGAGGCAATAGAAGTGCAGAAAGAAGCAACAGAGGTGCGGAAAGAGGCAAGAGGGGTGCAGAAAGAGGAGAGAGAAGTGCAGAAAGAAGCAAAAGAGGTGCTCAAAGAGGCAAGATGGATGCAGAAAGAGGCAAGAGATCTGCAGAAAAAAGCAACCGAGGTGCTGAAAGCGGCAAGTGAGGTGCAGAAAGAAGCAAGAGAGGTGCAGAAAGAGGCAATAGAAGTGCAGAAAGAAGCGACAGAGGTGCTGAAAGAGTCACGAAGGGTGCAGAAAGAGGCAAGAGAAGTGCAGAAAGAAACAACAGAGGTACAGAAAGAGCCAAGAGTGGTGGAGAAAGAGGGAAGAGAGGTGCAGAAAGAGGCAAGAGAGTTGCACAAATAGGGAAGAGGGGTGCAGAAAGAGGCAGGAGGGGTGCAGAAAGCATTAACAAAGGTGCCGAAAGAGGCAAGAGAGGTGCAGAAAGAAGCAAGTGAACTGCAGAAAGCGGCAACGGAGGTGCAGAAAGATGCAAGAGAGGTGCAGAAACAAGCAAGAGAAGTGCAGAAAGAGCTAAGAGAATTGCTGAAAGAAGCAACAGAGGTTTTGAAAGAAGCAAGAGAAGTGCAGAAAGAGGCAAGTGAGGTGCAGAAAGAAGTAAGAGCAGTGCAGAAAGAACCAACAGAGGTGCAAAAAGAGGCAAGAGGGGTGCAGAAAGAGGTAGGAGAGGTGCACAAAGAGGCAAGAGGGGTACAGAAATAGGCAGGAGGGGTGCAAAAAGAAGGAAGAGAAGTGCAGAAAGAGGCAAGAGAATTGCTGAAAGAAGCAACAGAGGTGTAGAAAGAAGCAAGAGAAGTTCAGAAAGAGACAAGTGAGGTGCAGAAAGAAGCAAGAGCAGTGCAGAAAGAACCAACAGAGGTGCAAAAAGAGGCAAGAGGGGTGCAGAAAAAGGTAGGAGGGGTACACAGAGGCAAGAGAGGTACAGAAAGAGGCCGGAGGGGTGCAGAAAGAAGGAAGAGAAGTGCAGAAAGAGGCAAGAGAATTGCTGAAAGAAGCAACAGAGGTGTAGAAAGAAGCAAGAGAAGTGCAGAAAAAGGCAAGTGAGGCGCAGAAAAAAGGAAGAGCAGTGCAGAAAAAACCAACAGAGGTGCTGAAGGAGGCGCAAAAGGTGCAGAAAGAGCAAGAGAAGTGCAGAAAGAGGTAACAGAGGTACAGAAAGAGCCAAGAGTGGTGGAGAAAGAGGGAAGAGAGGTGCAGAAAGAGGCAAGAGAGTTGCACAAATACGGAAGAGGGGTGCAGAAAGAGGCAGGAGGGGTGAAGAAAGCATTAACAAAGGTGCCGAAAGAGGCAAGAGAGGTGCAGAAAGAAGCAAGTGAACTGCAGAAAGCAGCAACGGAGGTGCAGAAAGATGCAAGAGAGGTGCAGAAACAAGCAAGAGAAGTGCAGAAAGAGCTAAGAGAATTGCTGAAAGAAGCAACAGAGGTTTTGAAAGAAGCAAGAGAAGTGCAGAAAGAGGCAAGTGAGGTGCAGAAAGAAGTAAGAGCAGTGCAGAAAGAACCAACAGAGATGCAAAAAGAGGTAAGAGGGGTGCAGAAAGAGGTAGGAGAGGTGCACAAAGAGGCAAGAGGGGTACAGAAAGAGGCAGGAGGGGTGCAAAAAGAAGGAAGAGAAGTGCAGAAAGAGGCAAGAGAATTGCTGAAAGAAGCAACAGAGGTGTAGAAAGAAGCAAGAGAAGTGCAGAAAGAGACAAGTGAGGTGCAGAAAGAAGCAAGAGCAGTGCAGAAAGAACCAACAGAGGTGCAAAAAGAGGCAAGAGGGGTGCAGAAAAAGGTAGGAGGGGTACACAGAGGCAAGAGAGGTACAGAAAGAGGCCGGAGGGGTGCAGAAAGAAGGAAGAGAAGTGCAGAAAGAGGCAAGAGAATTGCTGTAAGAAGCAACAGAGGTGCAGAAAGAAGCAAGAGAAGTGCAGAAAGAGGCAAGTGAGGTGCAGAAAAAGCAAGAGCAGTGCAGAAAGAACCAACAGAGGTGCTGAAAGAGGTGCAAAGGGTGCAGAAAGAGCAAGAGAAGTGCAGAAAGAGGTAACAGAGGTACAGAAAGAGGCAAGAGATGTGCAGAAACAGGCAGGAAAGGTGCAGAAACAGGGAACAGGGGTACAGAAAGAGGGAAGAAAGGTGCAGAAAAAGAAAGAGGGGTGCAGAAAGGGGCAAGAGATCTGCAGAAAAAAGCAACAGAGGTGCTGAAAGACGCAAGTGAGGTGCAGAAAGAGGCAAGAGATCTGCAGAAAAAAGCAACCGAGGTGCTGAAAGCGGCAAGTGAGGTGCAGAAAGAAGCAAGAGAGGTGCAGAAAGAGGCAATAGAAGTGCAGAAAGAAGCAACAGAGGTGCGTAAAGAGGCAAGAGGGGTGCAGAAAGAGGAGAGAGAAGTGCAGAAAGAAGCAAAAGAGGTGCTCAAAGAGGCAAGAGGGATGCAGAAAGAGGCAAGAGCAGTGCAGAAAGAACCAAGAGAAGTGCAGAAAGAAGGAACAGAGGTGCAGAAGGAGGCACGAGGGGTGCAGAAAGACAGAAGAAGTGCAGAAAGAAGCAACAGAGGTGCTGAAAGAGGCACAAAGGGTGCAGAATGAGGCAAGAGAAGTGCAGAAAGAGGGAAGAGAGGTGTAGAAAGAGGCAAGAAAGTTGCACAAATAGGGAAGAGGGGTGCAGAAAGAGGCAGGAGGGGTGCAGAAAGAAGCAACAGAGGTGCCGGAAGAGGCAAGAGAGGTGCAGAAAGAAGCAAGTGAAGTGCAAAAAGAGGCAACAGAGGTGCAGAAAGACGCAAGAGAGATGCAGAAACAAGCAAGAGAAGTGAAGAAAGAGGCAAGAGAATTGGTGAAAGAAGCAACAGAGGTTTAGAAAGAAGCAAGAGAAGTACAGAAAGAGGCAAGTGAGGTGCAGAAAGAAGCAAGAGCAGTGCAGAAAGAACCAACAGAGGTGTTGAAAGAGGCAACAGAGGTGCAGAAAGAGGCACGAGGGGTGCAGAAAGAAGAAAGTGGAGTGCAGAAAGAAGCAACAGAGGTGCTGAAAGAGGCAAGAGGGGTGCAGAAAGAAGCAACAGAGGTACAGAAAGAGGCAAGAGTGGTGCGGAAAGAGGGAAGAGAGGTGTAGAAAGAGGCAAGAGAGTTGCACAAATAGGGAAGAGGGGTGCAGAAAGAGGCAGGAGGGGTGCAGAAAGAATTAACAGAGGTGCCAAAAGAGGCAAGAGATGTGCAGAAAGAAGCAAGTGAAGTGCAGAAAGCGGCAACGGAGGTGCAGAAAGACACAAGAGACGTGCAGAAACAAGCAAGAGAAGTGCAGAAAGAGCTAAGAGAATTGCTGAATGAAGCAACAGAGGTTTAGAAAGAAGCAAGAGAAGTGCAGAAAGAGGCAAGTGAGGTGCAGAAAGAAGCAAGAGCAGTGCAGAAAGAACCAACAGAGGTGCAAAAAGAGGCAAGAGGGGTGCAGAAAGAGGTAGGAGAGGTGCACAAAGAGGCAAGAGGGGTACAGAAAGAGGCAGGAGAGGTGCAAAAAGAAGGAAGAGAAGTGCAGAAAGAGGCAAGAGAATTGCTGAAAGAAGCAACAGAGGTGTAGAAAGAAGCAAGAGAAGTGCAGAAAGAGACAATTGAGGTGCAGAAAGAAGCAAGAGCAGTGCAGAAAGAACCAACAGAGGTGCAAAAAGAGGCAAGAGGGGTGCAGAAAAAGGTAGGAGGGGTGCACAAAGAGGCAAGAGAGGTAGGGGTGGGCAGAATTTGCATAGTCGCGCTACGCAAAGCTCCGCGAAATGGTAAAAAATCTCCGCGAGCACGCATAGTTCACGCAAACACGCGGAATTGCTTGTTCCGCCCGTTCGCGATGCTTTTTTCCTGTTCGCGAACGCTGTTTGCGTGCTCAGGGGGAAATATCTTGCGAACACGTATTTTGAAAGCGCAAACAAGCAAAAAATTCTGCGAAGCCGCGGATCGCGGAATTTTTGGCAATTTTGCGTTCTCCGCGGAACGCAAAATTACCCAAATTCCGCAAATTCCGCGAGCGGAACGGAATTTACCACCCAGGCCTAAAGAGAGGTACAGAAAGAGGCCGGAGGGGTGCAAAAAGAAGGAAGAGAAGTGCAGAAAGAGGCAAGAGAATTACTGAAAGAAGCAACAGAGGTGTAGAAAGAAGCAAGAGTAGTGCAGAAAGAGGCAAGTGAGGTGCAGAAAAAAGCAAGAGCATTGCAGAAAGAACCAACAGAGGTGCTGAAAGAGGCGTGAAGGGTGCAGAAAGAGCAACAGAAGTGCAGAAAGAGGTAACAGAGGTACAGAAAGAGGCAAGAGATGTGCAGAAACAGGCAAGAAAGGTGCAGAAACAGGGAACAGGGGTGCAGAAAGAGACAAGAGAGGTGCAGAAAGAGAAAAGAGGGGTGCAGAAAGGGGCAAGAGATCTGCAGAAAAAAGCAACAGAGGTGCTGAAAGACGCAAGGGAGGTGCAGAAAGAGGCAAGAGATCTGCAGAAAAAAGCAACAGATGTGCTGAAAGAGGGTAAGTGAGGTGCAGAAAGAAGCAAGAGAGGTGCAGAAAGAGGCAATAGAAGTGCAGAAAGAAGCAACAGAGGTGCAGAAAGAGGCAAGAGGGGTGCAGAAAGAGGAGAGAGAAGTGCAGAAAGAAGCAAAGAGGTGCTCAAAGAGGCAAGAGTGGTGCAGAAAGAAGGAAGAGAAGTGCAGAAAGAAGCAACAGAGGTGCTGAAAGAGGCACGAAGGGTGCAGAATGAGGCAAGAGAAGTGCAGAAAGAAGCAACAGAGGTACAGAAAGAGGCAAGAGTGGTGCAGAAAGAGGGAAGAGAGGTGCAGAAAGAGGCAAGAGGGGTGCAGAAAGAGGAGAGAGAAGTGCAGAAAGAAGCAAAAGAGGTGCTCAAAGAGGCAAGAGGGATGCAGAAAGAGCCAAGAGCAGGGCAGAAAGAACCAAGAGTAGTGCAGAAAGAAGCAACAGAGGTGCAGAAGGAGGCACGAGGGGTGCAGAAAGAAGGAAGAGAAGTGCAGAAAGAAGCAACAGAGGTGCTGAAAGAGGCACGAAGGGTGCAGAACGAGGCAAGAGAAGTGCAGAAAGAAGCAACAGAGGTACAGAAAGAGGCAAGAGTGGTGTAGAAAGAGGAAGAGAGGTGTAGAAAGAGGCAAGAGAGTTGCACAAATAGGGAAGAGGGGTGCAGAAAGAGGCAGGAGGGGTGCAGAAAGAAGCAACAGAGGTGCCGAAAGAGGCAAGAGAGGTGCAGAAAGAAGCAAGTGAAGTGCAGAAAGAGGCAGCAGAGGTGCAGAAAGACGCAAGAGAGGTGCAGAAACAAGCAAGAGAAGTGCAGAAAGAGGCAAGAGAATTGCTGAAAGAAGCAACAGAGGTTTAGAAAGAAGCAAGAGAAGTGCAGAAAGAGGCAAGTGAGGTGCAGAAAGAAGCAAGAGCAGTGCAGAGAGAACAAACAGAGGTGCAAAAAGAGGCAAGAGGGGTGCAGAAAGAGGTAGGAGAGGTGCACAAAGAGGCAAGAGAAGTACAGAAAGAGGCAGGAGGGGTGCAAAAAGAAGGAAGAGAAGTGCAGAAAGAGGCAAGAGAATTGCTGAAAGAAGCAACTGAGGCATAGAAAGAAGGAAGAGAAGTGCAGAAAGAGGCAAGTGAGGTGCAGAAAGAAGCAAGAGCAGTGCAGAAAGAGCCAACAGAGGTGCAAAAAGAGGCAAGAGGGGTGCAGAAAAAGGTAGGAGGGGTGCACAAAGAGGCAAGAGAGGTACAGAAAGAGGCAGGAGAGGTGCAAAAAGAAGGAAGAGAAGTGCAGAATGAGGCAAGAGAATTGCTGAAAGAAGCAACAGAGGTGTAGAAAGAAGCAAGAGAAGTGCAGAAAGAGGCAAGTGAGGTGCAGAAAGAAGCAAGAGCAGTGCAGAAAGAACCAACAGAGGTGCAAAAAGAGGCAAGAGGGGTGCAGAAAAAGGTAGGAGGGGTGCACAAAGAGGCAAGAGAGGTACAGAAAGAGGCAGGAGGGGTGCAGAAAGGAAGAAAAGTGCAGAAAGAGGCAAGAGAAATGCTGAAAAAAGCAACAGAGGTGTAGAAAGAAGCAAGAGAAGTGCAGAAAGAGGCAAGTGAGGTGCAGAAAGAGGCAAGAGATCTGTAGAAAAAAGCAACAGAGGTGCTGAAAGAGGCAAGTGAGGTGCAGAAAGAAGCAAGAGAGGTGCAGAAAGAAGGAAGAGAAGTGCAGAAAGAAGTAACAGAGATGCAGAATGAGGCAAAAAGGGTGCAGAAAGACTTAAGAGGGGTACAGAAAAAGGCAAGAGAGGTGCAGAAAAAGGGAAGAAGGGTGCAGAAAGAGGCAAGAGGGGTACAGAAAGAAGCAAATGAGGTGCAGAAAGTAGAAGAGATTTGCAGAAAGAGGCAAGAGAAGTGCAGAAAAAGAAATGTGCAGAAAGAAGCAACAGAAATACAGAAAGAGGCAAGAGAGGCACAGAAGGAAGCAAGAGTGGCTTGCACACCATTAGTACCAATTTAACATCCACATTTAACAATAAGTAACAGGTGACCATTCTAGGTTTGCAAAGGGCCTTCCACCACGCTGTAACACTTGTCGCTGCATTTTTGGTAACGTTTGAGCCGTTTGAGCTAGAAACAAGGCTTTTTTTGTTCAAATCTGCAGATTAGGGAGCAGATGATGAAATTTGTGGCTAATGCAGGAAATGTATAATTGTGCGAAAGTCGGTGAAGCCAAACAGTCGCATAATTCCAGTGGCCCTGCTCATACCTCTGACTAGGTCCACAAGTGCTCCTCATTGATTCCTTCTTTTTTTGTCTCACTGAGTTCATAGTTGAGCTTCTATGGAAACGAGGAAGACTAAACCTGAGGTTACCACTCCACAACACAGACTACCATACCACATAATTACTCTCCATAACACATATTCCCACTCTACATAATTCCTATACACTAAATACCACATACTTTCTATCCACATAATTTCACTGCACAACATACCACATAATTCCACTACACACAACGTACATGCACTCCACTCCAAAAAACGTTAGTAAAAAACTTTTACATTTACAACGCCAATAGCTCTAACTCTTGCAAATGCGAAACCTATTACATTGCAAACACTTCTTTAACTAGTAGTCGCATTTGCAGAGTGGTGGAGAAAGGGTGCTGGGCCTCCGACCAGCGCTCAGGAATTAAGCTGCGTAGGATTTACAGGAGGAACCAGAGGGGCTTCTTAGCCCCCAAAGTCCCTCAGGAGTAAAGTGGACTTCATCCCCCACCCCGTAGTCTGCCAGGAGGCGCGTTTGCAGAGTGGTGGAGAAAGGGGGCATGGCCTCCGAAGACGTCTTAGCAATCCTACTGTGTGGGACTTACTGGAGGTAACAAGAGGGGTACTTGGCCCCCAAGGACATCCTTGGGGCCAACTACCCCTCCTATTACCTCCAGTAAGTACCACATAGCAGGATTGCTAAGTTCTCATAACAGGCCATGCCCCTTTTGCCCACCACTCTGCAAACGTGCTCCCTGGCACGCTCTTCGATGGGGATTGAAGTCCCCATCACTGCTGTGGGTCCCTAGGGGCCAACTAGCTTACCTCTTACCTCCAGTAAGCCCCACACAGTGGGATTGCTGAGAGGTGGACACAGGCCACGCCCCCTTTCTCCACCACTCTGCAAATGCGCCACCTGGTGCGCTCTTGGTTGGGGGATGAGGTCCCCTTTCCTCCAGAGGGTCCCTGGGGGCCAACTAGCCCACCAGGTACCTCTAGTAAGCCCCACACAGCTGGATTGCTGAGAGTGGTCTGAGGCCATGCCCCCTTTTTACACCACTCTGCAAACGCGGCTCCTGGCGCACTGCTGCTCGGGGGATGAAGTCCACTTGTGTCCTGAGGTCCTCAGGACACAAGAGGACCTCATCGCCCCACCAGCAGTGTGCCAAGAGGATCGTTTGCAGAGTGGTGTAAAAAGGTGCGTGGCCTCGGACCACCTCTCTGCAATCCAGCTGTGTGGTGCTTACTGGAGGTACCTGGTGGGCTAGTTGGCCCCCAGGGACCCTCAGGAATCAAGGGGACTTAATCCCCCAACGTAGAACGCGCCAGGAGGCGCGTTTGCAGAGTGGTGCAGGGAGGGGGCGGGCCTCTGGCGAGAAGCCGTTTTTTGGGGGTTTTTTTGCTAGAAGGGAGGCTGTGTGGCCCATCTTCTTTTAATATTTTTGGGGACCTGGGGACCCCATCCCCAAGGGACTGCCCCATTTAAAAAAAAAATGGGAAGGGGGCCGCGGGGCCCCCTCCATTGGCCGATTTTGCCCCAAGGACCCCATCCCCCGGGACATGGCCTCCTTTATTTTTTACTACTTATAGGGAAGGGGCACCGCGTGGCCCTTCTTCCCTGGGCCACTTTTGGCCCCGGGGACCCCATCCCCCGGGGCCTGGCCTCGTTTAAAAAATAAATAAATTATACGGGAGGGGGGCCGCGTGGCCCCCCATACCTGGGCCACTATTGGCCCCGGGGACCCGATCCCCCGGGGCTTGGCCATTTTTTAACTTATTTTAAAATAAGGAGGAGGACCGCGCCACCCCCCTCCCCAGGCCGCTTTCGGCCCCGGGGACCCCATTCCCTGGGGCCCGGCCATTCTTTTTTTTAACTAAAGGGAGGAGGGACACGTGGCCCCCCTCCCGGGCAACTCCTGGCCCTGGGGACCCCATCCCCGGGGCTGGCCCTTACCGATGGTGACCGTGGGGGGAGCCCCAATGCCCCCAAGGTCCCGCCGGCTCCCCGCCTCATGCGGGAGCCAGCATTGCTTTTGAGCAAGGGTAGCTGCTGACATGCAGCTCCCCTGCTCAAAAGCAATCCTGCTTGCTTCGTTGAAGCGAGAGCAGGTTTTCCTGCTCTCGCTTCAACGAAGCAAAGCAGGGTTTGCTATGGCAGGGTGGGAGTCGTGCTCCCGCCCTGCCATAGCAAACAGCAATGTCCCGGGGGTGGGACCCCGGGACATTGCAGGAGCCGGTCCTGGGGGGTGGCGGTCCCCAGGGCCATCAAGGGCTCCTGGAGGGGGGCAGCGCGGCCCCCCTCCCAACATTCAGATAGCCCCGGGGAGGCAGTGGTCCCCAGGGCTTGGGGGTCCGGTACGGACCCCTGAATTTTAATTATTCTATGCCCCAGGGCAGTGTGGGGGGGCAGGAGCCCCCCCTACACTTTTTTTTGTAATTTAAGGTGGGGGTCCCCAGGGCTTGGGGGTCCGGTACGGACCCCCGAATTTTAATTATTCTATGCCCCGGGGCAGTGTGGGGGGGGCCGGAGCCCCCCCTACACTTTTTTTGGTAATTTAAGGTGGCGGTCCCCGGGGCTTGGGGGGGCCCGTGAGGCCCCCGCCCATAATCAAATGCCCCGGGGAGGTGGTGGTCCCCGGGGCAGCGTGGGGGGGGGCAGGAGCCCCCTCATGCATTTTTTTAAAAGCCCCCACGCATAATTTAAGGAAGCCCCAGGGAGGTGGCGGTCCCCGGGGCTGCGGGGACCCCGCGGCCCCCGCTAATTTACCACGCATAGCCCCCGGGACCTGGCCCACCCGGGGGCTTACAGATAACGAAGCGCGGGAGCCCGCACTTTGTTTTTTTAAATTTTGATGGCAGGATTCGCGCACTTAGCGCGAATTCTGCTGATTTTTTCTTTTTTTTAAATGCTTTTTTTGGGCTTGGGGGTCCCTGTGGGACCCCCTGAGCAGGCCTAGGGAGTCACAGTGTTTTTACCCTGCCCCCTTTTCTTGTTTTGATCTTTTTTCCACTGTTTTCTTGTGACTCGGTTACCGAGTCACAAGATGGCTGCCAACACTTCCTGGTTTGGAGTGCTGACAGCCAATCAGATCTCACGATGAGATGTGTGGTTAGGCTCCACCCAGATATCGATATTTTTTTATTTTTGAATTTCTTAGAAACTACTGAACGGATTTACACCATTTGAAAACAAGCATTGGCATAGCCAGTAGGTCTCGCCTTTGGGACCTTATAAGTGTTTAGACAGAGGTTAAAACTGGGGCATTGTTGGAGGATGTTAGTGGGGGAATCGGTGGAGTAGAAGGTCAATCAGGACATTATCGAGGAGAGGCACCTTAAAAGATTGTTTCACTGGGCACTGCCACTGCTAAAGCCAGCCTCTACTCGATGACAATCATTTTAATAAAAAGCAAAAGAACACTCAACCGACTACAAGAATAACCACATACAAAAAAAGTCAGACAATCACCTCTGATAAACGCAAAATGTGAATGAAATGCGTGGGGTTGGTAAGGCGTACTGCACCTAAAAAATATAGGATTCACATAGGTGTACACAATAAGTAGCAAGATACATGGATAAGCAACGCTGTTCTCCAGCAATTGAAA
Organism: Calotriton arnoldi; assembly: GCA_963921515.1. Classification (NCBI taxonomy): domain Eukaryota; kingdom Metazoa; phylum Chordata; class Amphibia; order Caudata; family Salamandridae; genus Calotriton; species Calotriton arnoldi. Next base: position 658,289 of record CAWUFW010004342.1, on the reverse strand, counting down.
TGGCATTTCCGTAGCTCGTTCATTTATTTGCACTAGGAAAACGATAGAACTGTGGACTTCCTCTTTAGGCTGTGGGTAGACTGGGGTATCAAAAATGGAAAATAGAGGCAGTGTTTGGGTCAGATTAATATAATAAATGTATGCAAAAAAAAAAACTAACACGTTATAACCGGCTAAACAAGAAGAGTAAGATAAAAAAAAATTCCCAGAGGGTTATTACACCCCTCCTCCACCCTCCTAGGTGTGGCCAATTATTTCAGAATAAGACATTTCCGCCCGACGACAACCATTCCTCATTTGGACTGCCATTTCCCAACACCCACTGGTTGCTACGGCTGGTGTCACAATATGCACTGTGTTGAGAAATTAAAACAAGCTTACCGTGGACTAGATGTAGATTCGCGTCATCGGAGAAAATTACAGTCCTGTGTACAGCATTGCGATAAAGAAATGGGGATCCGTGCATTTTGGCTGTGGGAGGAGCGGCACATGGCATTTCGTACTTCAATATGGGGTGTTGTATAACTGCTCTGAGGGCCGTGTACACTTCCGACCTCACTTTCGTGGGCGGATAGGAAAGTATGTTAAGTCCGTACTTCTAACGTCAATGACCTGTGGAGCTGACTGTATGCTACACTTCTTGTGTGGGATGAGGAATCAAAGCAGCATGTGCCCCTCAGCTCAAAGGGGGTGCAGGCCGCACTTCTTGATGGGCAGTTCCTGCTCGTTACCTCAAAGAGTGGGCCTGGGGTCTAAAAGGGCTTAGTCTCCACTACCCACTTTGGTGTACGTTCTGAAGGGGGCGCTTCACGAATAAAACAACTGGCTACCTATTATACCTAAGAGGTGCAGTGTGCTCCCACTTTAGCCCAGGGTGGTCAGGCTATGGACCTCAGCTCATTGAGCAGGGTGCCAGTCTACGAGTCAGAGGACGGAGGGAGGGCTGTCTGGTTTATCTAACTTTAGTGCAGAGGAAAGCTATGGTCACCTAACACAATATTTTCAGACTACAGTGTTTAAAGGATCGTTAAAACAACAGGGAGCCGTCTCATATTCCCATTGCTCATCAGAGTGGAGGCAGTTCGCTACCAGTCGGGGTGTCAGTCAAACAGTTTCTTATTTAAAATAGGAAGGAGAACCCCGTGACATCAATGTAGAGGCCTGGCGCACTTCAGACAACTTACCTGAAGGGGGTGTGGATGTATCTTGGAGATATCCTGCCTGGGTCTGGTCTCGTTACCTGACAGCCAAGCGCAGATGCCGCCGTTGACTAACTAGTGTCAGGGAGAAGGCGCGCGCACTTGAGAGGAAAAGAATAGTGCAAGAGGCTGCGCACGCGCATCCCCCCTCCCTCTCGGTCCAACTAGGCGCTGGCTGGATGGATGGTGAGTCAGACTGACGAGCGCGCCCCTGGAATGTTTTTTACGCTCTAAGTAGCGTGTGTGCATCGTCAGGGTGAGTCCATGGTACAGTCAGGCAAAACATGCCCACATTGAATAATTTGGTGACGTCATGTCTGAACACGGTGAGCCTGGCCGTAACCAGGCTTTGGCTGAGGGTCAAATAGAAGGTAGAGGATACATTCAATGAGTAATCCAGAGATAAAAGTGGCGGCTGGAACAAATTTGCTTTAAAAGGAAGGAGCGAGACATTCATCCCAAAGTGTGGGATAACTGAATATTAGAGAAGGCCTTCAAGAAGCGTTTTACATTTTCAATGAAAATAAAATGTATCCTTTTTGCCTTTATCTGGCCGTATTTTTTGCGGTATTTGTAATGCCCAGTAGCATCATTCATTCTTGAAGACTAGACATTATATTTTGCACGAGGGTTGATCCAGTGACATGTTGCTATACCAACATGGCCGCCGGTCGGGAAAGAAAACGAATGTCCTTTTCCCATGACAACTTCCCTAGCGTTCGGCCAATCCCTCACAGGTGTTTGCCAGCTGGAAATATTAAACAGTAAGAAAGGCGGGGAGTTGTGTGCGTTGTTTGGGTGGGGGCAAACATTCCGTCACGCAGAGAAAGTCGGGGCTACCCCAGAAGGCATTTGCATTTCAGACAAGTGCGGGCGCGAAAGTGAAAGCGACCGCGCTGGGTTAATTAGTAACCTGATCCTGGAATGCAGCTGGCACACTGCGCGCCGCTGCTCGCTCCGCTCGCTCCCGAGACCCATTGGCCATGGGAGTGAACGTTTTCAGAAAAGGCGGGACATACCCCCGCCTTTGGCCATTTGCGTGCTTTCATTATTGAAAGCCACACGCAAAGGCCAATGGGATGTGTGGGAGGAGGCAGACCCACACGGAGAAGTCTCTTGGAAGTCTGAAGTGATTCCAAGAGGCCCTTTCCTAGAGCAGGCTCGACCTAAAAAGCACACTTTCTAGACCAAGACCTACCTTTTTGCCAAATTTGGTGTAATTCCGTTCAGCAGTTCGGGCTGTAACCTGTTTCAAAATTTCTATGGAAATTAACATGGGGAAAACGCGTTTTGGGACCCCCCTTTTTTCTCGGCCCCCGCTTGACGAATCACCCCGAAATTTTCAAGACAGGAGCTGACCGGTCCGCTCCATTAGTTTTGAAAATGTCGCAAAGATTCGTCAAACGGCGCCAAAGATATTGGCAAATCAAAAAACGCTTTTCCTATGGAAACTAGGTCCTCACTATAACTACCTACTGGCGACCGCCAGAAGGTAATATATATATATATATATATATATATATATATATATATATATATATATATATATTTTTTTTATTAACTTTTTCAGTATACATTATAGTCACAGTTCGCATTTATAAATTTAGGCACAATATAAGCATGCAATGTTACATTTCTATTGTTCCATTGTAACGCATCAGCATGTGTACTTAGTTGCTATACATTCTGTCCATATAACTTTTCACAGGCAGTATTTCCATTCAGGGAAGTACATAATATGGTGGGTTCATCTGGTACCATTTTTTCACTGCGGGCACAATTTTAAAATATGCACATTTTATCTATTACCTGTTGATCTGGGAATGTCAGGTTGAAACAACAATTCATGGTGAATGCATTTAGAGCGATGATAGTCTTCACCTGGTGTGTGTGCAGTTGTCCTGCAGTATGGCCTCAGCACTACGAGGTGTCGTTGTCTCAGGTTCAGTGTCTAGGGTGTCTTGCGAGTGGGCAATGAGGTAGCTGGTAAGGGGTCTCCAGATGTCCCTAGGCTGTGAAGTGTGTGGAAGCAGCTCTGCATATGCAATCATTTGCTCCTGACAATATACCAGGTCATTTAGCCATTCCTTAAATTTGGGTGCCCGTCCTCTGCCCCATCGGCATGCCACCCGTCTTTTAGCCATCAAAAGTACAACCGCAATAAATCGTCTGTGCAATGCAGGGAGCAATTTGGTATAACCCAACAGAGCCAGCAGCGGTGTGCGTTCAATGTTAGGCGCTGTCATTGATTCTATAGTGTCAAATACTTGACTCCAGTATTCGTGTACCATCGAGCATTCCCACGCCAAGTGTAGGAAGTCGGCCCCTGGGGCCTTGCATCTATCGCATCTGTCGGAATCCTTAAGTTTGTATTTGTGCATCCTAACTGGGGTGTAATACAGCCTGTGAAGGAATTTAAAATGGATTATGCATAGTCTGCTGCTAGCAGAGATACTCTCAGTTTGTGTACAGCAGTAGCCCCACTGGTCATCCGTCAATTCATGGCGTAGTTCCAAGTTCCAATGCACCCGTGACCTGGTCGGTGGCATTTCTCTTAATGTGTGTACAGTGTGGTAGATAATGGAAACTATATGTCCCGGAGACGTGGCGCTTAACATCCTTTGCAGGGGTGCAAGAGTCTGGGGCTCCCTGGGAAACTCCGGGGTAACAGAACGCATACCCTGTCGCAGTCGTATGTATAAGAAAACCTCCAGTGGGGTTGGCTGAAGCCCAAGAAACATCTGCTCAGATGTGCGAAAGGTGCCGTTATGATAAAGGTCCCCCCATGTAGTGAGTTTGGCCCGTTCCTTAAGTTTGTGGAATGCCGTTTCCTGAAGGAGGGGCATGTTGGGGTGATAAGTGAGCGGGAGCAGTGGTGAATAGAGCATGGGGCTTTGTAGCAAGTGTGCTATACGCTGCCATGCGTATGTTGTACATGTTATGGTAGTCAGGTTTTTATCTCTGGGGGAAGGTGTGGTGCACAACATGCCATCTATAGATATGGGGTCGGCCAACCAATGTTCAGCTGCTACTTGTGGCATATATCTCGGAGGATGGACCCAATAGTAGGCATAGTGAGCCTGTGCACTCCAGTAGTATAGTTCAAAGTTCGGGATGTCGAAGCCTCCCTCCGAGTACGGCCGGGTAAGTATGTTCCATTGCAATCTCGGTTGTTTGCCCCCCCACACTAGCCTGATCATTTCAGATCTGAGTGTTTGAAGAAATACCCGCCTGGGTGATAAGGGATGTTTAAAAAGAGGTATAGCAATTGTGGGAGTATCACCATTTTAATTAACGATGCCCTTCCCGCCAGCGATATTGGCAATGAGATCCATCTAGTTACACAACCAGTTATGCGATTCAGGGTGGTGCCATAATTTAGGCGCATCATCTCCTCCCTATTCCTAGTGATGTGGATACCTAGATATCGCAGGTCAGAGTCACACCACTCCAGTGGATAATCCAGGGGGAAGCGCGCCGTTGCCTCCGTTAGAGGGAGGACGTGGGATTTCCCCCAGTTCATTTGTATTCCAGACAGTCTGCCAAACACTAGAAACTCCCTAAGAACAGGGTTCAAATTGTGCTGCGGGTCTTTAATATATAAGGTGATATCGTCCGCGTAGAGAGATACCAGAATCTGGCGCCGGTAGCAGCGTAGTGCTTTGTCTTGGTGATGTTGTCTTAGTTTGGCCGCCAGGGGCTCAATCGCTAGCGCGAATAGTAGGGGGGATAGTGGACACCCTTGCCTGGTGCCCCTTGTGATCGAGAAAGCCTGTGATAGGTGACCATTCACCAGCACCTTGGCAGTCGGTAGTTGGTACAACAGCTGGATCCAGGATAAAAAAAGTAGGGGGAAGCCCATGCGGCGCATTACTCCAAAAAGATAGTCCCATTCAACCGAGTCGAATGCCTTAGTGGCATCCAGAAATATTGCCGCAAAAGGCAGTTCTGGTGCCACATTATTTAGTATAGTGAAAAGAATACGTAAATTATGTGACCGGGCACAAACCCCGCTTGGTCCGGCAAGACCAGTTTTTCCATCAGTAGGCTTAGTCGGTTCGCTATTAATTTGGCCAAAATTTTTGTGTCGCAATTGAGCAGGGATAGTGGTCTCTAGGAGTCACAATGCAGGGGTGGTTTCCCAGGCTTGAGTAGCGACATGATGAGGGCTTCCCTCGTGGATGGTGGGAGTCTGCCCGCCTCTAATGATTCCTCATACAACTCTCTCAAAATGGGGGCCATCTGGTCTATGTACCGTTTGTAGAATTCTATGGGAATGCCATCCATGCCGGTAGCTTTACCCGATTGCATGTGCATGATGGCCTCACGTACTTCGTCAAGCTCGAAGGGAGCGCATTAGGAATTCCCTTTGTGCATCTCCTAGCCATCCCAGTGCTACATCCCCCAGGTAGTTGTCAAGATCCAAGTGGCCCACCCTGCTGGATGTGTATAACTGTGAGTAGTGGGTAGTGAAGGCATTTAGTATGTCCGCCGTGTCCCGATATATCACTTCCCCATGTCCTGCCAATTCCAAAATATAATTGGAGAAGCGTGGTTTCCGAATAGTTTCTGCCAGCATTTTTCCAGGTTGTTCCCCTTCGCCATAGCGGCGAGCCACCCAGTATTTGCCCCTAAGTCCTGCTTCGCGATTAGCTGTCTCTGTGTATTCTGTTAATTTCTCTCTAATTTTTAATTGTTTAGCATGGTCTGGCCCCGCCAACAGTTGCCCCTTGAGAGTTTTAAGCTCTAGTTCAAGTTTCCGCAGTGTGTTTATGATGTCTCGAATCACTCCCGAGCTTTTTGATGTGCAGTAACCGCGGATTGTAACTTTAAACGCTTCCCAAATGATCTCCACAGACTCCACTGATCCCCTGTTCCTAAGGAAAAAATCTCTGATTTCCTCCCCTAGCTCAGTTTGAAAGACCGTGTCTAGTAACGCGGAGGGCTGCAACTTCCATGCAATACGGGGTGGGCCATAACCTTGTGGGGCTAACGTGAGTTGTACTGGGGCATGGTCTGAGTATGTCCTTGCCAAATGCGCGGTTGCGAATATAGCCGGTCCCAGCCCCCGTGACAGTAGCCAGTAATCTAATCTTGCCCACGAGGCAGCGTGTGCGGTGAAATGTGTGCCTTCTTTTGTATGTTGGTGCATATGTCGCCAGGCGTCAATCAGTTGATTAGCTTCAATTATGTCTTGCAGGGTTGCGCACGATTTATTATAGTGGTGCGCGGCAGGATTCGATCTATCTACGGCAGGGTCATATGTGACGTTGAAGTCCCCCCCCCACACTACATGTCTGGACCCTATTTCGGCTATCTTCCCCCATAGTGTGGCATAAAAATCAGGAGTGTCAATATTTGGGCCGTAACAACAAGCCAACGTAACTGACTCTGCACCTAGTCTGCCCCAAACCAAACAGTATCTACCCTGCGAATCCCAGGCAGCGCCTGCTAGGGCAAAGGGAGTGTGCTTTTTGATGAGTATCGCTGTACCCCTGCTATAGGAGGAGTAAGAAGAGAATATTCTGTGTTCCGCCCATCTGTGTGCGAAATTATGGGTACGCTTAGGGTCAATGTGTGTTTCTTGTAGCATAGCTACATTAATCTGATGTCTATCTAAGTACGCCAGAATTTGGCGCCGTTTTCGAGGGTCACCCAACCCTCTGACATTCCAAGTGAGTAGCTGTAATTTCGCTGGTGCATTCGGATCAGCCATTACTCCATGTGCTTCGCTGTACCAGGCCTTGGGGCCTCAAAACATTTGTGCTGACAAACATGTAACTATCTCTCTGTCCAGTTTTGTGTGCCATTCGAATAGTGGTGACCATATTTAATACCCCTCCTTTCCTCCCCCCACCCACTGAAGCATCCCAATTATGCCAGTAACTTTATACCCACCCCCACCCTTTCACTCATAAACAGTAAACCCATGCTGCCCAGAACCCGCAGCGAAGTTCGATTGGGGGAATACCCGTATGGGGGAAACCCCTAGGTGTATGCACGATAACCCCTCACCCTTTGAGCACCGAGGTGGTGTTACAGACAATCTCGGGCGGGCTGGGGATGCTCGACTTATATGTGTCTCTCGTAATAATAATCAAACAGGGGATTAGGGGATCAAATTGGGGTCTAGTTTCTAGTGTCACTTATCTGCCTTGTATCTGACTCTGTCCAGTTCGTTACTGCATGCTTGTTGAGCTTCTTCCTGAAGGTGTTGTGGCCGGCCGATTCCTAGTTCAGTGTGTCATTTCTTTGTGCTTTCAGTGCAGCTCGCTCCTGGCGGGGGGGACAGTGATCTCGCATGCGGGTCGTGTTGTTCCACCGATGCGTTGTTCCGCTTGAGGCGTTTCAGGAATTCATCTACTTGTTGAGGTCTGGTGAAAAAACACTGTTTCCCCTGATGAGTGATTCTGAGGCGCGCCGGATATAGCAGTGCATAGTCTATCTGGGCCTGTCTCAGTTTCTGCTTAGCTGGCAGGAATTTTCGTCGCTCCTCCTGTACTGTCGTGGTAAAGTCGGGATATATGGAGAACGTGACGCCATCGAAGCAGAGTTGACGGTGTTCTCGGGCTTTTTTAAGTGCTGTGTCCCGATCCCTATAATTCAGCAGGCGTGCGATGATTGGTCGTGGCGCGCTGCCTGGCGGCGTGCGGGGGCCCAGTGAGCGATGCGCCCTTTCAATTATGAATTGCGGCGAGAATGCCTCTGCTCCAAAGGTTCCCACCAGTATTTTCTCGATGTATTCTTCCATTTTGCCAGTGTTGGTGCTTTCCGGGACCCCAAGTACGCGTATATTATTACGCCGACTGCGTGCTTCAAGATCTTCGCTTTGGCGGCTATTATTTTCAAGAGTTTGTCCATCTGCGCCATGCCCTCCTGAGTTTGGGCTGTCACGTCTTCTGCGTCAGAGACGCGTCTTTCGACCTCCGTGATCCGGTCTTCATGTTTGTCCAGCTTGTGGACTATAGCATCCATTCTTGTCGTCATGGCATCCATCTTGTCCGCTATTGCGGTGATGCCTTGTCTGACCTCTTGAAGAATGGTTTTCATATCCTCATTAGCCTTGTTAGGGGATGCTTGTCCCGGGGTGGATATGGTCTCTATTCCTGCCATATTGTGCGCTTCTTGTTGCATCCGGGTATTTCTCTTGGCTTCAAAGTTCAGCCGTGGCTGTCTGGCGTCCGGTTTCCCCATAAGCGTGCCCGCCGTGAGGCCCCGCCGAGTCTCTGTGCCCCGCTTCAGTGCGGGTCTCAGTCCGTATGTTCAGGCCTCAAGTCCTGTCTTTCAGTGTTGTCGCCAGTTACGCCTAAATAGTGTTCTGAGCGTGTCTCTTGTCCGCCGTATCCTAGTGAGCCTCCTTCTAACATGGCGTCGCTATCTGCGCTGCAAGTGTCTATTTCCGACCGCTTTATGTTAACCAAGCCGCCGTGTTGTGTCCAGTTTTGTCCGCGCCGCCTTTCTGCTGTAACGTATGTGCAAGCGTTATTGTTCTCTCCTGCTATTGATATTATGTGTTGTGATGGTGCCAGGAGTTATAGCAGGATTAAGCGGTTTCCTTTGTTGTCTGTAGCTCTGTGGGTCTTAGCAGGGTGTGGCTGCAATGCCCTCAGTGTAGTGACCCAGGCCAGTTTGCACACTACATGCGCTCTGCAGCGATGTGACTGCGCTTTTTCGGGTATGCGTGCCTGTGTGCGCTGTCGTGCCTCGTGTTTTCCAGGTATTGCGCAGTTTAAACTGACCACTGTGACCTTGATGGAAGGCGCGTGAGTGTTCCGGCGCCTTTTTCCATTAACTGCTTCTGATTAGTGGTGCCACGCGATCGGCTGCAGCAGTGTGTCAGCGGCCGGCCATGCACAACTGATTGTCCTTCAGTAGCTCGGCTTTGCGCTTCCTAGTGTCCGCCCACTATCTTATTATTTCCACCATAGGCGCTCTCCTCCTCACAGTTCCGATCGCAAGCGAGCCCTTCACTGGACAGTACGTATAGCCCGTGCCGCTTTCACTTTGGTCGGCTCCCAGGTACTTCTCCGCCCTCAGTATATGCTGATTCCCTGTCGCAGCGGCGACCGCTCGTTCCGGTCGGTATCTACTCTCCCACGGACCTCCTCAATGGTTGCCTCAATGCACCCAGCTCGTGCCGATGCGGCAGACGGATACGTGTGAGCGCTTCAGATTTCTGTCCCTATGTGTTATCGCTGCATTCAACAGGGTAGGCGCTGCGGTAGCCTCACCTCCGTTCTCCACTACGCTCTGCCTCAGTTGTTCCGTAGTGGGGCCTGCACACCTCGTGGGCGCCTCGATCTCGCGTATTTCCCAGCGCCGGTCTGCACTTCCCAGTGTTTCCAGCCGAGTCGTCGGCCAATTCTCGAACGTGATCTCCACAGCACTTCCGATTATTCCTGCTGCCCCAGTTTTCCCCTCAAGGATACCTTATTCTTTCCGCATTATATGGTGACGGTTTTTTCCAGTAGCTTATATTTATAAGAGGATAAAGGAACGGATTTATGAGCCGAGCTGCAGGAGCCTCACATCAGTGCGGCCATCTTGCTCGTGCGCCACCTAGCGCCCCCAATATATATATATATATATATATATATATATATATATATATATATATATATATATATCCACAGCATTCCACTCCTGACAGGAAGAGGTAGAGGCCACTCGGGGGAAGCGTCGGGAAATCTTTAATAAACAGCTCACGCATAATGCATTTCGGCCTGTAAGGCCTTCCTCAGATGCCGCTGTGTGCAAGGTATGACTCCACCCCCACCTTTCAAAGAGCAAAGTCACTTCCATTGGCGGTAGTCCGCTGACCAATGGCCACATGATTGCAACTCCGCTGCAGTTCGACCAAAACTACAGCTCCCAGAATGCTGTATTGCTGGGTGAGTGTTGCCTGGGAGGGACTGATAACATAAACCTCTGTGGGTGTGGTAATTAATAAAAAGGTGCCGGGTGTCAAAATATAGAGTCCTTGTGAAGAAATTAATCACAGATCTCCCTCGGGTCCCCTTCGACGTTCCAGCCTTGTTGTGCATGTGTCCGCCGGGCCGTGAGTCAGAATTGCAATGAACCTGACTCGCCGTTAATAACGGACTGCATTCCGCAGCAACCCATGGCATGACTTGCACTTCATGGCGGGCCGGTGTCATGTCAATCCCTTGACGACGAAATGTATATATATATTAATATATATATATATATATATATATATGTATATATATATGTATATATATATATATATATATATTATCTACTGGCGGTCGCCAGTAGATAGTTATAGTTAAAACCTATTTTCCATAGGAAATCCGCAACATTCTATTTGAAATAACTCTTGCACCAGTTGACGAATCTTCGCGAAAGCTTCCAATTTGTTGGGGCGCTCCGCTCCGCTCCTACCCTGAAAGTCTCGGGTTGATTCGTCAAGCGGGGGCCGAGAAAAAAGGGGGGTCCCAAAACGCGTTTTCCCCATTCATTTTTCCATAGGATCCTTTCATCGCGGCTACAGCTCGAACTGCTGAACGGAATTACACCAAATTTGGCAAAGAGTTAGCCCTTGGTTCAGTGTCGTGCCTTTTGCTTAAATGGTGTAAATCCGTTCAGTAGTTTCTGAGAAAATCACAAATAAAATCACATATATATCTATGGCCGAGTAGGGTCCGCGTACCCTCCCGATCACGAGCTGCATGCTAATTGGCTGTCAACACTCCAAATCAGGAAGTGTTGGCAGCCATTTTGTCCCTCGGACAGAAACAAGTGCGCAAAGCGCAAAAAGGGGGCAGGGTAGAAACACCCTGACCCCCTAGGTCTGCTCAGGGGGTCCCACAAGGACCCCTGGGCAGAAAAAGCATTTTATTTTTTTAAATCGGTGGGATGCGCTTAGGGTGCGCGAATCCCAAAGAGAAAAAAATCGCAAGTGTGCAAACGCACAAAGGGGGCAGGGTAGAAACACCCTGACCCCTAGGTCTGCTCAGGGGTCCCACAAGGACCCCCTGGGCAGAAAGCTTTTTTTTTTAAATCGGCAGGATGCGCTCAAGGTGCGCAGATCCTGCCGGAAAAAAAAAATCGAAGGGCGGTCTTTCGCGCTTCGATGCAAATTTGCCCCCGGGTGGCCCAAGGGGCATGCGGGGGTGGGTTTATTGTTTATGGGGGGGCTCTATGGCCCCCCAAGCCCCGGGGCCCGCCACCCCCCGGGGCTTTATAAAAAAAATTATGGCGGGAAGGCTGTGTGCCCTCCCGCTGCCCCGGGGACCGCCACCCCCGGGGCTGTTTTTTTTATTTTAAAAGCCTGTGTGGGGGGCTCCAGCCCCCACACGCCCGGGACTGCCACCTCCCGGGGCACTAAAGATTTAAATATGGGGGTCCGTTACGGACCTCAGAGCCCCGGGACCACCACCTCCCGGGGCTTTGAACAAGTTGGGAGGGGGCCGCGCGGCCCCCTCCTGGAGCCAGCGATGGCCCTGGGGACCACCACCCCCCAGGGCCGGCTCATGCAGTGTCCCGGGGTGCCTACCAATGGGACACTGGAGTTTGCTATGACAGGACGGGAGCATCGCGGCTCCCGTCCTGTCATAGCAAACTTGGTTTGCATTTTGAAAGAGAGAGCAGGAAACCTGCTCTCTCTTTCAAAATGCAAACCCAATTGCTTTTCACACGGGGAGCAGCATGTTAGCTGCTCCCCATGTGGAAAGCAATGCCGGCTCCCGCAGGAGGCGGGGAGCCGGCTGGGACTGTGGGGGATTGGGGACCCCCACAGTCTCCAACGAGAGGCCAGGCCCGGGGATGGGGTCCCCGGGGCCATAGGTGGCCTGGGAGGGGGCCACGCAGCCCCCTCCCCAATTAAAAAATAAAATAAAAAAAGGGCAAGGCCGGCCCTGGGGGATCGGGTCCCCGGGGCCTTAAATGGCCTGAGGAGGGGGCCACGCAGCCCCCTCCAAATATTTTTTTAAAAAGAGGGCATGCCCCGGGGATGGGGTCCCCGGGGCCAATAGAGGCCCAGGGAAGGGGGCCACGCAGCCCCCTTCCAGTTTAAAAAAAAAAATGCTCAGGCCCCGGGGGATGGTGTCCCCGGGGCCAAAAGTGGCCGAGGGAAGGGGGGCCACGCAGCTCCCCTCCCATAAAAAAAATTGGAAAAAAAAACCGGCATTGTGCCGGAGGCCCCGCCCCCTCCCTGCAGCAGTGTGCAAACGCGCCCCTGGCACGTTTTAAGAAGGGAAGTAATTCCCATTGAATACTGGGGGTCCCTGGGGCCAACTAGCCCACCAGGAACCTCCAGTATGCGCCAGGGGCTGTGTTGCAGAGAGGTGTACAGAGGCCACGCCCCTTTATACACCTCTCTGCAACGCAGCTCTGTGGCGCTTTGGAGGTACATGGTGGGCTAGTTCGACTCCAGGGACCCTCAGGATTCAAGGGGACTTAATCCCCCAACTTAAACCGCGCCACGGGGCACGTTTGCACAGTGGTGAAGGGAGGGGGCGGGGCTTCAGGTAACATGTGTGCAAACAGGCCCTGTGGCGCATTTTAAGATGGGGAATGACATCCCCTTCAATCCTGAGGGTCCTGGGGGCCAACTAGCCCACCAGGTACGTCCAGAAAGCGCCACAGAGCTGCGTTGCAGAGAGGTGCAAAAGGGGCGTGGCCTCTGAACACCTCTCTGCAACGCAGCTCCCTGGCGCATACTGGAGGTACAGGGTGGGCTAGTTGGACCCCAGGGACCCTCATGATTCAAGGGGACTTAATCCCCAACTTAAAACGCGCCACGGGGCGCGTTTGCACAGATGTCACCTCAGGCCCCGCCCCTCCCTTCACCATTGTGCAAATATTCCTCTAAAATCAGCCGAACTACGAATTCTGATTTACTCACCTGTTATCAGGAGAGACCTCAGTGCTGCATCTTTGAGCCCAGTACTGATCCTGAAAAGTAATTTTAACCGTACTTACCAGTAACTTGAATTTCCTTCCATAGGCTAACATTGACTGGTTTCACTTGGAAATTCTTCTAAGTGTGGAGTTTTGGAACTTTATAATATTCCTCTAAAATCAGCTGAAATACGAATTCCCATTTACTCACCTGTTATCAGGAGAGACCTCAGTGCTGCATCTTTCAGCCCAGTACTGATCCTGAAAAGTAATTTTAACCGTACTAACCAGTAACTTGAATTTCCTTCCATAGGATATCATTGCCTGCTTTTTGCTGAAAAAGTTTCTGTGTCGATTTTTGTAACATACAAATATTCCTCTAAAATCAGCCGAACTACGAATTCCGATTTACTCACCTGTTATCAGGAGAGACCTCAGTGCTGCATCTTTGAGCCCAATACTGATCCTGAAAAGTAATTGTAACCGTACTTACCAGTAACTTGAATTTCCTTCCACAGGCTAACATTGACTGGTTTCACTTGGAAATTCTTCTAAGTGTGGAGTTTTGGAACTTTATAATATTCCTCTAAAATCAGCCGAACTACGAATTCCGATTTACTCACCTGTTATCAGGAGAGAACCCAGTGCTGCATCTTTTAGCCCAGCACTGACCCTGAAAAGTAATTCTAACCGTATTTACCAGTAACTTGTATTTCCTTCCATAGGAATCCATTGTCTGGTTTTCAGCAGAAAAGTTTCAAAGTGTCGATTTTCACAAACTACAAATATTCCTTAAAAATCACCTGTATGACTTAAACGCATTCTTTCAACTGTTTACAGGAGATGCACCAGTGCTGGATCCAAGATCCACCACTGAGTAAGAAAAAGTAACGATAACACTACTTACCTGCTAAGTGAATTTTCTCCCATAGCATAGCATTGGTGATTCTATGTGAAAAAGTTTCTAAGTGTCAACTTTTAAAATACAATAATATTCCTTAAAAATCACTACTGTAACCAAAACGCTTTTACTCAACTGTTTACAGGAGATGTCCCAGGACTGAATCTAGGATCCAGTCCTGTGGTTAGAAAAGTAATCCATAAAGTAACTAATTGCATTTAACTTGAAATTCACATTGAGCTCAATGTTGCATTGTGTTTGAAATTGTGTTGCCCATTGCAACAACTGTAACTACTGTACTTAAAAGTCTATTGCCTATTTGCAAAGTATTTAAACTAAAGTAATTCATTCTGAGAAAGTATATTTTGTAATGTAATGTATAATGTAATTACAATGTATTTAAAAAATAAAATATCTAAAAATAAATAGTTTAAAAAATGTAGTAAATCAGTATCAAAAAAATAAATATAACAATTAATACATTTAAAAATTGTCATTTACAAAACCTTTGAAATTCACTGAAAAAAACCATAGGTTTCAGACATGTTATAGTTAGGAATTAGCATTTAAAAAACCTTTGAAATTCACTGAAAAACCATAGGTTTCAGGCACGTTATAGTTAGAAATTAGCATTTAAAAAACCTTACAAATTCACTGAAAAAACCATAGGTTTTAGGGACAGTTATAGTTAGTTGGACATTGCACTCGTACAAAACCCGTGAAATTCCCCCATTATAGTTAGTTCAGGTAACTATAACTCGCGCCCGCAATGCACTGCTGATGACGTCACATATTACATCACTCATGACATGGTCAGTGACATCACTGATGACATCTCAAATGACATCACTGATGACATCACTGATGACATCATCCATGTGATAATTTGATGCATCTTCTCACACCCTAATATAACTTTTGATACACCCACTGTAAATTACAGACTGCCATTGTCAAAACCATAGACACTCCAACACCAATTACTATATACACACTCACTGATTCTTAGGTCTACACACACACATCTACTCACTCACCCGTACAGTCACTCATACTTATAGTCATTCAGTACAGGACTATTATATGCACTCATACACCTATATAAACACTCACACACAGCCACTCATCCATAGAGGTACTCACACACCTAGTCAGTCATGCAAAAAATTAAGCACACACCCATTTACTCACCTATACAGTTATACACACACCAGCTCACTTACTCATACAAATACTAGCACATTCTTACGCTCTTATACAATCTCTGATACAAGCACACACTCATCCATACAGTCACTATCACAATCACACACTCTCGCTTATAGGTATTTATATACTCCAACACACATATATACTGCCTTTCACATACGTAGTTACTCACACATGTACCACTGGGACATACATTCACTCACTAACACACTCTTACACACACTTACCTACCCATACAGTCTATCACAGATGCACTCTTGTAACCATCCATCCAGTGAATCACCCACTCACACATCTATGCACAGAGTCGCACACACCCCACCCACACAAACACTCAGGCACCCATACAGATACTCAGCCAACCAATCAATAACTCATATAGACACTCATGTAGCTATTCACCAACCCATGCTGCCACTTACACAGCAACAGACAGACGGATACAGACATTCACCCAGTTTAGTCACTAACCCATGCATTCAGTAAGATACGTTTA
This sequence comes from Calotriton arnoldi, assembly GCA_963921515.1. NCBI lineage: Eukaryota > Metazoa > Chordata > Amphibia > Caudata > Salamandridae > Calotriton > Calotriton arnoldi. The sequence continues at coordinate 642,619 of CAWUFW010004342.1, read as the reverse complement.
ATCACTCACTTATAGAGTTAGTCACGCACCTACTAAATCATCCATTCAGACACTTATACACCCACTCATTCTTCAATACGCCTTTCCCTATAAATATTAAACATATTTAAACTTTACAGAAACACACAGTCACTGGATGATGTAATTTGAGATGTCATCAGTGATGTCACTGACCATGTCATGAGTGATGTAATATGTGACGTCATCAGCAGTGCATTGCGGGGGCGCGAGTTATAGTTACCTGAACTAACTATAACGGGGGAATTTCACGGGTTTTGTACGAGTGCAATGTCCAACTAACTATAACTGTCCCTAAAACCTATGGTTTTTTCAGTGAATATATATATATATATACACACATATATATTGCAGAAACGAAGAAGCTCCTTCCAGGATCCCCGCCCGTAGTCCGGTGGCACGTAAATGCCGACAGAGCCAAATCCGGCAATTAATTTCCCAAAAGCTTCAAATGATAACGCGCTCTCAGAGATACGGAGAAAGTGTAGCGTTTAATACTCAGTAGTTACGCGTTTCGACACACAGTCTTAATCACACAGTGAGTTACGAGAAAAAGTGCTTTACATAGTGCAATACGTGGCTGTAAACACAAACAAGGGACTACCATGCAGCTTGCATGTACTTCCTGTCTAGACACCACTGGTAGTTTCTACTCCCAAAAGAACGGCTATCTTAGAGCAGTATAGTTCATAATGAAAACTTGTTACATCACAAAATTATTCAAAGTACTAGCCCACCGATTTATGTTTGATATAACAGTAATGATTGAAATAATAATTCACAAATTTCCACAATTGGCGCTGTAAGCAACCATATGCTAACTGCGGTATAGGTAGTTACCATTCCCGCCGTTTCGGTCACCTCAAGATATGAAACTACCAGTGGTGTCTAGACAGGAAGTACATGCAAGCTGCATGGTAGTCCCTTGTTTGTGTTTACAGCCACGTATTGCACTATGTAAAGCACTTTTTCTCGTAACTCAGTGTGTGATCAAGACTGTTTGTCGAAACGCATAACTACTGAGTATTAAACGCTACACTTTCTCCGTATCTCTGAGAGCGCATTATCATTTGAAGCGTTTGGGATATATATATATATATATATATATATATATATATATATATATATATATATATATATATATATATATATATTCCAGCAAAGTCAGTAAGCGCACTCTCAGGGTGTAGAAACACTGGACCCAGTGATACGATGCAAAACTGTTTACTACACTAGTGTAGTAAACAGTTTTGCATCGTATCACTGGGTCCGAGTGTTTCTACACCCTGAGAGCGCGCTACTTTGACTTTGTTGGAATTTGCTTGCCGGTATGCTCTGCCAGCGTGCGCGCCAATTTCCATGGGTCCCGACGTTCCGGGAAGAGCGACGAGGTATGGATATATATATAATATATATATATATATATATATATATATATAGTAATTGTATTTAATGGTCACATATAGCACTGATTCACCAAATATATAAATACGTTTTTAAACAGAGCAAAGAGTCATATTACATTATAGCAAATAACAGAGCATGCACCAGAAGTTACTGGGTGGATTTTACATGGATGGAAGTATCATCAACCATATGGACAGAATGCAGGACAACAACATATTCTAACAAAATAGACAACAACATTGGAATACCATGAGTTATTATATATTAGAGCAAGAATAACAGTATAATTAACGCACACTGATAATATATTTATTTATCCCAGCTTTGGCATAGTGGCTGATATAAGATCCAGGGGTGCATATGTGAATGGTGAATGGTTTTAGCCAGACACGTGTGGGCTGCACACCGGATTTTTATGAAAATGGGTAACTCAGAAGGATTAAGTACAGTTGTAAAAATGCTGTAATTTGTTCCAATAATGGAAATATTTTGATGGAAATTACTACCCCAAATTAATATATTCTCACAAATAGAGGATTTCACATTCACAGTGGTCCAACTGGCATTAAACGTAGAAAAGGGGTTATTGCTTTGCAGTCATCAGGTTCTACCAGCCCATGAGGGCAAGCAGTCATTGTCCGTCTACAAATAATTCCTTGCCACCTTGAGCAGCTCGCCCACCTCTCCTCGAAAATGCAACAGTTTTAATTGGCTCGCACTGCTTTTCAAACCAAGTCTAGTTCGTGTCTTTTCAAAGTACAGTACACTCCTTGTACTTTTCTTCCTATTATTCCCAGGAACATTTATATTTAGCACATGCCCCCCTACGAGCGAGCCTATTGGGTAGGAATCACAACGTCTGAAATACCCAAATTGTAGCCTGCGCATTGCCACCGCAGATGAGCTGAAGAAATGACACTGACAGTTCTTCACGCGCATCTGTGATGTGTGCAGCTCCCATTCTCCCAGCCTCCTCAAAGGAGCCGCAAGGGGGCGGTGAAGATGCCAATGTCAAAGTGGCAAGATGGGTGGAGAAGCCTTCAGCAAGAATCTCAAAGGGAATTGGAAGCATTTCCTCACAGCCGGAGAGAAACTGCACAGGCCGCCATGTGCACAAATAGATGACAACCACGCACTGCACAGCGTTCAAAGCTATGTAAGGGCCGGAGGCAGAACTGGCGGAAGGATTTGAAGTTGAAAGTGTGGGTCTGTCTGTAGAGGAACATGTGTGCTCATCATGTCATGACAATGGGAGGGTGAGACAGGTGTCTAATTTTTCTTGCAATGGTTTAGACAATGGTTCGCTCTTTACCTTGTCCTTTACGACATGGGGATCTAAACATATAAGAAACAAAATCTTACACTGTCAAAAACTAGTGCGCCATTATTTTGGCGATGGCACATTCAGTGCTCTACCAGGCAGCTCACGTTTATGTATGGGAACAGTGTGCCTGATTCTCAAAGAAATTGCCCGCAGCGACCAGCCTCACCTTTTTGCATCAAAGGATTCACTAATCCTTCGCTGTGCAAAGAGACCGCGCATAGTGAGGCACAAACTAGTCACCTAATCAATTTTAATATGCCAATGTCCTTTGGCTTTGCACACAATAGGTAATGATTGCACCATAGAGAATGTGTGCTTGCGTGCGGCATGAGGCCTCCATCTCAGCATTCGAATTTGCAATGTGCCGACATTGCTAGCCACATAAAGTGGTACACTGAAAGGACTTACTGGAGAGCATGGAGAAGCAGACCGCGGGAATGCTGTCTACGCCTCCCTAAGCATGCAAACATAAATACTGATAACAAACATATGGATTTTATAATTCTAAGAAGGGGTAAGGAGAACAGTGGATCAGTCAGAAGCAACTGTGAAAAGTAAACTGCAAGGCCCACAATGCGTTGGAAGCAACAGTGAAATTAATGGCACGTGGAACTCCACACACCAAGGAAAAGAGACTAGTGGTGGCCCCTCCGTTAAGGCGGAGGAGATCGCCCCACTGCTTCAGCTGCAAGCTGAATACAAAAAATAAAATGATAACAACGTTCGTTATTATCATTTTGTTTTTTGTATTCAGCTTGCAGCTGATGCCCGGTCGGCGGGGCTGGAGTCCCCGCATTACAGGGGGGGGAGTGGTGGCAGCACCTAAAGTGCATATGAACTTTAGCCGGCTGTATCAGGCCGGCCAGAGCGTCATGTGCACTGTGCATGTTCTCCACGCTGCCTGCATTACAGCCTGTGTGGTGAACATGCGCAGGCTGCCAGCCACTGTCTGAGCGCCGAACCAAGGCGCTCAGACCAATCACAATGCTGCTAAGGCAGGGATGTGAGTGGTCAGGGGATTCTGGGAGGCTGTGTGCTTCCTGCCGAGTGCAGACAGGAGGACAGAGGCAGAAGAGGTGGGGGGTGGGGGTGGTAAAAAGGTAAGTTCTATTTTTTTTATTTTATTATTTCCCACCCCTTTTCTCCGTCCCCCCTTCCTCCCAACCCACCATCCCTGTTCGGTAGCAGCCGCTACTGAAAGAGAGAAAGGAATATATGAAGTCACTGTGAAAAAGGACCAGAGGAGGTTGCAACCCGCTGGTGTTGCTACGTTGTCATAGTGTGAAAGGTATTGGTGTTTTAAAAATTGTCCCAATCTACTGGAGAATACATATGTTTGTTCTACCCGCACTTCAAAGTAGGACTTACTCTTATTATATAGTGTAAAACATAATACGATTGAGCCTTCCAGTCTGACCACTGACTGGCAAACCCTTGTGGGGCGCTGGAAAGATCAAGTTTGGAGGGTAAGTAATTAATTAAGCAGCAGAAATCCAGTGCTGCAACAACCAAGGATCGGTTAAATGGAAGAGGAGAAACTACCTGTGCATGGAGTAACTTGAACTGAGAGGGAAAGACTGAACAACAGCAACCGAAGGGCCCCTGGGGTCTGACAGCAGCAACCAGCAGCCTGGCCAGTGTTGGAGAGAGTGTGTGAAATTTTGCATATGGAGCTGTATTCTACCACTGAAGGACACCCAGCAGATTTCTAAATAAATACAGACAAAGAAACAAATTTACAGGAGTGCAACCCGGGTGAAATGCAATTTTCAGAAAACACCTGAAAGATATTTTCCAATATCAGAGAAGACGTTATAAGTGTGGTACTACATCATCAACTATTGTGGATGCAAAGCAAGCGAACAGAATACCAGCTGCACATGAGATATTTCAAGAACAGACAATGAGTATCCCACGTTAAAACCAAAAACAAAAAAAGGGCGAAAGTCATAAATTTGCATAATATTCTAAAATGAACCTGAATCAATTAGAGAGATTGAATTAAAAAATGAATAAACGATGGGAAATGTGTTGGTTGCAAATCTATCTGGCAGCAGGAAGAGTCCCTAGAGTCGTAAGGATTCTCGTAGTGCCCAGCCATATGAAAGAGCATGAATGCACAAAGAATATGGAATGTTCGAAGAGAAAGATGCAAATAATAATATCGAAGTTGATAAAATGTATGCTGAATTAAAAGATCTGGAGGAGGACCTCTAAGAAGAATGAATGAAAACTGAGCCATAATAAAAGGGATGCATTTAAGGACTCGAGAAAGGGATGTGTTGTAATGCTTTTACTTGCCCTTTAACTAATGTCTATGTTACAGGTTCTAAGTTCTATTACTATGGTGCTGACGTAAGTGGGTTCCATTTGTGGTCAGTTGCCTGCTGGCCAGCGAAGGAGGCACTACGTCTTTGAGTCTTCGTTCGTACAATCAAAGTACAGTATTCCTACTCTGTTGATGGTCTATTTCTCTATATTTTGGTGATGATTAGCTGGTCCGGCAGCAGGAGGACGGACTCTATAGACGTGGTGTACGTGGCCCACGCAAGCAAGTAAGGAGGACTACACTACTGAATGAATTCCCGAACTGCAAGTTCTTGCCTTAGCCTGTTTGTTTGTGGCTATACTATTTTTTGCCCGTGACTGTTGGTACAGTGTGGCAGCGCCTGTTTAACTGGATGTTTCATACTTTAATGGTGTGTGTGCATGCAGCAGTGGTTTAACAGTGTGTATCGGCTGTGAGGGCATTCCAAACACCGCATTGGCAAGAGGTTGCCCTGCATACAGATGAGCCGTGCTGTGGATACGAAGTCATAGATACACTGTGGAGTTAACGGCGCATGTGCGGGCTGTGGTGCCTTGATTGGAGCAACGTCATAAGGAGCAGTGTGTAGCATCCTTAAATAATTCAAGTTCAATTGGAAATAAGTCAAATTGGATTCTTTATTCCAGACCCCGCGTACAGGCACATCCAACACGAACGGCCTCCTCAGCAGAACTGACATCACAAGGAATGTTACAACATAACTCATTCTATAATTCTAGATTGCAGGTGTGATTCTAATATAATCTAATAGCTTACCTTTAAAGCAACATACTACACAATCCCCCTCTAAAGGAAAGAAAAGAAAAAAAGAAAATAATAAAAAATAAATAAACTTAACTACAATCAAACATTTCTAGACATTTAGGTTTCTTAACAATCCTCCCGCTAGAAGTTTTAATCACATTTTTATCAAAAGAGGAACCTGGTATAACAGAATCAGGAAAAACATGTAAATTTTCATCCAACACCGGATTGAGATTGGATGAAACATCTGGCAAGGTAGCACATTCAGGAGCAGCAGTACATCTGTCATCAGTAGGATTAGAATCATCAGTATCCTGAGTGAAATCAAGTGTGTCCAACCACCAGAAATGCTTGCTTTTACACACATTCTCTGTTTCGATATTATACGAAACTCGTGCTAGGCGACTGAAGTGCCAAACCTCACCATTTTGTAAGAAAGCAGTATTATTCATGACTTTTACAACCAGTTTAGGCTCACTAAATTTGCTTTCACCTTTGGAAACTCTCTTGGCATTTTTCACACGGACCCATTGACCTTTATATAAACTCACTTGTTTAGTGCCATGTTTTTGGTCATAGTAGGTTTTGTTTTTTAACTGAGATTCTTTGATGCACTCTCTCACCTCAGGTATGTCACACTGAATCATTCCATTCCTATTCAACCAACCACTATTAATTTTTGAATGTGGAATTCTGCCTCTCATTAAGGAAAAAGGACTTTTGCATATAGTACTATGGATAGTACTTCTATAGGCCCAAAGCAACTTCTTCAACTCCTCATCCCAAGGTAAATTACTCTCATTGGCGAGTTGAAGAACCCCTTTAATACTGTGGTTGGCTCTCTCCACAATGCCATTTCCACTTGGATGATATAAGGCAGAGAACCTTTGTTGAATGCCAGAGGCAGCTAAATAGTTCTTCATTTCAAGAGATTTGAATTGTACTCCATTATCTGATAAAATGAACTTAGGGAAACCCTCCCTCAAGAAAATATCATCTAAGAATGTAATTACAGTTTTGGTATTGATAACATTCACTACACACACTTCTAACTACCTAGAAAAAGTGTCAACAAGAACTAAAATGTACTTCTGTGATCCATATTGCCAAGTAACCGGTCCCATGAAGTCTATGGCAACGACTTCCCAAGGAAATTTTGGGCAATGGGGGCAGCTAGTGGTGGATTAAACGTTTTAAGTGTTTTATCAGAAACTTCACATTTAACGCATGATCTCACACACCTCTCAACATCCATGTCAATTCTAGGCCACCAATATAGTTCTTTTAAACAGAGTTTGGTACGTGTAATTCCTGAATGTCCTTCATGACATAAATCAAGTATTTTACTTCTTAAATTTTTCGGTGGAACTATTCTGTCACCTTGTAGGACTAATGAATCACATGGACTGAGTTCATCACGAACTTCCCAGAAACCTCTAAGTTCATCATTGACAAACTTTTTGTCCATGCCATTCCAACCTTTCATAATCAATTGTTTAAGTACAAGTAGAATTTGATCAGAATTCTCAGCTTCAAGCCACTCATCTTTATTAAAACTACTCTGAGTTTTATCAAATGAAATATGAGCAAAAGAAAAATCATTCCAAGAATTTTTGTCAACTTCAGTTAATGGTAAAGACATGCGGCTTAAGAAATCAGCAGTAAAGTTTTTAACACCAGGCACATATTGTATGTCATACATGAAGTCTTGTAATCTCATAGAGAGTCTGGCAATTCTAGCTGTAGCATTGGTCAAACCCTCAGTAGTTAGTAATTTAGTAAGGGGTTTATGGTCACAACGTAAAACAAATTTCCTGCCCCAAAGGAATTTCCTGAAATGCTCTAGAGCCCAAACACATGCTAAAGTCTCACATTCAACAACAGAATAACGTTCTTCAGTAGGGGTGAGGGAACGTGATGCAAAGGCAATGATAACTTCTTTATTATTGTTATCTAGTTGGGTTAATACACTTCCTAAGACTTTGCTACTGGCATCAGTAGTGACGATAGTCTTTGCAAAAGGGTCAAAACCTTGAAGATTGGGCACCTGAGCAATAGCTTTTTTTATCTCCTCAAAAGATCGTTGACAAGAAACACACCAATTAAATTGTATTTTGTTTTTAAGTAAGGATCTCATGATATGAGTTTTTTCTGAAAACTTATCTACAAACTTAGAATAAAATTCTGAGAGTCCTAAGAAGCATCTGAGATCTTCCTTGGACTTGGGTGCAGGAGCTTCAATAATGGCATTTACTAGGCTGGTTTTAGGTCTAATACCCAAAGAACTGACTTCATGTCCTAGGTAAGTAACTTTTTTCTCTGCGAATTTGCACTTGGAGAGTTCAGCAGTCTCTCCCTTATCCTGTAATATACTCATTACCTTCCTTAAACGTTCATCATGGACTTTCTTATTAGGTCCCATTATCAGGATATCATCCTGGAAAAATACTACTCCTTGCATATCACCAAATAATTCATACATGAGTCTTTGAAATACCGCATCTGCGGATGCTAATCCGAATGGCATGCGGCAAAACTGAAAACATCCAAAAGGGGTACAAAAAGCTGTAAAATGTTTACTCATGGGATGCAAAGAAATCTGGTGGTATGCACAGGAAAGATCAATGGTTGAAAACCATTTGGCACCTTTAGTTAATGAAAGCATTTCGTCAATCCTCGGAAGAGGAAATTGATCCATGATTATATTGTCATTCAAGTATCTTAAATCAATACACATGCGAATTTTCCCATTAGCACGTCTGGCAATTCCGATGGGAGAAATCCAATCAGATGTTTCAATTGGTTCAATTATTTTGGCATCCTGTAATTTCTTGAGTTCTGTTTTTACCTCATCTCGTACAATTAGTGGAATATGACGTACTTTATGAATTTTGGAAACAGCATTGGGTTTGACTAGAATCTTGTGTGTAAAACCATCAAGTTTCCCAATACCACCACCAAAAACTTTAGGAAATTCCTCCAAAACCCATTTTTTTGTATTCTCAGCTTCACACATAACTAAGACCTGTTCAGGACTATTGGGATCTAAAATAATATTAAGTGAACGTTGATCTTTCCACCCTAGAACCGAAGGTCCATCCATGGCTACATATAACTTACATAACGCTCTTCTACCTTTAAATTCAAACATGAGGGATCTAAAGCCAAGCATTTCAATTTTCTGTCCAGTAAAACTTTCTGGATTTACATCAGTTTGTTGCAAATATGAACCAATTGTATTAGCAAATTTATCATCCCAAATTGATCTAGCAATGATGGTGAAAGGAGATCCAGAATCTGCTGCAACCTGTAGAGTTATCCCACCAAAGGAAATCATGCATAAAGGTTTGTTACTGTCACCACTTGTAATATTAACAACAACATGTTTCATAGTATTAGCAGAAATAATGTCAGAGTTCTCAAGGGAATCCTCTTCTTCATTATTATCTGACAAGTCCGAATTACTGCTTGTAATGCAGGTAACACGAGACTTATTGAAACGTTTTTTTCTGCAAACTTTAGAGAAATGGCCAAAAATTCTGCATTCAAAACATTTGGCTGATTTTGCAGGACATCTATCAAATCTTGCCGTGTGAGATGTGCTTCCACATCTGTAGCACACGAAAACAGACTGAGAAGTGTTTTCTTCTTTTCTAAAATTAGTGTTTTGGTATGGTCTCAAGTTAGTATTTTGGTATGGTCTTGGCTGTTTGTAAGTAGGATTTTTTTCTTTCCTATTGTCACTAATCTTATTAACAGATGTAGCTTCATTAGAAAGAGATACTGCTTTCGCGCATCTTTCGGAAAGTTCCGCTTTTTTAACCAAAGTGATGATATCTTTGAGACTTGCTTCACCTTTAATCCATAGCTTGTCTTGGATACTTTTGTTTTTGGTGCACATAACTATTTGATCTCTGATCATGTCGTCGTGTAAAGGACCAAATTTGCATTTAATAGCTAAATTTTTTAAAGCAGACACATAATCTTCAATTGATTCATTAGTATCTTGTTTACGTTTGTAAAACGTGCGTCTAGATACTGCTGCACACACAATTGGTGAATAATGGTCATCAAGATCAGCTATAGCACATTTGAAAACATCAAAGTCATAACTTCTTTCTATTTTCTGCATTTGGTTATATACTCTGAGACCTTCAGGTCCTAAACAGTGCATTAAAATTCTCTTTTTCTTTCTGGAGACATGACACTTCCATTGTCTTCAAGAGTGGCAATATAATTTACAAAATATTCTTTCCACTCTTGCCATTTCACAGTAGGTTCCCCTGGATTGGTTAGGAATTCTTTAGGATTATTAAGAGTTATACTGACACTTGCAGTTTGTGCAGCGTTGCTTGCTGTGGAGGTTGTGTTGGAGCTTCTTTCCATAATGTATTCAGAAATAGATTCAAATTAATTAAAGAGTACAGTATACGTATATGTAATAATAAAATCTTACTGTAATATGTAAGTGGAGTAAACGTTGTAGGTATGAACCGTTGAGTTCACGCGGAAGCAAAAGGAATTGCAGGAAACGCTGTGGTAATAAATGTAATCGTTCGATAATGAAAATACTCGGTAAATCTGGAGAATTGACAAATAAAGATGGCCGCCGAGGTCACGCTGCGTGACCTCGTACTTTATGCACTATGACGTCGGGGCGTTGTAGCGTGCAATGAGCCAAAAGGATAATCGGTGGAACGCAGGAGAAGTTGAAGCGTCTTCAGAGAACAAACGTCCTCGCGTTCAAGAAACTGCTTGTGGAATGGCAGTTGGAGCCGATTTAAAAGTAAGCAGCGCGTTGCGAAGATAGTTGCAGAAGAAAGAATACAAATATATATAACTCACACGTTTGTAGAGTTCTTCGTTAATATTCTTCTTCTGGTAGTGGTGTGAAAATCGTAGAAAAACACACCCAATGTATAATATGTAGAATCGTCGGTGGAAGAATGAAGTCCGAACGATTTTCTTTTTTGTAGTTGGCAGGGGCTAGACCATCAGTCGTTGCCAAATTAATGTGGCATCCTTAAATAATTCAAGTTCAATTGGAAATAAGTTAAATTGGATTCTTTATTCCAGCCCCCGCGTACAGGCACATCCAACACGAACGGCCTCCTCAGCAGAACTGACATCACAAGGAATGTTACAACATAACGCATTCTACAATTCTAGATTGCAGGTGTAATTCTAATATAATCTAATAGCTTACCTTTAAAGCAACATACTACACAGTGTTATCTTGGTGCTGCTGAGCCTCATTTGATAGAGCGATGCAAAGGGCAGCGTTTTCATCGTAACTGGGAGTGCGTCTCTTCAAGAAGGACGCATGCAAGCCTATGAGTGGCCAGTTTAATCGGGAAAACGACCTAATTGACTCATAATAAGGTGGATGGAGCAAAAAGGTTTCGTTTTTGTGACAGAGCCCAAGGAAAACAGCGAGTAGTGTGCTCTCCAAGGTGTTTGCTGCGTTACGGGGAGCTTGTTACAACTTTTTACAGCAAAACTACGAGCAACAGCAAACCCTGCTTATCCTCTTGATGCATTACTGAAGGAGTTTATTCTTTGGTTGCCAGGGACATCGTGACTAGCCTACAAGTAGAATGTGTCTGCAAGGTTTTGTTCAACTGTTATTTGTTTTTAGCTGACGGTTGGGCCATTTTGTCTTGGAATTAGCAGCTATACCACCACAGTCATTGTTTTTAGATCAGCCCGGTACATCTATTGAATGGGAGGAGTGGGTAGATGTTTTTGATAACTACCTCAAAGCATTGGATGGTTCGGAATTTTCATCCAGCAGAAAGAGGGCTATCTTACTGAGTGCACTTGGAAAAGAGGGCCAACATGTATTTAAATATTTGCCCAAAGCTGTTGATCAAGCAGGGCGAGCCCTTAGTGATGTGTATGTAGAGGCAAGAAGGAGACTAGAGTTGAGATTTGCGAAGAGCAAAAATGAAGTCACGAGGAGATACAAATTTTACCCACAGCCTCCGAGGGCTGGGAAGTCTTTAGATGAGTTTATCACACGGTTAAGGGAACTATCTGTGAAGTGTACATTTGGCGCCATGGCAGATGAGATGATTAGGGACCAACTCATTGTTAAGGGTAGGAGTAGAAAGATGCAGGAGCGACTCTGGGCTGCTAAAGAACCGTCTTTAAAAGATGCCATTGAGATTGCGAAGGCAGTTGAGGAGTCAGACTATTGTATGAAGGAGATAGAATGGATAGACGGAAAGGGATCAGCTGAGGTGTCGGGAGGGAGGGGAGGTTACGGTGTTGTCCAGGGGGGCTAAAAACATGGCTAAATCTTTCTCCAGTGGTAGGTACTCCTCTAAGTTTTGCAGTAGGTGTGGTAGTTCCTATAATACCTCTGACACCAGAAACTGTTATGCCATTAGAAAAGAGTGTAGGAGGTGTGGGCGGAAAGGTCATTGTGCAAGGAAAAAGAGAACAACCGGGCAAGGTGGCCATGGTGATGGATGAAGGGTCTGAAGTGGGTGGCATATTCCCGCTGAGAGAGTGCTGTGTGTCAGTAAGGAAGTGTGTGAGTGTGCTGGAAGGTCATGTAGACCAAAGGCAGAGTTTACCATTAAGGGCTAGGTGGTGGAGTTAATGGTGGATTCTGGGTTGCTCTATACCATCATACTGAAAAGGATGTTGATGAGAGGGTGGCTAAATGTGTGGTTGTTACCTAAAGATATCAACGCAGGTGGATATCAGGGAGAAAACATTTACATAATTGAACATATGCTTACAGATATTATGTTCCAGGATAGGAGTGTGTAGGGCAAGGTGTTTGTGGCTGAATCAGGTCCTCCCATTCTGGGATAGAATTATTAGTTCGATTTGCATATCATCATTAATCCGCGTGCACCTGCTCAAGTTATGGCAGTGGAAGATGCAACCTTACAGGACATTTTGCAAGTTTTGCAAGGGGCTAAGAAAGTGTTTAGAGAAAAGATGGGCGAACTCAAGGGTTATGTCCAAGAAATAAATTTGAAACAAGGAACTGTTCCCATGTAACACAAAGTTTCCAAGTACCAATTCTGGTGAGGGAGGAGGTTAAGAAATTATTGGGTGAAATGCTCTGAAGTGGCGTTGTTGAGCCGAACGAAACATCCAACTGGATTTCGCCAGTGGTTATTACATTTAAAAAAAAAATAATCTGTGGGTCTGTGTGGACTTGAGGGGGTTGAATCAGAACATTGTGCCTGCCAATTTTCCTTTTCCCTGTGTCAATGATCTTATCTTACTCTTAAAAGGAGGAAAGTACTTCTCAAAACTTGACCTTAAACATGCCTACCATAAAATTCGTCTGCATGATAGGTCCAAACCCTTGACAGCTTTTATCACCATAGAAGGCACTTATCAATTCAACCGTAGGCAGTTTGGATTGGCTTCAGCGGCTAGTGTCTTCCAGAGAATGATGAGTGAGCTATTCAGGGGTTCGGACAATGTCATATACTTCTAGGATGACATTTTAGTCTTTGGAAACACAGTTGAGAGCCATAATGTGTCTTTGAAAATGGCACTGGCTCATCTTTCTAAGGCTGATTAGACCTTGAGATGAGAACAATGTGTATTTTTGGTGGAACAAATTGAATACTTAGGGCACGCATTGACCGCTGAAGGAGTCAAGCCTAAGCAAAATTTGTTGTCTGCAATCAAGATTGCTCCTATGCCTCAGGATAAAGAGCAGCTGTGCTCGTTCCTTGGGTTAATTGAGTGTTACGCAAAATTTGTAAAGAATTTTGCAAGCAAGACAGAGAGTTTGAAAGATTTGTTGAGGAAGGGTGTGAGCTTTGAGTGGGGGAGTGAACAGAAGGATTATTTTGAAAATATTAAAGATGAAGTGTGTAAAGCGGACATTCTGGTACTTTACGATATAAAAAAAACCCAATTATTACGGTTGATGAAGTGCCACTGGGATTCAGTTCTGTCTCAAAGACATAGTTCCAGTGAAAAGACTGTTGCCTTTGCCTTGCGCTTGTTGACTTCCACTGAGCGTCATTATGCTGTAATTGAAATAGAGGCTCTGGCGGCAGCTTGGGGCGTTGAATATTTTCAAACGTTTGTATGGAGTTGCCACATAATATTACGCACAGATCGCAAGCCTGTTTTGAAGATATTGTCCCCTGGAGAAATGGGAAATGGATCAGCTAGACTTGCCATACTGGCCTCTCATTTGCAGGAGTATAATTATTGCATTCAACACATACCAGGCTGGAAGAATGTTCAGGCCGATTGTCTTTCGCACACGCCACTGGACTGGAGATTGGTGGATGAAGAGAGAGTGGTTCGCAGTGAATTTGAAGGTGCGGTAGCAAGTGTGGGTGATGTTGTCCATTGGTGAGGAGGTGTTGTGACAGAACTGGAATGGACTGTTGCAATGAGCAATGATGAGGTTTTGAAAGAAGTTATTGCTATGATCAAGAGAGGTGGCAGAAGGAAGAGTACTTTGCCTGTCACCCTACGGCCTTTTTGAAAGGTGCTGCATGAACTTTCTGTTTTCTTAGAGATCTCTTGGTCATGCGCAGTGACAGAATTATATCCCCTGAAGAGGTGCGTAAAAGGCTCTTTGATATTACCAATAAGGAACATCTTGGACAAACCATCACAAAGAGATGGTTAAAAAAAGAATTTTGGTGGCCAGCTATTGACAATGATGTGGTTGATTGGGTCGAAAGGTGTTCAGAGTGTAGTGAGAGCGAGAAGAGGCTTACGGTTGGGGTGCAATCTGATTTGGGTAGCATTGGCAATCTGGGGAGCACATGGCACACAGTGTGTGTGGACTTGATTGGACCATTGTCATGATTGAGGTGGAATATTTAATTTGCCACGGTTATGGTAGATGTCCACTCAAAGGTGGCTGGTGGTAATATTTTTGTCTGAGACTACTATCAGAGCCACCATAGCAGTGTTGTGAGATGTGTTTAGAGAGGAGGGTTACCCTGTGGTCTTGATTACTGATAATGGGACGCAACTTACATCTATGGAAATTAAGATGTTCTAGGGTAACGTGGTGTCAGGCATTCGGGCGCCACTCAGTATAATCCCCAGGGTAATGGAATCGTGGATAAGGCCAATCGTATGATTAAAGGGGCCCTCCAACTGGAGAAAGTTAAGAGTAAAGGGGAAAGCCCCCATTTTTGACTTGGTTTGGGCTTATCGCACAACAGAGAACTCAGTCACTGGTGAGGTGCCTATTAAGTGATGAGAGGTAGAAAACCCACTTCCAAACTTAACCCCTAATAGATGCGAGAATTGATTGAAGGGAAGAGTGAAGCACTGAGTAGGCCCCCAGACATCGTTGCAAATTCAAGGAGTGTCCCTGGTGATTGGGTCAAAATAAAATCAGGGAGAATTACAAAGGGTTTGTGTAAGTTCCGTGGACCATATAAAGTTAAGAGTGTTGGTAGATGGCATGTGTTGTTAACCAATGATGAACGTTGGAACTTGCGAAGTGTGGCCAGGTATGCTTCATGTGAGTTTGCAAAGGAGGGAGGTGAGGTTGATGAGTGTAGCAGGTTCATGTTGATGAGGGATGGTGAAATGAGACGCTCAAGTGGTCCTTGCTTGGGTAGTGGCAATGGTCTGTCTAGTGCTTCCAGGGCACGGAATGGTATTGATTCAACTGTGAACAATGCTTCTGGTGTCCAGCCCAGCACAATCCCCAGGTTCAGGAGACCACCCTCCTATTTACGAGACTTTGTTCAGTAGTAAGGTTATGGGGGGGCATCTTACGTATTTTTATTGCATGTTTCATTACAGAAAGGAGAAAGAATGTTACTTCTTATCCTTTGGGATCTCCTGTCTCAGATGTTTAAAATGTTATTTACATTTTTATGTTTTCATTCATTTTCGTTTCATCACATGTTTCTTAGATGTATATTACTTATGTAACTTTGTTTTACCTGTAGGAACAGAAGGGGATGTGTTATAATGCTTTTACGTGCCCTTTAACTAATGCCTATGTAATAGGTTCTAAGTTCTAATGCTATGGTGCTGGCGTAAGTGGGTTTCATTCGTAGGCAGTTGCCTGCTGACCAGCAAAGGAGGCACTACCTCTTTGCGTCTTCGTTCGTACAATAAAAGTACAGTATTCCTACTGTGTTGATGGTCTATTTCTCTACAGGATGCAACTGTCAAAACGGAAGGCGAACAAGGGGATAAATCAACTACCAGCTCTGAAAGTGGAAAAGTGAAGGCAAATGCACTAGTATTGATAGACAGATGAAATGAGACTTTTGTGACGAGGCAAAACGCCAGCACAAGGCAGAGGTAGAGGGAGAGTCAAACGAGAAGGGAAAAGGAACCACCAAATTACCAACAAGAGAAGAAGGAACTTACCAGAGTACAAAAAGGAAAAACCAGGCGAAAAATTTAGAATTAGTAACTTATCGAATCATGAACTGATCAATATAGAACCGAGATCATTGAGAAAAGGCTTGCGTTTCTGGGTGGCAAAGCACTTAGATTCAGCTGAAACAAGCATGTGGCCAATAAAAATGGAAGAATTACATTCAATGAGCAAAAAGAAAACAGAAACAACGGAGAGACTAAAAAGGAAAGTTTGCCAGTATTCAGGATACCAAATGTTGGCATGACAATATTTTGCCACTCGATATTGTGAGGTACATCTGGGTGGTGACTACTATAAATCTACAAAGTGTGGTCACTGTTATGGTCATATCTGATGTGGTCTCTACTGCAACAATTATCAAAGGCATTAATAGCTTTGGACAATTTTCAATGATCAGAAGTAGCTCTCAATATAGAAAAGGTTGGAAACCCTTGCTCTAGGTTAGAGTTTTGTACTGCTTTTTGGGGTTTCTCATTCTCAGAACCTCTACTAGGTTGAAGTAATATGAAGAAGCTATGAGAGTCAGAGTTACAGTCAGGAGAAAATGGCAGGAGTATTTTGTGCGTTTTACATTATTCTGAATCTAAGTATAGATTTCCAATCCCACTTCTGAGCGAAATGAATAGTGAAGACAGAAAATCCTTGCAAAGATATAGTTTTGTTGTTCCATGGATATTTGCTGTAAGGAGGGATATGTGAAATGGGTACGTAAGCATAAGACACAGAAAGAAAGTTGGCTCCTATGATCGTAGGTTGATGGTAAAATATGTATCTATTGTGCTTCTTGTGAATTTGTTCTTAATAAAAACAAAACTAAAAAAATTAATGTTCATTGAGGCCTAACATGTTTTGATGAGTGTCACGTTAATAACTGCAACCTTTAGAGTCAAACATATGAAATTACAATCTCAGAAGGAGTCGTGGAAAACTTAAAGATTCTCCCATAGGCATACAGATAGATTGTTCCTTAAATTATTAGGGATTTATGTGGGGGAGAATGCACTTGCATGTTGAATATCCTTGTTTTTACAGTATATGCAAGGATGTGGGCATTCAATCAGAAATAGCCAAAGAAAGACTTGCAAAATCATTTCTAAAATGTTTTGCCAGGTGAGTGCCTCTGTTTATGGAGATATGTCTTTACACATGTGAGGGTTATCCAATGGATCACATTGAACTGTGATACTCACAATCTGTGTGGATTTGGTATATGCAAATAATGAACAAAAGTTTGATTAACTTTGTTTTGCATCTGACTGAGCACATTAAATATTCTTTGTGTGATTAATGATGATATTAATGTACAGCATCTGTAG
This sequence comes from Calotriton arnoldi, assembly GCA_963921515.1. Lineage (NCBI taxonomy): Eukaryota > Metazoa > Chordata > Amphibia > Caudata > Salamandridae > Calotriton > Calotriton arnoldi. The sequence continues at coordinate 625,124 of CAWUFW010004342.1, read as the reverse complement.
TACTATTTCGGATTCCCTGACTGTGTGTGCTCTGATTATTCCTTGAAAATTATTTTTGAGTGGAAACACACTGAGAATGCCATCTGATTTTCTGATGAGCATTTCATAAATGGACTTATTTTCCTTTCTCTACAGTGCCTCTGACCTTCACGTAAATGCTTTGGCTAGCCTGGTTCCAAACTGTGTTTTGTCTTTAAGGCTTCTGCAATTCACGTGGCAATGAGAATAACCAACTTTTTCCTTCCCTTACCCAGTGAAGGAATAATCCTGACTACTGTAGACCTTTAGCAAAACTTGTGTTGTGCTCCAGGCTTGAAGTCTTCTATTTGCTACCAGCTTTTAGCGCACATACTGTGAAAACTTGCAAAGATGAAGTCCTGTTGTGATAGAAAGGTAAATCTAATAGTTTTTGTTTTGGAGTGATTAAGTACTTTGAAGGGGGCCAAATGTTTTAAACATGTGTGTATAATGCTTATGATGCGTATTGTTGCTCTAAATTTCTTTTGCGTAACTGCATTTTTTCTTACTTTGTTTTAGTGTGTTTCTAAATTTTTACTCTGTGTCATGTGTCTACATTTTAAAGTTCCCGCTAGTTATGATTAGCATCATTTTTAGTTTTTGTACTTTTAAGACCCCCACAGAGAAAGCTGGGATCCTGTAAAGTATGAGCCATTAGGTTTTTCATACTATTATTGTTATAACTTTGATTATTAACAGACTGTCCTTTCTATGGAATGCCAATACTCCTTTTATGCTATTGCTGACACAACATTTACTTTAACTGTTTGTCTAATGGTGCAGTATGCTAAGATGTTAATATGTTTTTACATATCTAGCACTGAATCACTTGTCCGGTGACTTATTAAGTATAACTAATGCTCAAGAGTTTCCTGTACCTCCTCATGCACAGCAGCATGCAGAAAAGAGTTATGCCTTTTATTTCCATTTGTGAGGATCGTACGTTTACGAATATTTAGGCTACATATTATTATCTTTTTGAAGCTGAACAACAATGAAAAAGATTCATAAATGCTGTTAAGGTACTCAGATAGAGAATTGTTTGTCAATGCCTGCGTCACTATCTGTAGTGTGTTATATCTCATAGTTCTTACGAAAGATTTAAATGGAACAGAAGTGCTTGAAGCTCATTATTGTTTACATCACCCTCGCAGTCCTAGTTGATGATCCAACAATCTAATTTTCCCCAACTAAGTGAACATAAGACTTTTCATAACAAAGGGACCATTATGTTCCTCATTTTATTTTTATTCCACATAGTTTCTATCTTTGTTAGTTGAAGTGGTTAGTTTGTCAGCATTGATAGAATGGTATATCATTCTTAGAAACTGTCAGCCTGTCTTACACATGATAAAAGAAACATCCCTTATGGTACATTGTGAAATGATATAGTTAAAGCAACACTCAGAAACTCAAGACGAATATGCGCAAAGACCATATTTTACCAAACCCCCTAAAAGTCTAGAACTCTTTTGCAGAATACCATCTGTCTAACATTTGTTTAATGGAGCCTACCAATGTATATTTCACTCTGGGGACAATCTATTTTTTATGTTTACATAATAAAATGTTAACCTACATAGTAAAATGAATAAAATCACATCTCTTTTATTGATCTTTACCAAAAGTCCCAATAAATGTTCCAGATGAAGTTATTAATGTAATATTCCCCTGTGGTTTAAGACATAGATCTTTACTATTCTTTATGGACCATACAAGGTTTCACTTACTCACCTACTTTAACCCTGGGCATAAAACTCTGCTCCGCTCGAGGAGTTTGCGGATTTTTGGCAACTCAGTGTTCCGCGTAGAATGTGGAGTTGCCGGAAACTCCGTACTCCGCAACAGAGCAGAGCTTTTCTTTGTTCGTGCGCCCGAAATGCGTTTTTGCGCGCACAGGAGCGACTTACCGAGTGCCTGTGATCGCTGACAAGATTTCCCAAGCCGTTTGCAAGCGCCACGAGATTTGCTAGGTGGCCGCATGGCCCCGCGAGAGTTTGCGATCACGAACACGTCATTCGGAAGCGCCATCGGACTTCAGGCAGAAGAATTGTGAAGAACGCGATCCCGAACACGCAGAATCTGCAATCTGGAGAAGGTTATCTCCCGAGAAGCAACAAAACCTTCTTGAAATGACTATTTGGATTAAAAAAACTCCTCCGATTGACATTTGGCTCTACTTTTTTGTGCAAGGAGTCCTTTTTCTTTTTGACTTTTTTTTTTTAAAAGGAAGCAAGTGTCCCAGAGTCACGAACTTCCTGTTCCTGTCCAGCAGGCTCCTCCCAGTGCTTTGTCCATCTCCTGTTCACTTTTCATTTGGATTTGGAGCTGAAAGGATCACTGTGTGTGGCTGCTGCATCATATATCATTGGATTTCAGGACTTTTGAATTTGAGATTTCACAAGTAAGTTGGGAAATTGGTGTTATTTGTTTGATTGGGGCCATGCACCTAGATTTATTTGTACTTTTTGTTTTTTTTATATTTATTGTGGTGGGTGGCCTGTAGTTTCAGTAGGCGCCTAGTTGTTTCTTTGTAAGTAATTTTCTTCTTTTATAAAGGAAACATGTTGCACAGTTGACTACATTTTCTCCAACTTTTGAAATAATCAATTTGCAATATTTATTTAATTTACTATGTAGCCCAGTAGTCTGCCAATAGGCCTTTAAGCCAGTAGTTCCAGAGCTACTCATGGGTGCTTGAAACAGCTGTTTCTGTGGTGCCTGTTGAATTTAAACATCATTTAGGGCATGGATGGCATTGGATTGAAATGCAAAATGTGTTTTTTTGGGGTATTTCACTTTTTTATGTGCCTTTGTTGGATGTGTGTGGTTGTAATTACATGCAAACCTTTTTTAACCCTGTGTATTGTCGTTTTGGGCATTATTGCATTATAGATGTGTTGTTAGTGTCCATATAGGCCTCATGGGTTCATTGTTTATTTGTTTTCCCAGGCCTCCTCCTTGTTGTTGTGACTTTGTGACCATGTGGCTGGTGGCCATTTTATGGAGGCAGTTAGTGTGCTTTTGCCATAGGCCTGCATGTCTTTCCTTTGTTACTCTTGGCTTATTGCTTCTTGTTGTGGTAGCCTGGCCATGTGGCTGGTGGCCATTTTGTGAAGGCAGCCAGTGTGCTTTTGCCATAGGCCTGCATTGTCTGTCTTGCCTTTCTTGTTGTTGTGGCCTGGCCGTGTGGCTGGCGGCCATTTTGTGAAGGCATCCAGTGTGCTTTTGCCATAGGCCTGCATTGTCTGTCTTCCCTTTCTTGTTATTGTGGCCTGGCCGTGTGGCTAGCAGCCATTTTGTGAAGGCAGCCAGCGTGCTTTTGCCATAGGCCTGCATTGTCTATCTTCCCTTTCTTGTTGTTGTGGCCTGGCTATGTGGCTGGCGGCAATTTTGTGAAGGCAGCCAGTGTGCTTTTGCCATAGGCCTGCATTGTCTGTCTTCCCTTTCTTGTTGTTGTGGCCTGGCCATGTGGCTGGTGGCCATTTTGTGAAGGGGCAGCCAGTGTGCTTCTGCATTAGGCCTGCATGCCTTCTTTGCGGTGGCCATGCCTTCTTGCTGGTTGTTGTTTTGCATGCAATTTTGTCTTCTTTTATCCAGCAAAAAATGTAGCACAGTTCACTACATTTTCTAATAAATTTGCAATATTATTGATTTGAATTGATTCACTATGTGGCCTAGTCTGCCAATGGGTTTTTCCAACCAATAGGCCCAGAGCTACTCATGGGTGCACAAAACAAGTGTTTCTGTGTTGTCCGGTGAATTTAAACATCATTTAGGGCATGGATGGCATTGGATTGATATGCTAAATGTTTTTTTTTTTGTTTTTCACTTTTTTCATGTGTGTTACATAAAAATAAATGCCTTTGTTGGATGTGTGTGGTTGTTGTAACTTGCAAACCTTTTTTTAGCCCTGTGGATTTTCGTTTTTGCCATTGTTGCATTAAAGATGTGTTGTTTAGCATGCCTCCTTTGTCTGGCCAGTGTGTGAGTGTGTTTGTAATAGTCGGCCAGCATTTGCCTTCGCTGAGCCTCCCCATGTGGCCAGGTGCCATTTTGTGAAGTCTGTTTCTATCTAGGCCTGCTTGAGTTCATTGTTTTCCAGGCCTCCTGCTTGTTGTTGTTGTGAGTGACGATGTCACTGGCGGCCATTTTGTGGTGGCAGTTAGTGTGCTTTTGCCATAGGCCTGCATGTCTTTCCTTTGTTCCTCTTGGCTTATTGCTTCCATCCATTTTTATCATTTGTCAGCTGCAGCTCCCTGAATGCTGCATCCCATGTGATGTACAATGCCAAACCGTTACATTTGTATTTTTGTTGTTCTTTTTCTTCTTTCCCATCCTTCCTCAGTGTACTGTACATACAGTACACCATGAAAGCCCTTGTTGTTGTCAAAGTCTCACTAATGGCTACACGGTATTGTTAATTATTTTAATAACTGAGGTAATAAATTTAATAGTAATATTATTAACACTAACAAGTGTGACCGCACACTAAGTTATATTTCATTTGTTTGTTCTAGTGATTGAACCACAGCAATGAATGCCACATTTCACTGATGTTCGTCTTGCTTCTTTGCTTTTAGGTGCACAAAAGAGGAGGAGACAACATCACCCATTGTACTGCCAGACAGAAGTCCTGCGCACGACGTCATGTGACGTGTGACCACAGACATCTCTTCAACTTGTGTCACTGTGTGCTGCTGACATCTTCAAGATGGCCCCAAAGAAAGGTACCAGGTCCAGTACCAAGAAAGTTGCCAGCGAGAAGAAGGCACTGCCACTTACCACAACTAGTATGTCGCCCAAGACCTTTTTTGAGAAACCAAAAATTGCGCCTGCAGCAGTGGTGTCCGGGAAGCAGCACCCTGCATCAGTGGACCCACCCCACCAACCTAGGCCCGAGCCCATGTCTGTCGCAGAGGCAGCCAGTCTAATCACGACAACACCAACGAGCAGTGATGTTGAAATTGACTTATTGTTATCGCAAAGTAGTACCCAATCAATGCAGGAAACTCAGATAAGTGGGCAACAACAGCTGCAACCACCCCCAATAGTAGTTGTTCCTCCCGAAGTAGGGGCAGTTCAGGAGATTGAGCTTCCTGCAGAGGAAGAAGAAGAGCAAGCCACTCTTTCAGAAGATCCATTGTCTTCTAGATCCCCAGCAAAGAAAAGGAGGGTTAGTCCATCAACTTCTTCTGCAAGCCCCCCTTCTGATGATCTAGACGCTGCTTGGAAGCCACCTCAGTCTGAGAGTGAGACATGCCACAAGACAAGGCTAGGGAAAAGGAAGGTTCCAGAAAGCCTTAGAGTTATGGAGGTAGATGTAGAAGAGGAGGATGATGACGAGCCAGTCATCATGGACATTAGTCCCACCCCAGTGGAGACCGACATTACCCCATCCCAAATTGCTGTGGGGGATGTGGCACGGATACCACCAGCACAGATACCACCAACGTTTAAGTCCACAGGAGCCACAGAGAGTAGGTTGGAAAGGTTTATTCATAAGGTACAACAAACCCAAAGGTCCTTCCTCATCAGCAACTACATGCTCTCTGTCCCCTGGATTCCACATTCCAGAATCCAGTGGAGATGGCAAACAGCTGCAGATGTTGCTAGGACACGAGATAAATACAACATATATCCCCCTTTAACACAAATAACAACAAAAACAACATAAGCAATTACCATGGATCCATAGAGACGTCAAAGGAAACATACCATGAGCAGAAAACAAGGTCTAAGTACATAAGTATTCCCTCTGCCAGCTCGGTTTGAACTTGACACGATCCGGCCTTTTGCACCCAGGCTCACTAGGAACAGAAGTACCCAAATCGTTTTTCCCTTCAACCAGACCATTACCATTGTGTCCTTCATGCAGTAATTCCAATAACCTGGTGGTAGAGCAACCAGTACAACTAACTTGTCTACTCTCCTGACAACACCACTCTCAACTTATAATTCTGTCTATACCATTCTGTACTCAGATAGTTCCTTTTTAATCAACAAGCTTTGTCCACTGCTGTCAGATAAGCACGAGATTAATTGTTGCAAAGTTGCGCCCTGAAAAACTGCCTGTTTCCACTCTTCCTCGTTCACAGCCCCCTTGCATGACTCATCCACTGTAGCCACCAGCCATTCTTCTTCCTCCTCCCTAACATCATCTGCCACATGCTCTGATAAAGGCAAACGAGATAAGCAATCAACATTGATGTTTTTAAGACCTGGCACATATTTCAACTGGAAATCATACTCCTGCAATCGGTACAACCATTTTGCTATCTTGGGTGTATCCTTCCCAGCACCCTTTGTGGTGAAAATGTCAATTAAGGGTCTATGATCGGTTCTCAACTCAAAACTCAATCCCCATATGTATGTCTTAAAACAATTGACACCCCACCAGCAAGCTAGGGCCTCTTTTTCAATGACGGAGTAAGTAGCTTCTGCCCCCTTGAGCGTTCATGAAGCGAAAGCTACCACCCATTCCCTTTCATCTTTCCTTTGCATGAGAACTGCCCCCAAACCATACGCATTGGCATCCACAACCACAATGGACTTGTTGTGAGGATCATAAGGTTCGAGAGCCACCACCTTAGTTATGTCAGCCTTTATGCTATCAAAAGCTATTTGACATTCCTGATTCCATACAAATGGTGTACCTTTCTTCATCAGGAGCCTTAAACTGTGTACTTTAGTTGCAAAGTGTTGCACAGACTTTGAATAATACTCTGCTAGGCCCAGGAAGGAACGTAACTGTTCCTTGTCTGACGGTGCTGGAGCATTTTCAATGGCCTCAAGTAAATTTTTCTTTGGTTTAACACAGTCCCCAGAAAGTGTGTGTCCTAAATAATTGATTTGCCTCACACCAAATTTGCACTTTTCAGCGCTCCCAGTTAATCCTGCACCTTGTGATTTCATCAAAACGTTATTCAACACAGAATCATGATTATTCATGTTGTCACCCCAAACTAAAATGTCATCCTGAAATACCATCATGTTGTCAACCACCTTCAAAAGACTGCTCATTAGTCTCTAAAATACTGCAGAAGCGGAAGCTAATCAGAAAGGCATTAGTAAGAATTGGAATGCACCGTCAGGTGTTATGAATGACGTCAGATGTCGAGAATCAGGATGTAATCTCACCTGATGGTACGCATTGGAAAGGTCAATGGACAAAAAATACTTCGCATTTTTGGCACTAGCCACCATTTCATTAATACGTGGTAATGGGTGGCGATCAACTCAGATGTTGCGGTTCAACTCTCTCAAGTGCATGCGCAACTTGCCATTCGATTTGCATGCCAAAACGCTCGGACTTAACCATTCCGATGCCTCATGGGTTCGATTACCTTGGCATCACATAATCTGTCCAATCCTTGCCTGAGTTGCGCCCGCAAAGCAAATTGCACATTCCTGACCTTGTGAACCACGGGATTACAATCTGCCTTTAACACAATCCAGTGCTCGAATTGTTCCTAGTTTTGTGCTAAGCAAATCCGGATATTTCATGTGCCACTTAGACTTCTCAGGGTCTTGTGTTAGTAAAACCTGATCTAGATGATTAGGATCAAGTATGATGCCTAAGCTTCTCTGCTCCCTCCAGCCCAGCAGAGCTCTACCCTTTTCTACTACATACACCTTCCCTTGTATGCTCCTATCCTTATACACAATGTGGCACATAAAATACCCCAACAATGGAAGTTTGATACCACAGTACCCCTCAGGTTCAATGTCCGGTGGCAATAAATTACACTTGCCTATAGATTCCCACACGTTTTTATCAATTATAGTGTACGGAGAACATGAATCGGCCCACAATGATACCTTGACTTGGTTCAACGATAAAACACATTTGGGAGGATGATACTTTTGAGACACTTCATTTACTTCATTCTCCCATATTACCAACACCTCCACTTCATTGTCATACTCGTCCTCAGATGATCCACCATCATTACTTCTCACTAGGTTCACGGACCATTTCCAACCTTCACTGTTCCCAGACTTACACATTCTTGAAAAATGGCCTAGTTTCTTACATTTGAAACAGGTGCCTTTTGTAGCTGGGCACCTTATTGCTTCTGCAGTATGTCTTAAAATTCCACACCTGAAACAGATTCGCCTACTATTACTAGGTGACACCTTTTCAATAGGAAATTTCAGTCGAACCTGAACTTTCACATCCTCACCCACACTTTTGGCTTTACGAATAGTGTTGACAACACTAACATCATTTTTCTCCTTCCCTTGTTCACTATTAAGTTCCTTGACATAACGTGAAGTGTTTTCTACCCTCCTGACTATGTCAATGGTTTTCAGCAATGAGGGATCCTATAACTCCAATAACCTCTTTTAGATTTTGCAGTTGTTGGTTCTGTTTATGAATTAATCCCTAATTATTTCTTCATGTAGATCCCTGAATCTGCACGTGGCGGCTAACGTTCTTAGTACAGCTACATATTGCTCCACTGTCTCGTCTGGTAGCTGTGCTCTAGAGAAGAACCTGTGTCTTTCAACTACTATACCATTTTTTTTCCGTAGTTGTCCTCTAAAGCCTTTAACCCCTTCGGTGCCCCCGGCCGTCCGACGCTACCAGTGCTCATGTGCGTCATGGCACAGGGAATCCGTCTGGTGCGGGCACCTGAGGGATTCCCTTTCCCTCCCAACAGCCTCAGGAGCTGGGGAAGAGCTTCCCCAGCTCCTGAGGCTGTTTGTTTGGTTTCCCTGAAATGACGATCAGCGCGCATGTCGCGCTGACGTCATTTCAGTGAAACCGAAACTGAAATGAGCCAAGAGGCTCATTTCAGTTTCACTTTCCACGTGCTCAGGGGGCTATCTCAGGCCCCTGAGCACGTAGAAAGATGGGAGGGGTAGCGTTGGAAAGGGGAGAATCTCCCCTTTCAAATGGTACCCCTCCCTAGTGATCCCTGCTTGGGGATCACCCCAGGAGGGCGATCCCAAAGCAGGGGTCCACCCACTAGCCACCAGGGAGGGGGGAGCGGCCCCTTGGGCAAGGGCCTTTGCTCCCCCCAAATTAAATGGGTAACTTCAGTCTTTCTGCCCTCCAGGGGGGCAGAAAGCCCACTAGATCACCAGGGATTTTTTTCCACATTTAATTAGGGGTGGGGGCTGCCCAATATGGCACCCCCCTGCAAAATTATAGTCTTTCTGCCCCCCCTGGGGGGGCAGATGGGGTCATTGCCCCAAATCTGCCCCCCGGGGGGGCAGAAAGCCCACTAGCTGGCAGGTTTTTTTTTTTGCCAATGAATTTAGGGGTGGGGGCTGCCCAAGATTGGCATGCAAATGCCCCCACCCATCCACCCCACAAAATTCCAGTCTTTCTGCCCCCCCCTGGGGCAGAAAGCACCCTAGACGCCAGGGATTATTATTTTTGTAGGCCCGGGGTGGGGGCTACCCAGAATGGGCAAGCAAATGCCCCCACCCTACCCCCCAAAGAAAACAAAAGACTTTCTGCACCCCCAGGAGGCAGATGGGGGCAATAGCCCCTGATCTGCCCCCCCGGGGTGGCAGAAAGCCCACTAAGTGCCAGCGATTATTTTTACATACGTAGGGGTGGGGGCTGCCCAGAACAGGCATGTCAATGCCCCCACCCCAAAAAAAAAATGCTAGTCTTTCTGCCCCCCACTGGTAGGCAGATGGGGCAATAGTCCCTTATCTGCCCCCCCCCGGGGGGGCAAAAAGCCCACTAGCCACCAGGGATTTTTTTTCTCCAAAGTTCGGGGTGGTGGCTGCCCAGAATGGGCATGCCAATGCCACCCCCCCAAAAGATGCCACAGTCTTTCTGCCACCACCAGGAGGCATATGGGGGCAGTAGCCCCTGATCTGCAGAAAGCCCACTAGGCGCCAGCGATTATGCTGGCTTTTTTATAAGTAGGGGTGGGGGCTGCCCAGAATTGGCATCACAATGCCCCCATCCCCCCAAAAGAATAGCCACAGTCTTGCTGCCCCCCCTTGGGGGCATATCAGGGCAATAGCCCCCAATTTCCCCCCTCCCCAGGGTGGCAGAAAGCCCACTAGGCACTGACTTTTTTTTCGGAATGTGCCTACCTACCTGGATTTTGGGTCCTAGCGCAGCTGGCACCTATGGAAACATCGCAAACCTGTATATTTTTTAAAACATGACACAAAGGGGAATCCAGGATGGGGTGACTTGTGTGGCTCTCACTAGGTTCTGTTACCCAGAACCCAGAAGCCAAAAAACCAGGTCCCCCCCTGCAAAACCAGGTAGTTTTATGATAGGTAATTTTGAAGAATCCACCGTACGATTTGGGCCATTTCCTGTTGCAGCCACTATGCCTACCCACACCAGTGAGGTACCATTTTTGTCAAGAGACCTGGGGGAACGCTAGGTGGTAGGAAATTGGTGTCAGCCTGGTGATCCCACAACTTTCCCACACAGAAAAGTGAGGAAAATGTGATTTTTTTCAGCTAAATTTGAGGTTTGCAGGGGATTCTGGGTAGGGAATCGTTAGGGGATCCACGCAAGCCATACCTCCCTGGACTCCCCAGGCTGTCTAGTTTTCAGAAATGTGTGGGTTTGGTAGGTTTCCCTAGATGGCCGCCAAGCCCGGGACCAAAAACGCATGTGACCCCCCTTGCAAAACCAGGTCTTTTTGTGATAGGTCATTTTGATGTCTCCACAATACGTTTTGGGCCCTTGCCTGTCGCGGGTACTTGACCCACCCACAAGCGTGAGGTACCATTTTTATCAGGAGACCTGGGGGAACACTGGGTGGTAGGAAATTTGTGTCAGCCCGGTGATCCTACAACTTCGCCACTCAGAAATTTGAGAAAAATGTGTTTTTTTCATCAAAATTAGAGGTTTGCAGGAGATTCTGGGTAGGGAAACGTTGGGGGATCTATGCAAGCCATACCTCCCTGGACTCCCCGGGTCTCTAGATTTCAGAAATGTGTGGGTTTGGTAGGTTTCCCTAGATGGCCGCCAAGCCCAGGACCCAAAACTCATGTGACCCCCTTGCAAAAGGAGATTGTTTTGTGATAGGTAATTTTGATGTCTCCACAATACGTTTTGGGCCCTTGCCTGTCGCGGGTACTTGACCCACCCACAAGAGTGAGGAACCATTTTTATCGGGAGACCTGGGGGAACGCTGGGTGATAGGAAATTTGTGTCAGCACAGTGGTCCTACAACTTTCCCACTCAGAAATCTGAAAAACAATAGATTTTTTCATCAAAATTTAAGGTTTGCAGGGGATTCTGGGTAGGGAAACGCTGGGGGATCCACGCAAGCCATACCTACCTGGACTCCCCCGGGTCTGTAGTTTTCAGAAATGTGTGGGTTTGGTAGATTTCCCTTGATGGCCGCCAAGACCGGGACCAAAAACTCATGTGACCCCCCTTGCAAAACCAGGTCGTTTTCGGATACATAGGGGGGGGGTCTGCGTTTTTGGTCCTGGGGTCGGCAGCCATCTAGGGTCAAGTAGCCGCGACAGGAAAGGGCCCAAAACATATTGTCGGAGTGTCCATTTATTCCATTTGTTGAAATGGGTGCACTGTGCTCCAACCAGATTGTGTTTACTCAACAGTCTTGCAATAAAAGTGCTAGAAAGCACGTTACCCACCAGCTAAGGGATGCTTTTCTCAGGAATAATTATAGCTATATGATTTCAAAAGGCTTCAGCAATGGCAGAAATCTTCCTTCTGCAGCGGGGTGTTGCACTCTCAAAGTAGCAACAGTTAAGTTATCATGCCCATCCACTCACAAGTTGTTGGCATTTGGTTTATGAACGGGTTCTGCTGTAAAATGAAGTCACGATATCTGTAAAATAAACAGTGTTTGTTTTAATCCCCACCTCATGATTCCAACAGGGAAAGAGCGGCGCTGTAAAAAGAGAGGGGTGCCAGGATGTCAGATTTTACAGAGTATTGAAGCTCTAACCCACTTGCCTTTTTAACCAGAAGGCCTTGGATAATTAGTAGTAAACAGCTTTCATGGACAGTGAGTGCTAATAGAATTAGTAAAGTCGACTGTGCAGTTCGTTAAATGCACTAAGGCACAACATACATGTTAATGTTTTCACCACCATGGGTGTCACGACGCGCAGAAAATGCGATGTTTCATAAAACAATAAATTTAGCCTTCTATCAATGTCACTGCCAGAAATCTCAATTGCCCCAGTAAATCGCCATGTCAGAGGAGGATCGGAAATCTGGAATACTAAAGTATTAGTGAACCCAGAAATAACCAGTCCACAGGGTTGCAGCAATTATATTGGTGCATGAGAATTGGTGCCTGCGTTAGCATAGTGAGCACTGCAGAGGCCTCTCGTTACCAAATTACACTATACTTTTAACTTTACATGAGCAGCTGTGACGAAAACGAGGAGTATGGGAGCTGCACATAAAGAATAAACGTATTAATTGCTGTCGCCATAAACGAAAGAACAGGTGTCATTCATTTTAAAGAAGTGCCTCTGGTAGAGTTGAAGCAACAGTAAACAGAAGTTAATGCAAAAAACTTCAAACAGGCCATGCCCGAGCGAGTTGCTTACTTGCTTTCCAATGGGGTTTGTTACGCTTTTTTTTTACATACCTGCTTGTTGAGGCTGCGGGCCATCATCGGAACTTGGGGAAAGATTCAAGCCTTCAAGTTAGGTGACTCCTTTAATCTTTGGACTGCACATGCCATCTGCAGTGCACAGCCTCTCCCGAAACCACGAGTCTGGAGCTGGAAATGGCGTCCTGCATAACGGCAGCATGGGAAGCATGAAGCAGACACCTCGAGTCTGCGCAGTGTGCCTTAAAAAATGCTGAGGGCAGACTGCACAGACTCAATTTCTCTGTTTCCCGTCTGCCTGTAGCCTCTACCTCACCCTTTCCCAAATCGTCACTGGGAGGGATCCACCTGCCTGTGATGAGTTGAGAAAGGGTGGGGTGACCATTCTCTCCACTCCCTGATTGACGTGAAGCCCCAGCACTATAGGGCTTCTGTCTAAGCCGCCCGGGGCTAATTTTACACTCATGTCTTCAGGGGGTGGAGACTGGTCTGCGAGACTCTGTCTTTGCCGAGCTGATGACCTCACAGGCCTCAGGGCTGTGAGATTGGCAGCCCAGCAAATACTCTCGAGTCTGGGTCCGCCCACCAGGGGCAGCATGTTTAAGGCAGCAAAGCAAGATGCACCTGAGTCACAGAGTGCAACAGCCCCTCATGTTATGTTATGTTATGTTATGTTAAAGAATTTATTGAGCGCATGTACACTAAACGGTTTCATGGCGCTGAGGTCTAGGGGGAGGCTGCTGCAGTGAGAGGATTAACTTAGTCGTATGCCTGGGAGAACAGCCAGGTCTTAAGCTCTTTCCTAAATTGTGCATAAGAGGTCACAGACCTCAACTCCACAGGGAGAGAGTTCCAAAATTGCTTGGCCAAGACCGCAAATCTTAATCCCCCATGTTTCTTACGTTTAAAGGACGGAGTAGCTAGCAGATTCAGATGGGAGGACCGCAGACCCCGAGAAGGAGTATAGCGCTGGATCCTAGAGGAGATAAATGCTGGACTCTTACCAGAGAGGGCTTTGAAGATGGTGCATCCCAGCTTGAAAGCACAACGTTTGGCCACGGGAAGCCAGTGTAGGCTTTTCATTAGCGGTCTGACGTGGTGCCATTTGGGCTGGTGGAAAATCAACCTGGCCGCTTGGTTCTGCACCAGCTGTAAGCGATGTAATTGATAAGCTGGGATACCTACATACAGTGAATTGGCGTAATCAACACGGGAGATTACCAAAGCTAGGATGACTCAAATCAGGGCTTCCGTGGTCAGAAATCTACTTATCTTCCTAATTCTTCGCAATTGGAAGAAGCAGGAGGAGACCACTGAGCCAATCTGAGCTTTCATGGACAGATCATTGCTGATCACAATACCCAAACTTTTGGTAGAACTTACTGGGAGTGGGGGTTTCCCAATAATGGAGGCCAAAAGTTGGAGTTACACGGGTTGGCTGGCCCACCCGGAAGGATCAGCTCAGTTTTGTCAGGGTTCAGTTTTAGATGGTTACTATTCATCCATTCGCTGATAAAAATCATGGTAGATTGGAAGTTGGTTCCAACCTTTCTTTCTCTCAAGGAGCGGATCTGGGGTAGTAAGTACAAATTGAAGAGAAGCGGTGAAAGGGAGGATCCCTGGGGAACCCCGCAGGTCAGTTTAATTTTGTTGGAGGAAAAATTGGCGAGGCGAACCGCTTGAAGCCGGTTGCTGAGAAAAGAAGAGAGCCACTTCAGTGTCAGACCCTGGATCCCGGCATTACTGACACGTCAACCAAGAGACCATGATCGACCGAGTCGAATGCCGCTGACAAATCAAGAAGTACCAGGGCCTGGGTAATGCCCTTGTCTGCCCCCCCTCTGAGCTCGTCCATAACCGTAAGAATAACTGACTCCGTTGAGTGTGCAGGTCTAAAACCTGCCTGATGAGAATCAAGAAAATTGTAGTGTTCAACGAAGGAGCTTAGGCAATTTGCCACATGAGCCTCTAAGATTTTACCTAAGTAGGGCAACAAGGAGATGGGACGATAATTGCTGAGGACCAGAGGGTCAGAACTAGGGTTCTTTAAGATTGGGACAATTTCCGCACTTTTAAATATATTTGGGACTATACCCAGTTTGAGAGAATTGTTCAGGAGTGAAAGAGGGGGGTCCGGGCAGGTGAGAAAGGCTTCCTGTAATATGTGGGGGGGACAGCAGTCAGTAGGAGAACCAGAACCAACCTTCTTGAGCAAACCAAAAAATACCTCCCTGGAGATCAAAGGGATTTGATCAAGCAGAAGTGGATTTTTGCATATAAGCGGAGAGTATGTGGGGGAGGTATAGGTAGGGATGCTAGACTTAATAGTGGCAATTTTCTCAATAAAATAGGAGTTGAGAGAGTCACATAAGGATTGCGAAAGGACATGTTTCACCATGACTCTATCTGGTTTCGAAAGCTCATTTACTATAGAGAAAATATCCTTGGGCTTGTTTGCCGAGTTTAGGATTTTCTTAGAAAAATAATCCGCCTTAGTTTGAAGAATAGCGTTTTTATACTCTTTAAGCTGGGTTAGAAATATATCCTTCTTATCAGGGGAGTAGTGGCATCTCCAGCTACGTTCTGCATGTCTTAGAGCAAGTTTCTTTGCTTTTAAGTCGTCGGAGAACCAACGTTGTGCGTCATGAGGTCTCATGATCTTAGTTTTCTTAAGAGGAGCAACACTGTCACTAGCAGATACAAGCCATGTCTTAATGCTTTTTGCCTGATTGTGGAGAGACTCCTGTACTGACGGGGCCGTGGCAGTTAATAGCGAGCAGAAATCGCCTATGTTTGCGTGTCTCCAGTTTCTAGCCATATGGTTCTCTAATCGTTGGGGTTTGGATGAGTGAACACTGGAGAGAGTGAATGTAATAAAATGGTGGTCCGACCAAGTACAAGGAGAAATCAGTAACTTAGAGATCTTCAGGTTAGATGTCCAGACTTGGTCTAAAATGTGCCCTTTTATGTGGGTAGCTGCGCTCACATGCTGAGTACAATTCACCCCAAAGAGTAGATCTGCCAGTTCAACAGAGCTAGCACTCTCCCGTACATCATTGGGCCAATAGTTAAAATCTCCGATTATGAGGATTCTGGCGTGATTAATGACTAAATGGGAGATCATTTCGCCCAATAACTGGGGGAATGTGGGCATATGATAAGGAGGTCTATAAAATAAAGCGCAAATAAAAGAAGACTGAAGAGATTCAAATTTCAAAACTAGGTTGTCAACTGAGGGTAGGCCTGTGACCCCTAGTGAGGTGAACTGAAGTTTCTGGTGAATGATAGCTGCAACCCCTCCCCCTGCTTTGCCTGAGGTCCTGTTTGCCTGAAGGATATAATAGCTATCAGGTACTACTGCTAGGATACCAGGGGCAGACTCTTCAGTAAGCCACGTTTCAGTGAGAAGGAGTATATCCGGTCTGTCTGCCCCTCAGCCAGCAAGAAGCATTGCATGTAAATGTTTTATTTCGGATAAATAAAACAAATTTAGTGTAAACAAATTACTTTTATTGTAGCTTGGATGGGGGTGAAATTAAAGGGGGCAGAGCCCCGACGCCCTTGAGCAGAAATCGCCGCTGACAGCTAGGCACTTTGCCAAGAAAGGGTCAGTTTTCACTGTAAAAATGTGCTGTGTCCACATTGCGTTTTGGGTCGTTTCTTGTCATGGGCACTAGGCCTACCCACCCAAGTGAGGTATCATTTTTATCGGAAGACTTTGGGGAATGCGGGGTGCATGGAATTTTGTGGATCCACGCAGATTCCAGAACTTTCCATCACAGAAATGTGAGGAAAATGTGTTTTTTTTTTACAAAGTTTGAGGTTTGCAAGGGATTCTGGGTAGGAGAACCTGGTGAGAGCCACACAAGTCGCCCCATCCTGGATTCCTCTGGGTGTCTAGTTTTAAAAAATATATAGGTTTTCTAGGTTTCCCTAGGTGCCGGCAGATCTAAGGTTCAAAATCTACAGCTAGGCACTTTGCCAAGAAAGGGTCAGTTTTCCATGTAAAAATGTGGTGTGTCCATGTTGCGTTTTGGGTCATTTCCTGTCGCAGGCACTAGGCCTACCCACACAAGTCGGGTATCATTTTTATCGGAAGACTTTGGTGAATGCGGGGTAGGTAGAATTTTGTAGATCGACGCAGATTCCAGAAACTTTCCATCACAGAAATGTGAGGAAAATGTGTTTTTGTTTTACAAAAGTTTGAGGCTTGCAAGCGATTCTGGGTAAGAGAGCCTGGTGAAAGCCATACAAGGCACCCCATCCTGGATTCCTCTGCGTGTCTAGTTTTAAAAAATGTATAGGTTTGTTAGATTTCCCTAGGTGCCGGCAGAGCTAGGGTTCAAAATCTACAACTAGGCACTTTGCCAAGAACCAAGAAAGGGTCAGTTTTCACTGTAAATATGTGGTGTGTTTACGTTGCAATTTGGGTCGTTTACTGTCACGGGCACTAGGCCTACCCACACAAGTGAGGTGTAATTTTTATAGGAAGACTTTGGGGAATCCGGGGTGTGTGGAATTTTGTGGATCCACCCAGATTCCAGAACTTTCCACCACAGAAATATGAGGAAAATGTGTTTTATTTTACAAAGTTTGAGGTTTGCAAGGGATTCTGGGTAAGAGAACCTGGTGAGAGCCACACAAGTCACCCCATCCTGGATTTCCCTGGGTGTCTAGTTTTCAAAAATGTATAGGTTTGCTAGGTTTCCCTAGGTGCTGGCCGAGCTAGGGTTCAAAATCTGCAGCTAGGCACTTTGCAAAAAAAGGGTCAGTTTTCACTGTAAAAATGTGGTGTGTCCATGTTGCGTTTTGCGCCGTTTCCTGTCGCGGGCACTAGGCCTACCCACACAAGTGTGGTATCATTTTTATCAGAAGACTTTGGGGAATGCAGGGTGGGTGAAAGTTTGTGGATCCACGCATATTCCAGAACTTTCCATCACAGAAATGCGAGGAAAATGTGTTTCTTTTTACAATGTTTGTGGTTTGCAAGGGATTCTGGGTAAGAGAACCTGGTGAAAACCACGCAAGTCACCCCATCCTGGATTCCCCTGGGTGTCTAGTTTTCAAAAATGTATAGGTTTGTTAGGTTTCCCTAGGTGCCGGCAGAGCTAGGGTTCAAAATCTACAGCTAGGCACTTTGGAAAAAAGGGTTAGTTTTCACTGTAAAAATGTGGTGTGTCCACGTTGTGTTTTGGGCCGTTTTCAGTCGCGGGCAGTAGGCCTACCCACACAAGTGAGGTACCATTTTTATCGGGAGACTTAGGGTAACACAGAATTGTAGAGCAACTGTTATTACCTATTGACTTTCGATGCATTTCTGCCTTCCAAATGTAAGACAATGTGTAAAAAAGAAATCACTGTGAAAAATGTCCTATAATTCACAATTTTGGAGATGTGCAAATAGTTACTGTTTCGAAACTCTATATTTTGTTCCCATTTCAGAAATACATAGGTGTCTTTCATACCGATTTTTCACTGTTTATATTTTCCCAAATGAATTGCTATATCCCCGGTACACAATAAAAAATAATTGCAAGATGCTGCGCAGTTATTGACTCCGGGTTCGTCGGGTTCTTGGCAAACCTACAAGTCCTATATATCCCCACAACCAGAAGGGTCAGGCGGATGTAACGGTATATTGCTTTAAAAAATCTGTCATACTTAGAAGAAGTTACAGGTGAAAACGTTGGCACAAATGGCTGTTTTTTTCAACTCATATCCTAATTTTCCTATTTTCAACTGTTAGTTTCTATAAAAAAAACCTTGAAGTATCTACACAAATGACCCCTTGCTGAATTCAGAATTTTGTCTACTATTTTGATATGTATAGCTTTCCAGGATCCATTATTGCTTTCATACCCATTTTTACCATTAACTGTAAGGAGGTTGAAAGCACAAAAAATAGCAAAAATAGGCTATGTCCCAGTAAAATGCGAAAACTGTGTGCAAAACTTTCGTTTTCTGACAAAAGTCAGTCTGTCCCTGAAAGCTGGGAAGATGGTGATTTCAGCACCACAAACCCTTTGTTGATACTATTTGCAGGGAAAAAACCAGACGCTATCATCTTCAGCACTTTTTTCCAATTTTTCCCCCAAAAAACAAACTTTGGCTGTATTTTGGCTAATTTCTGGGTCCCCTCCAAGGGAATCAACAAACCCTGGGTACTTTTAAAATCACCATGATGTTGGAATAAAAGGATGTAAACTTGGCGTGGATACCTTATGTGGTCAAAACGTTACAGGGGCCTAAGCGCAAACTACCCCAAATTGCCAAAAAAAGGCTTAACATGGGGTGGGGTGGAAGGCCTAGCAGCGAAGGGGCTAAGGCTTCAATATACTCATCAATTACTGTTTCATCTGAACCAGACCCCTCTTCTTCGCCTTCACCTTCACGGTTGGTCGAATTGGCACGTATAGGTTTGGGTAAGGTTTTCAAAACCTTCCTGTCTCTACACCTAGTTTATGCTTTAATAAGGCTAATTTCCGAGATGCTACGAAGGTTTCACCTCCTATTGCTTCCAGGTAAGCTTCAATCGATTCTTGTCAATCCTCCCACACCATGGATGGAACAAAAATTTGGGCGGGGCTAAAACTGATGTGGTATCCATAATTACCTTTTAAAGTGTGACACTAACAAGAATGCGTGGATAATACCCCCAAATTACACTTAAACACACTTCTAAGATAACACGTATGTAGGTATGCAATAGTCACTTCTTACAATGTCTCGCTGGCATGGCAACACAATAAGTTAAAATAAATAATGTAGTCACCGTAGACTCAGTAGATCAGTCACCTCTTACAGACCTAATGCTTGGCAAGAATGTAGATTCTGTAATTTATCTAATACTTGGCAACACCATAAATTAAAATAAATGAAGTAGATACCGTAGACTCCGTAAATTATCTCATGCGTGGTAACACAATAAATTAAAATAATTGAAGTAGACACCGTAGACTCTGCAAACTTTTACAGCCATGGGCCGGTGCCCCAACAGCAGTGATAATACCTGTAATGCCTCGATGATTTTTCTGCATAGTGCCTCCACCAGTTCTGTCAACGCCGACCGTTGTGCTTCAAAACGCTGATGCTTCTGTGTTCAAGTAAACGCCGACCGCTGTACTTCTAAATACTGGTACTCCTTTGTTCAGGCGGCACAGCGGATCATCCCAAAGCAACTACTGGATGCGCCGGAAATGCATGTCTGATCAACGCTGCGCTTCTTCGTCACGCGCAGTATGGCTAGACACGTGGGATGCGTCACAATCTTACTGGTTCCCACGTCACCGGGCAGCCAACTGAGGAGCACGTAGGAAAACGCCACCAACTCAAGACTGCATGAACCTCGAGGACGCCGCTGCTCAGCAACCAGGTAGGCACTGGGGCACGCGTCGGAACCGGTTCGGTCTCGCGTGCCTAGTTCAAAGTTAAACGGATCGGCCGCAATATCCAAAAGTCAAATGATAGGCCCGCAACTTCCCAAAAGCCCCTACCTCGCAGGAATAAAGTTGACACGGCGGGGCATATGGCATTCAGCAGATACGAGAAAAAAAAATGCACAAGACGTCGAACTGCACCACGACCAAGAGGTTGTTCAGCTCCTTAACGAGACAAAATGAACTTCTTGTCCCTGCAGCACTCTTGGGGTACATCCCATCCTCCTCGCCACTTTTAAGTCCACAGGAGCCACGTAGAGTAGGTTGGAAAGGTTTATTCATAAGGTACAACAACCCCAAAGGTCCTTCCTCATCAGCAACTGCCTGCTCTCTGCCCCTGGATTCCACACTCCAGAATACAGTGGAGATGGCAACCAGCTGCAGATGTTGGTAGGACACGAGATAGATACAACACCAACACCACCTCCAGCTTCCATATTTACAAAGGCCCGGCAGCGACCTACATCCACCACAACTACCTCAGTAGAAGTAGGTACTGCAGAGAGTCACGCCCACCTACCAGTTCATCCGACATTGCAAGTGGCACCATCAGTGCCAGAAAATCGACCTCCCCAGTTTGGGACTTCTTTTCGGTTAGAAGGAAGGAGGTGAACATTGCTATATGCTCATACAAAAAGGGGACCCCCTCTGAGGAAAATAATTTTAGGTCAGGGAGAAGAGGGGAAAACCAAGACAAAAACATTCAATAAAGAGCTCCCTCGCGACCTATATTTCTTTCATCAAATGAAATTAAATTCAGTATGGGCTAAACAGTAATGTAGTCACACCAACATGGATGTTAGAATGAACTTGATTTTAACATGATTGTTTATTTAGCTTCTTGTTAACATTGAAAGCATATATGTCAAAATTTACATTAATTTGTCTCATGTTTTATATAAAAACAAATACAGATTTGTGATAGAATAATTTTGTCTCCTTTTTTTTGAAACTTTTTTTAAATAAACATCAATATATACAAAACAACTACATAAAACTCTAGAATATATAAAGTGCACTGTTAAACTTATAACCGCCGAATGTAGGCAAATAGACATACAATGAGATATTCATACATACTCAAACAGAAACCATCCAGATTCATACAGCATTCACACAGGCATATATATCTGGGTTGAGGGGAGACATAGAGTTGCAGGGTCTCCACGACCATGTGAGGTAAATATGTTCCGCAGAATCTGAACAAACAAGGTCGACGCGCGTTTCGGTGGAATACAAAAGGTAGTTGGACCACCTTCCTCAGGACCTTTCCAGATAAAACAAGATCACATGACACTCAGGGGGTACCTAAAAGGTATAAACAACGTATATTATTTGCCCATACAGAGGATGATTTAGCACGTTGCCTGCGGGAGGAATTCCAGCCCGGTGCTGGACATTCCAATCGCGGGCGTGGTCATGACGGAACTCAGCCATCATGCGCACAGGCCACCCGTGGCTCATGACGGCTGGGTTCCGTCATGAGCATCGAAGGGGTTAGAGAAACAATTGTTTGGACCTTAGTATTAAGCAAACATTTAATTTAACATGAATAACCACATAAAAGACCATAACCAAAAACACCTCACCACGTGAAACTCACACATTAAAAGTTTGTTATCATAGATGTGAGATGCACATGTCTCCCCATACTCACTGTAAGAAGTGGTGTGCCAAAGTGAAAGACACAGTTGCAAGGAAAAGAAATAATACAACAAAAACCCCATATCATTGTGTGGAGCCAGGAGTACCTCATAAGAGAAAGAGAGGAACCAAAGTGAGATTACCCAATGTCAATTAATATGTGTCATTTGTCGGTGTGTAATATTCAATAGGAACCAATATACTTACAAGATATATTAATGTAAATGGTACTTCAATGAGAATGGCCACTACGATACTGTAATAGTGCACAGCAATGTCCTATAATGCTAGGGTATTCTGTCAAAAAAAGAGATAAAATGCAGGGAGAATGAGAACTATTAATAGTGAGAATCTGGAGGATGAGCGAATATGAAAGTCTGGAGGGACTGTTTGTGCCTTACCTAGAACACTCTCGAGTGGTGTCCTGTAGGATAAAAGTCGAGTTTCCAGATATGTCAGAACAGCACTCAATCTACTATAAGCAGATAAAAAGACATTAGTCCCTATGTGAAGGAATGTTGATATTGTGGCGAAATCTACTTCCAAGGGACATGATCAAATGGGAACCCCGATGGCATACACACCTATATGGGTAAAGCACGATGCCTGCTCAAAGATATATTGTTCAAAGAGTTGCAACAGAATAGGCGTCTCTTCAATTTTGTGATAGGAAATGTGTCTTCTAAAACCAGGTGCCGGTATTACTATGATGGAAGAGATAAGGCATAAGAGAACCGAACACAAACCAATGTAAAATATGCAATATGAGCAATCAACATTCCGAGAGGGCCAATATCTTAAAACAACCAAAGACAAAAGTATAATGCAATATGAAGACAGGATGTTAGCAGACAAGGTCCACACTCTTAAGCAAGCTATATGCTCCATTTGTGGACAAGGTGTTAGTTGGGGTAAGCTTGGTACAAACTATAGCACCGGAGCCCAAACTACCCATCTGAGAAAATACCACTTGATTCAGTGGGAGGCACACCTTAGCGGCCAAAAAACTGCATGTGTTGTTGGTGGAGGGGATGAAGAAGAAGAAGATCCGATCACGGTGGAAGGTAAACAAAAGGGAGACATTTTCTCTGTTACACAAAGCAGCCCTGTCCCCAGCAGTTCAGTGGTACCACCCACATCATCATCAGCAACATCGCAATGGCACAAGAGTCAGGCTGAGACATCAAGGGGTCCAAGGCAAGAGAGTACCGCAACGAAAAAACGTGCATTGAGCATAACATCTGGCGTCAAGAAGTCACTTGCATCAGTGGCACCAGAAAAGAAAAAAATCCAGGCTTCCATTCTCAGCATGTTTACGTCAGAGTGGCAGTATGAATGCAACCACCCAACAGCACGTTTGAACAATGCGAAGCTGGCTAAAATGTTAGCGCTGGACCTTCTTCCTTTTTCTTTTGTGGAAGGGGTGGGTTGTCTTAAATTTGTGGCAGCCATCTGCCCGAAATGGAAGGTTCCCAGCCGGTCCTATTTCGCCAGAGTTGCTGTTCCAGCACTACATCACGACGTGCTGGAATTGCTTGGACAAGCTTTGCAGCAGAGTGCTGTTCACACTATCCACCTGACAACAGACATGTGGACCAGTTGCCAAGCCACTGATTACATGTCCATCCCTGCACACTGGATCTCTTTTGTAGGGGTTAGAGAAAAGGTATCTTCAGGTGATGACACTGCTGAGATTTTTAATGCCGCTCAGAAACATGCAACTGTAGCCATGTTCGCCATGGAGAAATCTCATACTGCTGCAAACATTTTGGAAGACTTTCACAGCAAGAACTTTAAATGGCTGCGACCAAGAGGGCTTAACATTGGTTTTGTTGCCACGGACAATTGCAGTAATATAGTTAAGGCCATGGCCGATGGTGGCTATTTCAGGGTTCTGTGTTTGGCGCACTGCATTAACACCATTGTTTGAGACTTTCTGAAAAAAGAAGACCGAGTCAGCAATGTACTCACCACCTGCAGAAGAATCTGCACACATTTCAGCCATTCTTTTAAAGCCCGGAAGCAGCTGAGGATCATTCAAAGTGATAATAAAATGCCAGTTAAAGCACTCATCCAGGAGGTGCCAACACGTTGGAACTCAACTTATTACATACTTGAAGGTCTGTTTGAGCAGTACAGACCAATCAGTGAATATGTCATGCAAAGAGGGGATGCTACTGTGAAAGGCATGATCATTGAGATGGACCAATGGGGCCTAGTTAAATGCCTGACAGAGATGCTACTTCCTTTCGATGTCTTCATACGTGAAGTCAGCAAGGGGGACTGTACTATGGGCCAAGCTATCCTATTGTTGCACATGCTACAGGAACAGCTGAAGGGGATGTCTGCAATGTATGCAGTTGTGGAGGGAAAAAAAGAAGCATATGAGTTGGTGGAGAGCTTAGCCCTTCACTCATCTGAAAATACAAGAGTGCAAAGAGGCATTGTGTCATCCAACCATTACATTTGTGCCACAATTCTTGATCCACAGTACAAACCATTACTGCACACTTTCATTCCTTTTTCAGACAGGGATGTTTCCAGCTACAAAACTTGGATAGTTGCGCAAGCCAGTCAGCTAGAAAAAGAACGGCCGGTATTTGGAGTCTCGCTCCTCCAGGGCACAACAAGTACTGCAGGTCAGCCTTCAAGTTCAACTTCAGAGTCTGAGGGCAGTGCGGTTAGCTCACAGTAGCCAAAACCACCAACAACAACAAGAACAGGAGCATCAGCCCCAAAATCGGCACAGGAATGGTTTCTACAGGCAGGGCTTAAGTCCAGTGCTGAGGCAAAGGCAAAAGAGGCTGAGCAAAGCGGAGCACCCATGAGCATTGAGAGGATGGTCCAGGCCTATCTGAATGACCCAACAGAGGTCTACTTTGATCAAAACCCATTGCTGTATTGGTATGGAAAAAGGCGCCAATGGCCAGTGCTCAGCAGGCTGGCGATAAACTATCTGGCTTGTCCTATCGCAAGTGTCTCTTCTGAGCATGTTTTCAGTGCTGCTGGTGCCGTTCTGACAGTGAGAAGGACCAGTCTCTTGCCCCAAAACGTGGAGAGGTTAACCATGATCAAAATGAATCAGCACTTTATACCACCGGATTACACCATCACTGAAGTAGCACAGCAGGAAGATGATGACAGCGACTCAGGTCATGGAAGTAGTGTGTTAGTTGACCTACTTCTGGGTGAACCACCAGAGTTTGAGGACGATATCTACTTTCCTGACAACTAGGCTTTTGAGTTACTTTCTTTCTTCCTTTGACGCCCAAAAAAAAGCCCTCAAAAAAGATATAGCTAAGAAATAATATTTACTTTATTATTTGTGTGTATCACTGTCTTTCTGGTTCGAATCACAACAAATCCATCACCACCGTCTTACTCTTGTATTACCGGATTGGAGTTGCAACTGTGTGCAGTCAGTGAAGAAGTAAGTCCACTTCTCCTGACTCGTCCTAAATCCATTTCCCTCAAGCCAGGCATTGGATGGAGATACAACAAATGTGAAATGTGTGCCCGCCTCGAGTCCAAATCTGACTATATATCTATCCTTTCCGAGCCTAGAGGGACTGCCCCGGAAGAACGGGTAAATGATGGCATGCATTGCACGCTGAGTGATTGGTGTTTGTTGTGCATGATGTCTACTAGTATTCCACATACAAAAAAAGTGACTCAAGTCAATCTTTCCCTTCTTGTTGTTCAATAACAAACTTGTACTACTGCATGCCAATCCATTGCATTTTGAGTCTGGAGTGGACTCACTCGGGACACTTTTGGTACAGAGTTGGACACCATGACCATACCATACTTGCAGTCAGTCAGTAGGATCGGAGATGATTGATGGAATCACTCGGGCGTTTCATGAAGTGGCCTCAAAGATAAACAACAACACCAGACCTACATGTCTGTGTAGTAGTGGCGGCGTGTGTGGTGGTGTGACTGACAGCGGTGCATTGATTTTGTTACTTAATTTTAAAAATGCTAAGTTGCTGTGTGTGTATGTGTGCTCAGTGCTGTCTGGCTTAAAATCTAAGCTAAGTGGAGGTTTGGGGGGGGCCCTGCTCCTGTTGTTGGAGGTAACTGCTGTAAACAGACATGATTTAGCCATGCTGCCTCTGAAAGTCTTCTTGTTGCACTCCTCCATAATTTATGCAGTTTCACTTTTCTCCTTGATTTTTCAATATCCTTTTTGTTTTACCATCTACAGGCCAGCCTTTACCCTGCGCTATACTGGGAAAAACAACTCACACTTACCTCACCAAACCGCATCTGCCAGGCAGGCACCCAAGATTGACGGACGGACAGTCCAGGGAAGGACCAAGAGGAATGCGGAGATGCAACTCCCAATTTGGTAATAATTATAGTATCATTTCATTTGATTCATTTTTTCTCTTCAATCATTACGACTGTGCATGTTGTTGTTTATGTTTGCTTATATTTGACTCCTACAGATATTTTTTAATTTTCTTTGCTATCTTTCAAAGGAAGTCCGGTACAACAGAACATAAAATGCATGTAACTTGGGTCTCTCTGGGGGCAGACAAGCAAGGCAATTGCATAATAATTAATAATATACTGCCTTGTACTACTAGTCTAGTACTACTCATCAAGTTATCATCATGCATGCATTTCCTTTTTCTCCCTTAACAGATTTATGATGGTCGGCTGCCAAGATTATGTGTGTTGTCCATGTGTAGTGTTTGTCTTTTTCAAACCTTTCCCTCAAATCCCCCTTCCCAGCCATTCATCAAACCATTACCCTCTTAACCCAGGCTGTGTTAATCATATTGAGGTGTGACTAAATTAAATTTACACCAATTATTTATCACACACTTGCTGGGGTGGATGTGGCGAAAGCAACACTAACTCAAGGCAGGGCGAGGATCTTCTTCTGCTCTAAGGATATATACTATAGCCCACGCTGGCAATATATAGAGATTAGATTGCCCACACATACACAGTATTCAATATTCAAATTTTTTCCAGAGGGACATAATCCATCATAATATAATTGCCAGCATCGAGTCATCAATCATCCTAGTTCCAGCACTAAAGGTTACAAAGCCGCTTGTCCGCTTCATAGCTCGAGTCAACTTCAGTTTGTAACTTGTACTAGGCTAGCCCTCCAGGCATTCTGGTTTATTTTACTTTAGCATTGCTTATCATCATCATGGTTTCTTGTTTGGCAGTCTTCTTGTGTACTGTACTTCTACTACTCGTTCCCTAGTCTCCCTCAGGTGACTGACTGTCTCATTTTCTTTTTTTGCAAATGCTACTGTCAGTATCTACTGATACTACCACCACCATGGCACCTTGGGAAACCAAACCATTACCATGCAGCCATCGCTTCGCCTAAGTATAAACATCAATCACAGGTAAGAGAAGAAGTTTGGGGAAGGCATAATGTATGCACTATGGAAATAATTAATTCACATACCCACACCCACCCGAGTACACAGGGGTTTTAGTTGCAGACTGCATAGACTAGGAGGAGAGACTGACAGCATGAGTAGGACAAGTGAGGATACCGCATCTATCTGTTGGTGTATTACACTATCAGCCGATTTCAATCAAAAACTGTCTGCAGCCCTGCAGCAAAGGAAACAGTGTGAAGTAAAAGAGTAACCCCCTCACAAAAGATTTACATCATATGTAAACTATAAATAATTTTCCCCTAACAAATAAACTAACTAGAATGAAAAAAAAACACAACACCTGACCCACCCCTCGCCCTAACCCCAACCATTGTTCATCATTAAGTCCAATTGTCCAATATCCATAAATTAAAATGCCCAATTCCCACCCACCAAAAAAAGATTAAAAAAGGGGCAAGGCGACGGAGATCTAGCGGTGGGCTCACCGGATCTTCCTCTCTAGGGTGTTTATCCACTCCTCTAGGCACACCATCGGAGGAGCATGCAGCCCTGAAATGTCTTGGGTGGGCAGCAGTGTTTGAAGAAGTGCGGCGGGTGGCTGCCAGACCACGGCGCAGTACCACCGAAGACACTGGGGGGGCTGGCTGGGCCCGGGGATTTGGAGGAGGCTGCAGCAGCTGCCGCCTCCTCCTCCGCCAGAACCACCAGCCGCCGATATTCATCACGGATGGCCTCCAGCTTCTGTTGCCGGGCCCTGGCTGCTAACTCCTGCCTGTTGGGTTGTTGGTTCGGTTGGGTAGGAGTAGCTATATCAAGAAAGAAAAAAGACAATTGCAACCAATACTCTTAGCAAAACAGTAACACAAAATTAATTATACACATAAAATTATAGTGGCACAGTAGCACTAGCAAGCACAGTGCATAACATTTGTGGTATCCTCCCACTTCCTCGGCCTCTAGCATTTGTGGGAGTTTCAGGCATCACTAGGCACTATGGAGTAGACAAGTCTTCTCGTCTCTCTTGTTTAGCTAAATTAACCTTGTAGGCATGCCAGCTCAGTCAGCCTGTGCCCTAGACAGACATACTCGTGTCGCAGTTGCAGACTCACGTTACTTTACTACTGTCTGCAGGTGGGACAGCAGTAGTCTACAACTACACAATTATCTATTTTTCTATTATGGCCAATACTCTAAATCAATGACAACTGCTCAATTTCACTTTCACCCTGACTACTACGACAAGGCAGATGATATCTGACATGAATGATTATATACGGGATGACGTGAGGTACTACTATTGTTTGATTGTGTACCCATGCAGCGTATAGGCCACCCATGGTTGACATGGTCGAAATGACATAGGTAGGGAGTGGGCCTCAGGCTCAGAGGGAGGCGATTGATAATGGGTGGGTATGGGTACATACATACACAATATATATATTGTGCTTGCAAACTACTGTGAGTTAAGGGAGTATTCTGAAATACAACCTTGAATCAAAAACCTTGAAAAAAAACAGTCCTTGTTTCTTCTTAGCAATTTTTCCATTTATCATTGCATTGCTCTTCTAGCATTATTTTTTTATTCTAATCTTATTCTTATCTTTACCCTTGGCTTTGCTACTCTGGCACGGTTTATTTTTCTTTTACATTCTCTTCATCCAGTGACAGTCTCCACCTAAGCTATGATTGAATACCATCCAGGCATCCATCCATTCAAAGTAAACATGGCTATCATTCTTCTTAATCTCTCAACAAACCTTTCACCAACAACATACATTTGTCATTTTTTTAAACCACTACCCATGCATCCTTGCTTGCCTTTGAGTTTGACCCATCAAACCCCCGGGAGGATTCCTTTCACCCATACAGTTTCACCCACCTAGGCAGGCATCCTTTCTTTCACCTTTCACTCATCCTTCAACCACCCATGCATCCTATCAGCCACCTATGCTTCCCGGGCCCCCTTCCTTCACCCATGCATCCTTCTCTGACAGTCATATTACATGTCACCCGTCCTTCCTCCTTCCATCCTTCTTTCCCTTTTCGTTCAACCCATCCATCAAGGTCGTCTGACTCTTAGTCTTCTTCATAAAACTTTCCCAGCGGAGTTGAAGTCAGATAGAAGAGGCCATTAGTTACTCAACTCCCACCACTAATGCTATTGCTAATGCTAAGTAAAGGGTGTCTTCTTCAACTGTTGTTCACAAAAACTTAGTCTGTCTCAACAGTACAGTATACACCCTTGTAGCGAGTGTATTGTGAATAAGTAAGGAATATAACTTACCACCGCCCGCCACTGCTGCTGGCTCACACCTGCAGCTTCTGCATCTGCTGCTCTCTCCTTACTGGCGTCGCCTTCGCCGCTGGCCCCAGCACTGGTGGTCGGTTTGCCTAGAAAAAACATTGCACATTTTTTAGATGCCATATACGCCTCCCTTATTTATTTTTTTACACACATCACTAGTACAAATCGGGTACTAGAGTAGAGTATGCAGTATGTCCTATCCTATCAAAAATAATAAAATATCTGGTTGGGCATTTTGTTGGTGGCAATTTTCAAAAAGCCTCTCAAGAAGAGGACAACCCAAAGGACTGGACTCCGTGGCTAGAGCTATTGGTGAATCTGAGTTTTAAAACTTTTAAAAAAGAAAAAGAGTGGCCAACTGGGAGGACAATCAGACATGAGGTCTCTCGAGTCCTCTCTCTTGGTTGGAAAATATAATTGTGTCCTCCTCCTTCTCCTACTTCCTTCCAGCCATGGTGCACGGTAATCAGTTGTTCACAATCAACTGCTGCTAATATTAATAGTACTAGGCCTAGACAAGAAAAAGTAAAAATACACCACGTTGGGGTGTCCAACGTGACCATCATTTAATTTACTGATTGAGCATGAGAAACAAAGTAAAAGAAAGCCTTCTAATTGCAACAAACATGCGTAGAATACCTTAGTTGCGCATGCAATCTGCACAGCAGAGTAGTAGTACTAGTAGTAGTAAAGGACCAATGTGTTCTCTGAGTCTTACAGTAGTACCACCTCTAGGCAGTCCACAAAATATAAGGGGAGAGGGAAAACTGACTGAAAAAGCAGAATAAATTATAAAGCAAGCTACAGACAGACTAATAGTCCAGAGTCAGAGGCAGTTAGATTGATGTAAAATGAAAAAACAGACACTAGAAATATAAATTACTAAGTTGGTATGTAATGCAGGGATAACAAGAATTTAGAAACAGATAGATCGAAAAAGATTTGGTAAAAAATAGAATTAGGAAACGGAAATAATAGTTCGAAAAAAATAAGGTGCGGTAAAAGTTAGGGAAATATAATTATTAATATTAACAACAGGAGGACTTACTGGGGCCAGCAGCATAGCCATCTGTAGAGGAGCGATCCTGGGAGGCACCTCCAGCTCCCGCCTCGGCAGCCCCCGTCTTATTCTTGCCCCTGGATGCTGATCATGTAAGACATAATAAAGAGACAAAAAGTTATTGGTGTGAAAGAATAAATGTTAAAAAAATTGCTCCAAAAAGATTTTTTGACAGGAAACGGCAATTGCAATAAAACTGACCTATCTAATCAGATCAATTAGTAGTAGTAGACTAGTATCGCGGTTGCGGACCGTCCTGTTTCTTTATTATTCCACTGTTCCATTCCGATTCCAGAATCCTAAAACTAAGTACCACCTAGCCCGCCCATTCCAAAGACTTTGGAATGAATTGCCAAGAATTATATTTGCTTCTTCTAAGCTCCGATCTCGTTCGCAATCATCAATCAACCCCCTTTGACAGGCCGATTCACTAAGTCTGCATTTATTTTAGTCCTCAAAAATGCATAGATGGTCGCATGCATATTGCATTCACCAAATTGTTGGTTGGTTGCTGATGCTGAGTTGCTATATTATTCACTCACTAACAAACTACAAAAGGTTCTACTAAGGAGTCAGCAGCACTTGACGGAGGATGAATCATGCGGAACGCTAAAAAATTACCAACTAATACTAAGTAACTAACTAACTACCTACCACTATCTTAGTGACAGGACAAAGCAAAGGAGTATCTCTAGTCTGCATTACCTAACTTAAGTTCTCTAACCTCTCTTACATAATCAGCCCATGCGAGCGCAAAGTTGCAAACAAGTAAGATTAGTAGTGCTGAGCACCTATCTAGAAGAATAACAATCACATAATATAAGATTTTTAAACGTAACGTACCTGCATGTAAGCAGCAGCAGCATTCTTGAATTTGGGAAAAAAATTATATTCGCAATAACACAGAACAGAACACACAATAGTAATATAATTAGCTACTCACCAAGCCCCACGACCTCAACACCTAGCAGGTCCAGAAGGTCCTGCTCCCGGTCCAGGATGTTGGACCACCGGTGTGTCAGTTGGTTATGGGTGCGCCCTCCAGCGTGATGCTCCTGGATCCCGTACCCGGAACCTGGCCAACCTTCTGATGCCAAGGTTAAGGGGAGATGGCTCTGCACAAAACAAATTAGTTCAGCCACCTCCACCTCGGAGAATAATGCTGGGGCTGCACCCCTTCCGGGCGCCGCCTCCTCCTGTTGTTGTTTCCCTGGGAACTGGAGGAAGTACTACTCTTGGCCATGGTTCTGAGGGGCGGGGGTCGAAAAAGAAAATGTAGGAGTAAAATAAGTCAGGGGAAAAAGAAGGGAAGTAAAAAAAAAAAAAAAAGCAAGTAATAGAAAAACAGTACAAAAACACAGTAAAACACAAAAAGTCGAAAAAAAACACAAAATATACACTTGGGAAGAGAGAGGGATAGATATTAAATCAAAAAGATCTGAAAAACGTTTTAGGGACAGAGGATTGGAAAGATTTAGGAAGGATTGAAAAACAGGCCCCAGAACCATAACCAGACAAGAAAATCAAGATGGCTGCGACCATGTGCGACCGCGTGGTGAAGTTCACGCGATATTTCCCCCCGAACACACAATCCGCGTTGTCAAACGTCAGAAATGTCTCGCAAGCATGCGGAACAAGCAACTCCGCATGCTCGCTGCTGGAGTTTTTTTTACCGCTTTGTGGAGTTCCGCACAGCGCGGCTACGCGAACTCCCCCTGGGCTTAACCTACTTCCCCTGAAACAACAATCCAAAACTGGAAAATACCCTGTATAATCTACATCGAAATGAGGTGAGAAACCAACTTAAATTTAGAAGAACATTGCTTCAGTAGACTCGCGAGAAACTGTCAAACCCAATAGTTCTCACGCAGAGGAACTTTTTTAGCTGATTCCAATGAAGTTCTGCATTTCCACCTCCCTACTTTCTGGGTTTTCATGAATAGCTGCATTTAAATGCCCATGATGAAATCAAACAATAAGGGAGAGGTTGCAACCCTAACATATTCCTCTAAAGGGGGAAACACCTGCATCCTTTTGGTAATACTGAAAATATTCTAGAAGAAATGCACAGAAGCCTGTAAATAAGTCCTTTGACTTGGTTGAAAGCCTTCTTGGCCTCAATGGTCAGATATAAAGTAGGAACATGTATTGTCCACCTGTAACTCATATGCTATTAAAGGACATATTTGACTACCCATGTCTTCCGTTTGCAGAACACTTCTGTTTTTCCATTATTTTCACTATTATACTTTGTAACCTAAGAGTCAAGACCTTTGTCAGGATTTTTTTTATCTATATTCAGCACATTTTTTAGTATCTCCAATGAACCGTCACACAGTATTCATCATAGTGTGCACCACATCACATATTCATCAACACATCTACTGAAAGCATACATCTACAAAACAAAATCTAGAGCAATCACTATTTAAAATAACATTCCCTTATCTGGCCATAATCCTGTAACACATAATGGTAACACATAGCTATATCAAAAAGATGCTATTTAATCCTTTTATTCACCCATGTAAAATAAGCCATAAATTATTCCCTATGCGATCTTTACAAAATTTTGAATGCCAACCTTTTTCTTTTTCTACTTCAAAATATACTTTACCCACTCGAATCCATAATCACAAATATGCCTCTTTCATGCCAGTCATCCAGTCACACAAATCTTCTACTCTTTTCCTCAGATTTTATATTATCAAGATAATATTCATGTTTCAAAGAATGCTAAATGAGGGAAAACCATTTATCATCTAACTGCTCAAGATGATGAAAACAAAACCATCCACAGAGTCACAAACCTAAATTACACTCACAAATTGGGCTGCCTATTTTTCTTTTACTGCACATACCACGTTTTTTCATGGTGTACACATGGTCAACTATTGATGGTTTAGCCTTGCTTTTGAGCACACGCTTTACTGTACTATTCCTCCGAAGAGAATATTCTAGATCATTTTTACTTGGCTGTAATCGTAGCAGTATTAGTGTAAAATGGAGTAGGTAAGTAAAAACGAATAGATCTATGCTCTCACCCTGTAGCACTTCTTCATATAGTACCAAACCCAATCCTGTTGTCCTTCCTTTGCCCCATAAGCCATTGCTCCACCACATCTATTCACCACTTATCCCTGTTGAGTTTGTCACCCTTGGCTACTCAAGATGTTTTATTTATTTGTTTTGTATTTCTATGAATGGATATAAAGCTCTTGTACTCTTTTATAGGGGCAGCAATGTATTGTAACGACTTGATTACAGAAAAGAGCGAGGCAAATACAAGAGTTAGATAAGCATACAAGTGGGGTAATGAGGTGGGAATGTTAATAGATTAAGGATTATGTAGGTTCAGATGAACAGATGAGAGATGTCAGCTCTTTATTCAATTTCAGAAAAGAGGAAGGCAATCGAAGAGCTAATGGTTGTTCTTTCCGTAGATTGGGCTCTTACACTGAGGAGGGTTGCAAGCATTCCATTAAGACACATGGGCAAGGGTCTGCCTGGGTAAAGACAACTTATTTGCTGACAGGTTTATACTAGAAATCGGCCTGAATCAGGGCTGTGTGCTCACACCCACATAAATTACTGTAAATTTGGCGGACTTACCAACAGGGGCGGCTCCTCCATTAGGGCAGAGGAGCGCCGCCCCACTGCTTTCTCGCAGTGCGAGAAGCAGAAAATAAAATGGTATTTAAATACCATTTTATTTTCTGCTTCTCGCGCTGCAAGAAATGCCTGATTGGGGGCGGGTGGGAGGATATGCCTGGTTGGGGGCGGGTGGGTGGGCGGGTCGGGGAGGAGTAGCTTGCACCACTCTGAGTACCCTGACTGTTTGGTTGGCCCCGGGGCCGACCAAAGCAGTCATGCGCACTCTACATTTTCTCTATGTAGGCTGCATGCAGCCTACATAAAGAAAATGGCCTCCCTACAGGTGCCCAGCGGGGCGCTGTCTGGGACTCCGCACCAATCACAACGCTGCCATTGCAGCATTGTGATTGGCTTACAGGAGGGGAGGGAGCATGCCTGTTCCTGTTCAGGAGCAGGAAAATGCGGACCCTGCCCACGAGCAGAGGCGGCGCGGGACCAGTCAGGTAAGTTTTGTTTTTATTTTTATTTTACCCCCCCACCCCCAACTTGTGGTAACCCCTGCACGATAACCCCTGTGTGACCCCCCCACCCGTGAGAATTGCGAGCCGCGACTGCTTACCAAGTACTTTAAGGCTGTCAAATTGTTCCACCAAAAAAAGGTTATAATTTCCAACTGTTGAGGTATGCAAATGACCTAGTGTTCGTAGATCAAACACGTATTGCTCTGCAAAGGTCACTAAAACTAAAATAGAGAGAACTATTTTGACCATCAAAATGAAAAAAAAACATGGTGGTATTTGGTCCGATGATGCTCAGCTTGAGGTGGGCAAAAAATTGATTTATCTTGGTGAAGTCTTTACCTCAATATTAACAATCTCAAATTGAAACTATTGAAAAAAATCTCAAGTAACCTGATGCAGACTGAAAAGTTTAAAAAACGCTATGGTGGGTTGTCATCTGACCAATTGTTAAGTGCATATAAAGGCAAGACAGCTTCCATCATATATGCAGCTGTGATTTATAATGAGATTGCTAACCTTAAACTTAAGTTATTTACATGTACTTTTATGTTAACGTAATCCATAGCACAGGCAATGACGTTTGAAAAAAGGTTTAGCTGCAATTAGTTATTGATAAGGCTCCTATTTTAGATGGTCGTTGATTAGTGTGCCATGCAAGGAAATACATACATTCTGACATAATATGATTGCAGACATGGTCGATTTCAGTTTTTTTCTTAGCCTTGCTGATAATTTGTTTACAAGATACAGATTACAGGAAGTACGTGAAATACTTCTGCTATATTAGGACATATTGAAAATATCTACAAGGATTGCAAAGTTATGCAATGGTTCCTTTACAATCGTAGATGCATTCAGGTTTATTATGATTAGGGCTCCCGGTTTTATGGTATTTACTTTTTTGACTTTTTCGTCTGCGCTTTTCCATATTTATTTTTGGTTTGTGAAACAAACTGAAACCAGTTTATTTCCACAATTATTTAACCAATAAATATACACTCATACTTGAACACCTTACAATTTTCAACAACATGAATACCCATAAATGATAAATCAATACAATGGTGTGCAAACGTACATTTTAATATCAACATTGTACACATATACAGCTGTTTGAGCCTCTATAAGAAACTTTCTCTCTTTTTTACTCCATTTCCTGTCAATCCCCACAGTTATTGGCCTGTCAGTAATGACTGACAGCATTTAGAACCTCTAAAAAAAGGAATATCCATTTTTATTCACATTTAAAAATACATACAGACAGGAAAATGGACAGTTTTCTGTCTCTATTTATCTGTAAAAACGAAAAACTGGGAACCTTAATTATGATTAACAAAATACTTGTTCCTTGTGGAAAAAAATTGGTATGAAATCACTTTCATGTAAGTTGCATGGTCCAGCTACTGAGAACTTGTGCCACACAGTCTGCATATGTCTAAGTTTGTTTGGCTACCACTCTTGACTATTCAAACATGACTTTTTATTGTATGGTGTTAGGATGAGTGATGAGGCAATTGCTTTTGTGGTAAAGCACTGACGTAAGGTGCAAATATGGCAGTTTTATTGTGGTGAACTGTAACAATAGACATTGGTGTGATGGGTACGATTTTGCAGCTGGTAATTATTATTATTTTTGTAAATGTATTTATTAATTTTTCAAAACAATTACAAAGACGATACAAAACATTACAAAAATAAAGAAGTCAGTGTTATGTACTGTATTCATAGCATGTCATTATCTTGTCTTCCCATTGCTAAAATCAACACCAACATCCGACGAACGAAAAGAAAAAAAAGAAAGAAAAAAAACTAACATTGCAGTAACGGAGCGTGTACAGTCTACAGTATAAGATTGTGCACAAATTACCTCGTATAGGATCGTTATCCAATATGCTACTATTTGCGAGTGGGTTCCCAAAAAGAAGCAGGTTTGTGACTACCGGGCTCTGGATGACTAACAGAGCGGGGACATGCATATCCATGTGTCACCTTACATCTCGCCTGTTCCATCTAAAGAGTGCATCTGTATGTAGTCTTTAAGTGGTTGCCAAATATCCCGAGGGCGGGAAGTAAGAGGTAGCAGTGTAGCATAGGTATTGCTTGTTGTATTACAATAAATGAGGTCTCGAACCCAGTCCTTGAGTGTTGGAGTTCGGGCTCTACCCCACTGTAAGGATTCCTGGCGTTTAGCCAGGAGGAGCGCGAACGCAGTGAATCTACGCACACTTCTCTTGAGGGGTTTGACATATCCTAACGATGCCATCAATGGGGAGGGTTTTAGCGTGACTTCGATCATGAGTGACAAGTTGTGAAAAATAGTCTCCCAGTATTCCCGGAGAGGTGTGCAATTCCAGGCAAGGTGCGCAAAATCAGCGTCTGGCATCGTGCACCTGGCACATGCATTCGAAACGGTGGGGTTGATTCTGGCCAGTAATTTTGGAGTAATATATGCTCTATGGAGGCATTTAAAATTTATCAGTTTATGTCTATAGTTATTCGATACGTATCGGGTTTGGGCACAGCAATAGGACCATATTTCATCTGATAGTGTCTCACCCAAGTCTGGTTCCCAGGCCTTCCTAGCTTTGAGTCCCACTATTGGTCGCATGGATTGAGATATGTGATAGAGGCGGGAGACAAGGTGTGAACTATCGGTAGATTTAATGACTAGGGTAAGAGGGGGAAAGTCTGTTGGTTCAGTAGCAGTGTCAGGCAAGACACTCCTCAAGGCTCCATGCACTCTATGTAGTAAGAATCGGTCCATGTAGGTCGCGGCACCTTTCGCTGTCAGCTCCGAGACCGAGCACAGTCGAGAGTCCTTAAATAGATCATTCACTGTATGTAGTCTTAGCTCATGCCGCGTCCGTTTAGTAAGTTTTTCGGTGGTAGGGGGTAACCATAGATTGTCGGGTAGCGGTATGTGGGGGGAATATAAAGTGTCGTGTTGCAAATATCAACGCAGTTTGGTCCAGGCCCAACATGTTGTGGGTACTGTCTGTATTTCCGTGGGGCAGCATGGGAGCCCTTGAGGGAGAAGTGACGAGAGTGCATTTGGGTGTATTTGGGATCAGTCAGGTCTTAGATACTGAATGCGAGCATCGGGGTGATACCAGAAGTATGTGAAGTGGATATGAGCTACCAGATAGTAAAGGTAGAGATCAGGAATCCCGAAGCCTCCTCGTTCGTATGGCATGGTAAGAGTGTCCCATCCGATTCTTGGTTGCTTACCCGCCCATAGCAGTTGGATTAATACAGAGCGTAAAGTTGCAAAAAAAGCAGTTGTCAATGCAATTGGGATATTTGTGAATAGGTATAGCAGTCACGGGAGTACCACCATTTTAATGATAGCTATCCGGCCGGCTATGGAAAGGGGTAATTTAATCCAGCGGTCAACCTGCGTCGTGAGATGGTCGATGGCCGGCCCGTAGTTGAGACGCGTTACCAGTATTTTAGCGAGGATGTTATAGTCATGATTTAGCAGCGATAACGGTCTGTACGATTGGCACTGAGTAGGAGTTTTGCCCGGTTTAAGAAGTAAATCAGGGGTTTGTGTGACTATAGCTTCTCGCATAGTTGGAGAGAGGGAGCCGCTCTCCAGGGCCTCTGCATAAACCTCAACCAGCCGAGGAGCAAGTACCTCCTGATATGCTTTGTAAAAATCAGCGGTGAGGCCATCGGATCCCGGGGCCCGGCTACTGGTTAAGTCTTTTATTGCCTGCCGCACTTCATTGGCATCAATGGGGAAGCTAAGAATTCACGTTGCCCGTCTTCAATCCAGACCATGGCAACCTCCTGCAAGTAGTCCCTCAGGGCCTGGTCGCCAGGAGGGGACCGTGTTTTGTACAGTCGCGTATAATATGTTAACAGGGTCTGTGTAATGTCAATGTTAGAAGTTAATGGAGTCTCATCTTCCGAGTCCAGCTGTGTAATGTATGTCGATTGGTATTGCGGGCGCAGCATTCTCGCGAGTGTTCTGCCTGGTCTTTCTCCCTTTCCGTAAACCCTGGCCTTTGCATACTTCCCTAGGTATTTGACTTCCCGGGCAGCTGCATCATTGAATTCGACCCTCAGTGCAGAACGGGTACGAAAAGTGGCTGCAGAGGGATCTACAAGGGAGCTGTCATCCACTTCTTTTAGTTTTTGTTTGATTGCGCTCAATTCAGTGCGGAGTGAGCGGAGTACCCCTGCCTGTTTAGAGATACTGACCCCACGCACTACAGCTTTAAAGGCATCCCAGAGTATAAATTGGGAGTCAACTGTGCCATCATTAAGCTCGAAATATTCCTTAATGGCATCTCCTATTTCTGTGCGAAATACCGGATCTAGAAGGGCGGTTGAAGGGAACCACCACAATGGGCGTTGTTTGGGAAGGAATGAAAAGTCCAATACCAGGAGAACCGGGGAATGATCTGAGATCGTGCGAGGTAGATATTCAATGTCACGTACATCTAGCATCAGTTGCGGTGTGAGGTACCAGTGGTCTATACGAGACCAGGACCCATGTGGGGGGGAATAAAAAGAATATGTATTGGTCTTAGGGTGGTGTGTACGCCAGGGATCTTCCAGTAATGATGCACGAAGGAGGTTCAAAAGGCCTGATACGGAGTGTGGTTTCGTGATTCTGTTCGGGCCAGTAGTGTCAGTAGTAGGGTCTAGTGTGAGATTAAAATCCCCTCCCATCAAAATAATGTCAGTACCTAATTTGTCAATACACGCGGATAGAGTAGGGAAGAAGTCAGCAGAGTCTGTATTTGGAGCATAAATATTCACAAGTGATATAGCTTCACCTCCCAGATTACCCTTTGCGAGCACATATCTGCCCTCAAGGTCAGTAATTACCTCAATCGATCGAAAAGGGAGAGAGCGGTGCACCAAAATGCACACTCCCCATGAGTAGGAGCTGTAGCATGCGAAGAAACGATTCCCACCCCAAGTGGAGGCAAAACTGTGAGTGGGTAGTGGGGCATAGTGGGTCTCTTGCAGGAATGCAATTTGGATAGCGTGTCGTGCCAGGTATGCTAATATTTGTCTACTCTTTTTGGGATTAGTTAGGCCCCTAACGTTCCAAGAGAGGCACCTGAGTCGGAGACCATAAATGGTACCATTAGCTGTGGTCATTTTCTCGTTGTCACGCACCAGAGGAAAATAGTGTACACAATCAGCAGTATAAAAAAGGAAAGAGCTCCGTATCTACAGCCAACATGAAAAACATAATCATACCTCAAAAACACTTGTTCAATCCCATCCCACCCCCATCGGATACACAACAACAAGGCACCCGGTGAATCCCAAGATAACATGCCCAAAAAGGAGTGCATAACCAAGAAGAAAAATAAAGAGAAAGAGCCAAACGGATAGTCATCCTACGGGGGATGGCGACGCTCCATGGAGCCATCAGATGATATAGTAAACACAAACAGTAATTCCCACTTAACCAAGGGTAATTATAAGGTTGTCCATCGGTCCCGT
Organism: Calotriton arnoldi; assembly: GCA_963921515.1. Taxonomy (NCBI): domain Eukaryota; kingdom Metazoa; phylum Chordata; class Amphibia; order Caudata; family Salamandridae; genus Calotriton; species Calotriton arnoldi. Next base: position 585,169 of record CAWUFW010004342.1, on the reverse strand, counting down.
CAGTGTTTATAGAGAGCAATTCGGATATTGGGCCGACCTAGAATGTTGCATTGCACTTACAAACCGGTAGAGTCTCCGCCTCAAGCAAGTGTCAAGCAAATCGTAGTGTATAATACGTGAGTCCAGCATGGAGATAAACAGGTTCATCTTGAAGTCGAAGATCATGGGCCAGGTGTTGTGCCGTCCTCTCGTCGTTGTGGCGATGTGGATGGTTTATGCTTCTTACAGAACGTCTCTGCGTTACCCGGTGTGTAGAAAATATGAGTCTTGCCATCTAGCTGAATGCGAAGTCTAGCGGGATAGAGCATCGCATATTTGATGTTCGCCTTTTGGAGAGAACGCTTGACATTTATGTACTTGCGCCTGGCTTCTTGCACCATTGGTGTGAAATATGGGAAGATGGAGATAGTGGATCCCTGATACTGGAGTGTTCCTCGTTCCCTGGATAATTTAAGGGCCACATCACGATCGCTGTAGTTGAGGAGTTTCGCAAGTATCATCCTCGGGGGAGCCCCGGGAGCGGGTGTGGGCCCCAGAGTCCGATGGGCTCGCTCGACTACAAACGCAGTAGAAAAGGCGTCCCTCCCAAAGAGATCCACCAGGACTGTTTCGATGAACCTCGCCATGGGCCCGGTGTTCGTGGATTCTGCAAATCCCACGCCCCGGATATTACTGCGGCGGGAACGCGCCTCCAAATCTTCGGTTTTAGCAGCGAGCTGCTTGAGGAGGGACTCCGATTGTTCTAAACGTTTTTGCAGGGAGGGCTGTGCATCCTCCAGATCTGAGATGCGCTGTTCCGCTCCCCTATGCGTGTGTCTTGGGCCTCCATGCGGCGGTGAATGTCATCCAGTCTGCTGGTTAAAGTGTCCAAACGCGTGTCGATGGCTCGGAAGCCCGCTTTGAGTTCAGCCATTTTGGCAGCGGTGCCCTCCAGTTGGCCCCCCTCCTCCCCAGCAGCACCTCCAGTTTCGTCCCTTCTGGGGGTTTTACCCCCATCGAAGTTCAATGGGCGCTGTTTGGGATCTGCGCCCCCATTTGTAAATTGCTGGCGTTAGAATGGGGCGTTTCAGTTGGCTCGGAGGTAAAAGAGACACTGGTCACCAGTGCTGGGCCGGTGGGAGAGACGCCTCCAATGATGGCCACTTGTAGGGAGTGGTATGTTCACTATGACTGGTAGGGGGGAAGGGCGATAGTCTCCAACCAATGTATCTCATGCTGAACGTTGAACTTTATTATGTTGCAGGAACGCAGCGATGTAGATGTGGTGGTAATGCTGGGGAGGTAAACCGGACCACCCGAGTTAGTGACCTGTCAAGGGGACCCAGCCGGGCAGGACCAAGAGGTGCACCGCACGCCGGGTGTGTCTGGCATTAAGATGGCGGCCCGCGGTACGGAGAATAGGCCGAAGTCAGCAGCGAATTCAGGCTGGATGATGGCTAAACGCGTATGGTGGCAGGGGGTCTGTACTCACTCTTCTGGTGGAGCAGAGTTGCGGTATGCAGAGGGTCAGTCAGCACGTCATTGATTCTGTCAGCCTATACGTTAGGATCGGAGCTGGGAGCAAACAACCATCCCTCTCAGCCGGTGTGCAACGGATGGCTTCTCCGTGGTGAGCATCGAAGGCGGCAAGTCTGGGCTCAGCTTGAGATGGGAGGTGCAGCAGGGGAGCTCCCGTCCTCCGTCCCCTGCGACGGCAGCGGCAACCAGTCGGCGTGGTGGTTCCAGCGCTCGAGCCCGAGATCCCGCCTCCAGGCTCACCCGAGTCCCCTGTCGACTCGGGGCCTCCGGAGGACGCGTCAGGTCCGGGCTCGGCCTGGGGCGTTATTAGGCGGTTAGGGGAACACTGGCCCCCATACTCGTCGCTGATGGTTCCCCAGTGGTTCCGATGCTCGATACGATGCACAGGGGCCGGCGGGATCACTGTTGGACGTGGTTAGGTGGGCAAATGGGCATGATGGCTCCGGAGCTCCAAAGTCAGGCAGCATTACGGTCGCCGGCTCGGCCACTCCCCCGGTAATTAATTGTTTTTGAAGTTTATGTGGAAATACCTAGCCTCAGAATCATGCAACTTAATTTAGTTACATGGTATTGATCTTACTTAACGTTTTATGTACTATCAATGATTTGATAATTGGAAATACATGAGTTGACTTTGAAATCCCATCGTAAATTACGATTGTTATTGCAGAAATTGTTAGTGATTCTTTTGTCTGCTTATGCCATTATTTTTGTTATTGGCATTACTTGCATTTTATTTATGTGCTTTTTAATTTGAATGCTGTATTAAAAATTATCTTAAAAACAAATAAAGCAATTGAACTTTAAGAAGGCTTGTTCTATTGTGCCTTATTTGTGAATTTTCTGTACTTTGTGGTGCTACGAACTGGCTACATGAGGTTTGGGTCAACCCTGGAATATATTGTTTGTTGGCCAAGTACTCTACTTCTTTAGATAGTGCCTTTGCAGAACATGCTGTAGACTTTTAAACTGTGTCAGAGCCCCAATCGGAGGGCCACAGGGGAAGCAGAAGCTACTGTCCCCAACAGTGAGGGGTGGGCCTTTTACTTCGGATGTACTAAGGCCTTTGAGTAACAGGGCCAAGTACAACTCCTTCAACATTTGACTCTCAGTGATATTGTGGGTCAAGCAGTCAAAGGCTCTTCAGGGGGAGGTAGACGCAAGGTGAGGGCTCACAACTCAAAATACCAGCAGTATCACCAATAATGTGATTGTCCAATCCAATACTGATTTTTGTATAAAAGCTTTATCTAGTATGCATGCAACATACAACACAATACATACAGTCATACCTGAGAGGTGACTCCAAGTGCAGCCCACACTAGCATGCGCATCAAAGTGTGGCTTTGCCCTTAAAAGCCAGCTTTCAGGAGGCACAGCGTCAAGCTAGTCAACGTCTCCACAAAGGGCCTGCAGACCTGCTTTATTCTTACCAGATGTTTATGTTTATGATTTGTAAAGCGCATGGCTGCCCGATTGCTTCCCCGCGCTAGTGAGTGCTATTGTAAGAACTATGATCATGAGTATACTTAACAGGGAAACAGCCAAGTCTTTAGGTTTTGTCTAAAGGAGGTTTCATTCAGTAATGATCTGAGGTCAAGTGGGAGGGTGTTCCACAGCCTTGGTACCAAATGGGCAAATTACCTACTTCCCCATCTTGGCCTTTTGGCTGTGATGGTCTTGAGGAGCTGCAGCTTGGAGGATCTTAGATGTCTAGTCGGGATGTACCTGGATATCAGTAGTCTAAGCTTTTGTGGGCCGATTTTTGTTAATGGCCCTGTGTGCCATACAAAGGGATTTAAACTTGATTCTGGCTTTGATTGGCAACCAGTGAAGCTGTTTGAATGATTCTTTAACTGATACGTGCTTGGGAATTTTTAATAAAAGTTGTGGTATTCGTGGTAATCTCCCATACCCCTCTCTCCCTCAGCCAGCAGAATGCGCTGCATTCTCCCATGCTCAGTGAGGCAGCGCTTTCAAAGCAGTCGCAGATGGCAGTGGCCTCTGTGCACAGCAGCACCTTCTTCGTATTCCTCCCAGGTAATTGGACAAAGCAGCAGCCTACAGCAGGGATTCTGGATCCCTCTGTGGGTTTCGGAAACTTAACCGACACAGTGACGGCCCCAACAGTCCTATTGGCCCCCTCCTGGCATCTGGGAGTCACAGACAGGGACAACAGACCCAACATGGTTGGATCCTTCAGGCGACGTTCCCTCCTGTCCTCAATGGCCCTCTGCTGAAATACAAGGGGGAGGTCACAGACACGGGCGACAGGCCACTGCCACAGTTGCACATACAACGGTCCACACAGAATCAGTGACTACTGGCGATAACCCCACCAGGCTTCAGTGGTGCCCTCCTGTCAGTTGGGGGTCACAGACAAAGGGAATTCCCCCTAGTAGGATCAGTGGCACTGGGCAACGCTGATAGCCCACAAATTTACTGAAGCCTTGATGGGGGTTACTGACTTCTGTCAGAGAACGAACATCTCCCGACTAGACTGGGTGCCTCACACTGTGCTCACTGACATCCACTCACCATGATCTGTTCCTCCAGGCTCACTTATTCTCCTCACGCTATCTACTGGTTGTGAGAAGTTGGCCTGGCATATGCTGTCCACTAATTATAGTGGGCACCTTGCACCAGTCCAAATCGACTCTTATGGTAGGTAGGTTAAAGACAACCTTATTGAAAGCTATCCTAGTGGTAGCTGTGGAGAGCAGCCTTCAGGCTAAGTCTTGAAGGAATGTAAAGCAGCTTGTTTTACCAGTCTATAATCTCTTGAGTGACCAAATGAAAGAGCACCACACCAGGTATATATTCAAAATATATGTATTTATTACTAAACACACCCCTCTAGTCTCTTTATGAGGCTAGAGTTCGAAGTACATAGGTTATAAGATCTTAAATCACAGTAATAGCACAAATACATGTTTGGGCCCTAGGGGCGTACCAAACCATATACCAATAAAGTGGTATGCGAACCACGACTGAACTAGACACTAGGCCTAGAGCCTCTAGAAGTGCTTGGACCACAAGGAACCACCCAAGGTAGTGACACAGGGGACCCACGGGAGACGCGTGCAGTGTAAATACACAACCGCGATACGCCGTTAACTTCTATGGAGAAAGTCGGGATCGGGAAAATAGAGGAAAGGGACACTTAAAAGAGGACTAGGACAAAACCCTTTGAGATCTAGGACTTTGAAGAGTCTCTACCCACGGGAGCACCGGAGTACTCGTGTTACCTCACCCAGGGAAGCCGGGTGCATAGGTGCCTTTCGGGGTCGGGTTTCGTCGTCGGTTCTTATGGCGATCTGCTGCAAAGTGCTGCTGGCGACCAGGAGAAAAGTGTCCGGGTGGATCCAAGAGTGGATCGGAGTTCTGAAGAACCTGAAAGCAGAGGGGACAGAGTCTGGGTCACTAGCCAGTGACCAGGGAGGCGATGGACAGATGCCCACCGATGTCGAGTGCTTCAGGTGCGTTGACGGTCGTCTCGTTTCTGCAGCCACGAGGTCCAGGAGGCGTTGTCGGCGACCAGGAGCAGGATTCGGGCTGGTACACGATGTCTGTCGAGTGCTGCGGTGTCGGCGACCAGATTGGACCCAACAAGCCTTGGCAACGGCAAGTCTCGATGTAGCTGAAGATCGTCGATGGTGCAGACCAGCAAGGTCTGGGGAACTCACCCAGCAAGGGTAAGTGAGGGCAGGCCTGGAGCAACCAGACTGCCAAGTAAAGAAAAGATTGGCCTTCGGTAAGGGCTACTAGCCAACTGGCTAGCGACCGCGAAGGAGCCTCGTGACGCCGCACGTGGAGCTGGCTTACAGGACACTCGTGGAGTGGGGGCCAGTGATCTTCGGTGCAGGTGGTGCTGGAGGCTAGGGCTACTCGGAGCCCAAAGCACGACTTCTTGGGAGACCCAGAAGATGGTGCACTTGCAAGTGTGCTCGGTGTCCAGGGGTCACGGTCTCACGTTACCCACGATAGCCACGGGCCTCAGCTTTGCTGGGGACTCAGGGTAGCCTCGGGGAAGTCTGAGAATCCACCTCTGGTGATGCGATGACTTCGGCGTCCGACGGGAGCTTCAGTGATGCGAACCGGACAGATGCTTCTTTGGTGCCTGCCAAGCAGGGGAGTCACTCCTTGACCCCAAGGGAGATTCTTCAGTCCTCTAATCGTGAGTAGAGCGTCGAAGGTCCAGGATTCTGTTTCAGAGTTTCGTCCAGGTATAATCTGAAGTCCTAAGGACTGGGTTCCTACCTTTATTCCAAAAATAGGGGATGGACTACTCTGTGGCCCCACCTATGGGTGGGTCAGGGCAGAGGGGTGGCTACACCCCTTTCCTTTGTCCAGTTCGCGCCAAAGCAGGGGCTGCAAGCCCCTGATCCGGTTTGAACTGGGGTATGCACAGGGACACCAAATGTGCCCCCAGTGCAGGACTTCAAAGCACCCGAAAGTGCTCCCGCCCAGCCCCAATACACATTGTCCTGTCTGGGGAGGTGGTCACACCTCCCTGGGACAGGAAACCTATTGTCCAGGCCTCCCCTGCCGGAGTTTCGTCCAGCAGCAGGAGGCCAGACTCGTGTCTGTGGCAGCAGCATCCATTTTGTGATGCCAGGGCTCTGGAAAGAAGTTACCGGACTCGTCAGAGTTAACATGCCTTTCCCTCTAGAAGGGTGGAATGCTACCCCCGCCGCCAGAATTGGCGGGGGGTAGTATTCCAAGATGTTTGACACCAAACACGACATGTTTCGGTGCAGCCATTCCATAGTTAGCATTTTACCGCGAGGATATAATGCGTTTAAGAGTATATGGTCAGGCTGCACTACAAACAGCATCAGAGATGGTCTCCGAACGCTGCAGAGGGGCCCTGCTCATGCAGGGGCACCCTCTCACATAGGAACCATGCACTCTGCCTTTAGGATTGATAAGGCCTGCCTTAGGAGTGACTTATAGGTTTATATGTGTGTATGCATTTAGTGATATAGGTAACCTATACCACAGCAAGGGGTGCATGCACCACCTTACCCAGGCTGCAGTAGCAGACCTGTGGTGTCAGTTTGGATGGCCTACCAGGGGTGGCATAATATATGCTGCAGCCCCTGGCAGGCCTCTGAGGTACCTATGCCCTTGGTACATAGTATACCATATACTAGGGACTTACAAGGGCACTCCAGATCCCAATCAGAGATGTGCCTAAGGCACATGGAGACCCTTTTAAAGAGGAAACAGCTAGGCTGGGGTTCTGAATAGCAGGGCCCCAGCCAGACTAATGTCGAAAACCAGTGAAGTATCAGCAAAAAGTGGGGGTACCCCTGTGAAGCAGATCCTACTCTCCTACACAACCCCCCAAACGTAGGGACATTAAACTAACCTTGCCCAGTTAAGTCTTCATGTTCTAAGTGGAAATACCTAGAGAGTCCATCTGCATTCGCATGGTTACTCCCAGGCCTATGTTCCACTGTAAAGTCCATCCCCTGTAGGGAAATGGACCACCTAAGCAGTTTGGGGTTTTCACCCTTCATTTGTTTTAGCCATAAGAGGAGCTTATGGTCTGTCTGAACCAGGAAGTGTGTACCAAACAAGTATGGCCTCAACTTCTTCAGAGCCCAGACCACAGCAAAGGCCTCCCTCTCTATGGCTGACCAACGTTTCTCTCTAGGGGTCAGCCTTCTGCTAATAAAAGCTACTGGCTGATCCTGACCTTCTTCATTCAATTGTGACAGTACAGCCCCTACCCCCAATTCAGATGCATCAGTTTGAACAATGAACTTCTTGGAGTAATCAGGACTCTGCAGAATTGGAGCAGTGCACATGGCCTGCTTGAGGTCATCAAATGCCTTTTGACAGCTAACTGTCCACTGAACCTTTTTGGGCATTTTCTTAGAAGTTAAGTCATTCAAGGGTGTCACTATTGATCCATACCCCTTGACAAATCTTCCTATAGTACCCAGTCAGGCCTAAGAAGGCTCTCACCTGAGTCTGGGTAGTGGGAGCAGTCCAGTCCATGATGGTCTGGATCTTGCTCTGCAAAGGTTGAACCTGGCCTCCACCCACAAGGTGGCCCAGGTACACAACCTGACTCTGCCCTATCTGGCACTTAGTGGCCTTGATAGTCAGGCCTGCCTTTGCAGGGCCTGTAAAACATTCCTGAGGTGGACCAGGTGATCCTCCCAGGTGGAGCTAAAGACAGCAATATCATCTAGATAAGCTGCACTATAGGCCTCCAGTCCTGTGAGAACTGTGTTCACCAACCTCTGGAAAGTGGCAGGTGCATTTTTCAGACCAAAGGGCATCACCACAAATTGATAATGCCCACTAGGGGTTGAAAATGCTGTTTTGGGCTTTGCAGCATCAGCTAGTCTGATCTGCCAGTAGCCAGCTGTTAGGTCAAATGTGCTGAGATATTTGGCAGAGGCCAAAGTATCTATGAGCTCATCTGCCCTGGGTATTGGATGGGCATCAGTCCTAGTGACTGCATTGAGGCCCCTGTAGTCTACACAAAACCTCATCTCTCTTTTCCCACCACTGGTGTGAGGTTTAGGTACTAGGACTACTGGACTAGCCCAAGGGCTATCTGAGGGCTCAATCACTCCCAATTCCAACATCTTCTGGACTTCAGTCCTGATACAGTCCCTGACATGGTCAGGTTGCCTATAAATCTTGTTTTTAATAGGCAGACTGTCCCCAGTGTCCACTTCATGAGTGCACCAGGTGGTCTGACTGGGTGTCAGAGAAAACATATGTCTAAACTGATTGAGGACTTGCCTGCAATCAGTTTGTTGCTGGGTAGTGAGGCTGCCTGCCAAGGCTACACCATCAACTGACCCATCGTCAGGGTTCTGTGAGAGCAGGTCAGGGAGTGGGTCACTCTCTTCCTCCTGCCCTTCATCAGTAGCCATGAGCAAGCCCATGTCTGCCCTGTCCACATATGGCTTAAGTCTGTTGACATGGAGAACCCTGTGGGGACTCCTGGGTGTTCCCAGGTCTACTAAGTAAGTGACCTCACCCTTCTGCTCAACAATAGTGTGGGGTCCACTCCATTTGTCTTGGAGAGCTGCTGGGGCCACTGGCTCCAACACCCACACCTTCTGTCCTGGCTGGTAAACAGTTAGGACAGCTCTTTGGTCATGCCAGGCCTTTTGAAGTTCCTGGCTAGCCTCAAGGTTTTTGGTTGCCTTTTTCATGTACTCAGCCATCCTGGAGCGGAGACCAAGTACATAGTCCACTATATCTTGCTTTGGGGGCTTGAGAGGTAACTCCCATCCTTCCTTCACCAAGCACAGTGGACCCCTCACAGGGTGGCCAAACAGAAGTTCAAAAGGGCTGTAACCAACCCCCTTCTGAGGCACCTCCCTATATGCGAATAAAAGGCAGGGCAAGAGTATGTCCCATCTACGCCTAAGCTTTTCTGGGAGCCCTTTAATCATGCCCTTCAAGGTTTTGTTGAATCTCTCAACTAAACCATTGCATTGTGGGTGATAGGGTGTGGTGAACTTATAAGTAACTCCACACTCCTTCCACATTGCCTTTAAGTACCCAGACATGAAGTTTGCACCCCTGTCTGATACCACCTCCTTAGGAAAGCCCACTCTTGAGAAAATTCCCAGGAGGGCCCTTGCCACCACAGGTGCTGTAGTGGTCCTAAGGGGTATAGCCTCTGGATACCTGGTGGCATGATCCACTACCACCAGTATAAATCTGTGCCCAGATGCTGTTTGGGGATCCATGGGACCAACAATGTCAATCCCTACCCTCTCAAAGGGCACCCCCACCACAGGTAGTGGTATCAGGGGGCCTTTGTAGTGCCACCTGCTTTGCCACTGGCTTGGCAGGTTACACAGGAGCGACAAAACTCCTTACTGTCTTCAGACATGTGGGGCCAGTGAAAGTGAGGGACAATTCTGTCCCAAGTCTTGTTCTGGCCCAGGTGTCCTGCTAAGGGAATATCATGGGCTAGGGTCAATAGGAAGCCCCTGAACTTCAAAGGTATTACCAACCTCCTGGTAGCACCAGGCTTGGGGTCTCTACTCTCTGAGTACAGGAGTCCATCATCCCAATACACTGTATGGGGACCACTAGCTTTCCCAGCAGCCTCAGCAGCAGCTTGCTGTCTGAGGGGTTCAAGGGAGGGGCAGCTCTGCTGCTCCTGGCTCAGATCTGCCCTAGAAGGTCCCCCTGTCCCCAAGAACTCAACCTGGTCAGGCTCAAGTTCCTCTGGGACAGTTCCTTCTTCAGGGCTGAGATCATCCCCCTCAAGGGACTGATCTTCCTCCTGAGCCAAGGGGGAAGGCACTGCCTTAACCCTACTACTCCTCCTCTTGGAAGGCACTTGGTCCATTCTTCCAGAATCCAAGGCCTGTTCAGTTTTAGACAGTTTAGCTTGTGACCTGGTCACAGCAAACACATCTGCAGGGATCCCCAGCATTTCTGCATGGGTCCTGAGCTCCACTTCTGCCCAAGCAGAAGTCTCTAAGTCATTGCCAAGCAAGCATTCGACTGGTAGGTTTGCACTTACCACAACCTTCTTAAGGCCAGTTACCCCTCCCCAGGAGAAGTTAACAACTGCCAGAGTATGGTCTGTTCTGACATTGCTAGCATTGGTCACTTGGTACATTTCACCAAGTATAACTTGCCCAGGTAGCACAAGGTCTTGTGTCACCATTGTGACACTTGCCCCTGTGTCCCTAAATGCCAAAGCCTCTCGTCCATTGATTAAAGGCTGTTGTCTGTACTTGCCCAGATTACTGGGACTCACAGTGGAGGTCACATCCATGCCTCCATCACAGACTAACACAGCCTGAGTCAGCTCCCTGACTAAGTCAGAGCCCAACTCAGTTCCCAGGGTGAACCCTACTAAACCCTTTGCTGGAGCACTTCCACCAACTGTACTAGGGGGAACAGGTGCCTTAGGGGCATTGGTGGATGCTGGACTGGAGTCTTTGGACTTGGTGCAATCACTGGTCCAGTGGGTCTTTTGCTTACAGACCTTGCACCATGGTTTTCTTTGGCCTTTACCCTTGGTAGACTGGGAATCCCCACCAGAAGAAGATTTTTGGGGGCCTGATGAAGACTTTTGATCTTTACCCTTCTCCCCACCCTTGTCAGAGTTCTTAGCATCTTGCTTCTTGGTTTCCCCACCTTGGTTCTGTACCTTCTGCTTCACCCTGGTTCTGACCCATTTGTCTGCCTTCTTTCCCAATTCTTGGGGAGAGGTCAGATCAGAGTCAACCAGGTACTGATGCAACAGCTGGTTTTGACAGTTATTAAGAATCTGCTCCCTCATTATCAGATTATACAATCCTGAGAAGTCACACACCTTACTGCCCATCAACCAGCCTTCCAGAGCCTTGGCAGAACAATCCACATAGTCTACCCAGTCTTGAGTCTGTGCTTTTTGGGTGTCTCTGAACTTCAACCTGTACTGTTCAGTGGTTAGGCCAAACCCATCAATAAGAGCACTCTTCAAGACCTTGTAATTGTCAGCATCCTCCTCTCTAACAGTGAGGAGCTTGTCTCTACCTTTGTCAGCAAAGGAGAGCCACAAGATTGCTGCCCACTGCTCCTGAGGGACCTTCTGTACTTTACAGGCCCTCTCTAAAGCAGTTATCCATTTGTGGATATCATCCCCACTCTGGTAGGGAGGGACAATCTTGCTCAGGTTCCTATGGTCATAGGACCTTTCCCTATCTCTAGGGATATGGTTGCCACCATGGGACTCTAGTCCCAACTTTCTTCTCTCTTTAAGGAGATCTAGGGATTCTCTATCTAAAGCCAATTGCTTCTTCCTGATCTCCAGTTGAGTTTCCTCATACTGGACCAGTCTCTTTCTTCTCTCATGAGAGGATTCCCTCCTGTGAGAAGAAACAGAGCTCCCTATTGAGGTGCCAGAGTGGTTAGACTCCTGAGAAGGAGACCTAGACTTTCTGAGCACACTCATAATCCTTCCTGGGGGACAAAGGTGTGGTTCTCCAGATCCTCATCTTCATCTTCCCCAGAAGGGATTGGGTTTTCCAGGTCAGGGTCATTGTCACCCTCCTGGTCAGTTTCAGAGGGGGCTGGGGGTAGTAGTACCCCTGGCCCCTTCCTCATCTGCTGGCCCACCCTCTGCTCCTACCCCTTCAGTCTCTGAGGACTTACTAAGATCATAAGCCACCAACATCTCCTGGAGGTGTTGGGTGGTGGGACTTTGGCCTGTCCTTAATTTCCTCACGTTACACAAAGCTCTCAGTTCCAAGAATGGGAGTGTGTCATACTTGGAGGGGGAAGCTCCATGGCTTCCTGCAGGGTATCTCTAGATCCTGCTTTTAAAGACATTACTAGTGTGGTGTGGTGTATGCACTACCTACTCTAGTGTGGCCTACTAAACTCTCTTGAGTTGTAGAAAGGGTTGTGCTATCCCTTAACACACAACTCTAAGTTCAGTAGAACTTACTGATATTCTAAGCTTAAATTATATGTACCTTAGGTACCTTTAGTGGTTTTCAGTTGATCAATTCAATTGAGATTATCTGGTAAAACAATAGCAAGCTGGAATCCCACACGCTGCACACCAATGTGAGAAGTTGGCCTGGCATATGCTGTCCACTAATTATAGTGGGCACCTTGCACCAGTCCAAATCGACTCTTATGGTAGGTAGGTTAAAGACAACCTTATTGAAAGCTATCCTAGTGGTAGCTGTGGAGAGCAGCCTTCAGGCTAAGTCTTGAAGGAATGTAAAGCAGCTTGTTTTACCAGTCTATAATCTCTTGAGTGACCAAATGAAAGAGCACCACACCAGGTATATATTCAAAATATATGTATTTATTACTAAACACACCCCTCTAGTCTCTTTATGAGGCTAGAGTTCGAAGTACATAGGTTATAAGATCTTAAATCACAGTAATAGCACAAATACACGTTTGGGCCCTAGGGGCGTACCAAACCATATACCAATAAAGTGGTATGCGAACCACGACTGAACTAGACACTAGGCCTAGAGCCTCTAGAAGTGCTTGGACCACAAGGAACCACCCAAGGTAGTGACACAGGGGACCCACGGGAGACGCGTGCAGTGTAAATACACAACCGCGATACGCCGTTAACTTCTATGGAGAAAGTCGGGATCGGGAAAATAGAGGAAAGGGACACTTAAAAGAGGACTAGGACAAAACCCTTTGAGATCTAGGACTTTGAAGAGTCTCTACCCACGGGAGCACCGGAGTACTCGTGTTACCTCACCCAGGGAAGCCGGGTGCATAGGTGCCTTTCGGGGTCGGGTTTCGTCGTCGGTTCTTATGGCGATCTGCTGCAAAGTGCTGCTGGCGACCAGGAGAAAAGTGTCCGGGTGGATCCAAGAGTGGATCGGAGTTCTGAAGAACCTGAAAGCAGAGGGGACAGAGTCTGGGTCACTAGCCAGTGACCAGGGAGGCGATGGACAGATGCCCACCGATGTCGAGTGCTTCAGGTGCGTTGACGGTCGTCTCGTTTCTGCAGCCACGAGGTCCAGGAGGCGTTGTCGGTGACCAGGAGCAGGATTCGGGCTGGTACACGATGTCTGTCGAGTGCTGCGGTGTCGGCGACCAGATTGGACCCAACAAGCCTTGGCAACGGCAAGTCTCGATGTAGCTGAAGATCGTCGATGGTGCAGACCAGCAAGGTCTGGGGAACTCACCCAGCAAGGGTAAGTGAGGGCAGGCCTGGAGCAACCAGACTGCCAAGTAAAGAAAAGATTGGCCTTCGGTAAGGGCTACTAGCCAACGGGCTAGCGACCGCGAAGGAGCCTCGTGACGCCGCACGTGGAGCTGGCTTACAGGACACTCGTGGAGTGGGGGCCAGGGATCTTCGGTGCAGGTGGTGCTGGAGGCTAGGGCTACTCGGAGCCCAAAGCACGACTTCTTGGGAGACCCAGAAGATGGTGCACTTGCAAGTGTGCTCGGTGTCCAGGGGTCACGGTCTCACGTTACCCACGATAGCCACGGGCCTCAGCTTTGCTGGGGACTCAGGGTAGCCTCGGGGAAGTCTGAGAATCCACCTCTGGTGATGCGATGACTTCGGCGTCCGACGGGAGCTTCAGTGATGCGAACCGGACAGATGCTTCTTTGGTGCCTGCCAAGCAGGGGAGTCACTCCTTGACCCCAAGGGAGATTCTTCAGTCCTCTAATCGTGAGTAGAGCGTCGAAGGTCCAGGATTCTGTTTCAGAGTTTCGTCCAGGTATAATCTAAAGTCCTAAGGACTGGGTTCCTACCTTTATTCCAAAAATAGGGGATGGACTACTCTGTGGCCCCACCTATGGGTGGGTCAGGGCAGAGGGGTGGCTACACCCCTTTCCCTTTGTCCAGTTCGCGCCAAAGCAGGGGCTGCAAGCCCCTGATCCGGTTTGAACTGGGGTATGCACAGGGACACCAAATGTGCCCCCAGTGCAGGACTTCAAAGCACCCGAAAGTGCTCCCGCCCAGCCCCAATACACATTGTCCTGTCTGGGGAGGTGGTCACACCTCCCTGGGACAGGAAACCTATTGTCCAGGCCTCCCCTGCCGGAGTTTCGTCCAGCAGCAGGAGGCCAGACTCGTGTCTGTGGCAGCAGCATCCATTTTGTGATGCCAGGGCTCTGGAAAGAAGTTACCGGACTCGTCAGAGTTAACATGCCTTTCCCTCTAGAAGGGTGGAATGCTACCCCCGCCGCCAGAATTGGCGGGGGGTAGTATTCCAAGATGTTTGACACCAAACACGACATGTTTCGGTGCAGCCATTCCATAGTTAGCATTTTACCGCGAGGATATAATGCGTTTAAGAGTATATGGTCAGGCTGCACTACAAACAGCATCAGAGATGGTCTCCGAACGCTGCAGAGGGGCCCTGCTCATGCAGGGGCACCCTCTCACATAGGAACCATGCACTCTGCCTTTAGGATTGATAAGGCCTGCCTTAGGAGTGACTTATAGGTTTATATGTGTGTATGCATTTAGTGATATAGGTAACCTATACCACAGCAAGGGGTGCATGCACCACCTTACCCAGGCTGCAGTAGCAGACCTGTGGTGTCAGTTTGGATGGCCTACCAGGGGTGGCATAATATATGCTGCAGCCCCTGGCAGGCCTCTGAGGTACCTATGCCCTTGGTACATAGTATACCATATACTAGGGACTTACAAGGGCACTCCAGATCCCAATCAGAGATGTGCCTAAGGCACATGGAGACCCTTTAAAGAGGAAACAGCTAGGCTGGGGTTCTGAATAGCAGGGCCCCAGCCAGACTAATGTCGAAAACCAGTGAAGTATCAGCAAAAAGTGGGGGTACCCCTGTGAAGCAGATCCTACTCTCCTACACTGGTCTTGGCAGGTGAGCAGGCTTCTCCTCTAATAGGCCACAGGACTACAAGATCTCTCAATAAACCACCAGGTCCAGCATCTTGGTAACTTCTGTGTAGATGCAGCCTTAAAACCAATCTGACATACTGTAAACTCTGCCCTTCAGAGGCAGACAGTCACTTGTGACTATGTCATAGATACAGACAGGCATTACCTCTGGAGCCAGCAAGAATAGATGGTAACTGTCCCAGCACGTCTTGACACTCTCTGCTGCTCAGGTGGTAACTTAGGGGCTAACTGAACCATTCCCATAGTGCTATCCTTTATGTCACCATGCAGCATGACAGAAAGAGGCTCACTGTCTTCCTCGACCTCCTCTGCCATAACCATGGCATCCACTGTGCAATCCTTTTGTAGGTGTGGCTTCAGCCTATCCACATGGAGTATTCTCCTGGGTTCCCTTGTGTCACCTAATGGCACCAAATAGTTAACGTCAGAACATTTCTCAACTACCTTGCATACTCCACAGCATTTGTCCTCCACTCCCCTGGGACAAATAGGCTTTATCTCCAACACCTCCTGACCTTCCTGATACCCAGTCAGCATAACATTTTGGTCATTCAGTCCGTCGTCAGCCAGCGCTTGGCTCAGCCAAAGGTTTTCCTTTGCCTGACTCATTGCAAGAAATTGAGTTATTAGTTGAGAGGGGAGGAAGCCTCACTCAAATAATCAACACAATCCTTGTTGGGGTGAACCACAAAGGTCACTAAATAAACCTGTGCTTAACTGTTTAATAGTTTGGCACAAACCTAATCTGGCTTAACTTTGAGCCAACGTGTAAAGTATTTATGCAGTACTAAAACAGTGGTAAAATGAAAACACAACACAAGAAAATACAAAATTTATTTAGAAACAGAGTTAATTTTATTGGATAAAATGACACCAAAGTGACAAACATCCAATACATAGAACCAGAGTTATGAGTATTTAATGTTTTAGGTGAAAATAGCGCCAAAAAGCAGAAAGTGCCACTCGCTGGTATCTGGTTTCCCGGGCCAGGTCAAAGTCATCAGCTTAGGCCAACCACGATGGAGCACTCGTCGAATACACAGACTAGGTTTTTCCTAGTAAAGAGTTACCTCCTCAAGTCCAGCACAAACAACTCCTTTCATGGTGGAGGGGACTGCAAGAAGGAGACTGGGTGTTGTTACAGCATAAACAGCTGGTCATCTCTGGAGCTTCTTGTTGGTTGATCATCACAGACGGTCGCTGTCGATAGGTAGTTCAGCTCTTGCAGTTGCCCGTCAATACAGACTATCACTGTTGGCACAAAGAGCAGTTTCCACTGGAGCTTTGCATTGGTGGTTGTTGCAGATGGTTGATTCTTGGCGCAAAGAAGTTACTTTGTGGGAGCGAGGAGCCCAAACTTTAGGATTCTCACTATTTTTGGGAAGGAGTTCACACTGATGCCAGCCAAGCGTCCAGGGCCTGCGGGGTGCCTCTTTGGGATCAGAACTCACTCCATCAGAGGCAAGCGGCAAGGCTCAGGCAGGTCCAGGCAAGTTCTGTTGGTGCCTGTCAACTGCAGGGAGGCCTCAGAATCTTGTTGTGTCCCTGTAGCTCAAACAGGAGTTACTTCTGCAGAGCCTGGGTTCAAGGCAAGCAGATTTAACCTTCCTTCCTCAGACAGCAGGGCAGTCCTTCTTCTGAATGTTCCATAGGCCCAGGAGTGTTCTCATGAGCTTCAGGTTCTGAAGGTGCCACTTTTATCCCCAGTGCCAGCCTGTGGGTGAGGGAGTGCCCCATTTGTCCAACCTTCCATCTTTCCTTGGTTTGGCTTTAAACTGTCTCAGGTAATGATGGGCAGACAGGCCTAGGTGTGAGCTGCATTAGTCAGTGGCAGGGTAGGCAGTCCTTAGACGTCAGGAAGATGGTGGGCATTGCTCTGAGGCTACCCTTTGAAGCTCAGGAAGGCTGATTACAACCCCAAGACATCCTGCTCAAGAGAGAAGCACCCTGCCCCACACCTGAGGCCTTTTTGTCCCCAAGTCTGAAAGGAATACACAACACACCACAGGACACTGGCAGAAAGTCACATTTAGTCTAAGCAGAAAAATGCCAGCTTTCTAAAAGTGCAAAAACAATGTGGGAAGGGTATGCCCAGACGTGGGTCCCGTGCTCACCGCGCCACTGGAGTCAAGCTATCCTGGCTGATAGCCTGAAACCGGTCCTGGGATGCTTGATTCCGGTCCAGGGAAGACATAGCTTGGCAGTTCGGTCTGGACTGTTCCCATGAGGCACAGGGTCAAGACTGATTTGCATATGGCTATGTCTGAACTGGGGTGGCATGGTGAAGCAAAATAACGATGGATTAAACCCAGATCTGTGACTGGGGGTGAATGTTTGCCAATGAGCAGCATTCCGTCCATCATCTTGTGTGTTTTGCATTTCGCCCTATGTGGGAAGGGTATGCCCAGACGTGGGTCCTGTGCTCACCGCGCCACTGGAGTCAAGCTATCCTGGCTGATGAAGGCTGATAGCCTGAAACCGGTCCTGGGATGCTTGATTCCGGTCCAGGGAAGACATAGCTTGGCAGTTCGGTCTGGACTGTTCCCATGAGGCACAGGATCAAGACTGATTTGCATATGGCTATGTCTGAACTGGGGTGGCGTGGTGAAGCAAAATAACGATGGATTAAACCCAGATCTGTGACTGGGGGTGAATGTTTGCCAATGTGCAGCATTCCGTCCATCATCTTGTGTGTTTTGCATTTCGCCCTATGTGAGAAGGGTATGCCCAGACGTGGGTCCCGTGCTCACCGCGCCACTGGAGTCAAGCTATCCTGGCTGATGAAGGCTGATAGCCTGAAACCGGTCCTGGGATGCTTGATTCCGGTCCAGGGAAGACATAGCTTGGCAGTTCGGTCTGGACTGTTCCCATGAGGCACAGGGTCAAGACTGATTTGCATATGGCTATGTCTGAACTGGGGTGGCGTGGTGAAGCAAAATAACGATGGATTAAACCCAGATCTGTGACTGGGGGTGAATGTTTGCCAATGTGCAGCATTCCGTCCATCATCTTGTGTGTTTTGCATTTCGCCCTATGTGGGAAGGGTATGCCCAGACGTGGGTCCCGTGCTCCCGCGCCACTGGAGTCAAGCTATCCTGGCTGATGAAGGCTGATAGCCTGAAACCGGTCCTGGGATGCTTGATTCCGGTCCAGGGAAGACATAGCTTGGCAGTTCGGTCTGGACTGTTCCCATGAGGCACAGGGTCAAGACTGATTTGCATATGGCTATGTCTGAACTGGGGTGGCGTGGTGAAGCAAAATAACGATGGATTAAACCCAGATCTGTGACTGGGGGTGAATGTTTGCCAATGTGCAGCATTCCGTCCATCATCTTGTGTGTTTTGCATTTCGCCCTATGTGGGAAGGGTATGCCCAGACGTGGGTCCCGTGCTCACCGCGCCACTGGAGTCAAGCTATCCTGGCTGATGAAGGCTGATAGCTTGAAACCGGTCCTGGGATGCTTGATTCCGGTCCAGGGAAGACATAGCTTGGCAGTTCGGTCTGGACTGTTCCCATGAGGCACAGGGTCAAGACTGATTTGCATTTGGCTATGTCTGAACTGGGGTGGCGTGGTGAAGCAAAATAACGATGGATTAAACCCAGATCTGTGACTGGGGGTGAATGTTTGCCAATGTGCAGCATTCCGTCCATCATCTTGTGTGTTTAGCTTTCTAAAAGTGGCATTTTCAAAATAGCAACTTCCGACTTTACAATTAAAGAGGGTATTAAATTACAATTCAAATGAGTGGAAGAAGCATTTCTCTATCTGTTCCTTTTAGACCCGGCATCCTTGGTGTGGTTCCCCTGATTTTTTGCCTTCTGACGTCCTCTTTTGCTGAATTCATTTTTGCTGGCTTTAAGACATGGGTCTCATGCTCAGTGTGCCACTGGATTCAAGCTAGCCTGGGTGATAAGGGGTGATGTCACAAAACCGGTCCCAGGATGCTTGTTTCTGGTCCAGGGAGGACCTGGCTTGGCAGTTCGGGCTGGACTGTTCCCATAAGGAACAGGGTCAAGACTGATTTGCATATGGCTGGGTCTAAACTGGGGTGGCGTGGTGAGCAAAAGAATGATGGATTTAACCCAAATCCTTGTGACTTGGGGTTAATGTTTGCATTGTTCGGCATTCCGTCCATCAATTGTTTCTTTTGCATTTGTTACCCTTAGTGGGAAGCGTATGCCCAGACGTGGGTCCCGTGCTCACTGTGCCACTGGATTCAAGCTAGCGTAGCTGATGAGGGGTGATGCCCCGAAACCGGTCCCAGGATGCTTGTTTCTGGTCAAGGGAGGACCTGGCTTGGCAGGTCGGGGTGGACTGTTCCTATAAGAAACAGGGTCAAGACAGATTTGCATATGGCTGGGTCCAAACTGGGGTGGCGTGGTGAGGAAAAGAATGATGGATTAAACCCATATCCTTGTGACTGGGGTGAATGTTTGCATTGTTCAGCATTCCATCCATCAATTGCAGGCGCGGTCGGTGGTAGGAGTGCCGGTCGGGCGGTGACGTGGGGCGGGGGAGGGGCAGGGTGGGGAAGTAAACTATGGATTAAGGCCCAATACAGGTAAGTAAACATTTAAATAAATAAAACGAATTTTGTTGTGAGCTCTGCATCGCCAAATGCGATGCAGTGCGCGCAACGAAATTCGTTTTCTTTATTTAAATGTTTACTTACCTGTATTGGGCCTTAATCCGTAGTTTACTACCCCCCACCCTGCCCCTCCCCCGCCCCACGTCACCGCCCGACCGGCACTCCTACCTCCGACCGCTGATCAATTGTTTCTTTTGTATTTAAGATTCTGGGCACTTTACCACTGCTAACCAGTGCTAAAGTGCATATGCTCTGGTCTCAAAACATGGTGACAATGGCTTATTCACAATTGGCATATTAAATTTACTTGTAAGCCCCTAGTAAAGTGCACAATATGTGCCCAGGGCTTGTACATTAAATGCTACTAGCGGGCCTGCAGCACTGATTGTGTCATGTCTGCGTTGGGCTTTGTGCATTCCCTCTAGATAGTCACACAAAGGGAGCAGGGTTGTGACATTTGCATCCTGATGGCCCATCGCCAGGCTGATGGGCCTTCCTGAGGTAGATTGGGAGGGAGGAGCTGACACTTGCGCCTGAATGGGGCTGTGCCTGTCTCCACACAAAGAGCTGCATACCCCTCTGTAGTGAGTTGGCCTGGGCGGAGCTCCCGGAGTTTCACTCCGCACAATTCCGCAGAGTTGCCGAAAAACTCCGCTAAATTCTGCGTAGTTCCGATCGCGGGCAGAGTATTGCGCGGCCACCCCTAATGAAGTCCCCTTGACTGCTGAGGGTCGTTGGGGGTCAAGAATTGCTATTGCTGTGATAAGTAAGTCCCCCACTGCGGGATTGCTGAGATATCATCGGAGACCCCGCCCCCTTTCTCAACCACTCTGCAGGGGGGCCTCCTGGCGCTCTACTGGTTGGGGGATGAAGTCCCCTTGGCTGCTGAGGATCGTTAGGGGCCAAGAACCCCTATTGTTGCGACAAGTAAGTCCCCCACAGTGGGATTGCTAAGACGTTGTCAGAAGCCCCGCCCCCTTTCTCAACCACTCTTCAAATGGGCCTACTGGCAATCTACTAGTTGGGGGATGAAGTCCCCTTGGCTGCTGAGAGTTGTTGGTGGCCAAGAACCCCTATTGTTACAACAAGTAAGTCCCCCACAGCAGGATTGCTGATATTTCATCAGTGACCCCGCCCCCTTCCTCAACCACTCTGCACAGGGGTCTCCTGGTGCACTGCTGGTTGGGGGATGAAGTCCTCTTGGCTGCTGAGGGTCGTTGGGGGCCAGGAACCTCTATTGTTGTGACAATTAAGTTCCCTACAGCGATATGGCTGAGATGTCGTTGGAGGCCCCACCCCCTTTCACAACCGCTCTGCACAGGAGCCTCCTGGCGCACTACTTGTGGGGGATAAAGTCCCCTTGGCTGCTGAGGGTCATTGGGGGCCAAGAACCCCTATTGTTGCTACAAGTAAGTCCTCCACAGCAGGATTGCTGAGATGTCATTGGAGGCCCACCCCCTTTCTCAACCACTCTGCATAGGAGCCTCATGGTGCACTACTGGTTGGGGGATGAAGTCCCCTTGGATGCTGAAGGTCGTTGGGGCCAAGAACCCCTATTGTTGCGACAAGTAAGTCCCCCACAGCGGGACTGCTGAGAAGTTGTCAGAGGCCCCGCCTCCTTTCTCAATCATTCTGCACAGGGGACTCCTGGCTCACTACTGGTCAGGCAATGAAGTCCCCTTGGCTGCTGAGGGTCGTTGGGGGCCAAGAACCCTTAATGTTGCGACAAGTAAGTCCCCTACAGCTGGATTGCTGTGATGTCAGAGACCCCGCCCCCTTTCCCAACCACTCTGCACAGGGGCCTCCTGGCGCACTACTGGTTGGGGGATCAAGGTCCCTTGGCTGCTGAGGGCTGCCTGGCTGCTAGCTGGTGCCTGTCAACTCTCGTCGTGCTACCCGCAGGTGCAAAATGACGTCACGAGCATGCCAACGGAAAAAAATAATTTGTGCAGAGTTTATCAGTAACTCCTCGTTCTCTGCGGAGATGGCAAATTCTGCAAAGTCCACAAGCAAAGCACAATTTTACGCCTAGTAGTGAGTCTGGAGCCAGGGCTGGAAAGGCAGGGACTTTGTGATCTTCAAAATCCTCTTTGAAGTCTTCCCCACCTCAAAGGCACATTTGAGTATAAATACTGGACCCTTGACACCACCAAATCAGAACGTTGCTGGAATCAAGGACATTCCACCTGGAAGAAGAGCTGCTGTGCTGTAGGAGGGACTGCCACTTTGCTACCTGCATTGCTGTGTGGGTCTGCTACCTGCTGATTGCTGTGCTGTAGGAGGGACTGCCACTTTGCTACCTGCTCTGCTGTGTTGGCCTGCTGCTTCTTGTCTGGGAGTGAGAGGGACTGGACCTGCTCTGTACATCCTTGAATCCAAGCTTCTCCAAGGGCTTGTTGGCTTGCTTCCTGTTCTCAGAAGTCTCAGGACCACAAAAGCCTTCTTGCAATTCTGCTGGTGCTGCTGGACTCTGAAATCTGTGAGTCCTACCCTTGGTTGAGTTGCACCCTCCAGTCCTCAGCCTCAGAAGTGGGTTCTGCAGCTGTTTTCTGCAAAAATCAACCTCAGTGACCCCCTTGTGCTGATTGGAACTGACACAGTGGTCTCCAACGCAATGCTGATTTGACGACAACACGGGTCTCGATTGTGAGGTTCGACGACAACACAGCACCAATCCAAAGACACCACTGCAAGGTTCAACTTTAACGCAGCACCGATCCTTTCACACCGACTACGAAACTCTACTTTGACACTGAGCAGATCCTTCGACACCGACTGCTAGGCTTGACTCCAGCTCATCGGCCTCACTACATGAATTGGAACCGACGGAGGCAGTCCTCGGCTCCGACGGTTGCTCCGTACAAGGTACTTTTTCAACAGGCCCTGCATGGCTCCTGTAGCCATCCTGCCCTCCATCGCTGTCGGCCTAAACTTTGTATTTATCCCGGTCTAGCGCGGGCTCAAGTGACCTTTGAGTGCTATTGATTTCTAAGCACTGTTTTGGGATTTAATCTTTAAAAATTCATATATCGGCTTCTATTGATTGAAATGTTGTCGTTTTGGTCTTGTTTACACAGATAAATATTCTCTAATTTCCTAAACTGGTGTGGAGCCTTTTAATTGTGTTTTCACTGTGTTACTATAATTTAAGTTTTGCACAAATACTCTACACATTGCCTCTTACGTTAACCCTGATTGCTCTGTGCCAAGCTACCACAGGATAAGCAAGGTTAATTTAGCTTGTGTAGCTGACTTACCCTGACTAGGATTGTGACTCCTGCTTGGACAGGGTGTATATTCTGCCAATAAGAAACCTCAATTTCTAACAGACATGTAAAACGTAAGTACACATGTCCTACTTTTTTAACACCTTCGCCGCGAACGGAATTCCGCTCAGGTGCTGGACATTCCGATTGCGGGCGTGGTCGTGACGAGCTCAGCTTCTCTGTTGCAATCGCATGTAAGGGGTGGGCGAAGGGAGGCAATAAGTCACCTTTCGTGACGTCACTTCCTGTCGTGACGTCTGCGTCCCCCCACTACTTATTTAGGACTTGTGCCATGCTGCACACTGAGAATGTGTTGCCTGCGAGATGTGACCAGGAGAAGGGCGCCATGACCTCCCAATCACCAAGCTCCACTGCCATCCCGTGCCCTGGGTAGCCTGTGCAGGTGGACAATGTAGGGGGTACATGTAGTGGGTACACCTGGAGGACAGGGGATGTGAGTGCCTTGGCAAGGGCCTGGCAGACGCACAGCAGTATCCAGCATGTCCCCAGAAGGAGGGCTAACGTCTACACCTGATGCAGCATTGATCGTGTGCCCGCCTGTTGTGCCCACACAAGTTCACATTCATCCCCAGACAGGTGGGCTTTCCAAATACCCAACACAGTGGAAATCTAGCCCTCCGGAATCCTCCCCACACAGTCTGTTTCAACACTGCATGTGTGCACCTACCCGTGCCACCCACCCACCTAGGCCAAGCGGAACTCCCGCTTCACATGACACATGTGTGTCTTCCACAGTTGTGCTTCACTCTCAGGGGCAGACCTCCAACTGTCCCGTAGCACACAAACAGCACCGAGTCGAACTGGCATCCTGTTTGAATGGTAGGCACACTCACACATCTACCTGTGACACAGTGGTGGCTGTAATGGCTATTGTGACTGCCATGGCAGTGTTGGTGGCCATGGCAGGGTACACTCACACACATTGCATACGCAGCTTTTCGTGTCACTACTCGGCACATCGGACTGGCCACTGTCCCTGGTGTTGATCAATTTTGCCGCCTGTCTATGTAATATGTGACTGGATGCTGTTGTTCCTGTAGTCGGTTGTGACTGTGTAGTTGCTTATTGCAGTTGTTGCTGTGTGTGCATGGTTAAATGAGGCACATGCCGTGTATGGTACATCAACAATTGCAATGTCTGGTCTCACATTCCAATGTGTTTTACACGTGGCAGGGACTTCACTTCTTTCAGACTCTGCTACTTGTGTGTGTGATGAAGAAGTATTTTTGTGACACGGATTGTCTGCATGTATTTGGTGGTATTTCTGGGAAAATGTATACGTGTCATGTTTTGCGTGCAAGCAAAGCACAGGGTGTGAGTCTAGCCACAGGATGACAGGTAGCATGTGCAGAGTATGCGGGTATGTGTGAGCTTACTTTCTGTGTGGCCAGCAGTGTAGGTGTATGTTAATCTTGTGATGAACATTGAGCCTGGGCACATGGCTTACTTTCAATGTGTGCATTTGGGAGGTGTAGGTGTGTGTGGTGTGAGTGGTGTGACTTTGGGGTAGTGTTGGTGTGTGTGTGTGCGCTCTGGCAATGTCGACTACACACGTGTTACCCAGGCCCATGGTGGATGTTTGTATCCGTGTTCAGGTCTGTGAATGTGATCACATGTGTGTATTGTATGTTGCGTAGTGTGCAGTGTGTGGGTGTGTCCTTGCAGTTCAGGATGACTCCCACTTGATATGTTTTGGACATTGTGTGTCTGCAGGGTGTGTGACTGTCAAGATTGTGCCTTGTTTAATTGAGCATGTATGTGAATTTCTGCAGTTCTTACTCACTGTGCAGTCCTGCCCACCCACACTGATATCGTGTGTGTGTTTTGTCATGCATTGCTGTAGCATGCTTTTGCGTGGCTCCTACTTTTGCTTGATGAGTGTGATGTCAGACTGTGAAGGTAATTATACACATATGTAGGACTGTGCTTTGTAGTGACCAGGCCGTCAGTGTTAATGTGATGCTCTGTTGGGCCACGTCAGAGTCTGACAAGTCAAGGCCCACAAGCTGTAGTATTTCACTAGGTCCACTGTGGCGGCAACTCATATGCATTGACATCCAATGACACTAGACTACATGGTCATCTCATGACTCTCGTGTACTTCACACACTCTCATCCTCTCTCATTCGTACTTGTCTTCGTAAAATAATTCTACAGAGTCACATATTTGCTTCAAGGCATGTATTTGGACTTACTTCCTCTGTGATGCAGTATAGTGGACACTACTGGCAGCAAAATGCATGTGGAGGATATACTTAGCATGATTACACATACAAAAGGGGGTACGGGTAGATGTGATTAGTTGTTGACTGTGGAATGAAGGCTTCAGAGTTACAACTGCCTTGCCCTTGCTATGCTAAAGTACATTTGCTAATTACTGAAGAGCTCTAAACTTTGACACAGACAGTATTCATTTTGCCTACCAGACAGCTTGACATCATAGGCACAGTACATCTCAGTTCCATGGTACGGGATTACTACAATAGTAACTCTGACACACCTGCGTCAGAGGTGACATCAGAGCATGAGCCTACATGCATGCAGCAGCGTCTCACTAGTTGTTGCAATGTGGTGGCTACTGAACATGACACAATAACTAGGGCCATGTTGTAGGGGGTTGCATTTGTAGTCCATGCAAAAGTCCTGGCACAGAAGTACAGACAAAGGTGAGGTGACAGTTCTCACGTAATACAGCAGGAAGATAGGTGTGCACTGACAGGTGCATGTGTCCAGGTGCGCAGAATACATATTATGGCATAGTTGTTCGTGCAGTATTCGCCATGTGGTTACTGTACACAAGTCCCATACCTCTGCCTCCCCCTGTTCATGCAGAGACACGGGATATGTTGAGGAACAGAGTGCATGTCCCGAAAATGTCAGATGTCATGGCAGTGGAGTTGATGGTAAGGTGTTAGTTGCAGATTGTATGGTATAGTTGTTGTAGAGCTACCGGCCCACTCTGTGCGAAAGCCAAGCATAGGTACGGTGTTGAACATCAATGTTCAATTGGGGGTATAGAGTCGGGGACCCATGAATTGACAAGTTGTTATGTATGCAATACCTTCCAGCAGGGCATCCATCCCATTGATGGTAAACATGGATGACATCCAATGAAGCGGATGGTGGGTAGCAACGTGTTCGTCGTAAGTTGTCCCTTGTAGCAGCCTGATGGGACATGTTGGATGACATTCGATGAAACTGTGATCCAGAAGACGTTGTGTGGAGGCACACTGGTCCCATTGCAGTGTCTCCCCGATTGCTGCCACATACGCCATGCCCCCATACACTGAACAGATCCTGTCGTGGGCGTCCAGGGGTGCAAACAAGTGTACCAAGTCCGCCTTTGGACATGCCGGGTTGGAGAGACATAAATCCACAGGACAGTGGAACGGACACCTCCGACAGTAGAAAACAGGGATGACGCAGCTGAACATTGCAATGCGATAAGTTACTCGGTAACTTACATTCAGCATAGCCAGATTTGAACAGCCCACTATGTGTAGCAAGCTGTCACTGTACAGCTTGATCTGTCCGGCGTAGTTGAGAAGCAGTGGTGCAACAGCCATTTTGCTACAGGGTGATGTGATGGCGTGCTCCGACTGCCTGAGCAGTCAGCAGAGTGCAACCTCCGACGATGCTGGGAATTCTGGAATGGATGTACGGCGGAAGGACTTGGGGTATGGCTTGGGCGGAGGACACAGGCCCTCATCCCACATGCTTCAATGAATGGTCAAGGCCAGTGGTGTCTGACTCTTTCCAGATTACTTGCATTTGGCCCACATGGAGGAGTGGTATAATTGTATTTTGTGTTATTCTCTTTCTTTCATGTTAGGCGCTATCTGCCAGTTCGGGGTACCACGCGGGTGGACGGCGTCCCCCCACTTATTTTACCGCGAGCCAGATAACTGGAGCAAATGGACCCACACATTCACTCTTTGGCCTCTCTGGGGCGAGATCGGAGCTGCTTGTGCACGCGCTGGCTTCTCCGATGCAATCGCATATAAGGGGTGAGCGAGGGGAGGCAATGAGTCTGACGGTGCAAGCCACATTCCGTGATGTCACTTCCTGTCGTGACGTCAGCGTCCCCCACTTCTTTTTTAGGACTCGTGCCCTGCTGTTGTCAGATGTGCCACTTTCCAGGGGGTGGAGAAAGGGTCAGGAATGTCAGCCTGAGATTGGCCCAGTTGAAGGCCCACCTTGACTGGGGAGGACAACCATTGGACAGTCTGGTGTAGCCCACCCACGCGTACATGTGGGCCCTCCATGAACTATGTCACCTGCGGCAAAGTGATGTCATGGGCAATGACGTTATTGAGGAGAGCTGTCTGCCCCACGCAGAGATGCCGCACAAGCTCAACAGACCCAGCACTGAGGGCAGCAGGGGTCACATGTGCAGGGGCAGCTGTGCCTGGTGTGAAGGACACTCTATCCTTCATCCCTGTGCCAACACGTGTTGCACCAGTGGAAGTAGATGGGAGGGCGGGCATTGGCCTCCGCTTGGCTGAAGAGGAGCAAGAGTCCACGTCCCCTGTGCTAGCAAACATGGATGCATCACCTCTGTCCTCAGATGACGCCGAAATTGCCGTCTCGGCCTGTGATTCATCCAGCACACGTCTGGCCCCTCCGAGGCGCTGGTCACATCTGTTTCACTCAGCTCCTGTGCAGCTGCTTCATCCGATGACTCACCACTGTTGACCGTCCCCTGTCCCTCAGCACCCACGGGAGATGCTACATGAGAGAAAGAGCGAGGTGGCCTCACTAATTTGGCATCAATTAAACAGACATGTGCAAGGGAAGCAACACCGAACATTCCCAAATCCACATGTTGCACGATACCTGTGCAATTGTATACAGCCACCACAATCAACACGTAATGGCTGGCGTACAGTAAATGAAGCCGCTAATAAGTGCCACATGTGTTGTGCACATAGCACTACACCCGGCCTGTGTCACCCTGCGACCATAGACACAAATCGCGGTGTGCACACCCACTGTCCTGATGGTGGCAAGGATGACCACTACATAATTAGGCCAAAGACATACCTGCATGGAGCAGAATGGGAAACCACTCACACAGACTGCAACATGACAGGCCACAATGGCCATGAGCCCATGCCATCCACCTGTCGTTCACACGAGCACAACTGCTGTTGCACAGTGTGCCGGATGTGTAAGTACCAGAAATATGAGGTGAGACATCGCACACATATGACCGAACGAAATCAGAGTAGGCACAGTGCCTCAAACATACATGTGATTTGCCACTCCAGCCTACTACAGGTTGTTCCTGAGGGCTACGACTCTGAGTGCATTGAGAATGCAGAGTGCTCAAATTACATCTTGAGCCTCAGGAATAGCATATGCATGTCAGATGCACACAGCACAGAGTACACTTACAACCCACTGCATCACACAACAAACATCACATTACCCAGATTATGTGTAGGCTGTGGACACATGCTGCCTCTCACAGCAAAAGACACCATCCCACAATACTGTACACTTGCTTGCTGCTGATGCCCCTACAAACGTGCATCCGGCACAGGCTGTGTGACTGTCAAGATGCAGACCATTACTGGTGAAATGCAGCGCCGGGCTGACCTGACAATACGAGGGGGCATCCCCCGATTCGTTATCGCCACGTAGTAGCTCATCCGGCAGATGATGTCACACCCTTTGTGGAATTGGCTGCACTGTCGGTCACACATACACAGAGGCATCAACTTGGATGCAATGGCTCATCACAAGGCCTTGGGCTGGAGGACTTCAAACTGCAGGGATGGTACACAAGAGGCTTGGAATATCACTCATACACTTCTCATCATCACCCACATCCACCAATCACAGTGGCATGCTGCTGACCCATCCCAAATACTCAGAGACGTGCAACAGAGCCAAGAAGTATTCGGACATGGCCTAACAGCATGTGTACACCACACATGAATGCATGCTGGTGGGAGTGTGTACACAGTACCTGTCCATCCCATTCACATGCAGGTTGCCAGCACATTGAGCAATGTGTAGTCTGCCCACATCTACTGTCCATTGTCAGGTGGACCAACAAATAGATCACAAGGCAACACATCTTTGTGGGTGGACTCACTGTGTCCAACACTGCGCAGCCCTCAACGTACTCGCCCTGTGAATGGCTCACCCCGCAATGGAGGTCACATTCAGTGCCACTATCTCTCACACACATCCCTATCACAAGGCATGGTGTGTCCAATCGACAGGGCTGAGTTTGCGCATTTCAGGAGAGTCCTGAACAAAATACACATGTAACCCACTGTACAGTCAGTGTTGTCTCCTTCTAGGATTGTGCGGTCAATGTGCAGCCCAGGTCTGCTGAGACTGAGAAGGCCAGCAGGGACCCAGCCAGCCATTCACACAAGCAATAACTGCCCTGAGTCCTGCATTGCCAAGTGGCTGCGTCACTGGATGTCTGACATGAAAATGCCATGTAACACCACTCGGGAGGGACATGCATGGGAAAGCGCCAGAGAGCCTACATACCCCTTCCACCTGTAGTTAGCATGGTAAGCAGTGCATGTTGGAACCCCACAGGCTCAGAATCATAGTGCTGCTGATCAACGACATGTGTGTCCCCCACATGCACTCCCACACACACTGTAGTTGTCTTACACACACAACTTTTGCAAGAAATAGCCTTGGGCAGTGTGCGTGGAGCTCGGAATCCAGGATCTCCAGCTCCTCGCTGGTGAGTGGACCTGGACATATCTTCAGAGTCGTCGACATGAAGGTGGACATGTGGCAGAAGCGGCAGGTGTTGTTGAGGGATGCCAGGCAGCAGTCCCTGGAAGCTGTGGTAATGCCGGTCTCCCTCCCACACTCATATAGCCCCCTGGGGCTGTTCCAGTGGGTCCAAGCTGCTGCAATTGGTGTACCATGTCTGCCTACTTCAAATGCACACAATGGCCTGCTCCGAGCTGTCCCGGTACGCTTACCTCTATCGTCGAACACGCAGGATGCAGTCGCGAGGGCCATTGGAGTTGGCCTCAAGGGCCTGGTCCATGGCGGGTACAGTCCACTGGTGCCATGTGGTATCCACAGTTGAATGTGCGCCATGCGTTTGCAGGTGTGGCCATGATTTGTGTGTGGGAGCATGTCCACACTGGACAGGGCCACTTCATGCTGTGTGCATAGGCATTGACGGCCAGTGCTCAGCCTCCACATGTCTGTTGGCACATCATCATGTACACATTAGCATGGGAGCATGGGATGTGCATATGCACACACATGCCATATTTCTCAATGTACATCTCCCACTTGGCATGTGCAACGTTACGTGTCACTTGTGATGTGTGTTTGCATTCACACAGCTGTGTTGTCATGGAGTTGTCAATGTGTACACCTGTCAATGTGTGTTGGAGGTGTGATACAGTGCTGTACATTGGGTGAACTAGGGACATAATTGATTGTCTCATATCCCGTTGTGCAACAGGACCCCCTTGGTTTTGGCCGCTCAGCCTGTGTACATTGTGTTGTTGGTGTGTGCCATACTCACCCAGCCTCGGAAGCTGTGTCTGGCACAGCAGCTAGGTATATTGCCGTGGTGTTGCCTCTTCCCACATATGCAGTCTGAAATCATCATCATGCCTTTCAAGCTATTAGGGCCTAAATCCCCATGTGCATGCTCATAGCAAGGGTTTGTGTCAGTGGTCATTGCTATTGGTAAGGGGACCTGTGTAAGAGTATTGTAGCTGTGCTGTCCATACTTGTCAGCTGTTCTGTGATTCTATTGCTTTGTCAGTAATTTTAGTTATGTGTATGTGAAAGTGCCATGTGGTGTGTTGCATTGACATGTGTCCACTTCCATCTGTCCTAGGAGACCAAACATACATCGCCCCTACCAATTGCTGTCAGACATGGAGGATGTGGAGGTTATACGTAAATTCCGGCTGGACCGACCCACCCTGCATCACCTATGTGCCATGTTGGAAACCCACCTTCGTCCTCGCAGGGTGTATCCAACAGCATTCACCCCCACGGCTAAGGTGATGGCTGCACTGCATTTTATCGCTACCGGATCTTTCCAACACACGGTGGGCAGTGGAGGTGGGATGTCCCAACCCATGTTCAGCATGGTGCTACGGGATGTCCTGTCAGCCATGATGCTGTACAGGAACCGGTACATCCGATTCCCCAGGGCTCGTGATTTGGCGGCAGTGAAGGGTGCTTTCTATGCCCTTGGACGCATCCCCCACGTTGTTGGTGCAATTGATTGCACCCATCTTGGCCTTGTTGCACCACAGGTCATGGAGCACATCTATAGGAACTGGAAACATTTCCACTCCCTGAATGTGCAAGTGGTGTGCCTGGCGGACATGATCATCACACACGTGTGTGCGAAGTTTCCCGGATCCGCCCATGACTCGCACATCATGTGCCACAGCATCCTCCCACGATTGATGTCCAATCTTCAACCGGACCGTGCATGGATTGTTGGTGAGTATGCATACTCGTGTAGCGTGCTGGGTGTGACATGCTGTCTTGTATCCTGTTGGAATTGCAACGATTCTCTGTAATTCTCACACCCAGGTGACTCGGCATATCCTAACGGGCCTTGGCTGCTGAGCCCACTTCTTAATCCCAGGACACCAGCTGATGTGAGATACAATGAGGCACATGGGAGGACCAGACGTGTGGTGGAGCGGACTTTTGGACTCCTGAAGTCCAGATTCAGATGCCTGGACCGCACCGGGGGTGCACTGGCATACTCCCCACAGAAGGTGTGCCAGATAGTTGTGGCATGCTGCATGCTGCACAATCTCGCTATTCACAGGCAGATCCCTCTGATAGTGGATGACGGTGATCAGCCAGGGCCCCCACCTGCAGACCAGGCCGTGTCCAGTGACGAGGACAGTGGAGAGGAGGAAGCAGTGAATGAGCGTCAGCAGCTCATCGCCCGCTACTTCACTTGACGGTGAGTGACCATGTACGTCGGCTGATGTTGCTGTAGTTGTGTAGGTGTATGTGTGCATTGTGAC
Source organism: Calotriton arnoldi (assembly GCA_963921515.1). Taxonomy (NCBI): domain Eukaryota; kingdom Metazoa; phylum Chordata; class Amphibia; order Caudata; family Salamandridae; genus Calotriton; species Calotriton arnoldi. The sequence continues at coordinate 553,406 of CAWUFW010004342.1, read as the reverse complement.
GGCGGCCTATTGTTCACTGAGTGCTGTGTGGCAATGGTCCATGTCCAGGGTAGTATGCCACTGACAGTGGCTGTAGCATTGTGCCCTGTTGCTCTGTGAGATTGGTGTACATTGCTTAAACTTGATGACAAGTACTGTGTGATGAGTGTGTGACACACACATTCAATGGACTCTTGTTCTGTTTTTCACCCCTAGGTCCCTACAGCCTCTCCTGGCCTATCGACATACCACACTCCAGATGCATTTCTGATCATGGTGACGGTTGCACATCCTTGATTAAACCCAGAGCCGATACAACAGAATGTGATCCAGGTGTATTTATTTTGAGCGGTGACATGTGATTGTGGGCAAGGTGATCACAAAAGTGGTGCATGCTGGAACAATGAGTTGACGGACATGTCCACGTGATGGTCAAGGTGTACCCATGTTGTTCTGGGGCCACAGTCCGACAGACACATGCCATTTACATGGCAGTGTGGGGTAGGATAGTAGTCCAAGTGAATGCAGTAGATGGCCACCGTGGCTGGCTGTCTCACTGGCGTTTGGAGCGTGCAAAGTCATCTCTGGACACCTGTTTCCTCTTCGGACGACCCCTTCCACGTTTGAGAGGGGGGGGTTGTGTTTGTGGGCTGCTGGTGGTGGCTGAGGATTGCCCACTCGCTGTGGACGCAGGGGAACTGGATGTTGCACGGACCTGCGCCCCAGCAGGTGGTGGCGGAGGTGGTGTGGTTGGCCTTCATTGGGCCCTCACGCCACCACTAGCTGGCCCATGAGGTCGACAAGTTTGCCCATACGGGTCACGAATTGGCCCATATGGGCGTCCATGGACCTCAACACCCCAAGGACTTCCCGCGTATCGGCAGCTGACCGGGCCTATTGTCCCTGGCTTCTTCATAGGCCCCAAGGACTCTGGCGATTTGCGGCAGGGCTTGGCTCCCAGGCTCTGATGGCGTTGGCCTGACCCTGCTCCTCCCACCTGAACTGCTGCCACCGACCTGCCCACTCGCCACAGAGGTCACCCGGGGCCTCATTGTGGCTCCCAGGGTCGATGTCGACGTGCGTGCAACCCCTTGCGCAGGGTGAGTGGTCAGGGAGGCCCTGGTGGTGGTGGTGGTGGTTGCGGCGGTGGTGGTGGCCGCAATGACCGTGGCAGCAGGGGCCTGGGACTGGTTACCAGCCCTGGGAGATGGGTTGGTGGGTAGGAGGGGTCCTGGGGAGCGGTTGCGCCCTGCCATACCAGATGTGCCTGGTCGGGAGTCCTCGTCCGTAGAGGTGTCCAGGTCTTCCACATCCGTGAGTCCGGGTGGAGGGCTTGTGGACTGCCTGTGATGGCTGCTGTCTCCCTCTCCAGCATCATGCTGTTCGTCACCTGTGGGGCGGAGATGAAAGGTTATTGTGTTGCACCTTGCAAGGTTTGTGTTAGATGTCTGACATTCACAGTTTGTGCACAGTTGTGCACTGATTTCCCAGATGCGTGTGTATGGCTCTACAATGTGTGTGCGTGATCAAGGCAATAGAATAGTGTGATGGGTGGATATGGCATGGGACGGATTTGGAATGCCAATCAGTGTGTGTTGCAGTACCCCTACATTTTGTGGCTTTGGTGGAAACGGGGTACAGCCCCATGAACGCTTTTGAGATGAAATATGTTTTTGGGGTTCAAATGAAACGCTTAGAAACGCAGATGGCAAAAGGGGTACAGCCCCATGGACGCTTTTGAGATTAAATATGTTTTTGGGCTTCAAATGAAACGCTTAGAAACGCAGATGGCAAAAGGGGTACAGCCCCATGAACGCTTTTGAGATGAAATATGTTTTTGGGGTTCAAATGAAACGCTTAGAAACGCAGATGGCAAAAGGGGTACAGCCCCATCAACGCTTTGGAGTTGAAATATGGGTTTGTGGTACATACTGTGACATATGGGTGCAGAAAGGGACATGTGTTTTGGCCACACGACACTGCAGAGACACAGGTGTGTGTATGTCTGACATACCCAGCATATCTGCTCACTGTTATCATTTGGGGACATTACACTGCAAGCATTGTAGTGAGTGAGTAATGGTTGTGTGCCACACAACGTATTGCAGATGGGAGTATTCCTTGGTGTGCGTGCTACCCTCAGCCATGTGCAGCAATGCAGTGCTCTTGGGGTGTTGACTATATTAGGTATGTTGTAAATCACAGTGTGACGTGCGCTTCAGACACTGCAGACACATTTTTGGTCATCGGCAGGAATCTTTGCTGAACTACTGTATATGGGACAACTGTTTAGATGATATACCTTTCATGACACTGGGGCTGTAAGATGGGATGGATGAGATTTTGAATGTGCATTGTGTAGCTGTGTGGTTCATGGGTCCAGTGGTGTATGTGACATTACTGGGGTTTCACTCTGTTACATTGAGACAAGATAGACTTACATGGGTGATGTTGTACAATGTCAACGGAACAAGCAGACACAACTACATGGACAGGACTTCTATGGTGTTGCTGATGTGTGTGATGACTGGCACAGTGCACGCCATGTGGGTCAGTACTCCAGTGAGACTTGTGCATGCAGACGTGACTCCTTACGTGTTAATGTATTTGAGATGGCTCATGTGGGCTATGACTCTGTAATTCATGTCTGTGTGCACATTAGTCACATGATTATGACAGGGAGCAGTGCTACCTGTTCCTCTGCTACGTGACATGTCCCAAATGTTAGTCGTAGTACAGTCCTCATGCCTACAGACACCCCGCCCTGTACAGTAGTCTACCTACTTGTTGGTTTGGAGGGAGCAATGCAATGGCTACCACATGATTATGAGAGGGAGGGGTGCTCCATCTTGCTGGTCTGTGGGAGTGGGGGCCGTGTTGTGAGTTGTGGTGATGGCTTACCACCCACAGACACCCCTCCATGTAGGGAAACATATCTACCTGTCGGGTGAAGGTGTGCACTGCAGTGGCTGACACATGGGTGTGGGGAGTGCTCCATCTTGCTGCGCTGTAGGACTAGGGGCCTGGTGGGGGTTGTACTTCTGCAGTCCCCCTCCGATACACGGACTTTGTGGTAAGGCTACTTACCTGTTACTTGTTGGTTAGTGCAGCTATGGCTGACACATGTGTGTGGGTGTGGGGAGTGCTCCTTCCGGCGCATCTGGGGTACAGGGGGACCTGGTGGGAGTTGTGGTGCTGGCTGACTGTACGCATGCCCCCATGGTTTTGTTTGTTGGTACCTTTGTGCTGTGTGTGTGCGAGTGTCTGTTGCATGTGTGAGAGATGTCTTGTGTATTGTGTACTGGACATGGGGGTGTTTGGCCCTCGGAGCTATGGCATTCTGGTAGTGCATGGCAGTACATAGCGGTGTGCTGGTATACATTTGTTTGTACTTACCAGTCTCCACTACCCCTGGTATTCCGGTGAGACTCTCCGGATGTAGGATGCCTCGCACCTTCTCCTCCCACGCCTTGAAGGTCCTGAATAGCGGGGGATTTCCGCCGCCAGTCCTGGCAGCCAGCTCACGATTCTTGGCCTCCTTCTTCCTGACCACGCTTTTCAGGTCGTGCCACCTCTTTGTGATTTCACCCCGGTTGCGTGGCACGTTCCCAACTGCATTCACCTAGTCTACGATCCTGCTCCACATTCTGTTTCTGGTGGCTACTGGTGTCTGTTGGACCTGGTTCCCATAGATTTGTGGGTGCACCTTGATGATCTCGTCGACCATGACCGTCAACTCAGTGGCAGTACTTTGGCATTCTTTGTGTTGCCATGGTGTGTGGTTTGTGGTGCTGGTGTGGTGGGTGTGTGGTGTGTGCTGTGCAGGGGGTTCGTGGTGCCGTTGTTTCAGTGGTGATGGTGGTGGTGTTGTTGGTGATGGGTGTGATCTGTGCGTGCGTGTGGTGTGCTGCTTTCCTTTGTGGCTCTCTGGGTTCTCTGCTGTCGTCTTCGCTTTGTAGTAGTGCAAGGGATTGTGGTATGTGAAGGGGCTGCTTTTGTACTGACCTATGTGGGTGTGTCATGATGGGCTGTCGTTTTCAGGTGTGTTGTGTCTGGTGTCCTGGGATTTGTAGTTTTTTATTTTTGCCAGGGGGGATGTGTCTTTGGGATGTGTTCTGTGTTTGGGTATTTTGGCGTAGTTTGTTGTGTGGACTTGTTGGCCATGTTGTGTGTATTTCTTTGTTCCGCCAATGATTTCCGTGCACGGACTTGGCCGCCAGGCCTTCCGCCGTGTCAGTTATTTATCGCTGTTGTTAACCGTGGCGGGCGGGGAATATGTGGATTTTCCGCGCTCATGTCGGGGAGATCATAATTTCACGGTCGTTGTCTCGGTCGTCAGAGCGGGCGGTTTTGGGTTTTCGGGCGGGATTGCGTCCGTGGCGGACGGATGATCTTCTACTCTGACATGGACGGGCGGAATTTTGTGTGTTTTTACCGCCGCGGGCGGAGGTTGCTTCGCGACTTCATAATTGCTCGGTCGGTATTCCCATGGTGCAGGCGGGCGGTTTTCTCAGGCTATAGTAGATGGCGGATTTTTTACCGCCGGTTATCGTAATGGGCCCCTAAGAATGGTAAATATATTGGTTAAAAGATTTAATTTATATTTATTAACTATATTTATCAACATATTTGAGTTTATTAATAGATTAAAACATTGAATTGTATGCAATTTATATAATGAGAAAACAAAAAATAAGTAGTTTTTTTCATAATATTTATTTATTAATTAGTAATAATAATATTTATTTTTTAAAACTATTTTAAAAATTTGAAAGAAATAAAATTTGAGAGTAGTGGTTTTATAAAATATTAATTATGTACAATATGTTATAATTTTATTAAATAATGTGTAGTGTCCTGCATTTTCCATTTTTTTGTAGTAACTGGAGGGGTAATAGTAAATGATATAGTTTTATTAAATAAGATATTTGTTTGTTTAATATTAACTGCAGTGGGTATAGATAATTATATATGTTTAGTATCCAGCATCTTCCCTGACTTAATACTAACGGGAGTGGGAATATTAAATTATATAGGTTTAGTGTCCAGCACCTTCCCTGACTTAATACTAACTGGAGTGGGAATAGTAAATTATATATCTTTAATGTCCAGCACCTTCCCTGAGTATATATTAACTGGAGTGGGAATAGTAAATTATATATGTTTAGTGTCCAGCACTTTCCCTGACTTAATACTAACTGGAGTGGAAATAGTAAATTATATATCTTTAATGTCCAGCACCTTCTCTGAGTATATATTAACTGGAGTGGGAATAGTAAATTATGTATGTTTAGTGTCCAGCACCTTAACTGACTTAATACTAACTGGAGTGGGAATAGTAAATTATATATGTTCAGTGTCCAGCACCTTCCCTGACTTAATACTAACTGGAGTGGGAATAGTAAATTATATATGTTTAGTGTCCAGCACCTTCCCTGACTTAATATTAACTGGAGTGGGAATAGTAAATTATATATCTTTAATGTCCAGCACTTTCCCTGAGTATATATTAACTGGAGTGGGAATAGTAAATTATATATGTTTAATGTCCAGCACCTTCCTTGAGTATATATTAATTGGAGTGGGAATAGTAAATTATATATGTGTATATGTGTAGTGTCCAGCACCTTCTCTGACTTAATATTAACTGGAGTGGGAATAGTAAATTATATATATTTAGGGGTCGATTCCGATTCGGGCCGGAAAAAGCACCGACCGACTCGGAGCCGGAAATAATACCGACCGACACGTACCTGTGGCGCCCGACACGCCAAGTACGATGCAAGGCGTGAAAAATCCGACCGACACGTACCGAACCCAAGTCGACCGACCGAGCCGCACGGAAAACAGCAATCCGGCCGGAAAAACACGCGAATCCAACCGACCGACACGCACCCGGAACAAATCCGACCGAAACGTACACGCGAACTCCAAACCGCAAAGTACGATGCAAGGCGCGAAAACCACGAGCGAGTCGGACGGAGGCCAAGCCGTACGATCGACACGCATACAAAACCGAGCCGAAGCAACACAAAACACCGCGACCGACGCGTACGCAGCATAGAAAACTGCACAAACACAGCGTGAACGAAACGGAGAAGACCGTACGAGACAAATGCAGGGTCCGACTCGGTCACAAGAACGTTTCCAACATACACAGACAGTACAAAGGAAAATTCACCCAAAAAAAGGCCAAACAAGCAATTACCAAGCCAATAAATACTGGGGGGTGGGGACAGAGAACAAAGACACACCCACAACTCCACCCATATAAAGGACACAAATCACAACCATGAGCCTTTGCAAATGCCATTCCACTGCCAGCACCCAAGAGAAAGCAACCACACACCCACAGCTCATCCCTCACACAAGCCACACACCAGCAGCACACCAACAAATACCTACCTCACATACACCCAGCAAAACACACACTCACACACCCTCACCTGCACACCAACACACACATCACTCACCATCACCACCCATCACCATGCCCCCCAAGAAGAATCCCAAGTTCCTAGATTGTGAATTGGAAGTCATGGTAGACGAGATCCTCAGGGTAGAGCCACAGCTGTTTGGCACACTGGTCCAACAGACCCCCATCTCCCAGAAAACCAAGATGTGGGAGAGGATCATCAACAGGGTGAACGCACAATCACCATGTCGGCGCACAAAGACCGACATCAAGAACAGGTGGTATGACGTGCGCAGGAGGGTACGGGACCTGCTCAAGAAAGACTACATCAACAGCCAATACACCGGCAGTGGCCCTCCTGCCAAGCCAATATACCTCAGGCCCTGGGAGGAGAAGGTGCGGGCCATCCTTCCGCCAGTGAGCGTATATGGACTAGAGGACATCCCAGAGCCAGGTGAGTACACAACAAATGTACACAATATACTGCCACAAAACACACACATCACTGTCAAGGGGAGAGTCAAACCATGCACTCATAGCAATTACACAGCAACCAGAACAGAATCATCCCAAAATGTGTATGTCAGTCAGACAAACACAACACATGCCATCAAAAAAGTCACATCCAACTGTGCCAACACATGTGCAAACACAACTACAACTACAGCTAGGCAGTGGCACAAATAGAACTAACAAACACATCCAGACATGTAGCCACCACAACAACACCAACACACAGTGAAGACCACTCAAAGGAAGGAATTCTGTGTATGCTGGCCAAGTCAGTGTAGCCAATAGCATCATGGGAGTCTCAGTCACACATATTGCCCCCCCCACAACTGTCCCATCAACACCACCATGAACCATGCGCACATCACAGGGAGTGGAGAAGGACTCACAAGATGGCTGACACTGGCAACTGCTGTGGTGAGCACAAGGCCCTGCTGGCAACTGTGCACCAACAAACAGCAGGACACCACTGACTGACATCCTGAGAGACAACTTCCACTCCCTGCAATGCAAGCACGTTCCATGGTGGGATAACTGGCTGGCTGGGTGGGTGGGAAGGAGGACTTGCAGCACTGACCATAGTCACAAGCACCTCCCCTCACACACACCCCAACACAAACTCCACAGAACCCACCTGGTAGAATGCAATGCCCCCATCCTAACACAAGATCCCACAAAGAACCACCACCCTGGGTTATGTTGTGTGAAGCACAGGGCCACTCTTGGGACTTTTAGCCAAACAACTGCCAGGACAACACTCCCAGCCATCCTGTCAGCACAGCCAGCCCACCCCACAGGGAAGCAGAGTCAAAAGGAAGGAAGCATGGGCATGCTGGGAAGGGGGTGGAGGCAATAGCATGATGGGAGTCGTAGTCACAGCTCTACATCCCCCACCACATGGCCCAGCAAGCTCACACTCACGCATGCACATCCCACAGAGAGTGGAAAGGCCCATCAAAGATGTCTGACACTGTTGCTGTGTCGTGGGGAGCACAAGGGCATGCTGGGTACTGCACACCAACAAACAGCAGGACACCACTGTCAGCCATCTTGCCATTGCTCTCACACCCACACACACTGAACTCCCCACAAAAGCAAGTAAGTATGGGAATGCTGGCAAGTGGGGTGGAGGCAATAGCATGATGGGAGTCGTAGTCACAGACATAGCTCACCCCCACAACTGTCCCATCAACACCACCCTGAACCATGCTCACATCACAGGGAGTGGAGAAGGACTCACAAGATGGCTGACACTGGCTACTGCTGTGGGGAGCACAAGGCCCTGCTGGCAACTGTGCACCAACAAACAGCAGGACACCACTGACTGACATCCTGAGAGACAACTTCCACTCCCTGCAATGCAAGCACGTTCCATGGTGGGATAACTGGCTAGCTGGGTGGATGGGAAGGAGGACTTGCAGCACTAACCATAGTCACAAGCACCTCCCCTCACACACACCCCAACACAAACTCCACAGAACCCACCTGGTAGAATGCAATGCCCCCATCCTAACACAAGATCCCACAAAGAACCACCACCCTGGGTTATGTTGTGTGAAGCACAGGGCCACTCTTGGGACTTTTAGCCAAACAACTGCCAGGACAACACTCCCAGCCATCCTGTCAGCACAGCCAGCCCACCCCACAGGGAAGCAGAGTCAAAAGGAAGGAAGCATGGGCATGCTGGGAAGTGGGGTGGAGGCAATAGCATGATGGGAGTCGTAGTCACAGACATAGCTCACCCCCACAACTGTCCCATCAACACCACCCTGAACTATGCTCACATCACAGGGAGTGGAGAAGGACTCACAAGATGGCTGACACTGGCTACTGCTGTGGGGAGCACAAGGCCCTGCTGGCAACTGTGCACCAACAAACAGCAGGACACCACTGACTGACATCCTGAGAGACAACTTCCACTCCCTGCAATGCAAGCACGTTCCATGGTGGGATAACTGGCTAGCTGGGTGGGTGGGAAGGAGGACTTGCAGCACTAACCATAGTCACAAGCACCTCCCCTCACACACACCCCAACACAAACTCCACAGAACCCACCTGGTAGAATGCAATGCCCCCATCCTAACACAAGATCCCACAAAGAACCACCACCCTGGGTTATGTTGTGTGAAGCATAGGGCCACTCTTGGGACTTTTAGCCAAACAACTGCCAGGACAACACTCCCAGCCATCCTGTCAGCACAGCCAGCCCACCCCACAGGGAAGCAGAGTCAAAAGGAAGGAAGCATGGGCATGCTGGGAAGGGGGTGGAGGCAATAGCATGATGGGAGTCGTAGTCACAGCTCTACATCCCCCACCACATGGCCCAGCAAGCTCACACTCACGCATGCACATCCCACAGAGAGTGGAAAGGCCCATCAAAGATGTCTGACACTGTTGCTGTGTCGTGGGGAGCACAAGGGCATGCTGGGTACTGCACACCAACCAACAGCAGGACACCACTGTCAGCCATCTTGCCATTGCTCTCACACCCACACACACTGAACTCCCCACAAAAGCAAGTAAGTATGGGAATGCTGGCAAGTGGGGTGGAGGCAATAGCATGATGGGAGTCGTAGTCACAGACATAGCTCACCCCCACAACTGTCCCATCAACACCACCCTGAACCATGCTCACATCACAGGGAGTGGAGAAGGACTCACAAGATGGCTGACACTGGCTACTGCTGTGGGGAGCACAAGGCCCTGCTGCCAACTGTGCACCAACAAACAGCAGGACACCACTGACTGACATCCTGAGAGACAACTTCCACTCCCTGCAACGCAAGCACGTTCCATGGTGGGATAACTGACTGGCTGGGTGGGTGGGAAGGAGGGCCGGCTGTCAACCAAACACAACCAATGCAGACCATGTTCACACCCCAAAGAATACATAGAAATGCCCAAATAATGCAGGACAATGTGCCACACCAATATCAACCCCTGACTGTGACGACTTAGGACAATGCAATGTACAGGCCCGCACCCAGAGGCACAGTCACAACTGTCATGTGTGTCAACCATTGATGCCTGCAGAAACATAACATACATTGTTTGTGTCTCCCAAAAACAGGTGATGATGGGGACACAGCAGCAGACGCTGAGGAGTCCCAGTCCCAGGCTCAAGAGGATGCGGAGCTCACTGGCGTCGTACAGCCTCTGTCCTCCTCGGACGATGAAGACCAACCTGGCACATCCGGTGCAAGTCAACATGCAGCACCAGCAGGACCACCAGCTGCAGCACCAGCAGGACCACCAGCTGCACCCCCTGCACCCACCCCTCCAACGACTGTCACCACAAATACCATCCCTGCCGACATGGACAGAACAAGGAGCAACACCAGCACAGGGACCCTGGACCAACCTGGGGCCATGGACACCACCACCACCACCAACCCCCAAGGTGGACCAGGGTTATCTGTGCGTGCCACTGCACACACTGCACATGTCAGCAGGGGTGGTGGGAGGGGTGGGAGACAGAGGTCGCTGCTTGCAGATGTTGCTGGTGTGCATGATGACCCACAACTGGTACGCATAGCTGATGCGTACCAGTCCAGCACCGGAGACCTCAGCCAGGTAGTGGGGCTCCTCAGAGACATGAAACAGCAGCAGGCTGCCCATCATGCCCGCTTGGACGGCGAGGGGAGCCACACCGAGGAGTCCTCAGCACCATCCACCTCAGCTGAGGACCAGAGCAACTCGGAGGATGACTCCCTTGTGGAGGCGGGTGTCAGCAGCCACCACACCCCAGCTAGTGTTGCTGTCCCCGCCACCACCAGCACCACCACCGCCCTCCCATCGGCTCCCATTCCCCAGGTCCGTGGAGGCTCCCATGTTCGGGAGCGTGTCTCCTTTGGGCCAGGCACCGCACCCCCTGCCCCTGTGTCCCCTGCTGCCCTGAGTGAGGAGTCTGTGTACCTCCTTCGCCAGCTCCATGTAGGGCAGACAGCCATGCTGAGTGTCCTCCATGCGCACACCGCACTGTTGACTCAGCTGGTGTCGTTCATGGAGGGCATCTCATCGGGCATGTCTGACCTACAGAGGGGCAATAGGTCCATGGACTCCTCCCTGACGGCAGCAGTGTCCCTCCTCAGACAGTCCCTCACCCCTCCTGCCTCTGCTCCATCCACACTCCCCAGCACCTTACCCGTCCCAAGCACACACACACCGGCACAGGCACACACCAGCACACACACGTCCAGCACACAGACACACACGCCACAAACAAAACGCACACGCACGCACAGTCAGGGGACTGAAACCAGACTCACAGGGGATGGGGCCCTGGTACACACACACGCATCCACGGGCACTGCGCAGTCCTCAGTTGCCTCTCCCTCCAAAGCACCCTCCCTTGCCTCACCTGCAACCCCAAAGACCCAGCGCCTCTTCCTCAGTGACCTCGGCCTCTTCCCTCCGATCCAGCTGCTCCAGCATCCAGGGTGAAGAGGAAGCCCCCCACACGGAGCAGAGTGCCCTCGCCCCCGGACACCCTCCCCAGGCGCAGACAGACTGAGGCCCCCACCCGCAAGTCCCCCCGGAGTGGTAAGAGCAAGACCCCGCCGCCGCCCTGCAGCTCAAGCACCAGGTCTCCTTCCTCCATCCCTCAGGCCCCCACTCCACAGGTGCCCCCACCACACCCTGCCCCAGGTTCCCCACCCACAGATATACCATCCCCAAGAGGCTCCGGCCTTCTCCCCCTGCCACTTGCTCTCCCGGCACCACACCCCCGCTGCGCTTGTCTGTGCCACTGATGTGGTGAGGGTGTCCTCCCCCTCTGTCCAGCCCACCTTGCCTGTTCCCCATTCTCCTCCCCTGGTGGTAGGCACTGCAGTGGAGTCCACTACCACCCTGTCTGACTTGGGCACTGCAGTGGCGGACCTGTCCACTCCATCTGCAGGGTCCACTGCAGTCGTGCCGGCACTCACAACATCTGAGCCATGCCCCCAGTTGTGCTGGCACACACCATGTCAGACACCTCCACTGCAGTTGTCAGTGGCTCTCCAGCACCCACCACCCCTTCCCTGCTTCCTCCTGGTGAGCCCTGATCCTGTCCCTGCGGTGCCTGGCCTACCCCCCGGTTGCCCCTCCTAGTGGATTGTCCCTGGTTTTGTGCAGGCATGTGTAGGGTGGCATCTGCCACTGTCACCCACTTGTGACTTTGTTGATGGACTGGCCATTGGCCTTTGTTTATGTTCTACCGGACTTCTACTTTTAATGCCACATATGCTGAATAAAGCAACTTTCTGTTCTCTAGTGCTTTTGCTTCTGATGTACATGATGTTGATGATGCTAACCATGCCCTTGCTGCAGTGATGGTGATATTTGGTCTCATGATAATGAAGTGTTACTGTGCAGGAACCCATGTGGTCCAGGGGGAATGTGTCCTATCCTGTGGTGTATCCATGTCATCCATAGCAGCATCTGAGGGTGTCATGTGTTCAGTATTTGGCAATGGGATTTCCTACTTAGATTGGCAATTTCACATCTGTGGCTTCCACCCCTGCACATCTGTTGTGCCTGCCATTGTTCAATTTGTCTACTTCCCTGACCGTGTGGCCATCTCCAGTGGACATGCAGGTTTGGGCATCAATGGGGAAGGACTCATCTGTGTTGTCAGTGCAACATTGCTATACAAGTGTGTTGGATCTGTGCTGATGATTCCGTTGGCACTTCCATGACCAGGCTGATGTGACGGGAGCCCTCATTTGGTGCTAATTGTTGATTGTGTGACCAAGTGCTCAGCTGACATGATGGGGCCCTACTGAGGCAACATATGGCACAGCTTTCCTCACACAGGAGTGGAGTCCCCTCATGGCAGTGTGTACTCCTGTGACATTGCCTGCGCCCAAGGTGTGTGTTGTATGTGCATGTCTGTGTGTTCACTTCCATTTAGCTGTGCATGCTGTGATCCCTAGTGTTGTACCTGTTTGTGATGCTAGCTGAGTTGAGCTATGTTCCCCCAAAGTCTTCTCCCTGGGTTCTCTGTGATGTGGGTGCATGGCACATTACTGGTCATCAGGGTGTCACCCATAGGTGTGTTTGCTGTCAGGGCTGAGTTTGTGTGCAGACGCAGATGGGTCACAGTCAGGTTTCCCCTTGGCACTTGTTGTTTGCCCCTGTCATGTGATTTCCAGTTTGTGTTATCTTTCAGTGATTGTGACACGTTGTGTGTGTGACTGCTGGCACTCCTCAGGGTCCGGGCTGCAATGTTGGTTGTTGTCTATGTGTGTTCTTTGTGGGTGACCTTGGCTTCTTCATTGGTGTGTGACTGTGGCTGGGATCCCATTGGTTGGTGTGGTATTGCCGTCATGTCCATGTACAGCGTAGTGTGCAGTGTGTCAGACATTCAGGAGTCTTGTTGAGTGGCCATGTGTGATGTGTTTCTGCACCTTGGTTCCCACCCACCACCCTGGAATAGTCATGGGTGCATGTGCAATGTCACCAGTGCATGTGTGCTTCACTGCTGCACATTGTTGGAGGTCGAGGGGTGTGGTGTTGAGTGTGTGCAGATGAGAGTTGTTGCCCGGCTAGGTCCCTGCCTCCATGTTGGCCTTGGCTTACTGGCCATGCTGTTTGATTTGTGCTTGTGTAGGTGTGATGGTAGTTAGTTGCTCAGGACACATGACTGTGGTTCACAGTGTGAACCACATTTAGCTTTGTCATCACAGTGGGATTGTAATGCAGCCCAGGGTCACCACATTGTGGGGGCCCTGGGGGTGGTGCTGTGGTGTGTCTGGGTCTTGCTGTGTCAGTTGCTGTCCCTACGTGCCTTTGTGACATGTGTGATTTGTGCTCCCTCTCATCTGACAATGCCTGCTTGCCCACATAGGGGATTTGGATCCATGAGTTACCTTTGTGTGGCACTGTATGCACATCTGTATGATTGGTATTCAGGTCTCCTCATGTGTTGTGTGGTTGCCTGGGGACACTGGCACCCCCTCTCACCTGTTGTGTATGATGTGCAGTGTGGGTCTGCCTGTTTGTGTTTGTGCATCTGCACCACTGCATTGGCATATCTTGGGTGTGCCATTGGCTGTATGTAGTTTGGTGGGTTTCCCCTGCTGTCCCTGGGACTCCTAGGTCATCGGTCAGCACAATGATCATGGTTTGTGTGTCCCATTGCTGCCATGGTATGGTATCTGTTCACCTCACATCTGCAGTCTCCACAGGGTATCTGCATGTGTGTGCCCATTGGTGCAAATATGTGGGTCTGCATTCTGATGGTCACTTCTGTCATTGTGTCATTGATGATTGTTGACGGTGTCAGCCCCCATGGGTGTTGTTTGTCTGCACATGGCCAAAGGTATGTCTTATTTGCACTGCAGGATTTGGCTGCCCCAATTTATGTTGCAATGGGACACATACACTACTTTGCCACTGATGTGTTTGTTGTTCTGTGACCAGGAATCATCCATTCAGTTTGGCAGTTGCACCTCTTTCTTTGTCAACACTTACCTTTTGGTCACTGTGATGATGGGGGTTTGGACCCCATTGCCACAATGTTCGAAATGTGCTTCAGCTATGGACCCCACACTTACCTTTTGGTCACTGTGATGATGTGGGTTTGGACCCCATTGCCACAATGTTCAAAGTGTGCTTCAGCTATGGACCCCACACTTACATTTTGATCACTGTGATGATGGGGGTTTGGACCCCATTGCCACAATGTTCAAAGTGTGCTTCAGCTATGGACCCCACACTTACATTTTGGTCACTGTGATGATGGGGGTTTGGACCCCATTGCCACAATGTTCAAAGTGTGCTTCAGCTATGGACCCCACACTTACATTTTGGTCACTGTGATGATGGGGGTTTGGACCCCATTGCCACAATGTTCAAAGTGTGCTTCAGCTATGGACCCCACACTTACATTTTGGTCACTGTGATGATGGGGGTTTGGACCCCATTGCCACAATGTTCAAAGTGTGCTTCAGCTATGGACCCCACACTTACATTTTGGTCACTGTGATGATGGGGGTTTGGACCCCATTGCCACAATGTTCAAAATGTGCTTCAGCTATGGACCCCACACTTACCTTTTGGCCACTGTGATGATGGGGGTTTGGACCCCATTGCCACAATGTTCAAAGTGTGCTTCAGCTATGGACCCCACACTTACATTTTGGTCACTGTGATGATGGGGGTTTGGACCCCATTGCCACAATGGTCATGGCCTGCTTAGCATTGTGGGTGCCACACACATATATGTGTGGCACATGTGCTAGGGGGTCACATTGTATGTTCAAAGTCATGTTCGGTGTTGTAGGCATTTGACACAGTCTACACACGCTTGTCATGGTGTTGGGGGGATGTCTTCTTCTTGCATTCCCTAAGTTGTGGTGTGCTGGTTGTGTCATGCATTGTCCATCCTATGAGTGGGGGTGGTAGTAGTGGTAGGCATCCAGCCCCCCCGGCTAATGGTGGTAGTAGTGGTAGGCATCCAGCCCCCCTGGCTAAGGGTGGTAGTAGTGGTAGGCATCTGGCACCCCCCTGGCTAAGGGTGGTAGTAGTAGTTGTAGGCATCCAGCCCCCCCTGGGTAAGGGTGGTAGTAGTGGTAGGCATCCTGCCCCCCCTGGCTAAGGGTGGTAGTAGTGGTAGGCATCCTGCCCCCCCTGGGTAAGGGTGGTAGTAGTGGTAGGCATCCAGCCCCCCCATGCTAAGGGTGGTAGTAGTGGTAGGCATCCTGCCCCCCCTGGGTAAGGGTGGTAGTAGTGGTAGGCATCCTGCCCCCCTGGGTAAGGGTGGTGGTAGGCATCCAGCCCCCCCGGCTAAGGGTGGTAGTAGTGGTAGGCATCTGGCACCCCCTGGCTAAGGGTGGTAGTAGTGGTAGGCATCCAGCCCCCCTGGGTAAGGGTGGTAGTAGTGGTAGGCATCCTGCCCCCTGGCTAAGGGTGGTAGTAGTGGTTGGCATCCTGCCCCCCCTGGGTAAGGGTGGTAGTAGTGGTAGGCATCCAGCCCCCCCTGGGTGAGGGTGGTAGTGGTGGTAGGCATCCAGCCCCCTGGCTAAGGGTGGTAGTAGTGGTAGGCATCCTGCCCCCCTGGGTAAGGGTGGTAGTAGTGGTAGGCATCCAACCCCCCTGGCTAAGGGTGGTAGTAGTGGTAGGCATCCAGCCCCCCAGGCTAAGGGTGGTAGTAGTGGTAGGCATCCTGCCCCCTGGGTAAGGGTGGTAGTAGTGGTAGGCATCCAGCCCCCCTGGGTGAGGGTGGTAGTAGTGGTAGGCATCCAGCCCCCCTGGCTAAGGGTGGTAGTAGTGGTAGGCATCCAGCCCCCCCTGGCTAAGGGTGGTAGTAGTGGTAGGCATCCTGCCCCCCCTGGGTGAGGGTGGTAGTAGTGGTAGGCATCCAGCCCCCCCTGGGTGTGGGTGGTAGTAGTGGTAGGCATCCAGCCCCCCCTGAGTGAGGGTGGTAGTAGTGGTAGGCATCCTGCCCCCCAGGTAGGGGTGGTGGTGCGCATTCAGGCCCCTGTGTGCATATGTGGCATTGGTGATGGGCATCCCGCCCCTATGGTGCTGCTGTTGCTGGTGTAAGTATATTCTGCATCCCTCTGTGTGTGTGTGATGTGTCGTGTACGTGTTGTATGTGTTTTGTGGTTGGTGTCTGGCTTACCTTCTGCGCCGTACGCGTCCGTGCCTGTTCCGGTAGTAAATGTAGAATATTGGTATGATCGGGACGAAGGGATTCATGGTTGGTTCGTGTCGTTCGTCCTTCTCGTTGCTTCGCGTCGTCCTCGTCGCTTCGCCTCGTCCTCGTCGCTTGCGTGTTCGTCTCGGAGCCGTGGATCGTGTTGTGGCGCGAATCGGAGCTTATGTGCGCCTCTCCCGGATGCTTTGACGTGCCGTGCGTAGCGACGGGTTCGGCGCGTACGGAAAGCGCATCATACTCGTTCGGCCGGACGGAGCTGCATTTTTCCTTCCGTGCGACTCGATTCAGCGTTTCCGGATTCGCCTCGGTCGGGGAACAGGACCTGGTTTGGGTGAGTACGGCTCGGCCGGATTCTGTGCTGTTGTGCGCATCGTACTTACTCGTTCGGTGTGCTGTACGGATCGGTCGGGAAACAGGCTTTCGCATGGCTTTTTTCCCGACCGAATGGTGTTGGGTGCGCCTCCGACCGAGATCGGAATCGGCCCCTTAGTGTCCAGCACCTTCTTTGACTTAATACTAACTGGAGTGGGAATAGTAAATTATATAGGTTTAGGGGCCGATTCCGATCTCGGCCGGTAGGGCTCCTAATCGAATTCGGCATAACCGGATCCGATTCGGAGCCCTATTTCCCGACCGATTCATACGCGCGTCTGGACGAGCGAGTACGATGCGAAATCGCCGACCGACTCGTTCGGGCGTCCCAACCGCTCCGACCGACACGTTCCCGGGTCGAACCGCACCGACCGACTCGCTCGGACATGACTCGCACCGCGCAATAGAGACGTTCCCCGGCCGGGTAAGTACGATGCGCGCCGCGAGCAGTCCGATCGACACGCGCCGTCTGGCTCGAAAGAGCAGTCGGAGCCGTACTTTGGGGGTCCGTGTCGCGCGAGTTGCACACAGGGGGGACCCATGGGTCCCCCCTACCTGTGCGTGTACGGCGCGAGTCGCTTCGCCGCGTACCCGCTGTAGGGGGCGCCCTTGTTCGCCTCGCACCCATTGAGGCAATGGGAGCCCTCGTACGCGTTGTACGACCGGCTCCCATTGACTTCAATGGGAGTCCGACCGACTCGTGTACGATAGCATATGGACGCATCGTACTCGTTCGGTCGGGCTGCATGGGTCCGATTCGGTCGGAAATCTCTCCGGGTCCGGCTCGGTCGGAGAGATTTCCGGCCCGAATCGGAATCGGCCCCTAAGTGTCCAGCACCTTCCCTGACTTAATACTAACTGGAGTGGGAATAGTAAATTATATATGTTTAGTGTCCAGCACCTTCCCTGACTTAATACTAACTGGAGTGGGAATAGTAAATTATATATCTTTAATGTCCAGCACCTTCCCTGAGTATATATTAACTGGAGTGGGAATAGTAAATTATATATGTTTAATGTCCAGCACCTTCCCTGAGTATATATTAATTGGAGTGGGAATAGTAAATTATATATGTTTAGTTGTCCAGCACCTTCCATGACTTAATATTAACTGGAGTGGGAAGAGTAAATTATATATCTTTAATGTCCAGCACCTTCTTTGACTTAATACTAACTGGAGTGGGAATAGTAAATTATATAGGTTTATTGTCCAGCACCTTCCCTGACTTAATACTAACTGGAGTGGGAATAGTAAATTATATAGGTTTAGGGGCCGATTCCGATCTTGGCCGGTAGGGCACCGAATTGGATTCGGCTTTACCGGATCCGATTCGGACGCCCTGTTTCCGACCGATTCGAACACCCATCCGCGCGAGCAAGTACGATGCGAGCGTACGCGAAATCCCTGACCGACTCGTTTCCGGCTCCGAACCTCTCCGACCGACTCGTTCCCGGCTCCGAACCGCTCCGACCGACTCGTACGGACTCGACTCGCACCACGCAATGGAGACGTTCCCCGACCGGGCAAGTACGATGCGCGCCTCGAACAGTCCGACCGACTCGCGACGTCCGGCTCGAAAGAGCAGTCGGAGCCGGACTTCGGGGGTCCGTGTCGGACCCCCCTGTACACGTAGCCGCGCGAGTCGCACACAGGGGGGCCCCATGGGTCCCCCCTACACATGCATGTACGGCGCGAGTCGCACCGATGCGTACCCGCTGTAGGGGGCGCCCTTGTTCACGACGCACCCATTGAGTCAATGGGAGCCCGTGTACGCGTCGTACGACCGGCTCCCATTGACTTCAATGGGAATCCGACCGAATCGAGTCCGATAGCATGCGTCCGCATCGTACTCGTTCGGTCGAACTGTTAGAGTCCGGTTCGGTCGGATATCTCTCCGAATCCGACTCTGTCGGAGGGATTTCCGGCCCGAATCGGAATCGGCCCCTTAGTGTCCAGCACCTTCCCTGACTTAATACTAACTGGAGTGGGAATAGTAAATTATATATGTGTACTGTAGAGCACATTACTTTAATTTATAGTCATTGGTGTAGAATTATTATATTATATATGTTTATAGGTGTGTGACTTTAAAATATTTTTTATAATCTGTAGTAGTAATGTGTATGTATAATATTTTATTTTATATTTATAATTACAATAATTATAACAATATATTTTGATAATACATATTAGTTAAAAATATATACATTGCATTAAAATATACATTTTAGGAAAATATTTAATAATAATTAATTAATAGAATAATAATCAGACTTGTACATTTTTAAATGATCTTTATTTGTTAATAATAAGATACTTAGAGTAAAAAAACATATTTTATTAAGGCAATATTATACACATGAGGAAACATACAAAATAAATACATATTTTTATTTTTGTAACATAAAGTAATTTGGATATATGTTTATTCACATATAATATATCTTTGAATATAAATGTTTTTAACATTGTTAAATTTAAGGATACAGGTATTTATCTTTAGTTTCAGAAAACATTTTTTATTTTAGTTTAGAACATTTTTGTAACATACATCAATTTTGTAATATAATTTTACAGTTCATATTTGCATGTTTTACAGTTAGTAATTATATACATATTTTTTTTTAAATTAAACCATATAACATTTTACAGATTTAGTCAGAAAATATTCACATTTTAAGTGGTTAACAATTTTTATACATGTAATATATATTTTTAATTAATATTATTAATGTATGAAATATTAATAATATTAATTATTACATTGTTACATTTTATATAAACATGTTTTTGAGAAGGTAAGTTTTTATTTAACAATAAACATTTTTTAATTTTTTTTGGGAAAAACATTGTAAATGATACAAATAAATAAGTAATTATAATAATCATTAATATAGTTTATATTAATTATTATTATAATTTTACAATGTAGAAAAAATGTTATATTATTTTTAACCTATAAGTACAATAATCTAATATTTTTAGAAAACATATAAGTAATTCATTTATTACTGTATTACATGTTTTTAAATTAATTTCTATGTGTTTTATTATTTAATCAGCCATTTTTGTTTTACAGGTACTATTTTGTAACCGCTTACTGTTGTTTTGGGTCATTTCAGAAGGGACAAGCTCGCGGTTAGAAGCTGCATCGCGTCGAGCAAGGTAAGTGTAATTTTCTTTAATTAAACTTAAGGGGCTCATTACGATGTCGGGCAAAAGCACCACCGCCCTGCTGTCGGAGGCAAAAATCGCTAGTTACCATCCGCCAGCAACGGCCCACACGCCCGCAAAATTAGGATGTGAAAAGTCAGGCAAACACCGCCCGTAAGCCTGCGACGCCGCCCGCCATCAAAGTGCGCCCGTCTACGTAGCGGCACGAGCCAATGGAGACACACCGTCCGACGAAATGACGTACCGCCCGGCGTACAAATTACGATGCCACAACCAAACAGCCTCACCGGCTAAGAGACACCGCACGAGATACCAAGGCGGAAACCCGACTGTTCAGTACGGAGACTAAAAAGGCGGCCCACCCAGAGATGAATCCTGCACTCCAGGCCATCCCCATGCTCTACCTGATGCACCACCTAGGAGTGAACGCGCCACGACGACGCAGGTAGGCAGACACACAACAAGGGCACGCAAACACTGCACACAATGCAAGGGCGGAAAAACTGAACATGGCCCCCCCAGACACCCCTGTGTGGACAGGACACATCCACCACTGTACCCACACATGTCCCACCTGTCAAAATTAAATAACTCGCAACATCCTGGGCACCCACTACCCGGGACCAGGAAGTGACGCCCCCGTCACGGCACCGCAGCGCCGATGACGAAGGTACACATACGCACAACGCAGAGGCCAACAACAGCGCCATGCATGGGCTGCACACAAACACCACAGGGTCACAACTACACACCCCACACACTAGCCCCACCCTGAAGGCACATGTCACGTGGCCTTCCTGCATCAGTCATGTCCCCAACCGACAACTCACAGTTGTCAACCTGATGTCACACAAGTGTCCCGAACAGGGGAGTAATGTGATAGCAAAATAGGACACACCCTTGTGTGCAAAACATGGCGAAGCACACGGCGGCTGCAACATAACAGCGCAGAATATGGACATTGTCCGCAAAAGGCACGCCAGTCTCATCCAAAAATACCTATACCATCCTGCTCGCAATATCAAGCCATGCAATGTACAAATTAGAAAAACCCTGCTGCCTGAGAACAGGTGTTCCCAATCACTACACCCACACAGAAGCCTCAATGTACAGCGGCAACGGAGTGTCCAGCCCACACACGGGAGAGCAGATGAAAGTAAATGTAAGTCCGTTTTTATATAGCGCAGCTACTCACCCTTACGGGTCTCAAGGCGCTGGGGGCCGTAGTGGAAATTAAGTGAGCTATTGCCCAGAGTCACATGGTGCTGAGCTGAGCTGCCGCCGGAGCCGGGGATCGAACCGTGAACCCTGTGCTCCGAAGTCAGCTGCCCTTGCCGCTGCACCACACCTCTCCACTGGAAGCACTGAATGTCCTTCCATTCCTACTCTGAAATCACATTGCAACAAATTAAGCAGGAGAATGGAGCCATTGTACCAACAAGAAGCCAAACATAGCCATGCAGAGGAAAACTTCCACTGGCAGATAGCGCCTAACATGAAAGAAAGAGAATAACACAAAATACAACTATACCACTCCTCCATGTGGGCCAAATGCAAGTAATCTGGAAAGAGTCAGACACCACTGGCCTTGACCATTCATTGAAGCATGTGGGATGAGGGCCTGTGTCCTCCGCCCAAGCCATACCCCAAGTCCTTCCGCCGTACATCCATTCCAGAATTCCCAGCACGTCGGAGGTCGCACTCTGCTGACTGCTCAGCCAGCCGGAGAACGCCATCACATCACCCTGCAGCAAAATGGCTGTTGCACCACTGCTTCTCAACTACGCCGGACAGATCAAGCTGAACAGTGACAGCTTGCTACACATAGTGGGCTGTTCAAATCTGGCTATGCTGAATGTAAGTTACCGAGTAACTTACCGCATTGCAATGTTCAGCTGCGTCATCCCCGTTTTCTAGTGTCGGAGGTGTCCGTTCCACTGCCCTGTGGATTTATGTCTCTCCAACCCGGCATGTCCAAAGGCGGACTTGGTACACTTGTTTGCACCCCTGGATGCCCACGACAGGATCTGTTCAGTGTATGGGGGCATGGCGTATGTGGCAGCAATCGGGGACACACTGCAATGGGACCAGTGTGCCTCCACACAACGTCTTCTGGATCACAGTTTCATCGAATGTCATCCAACATGTCCCATCAGGCTGCTACAAGGGACAACTTACGATGAACACGTTGCTACCCACCATCCGCTTCATTGGATGTCATCGATGTTTACCATCAATAGGATGGATGCCCTGCTGGAAGGTATCGCATACATGACAACTTGTCAATTCATGGGTCCCCGACTCAATACCCCCAATTGAACATTGATGTTCAACACCGTACCTATGCTTGGCTTTCGCACAGAGTGGGCAGGCAGCTGTACAACAACTATACCATACAACCTGCAACTAACACCTTACCATCAACTCCACTGCCATGACATCTGACATTTTCGGGACATGCACTCTGTTCCTCAACATATCCTGTGTCTCTGCATGAACAGGGGGAGGAAGAGGTATGGGACTTGTGTACAGTAACCACATGGCCAATACTGCACGAACAACTATGCCATAATATGTATCCTGCGCACCTGGGCACATGCACCTGTCAGTGCACACCTATCTTTCTGCTGCATTACGTGAGAACTGTCACCTCACCTTTGTCTGTACCTCCGTGCCAGGACTTTTGCATGGACAACAAATGCAACCCCCTACAACATGGCCCTAGTTATTGTGTCATGTTCAGTAGCCACCACATTGCAACAACTAGTGAGACGCTGCTGCATGCATGTAGGCTCATGCTCTGATGTCACCTCTGACGCAGGTGTGTCAGAGTTACTATTGTAGTAAACCTGTACCATGGAACTGAGATGTACTGTGCCTATGATGTCAAGCTGTCTGGTAGGCAAAATGAATACTGTCTGTGTCAAAGTCTACAGCTCCTCAGTAATTAGCAAAAGTACTTTAGCATAGCAAGGGCAAGGCAGTTGTAACTCTGAAGCCTTCATTCCACAGTCAACAACTAATCACATCTACCCGTACCCCCTTTTGTATGTGTAATCATGCTAAGTATATCCTCCACATGCATTTTGCTGCCAGTAGTGTCCACTATACTGCATCACAGAGGAAGTAAGTCCAAATACATGCCTTGAAGCAAATATGTGACTCGGTAGAATTATTTTACGAAGACAAGTACGAATGAGAGAGGATGAGAGTGTGTGAAGTACACGAGAGTCGTGAGATGACCATGTAGTCTAGTGTCATTGGATGTCAATGCATATGAGTTGCCGCAACAGTGGACCTAGTGAAATACTACAGCTCGTGGGCCTGGACTTGTCAGACTCTGACGTGGCCCAACAGATCATCACATTAACACTGACGGCCTGGTCACTACAAAGCACAGTCCTACATATGTGTATAATTACCTTCACAGTCTGACATCACACTCATCAAGCAAAAGTAGGAGCCACGCAAAAGCATGCTACAGCAATGCATGACAAAACACACACAGGATATCAGTGTGGGTGGGCAGGACTGCACAGTGAGTAAGAACTGCAGAAATTCACATACATGCTCAATTAAACAAGGCACAATCTTGACAGTCACACACCCTGCAGACACACAATGTCCTAAACATATCAAGTAGGAGTCATCCTGAACTGCAAGGACACACCCACACACTGCACACTGTGCAACATACAACACACACACATGTGATCACATTCACAGACCTGAACACGGATACAAACATCCACCATGGGCCTGGGTAACACATGTGTGTAGTCTACATTGCCAGAGCGCACACACACACACCAACACTACCCCAAAGTCACACCGCTCACACCACACACACCTACACCTCCCAAATGCACACACTGAAAGTAAGCCATGTGCCCAGGCTCAATGTTCATCACAAGACTAACATACACCTACACTGCTGGCCACACAGCAAGTAAGCTCACACATACCCGCATACTCTGCACATGCTACCTGTCATCCTGTGGCTAGACTCACACCCTGTGCTTTGCTTGCACGCAAACATGACACGGATACATTTTCCCAGAAATACCACCAAATACATGCAGACAATCCATGTCACAAAAATACTTATTCAACACACACACAAGTAGCAGAGTCTGAAAGAAGTGAAGTGCCTGCCACGTGTACAACACATTGGAATGTGAGACCAGACATTGCAATTGTTGAGGTACCATATACGGCATGTGCCTCACTTAACCATGCACACACAGCAACAACTGCAATAAGCAACTACACAGACACAACCGACTACAGGAACAACAGCATCCAGTCACAGATTACATAGACAGGCGGCAAAATTGATCAACACCAGGGACAGTGGCCAGTCCGATGTGCCGAGTAGTGACACGAAAAGCTGCGTATGCAATGTGTGTGAGTGTACCCTGCCATGGCCACCAAAACTGCCATGGCAGTCACAATAGCCATTACAGCCACCACTGTGTCACAGGTAGATGTGTGAGTGTGCCTACCATTCAAACAGGATGCCAGTTCGACTCGGTGCTGTCTGTGTGCTACGGGACAGTTGGAGGTCCGCCCCTGAGAGAGAAGCACAACTGTGGAAGACACACATGTGGCATGTGAAGCGGGAGTTCCGCTTGGCCCAGGTGGGTGGGTGGCACGGGTAGGTGCACACATGCATTGTTGAAACAGACTGTGTGGGGAGGATTCCGGAGGGCTAGATTTCCACTGTGTTGGGTATTTGGAAAGTCCACCTGTCTGGGGATGAATGTGAACTCGTGTGGGCACAGCAGGCGGGCACACGATCAATGCTGCATCAGGTGTAGACGTTAGCCCTCCCTCTGGGGACATGCTGGATACTGCTGTGCGTCTGCCAGGCCCTTGCCAAGGCACTCACATCCCCTGTTCACCAGGTGTACCCCCTACATTGTCCACCTGCACAGGCTACCCAGGGCACGGAATGGGGTGGGTCTACCTTTCGTCTGGGATTGTGTTTGCGGCCTGGCCCGCTAGGGCAGCTACAGCCTCTGTGTGTTGCATGTGGTGTATCCGGACTCCGGAGGCTGTCATGCATTGTCACTGTTGTCCAGGTCTCGAGTCGGGGTACCACGCGGGTGGACGGCGTCCCCCCACTTATTTTACCGCGAGCCAGATAACTGGGGCAAATGGACCCACACATTCACTCTTTGGCCAGTCTGGGGCGAGATCGGAGCTGCTTGTGCACGCGCTGGCTTCTCCGATGCAATTGCATATAAGGGGTGAGCGAGGGGAGGCAATGAGTCTGACGGTGCAAGCCACCTTCCGTGATGTCACTTCCTGTCGTGACGTCAGCGTCCCCCCACTTCTTTTTTAGGACTCGTGCCCTGCTGTTGTCAGATGTGCCACTTCCCAGGGGGTGGAGAAAGGGTCAGGAATGTCAGCCTGAGATTGGCCCAGTTGAAGGCCCACCTTGACTGGGGGGACAACCATTGGACAGTCTGGTGTAGCCCACCCATGCGTACATGTGGGCCCTCCATGAACTATGTCACCTGCGGCAAAGTGATGTCATGGGCAATGACGTTATTGAGGAGAGCTGTCTGCCCCACGCAGAGATGGCGCATAAGCTCAACAGACCCAGCACTGAGGGCAGCAGGGGTCACATGTGCAGGGGCAGCTGTGCCTGGTGTGAAGGACACTCTATCCTTCATCCCTGTGCTGACATGTGTTGCACCAGTGGAAGTAGATGGGAGGGCGGGCATTGGCCTCTGCGTGGCTGAAGAGGAGCCAGAGTCCATGTCCCCTGTGTTAGCAAACATGGATGCATCACCTCTGTCCTCAGATGACGCCGAAATTGCCGTCTTGGCCTATGATTCATCCAGCACACGTCTGGCCCCTCCGAGGCGCTGGTCACATCTGTCTCACTCAGCACCTGTGCAGCTGCTACATCCGATGCCACACCACTGTTGACTGTCCCCTGTCCCTCAGCACCCACGGGAGATGCCACATGAGAGAGAGCGAGGTGGCCTCACTCATCTGGCATCAATTAAACAGACATGTGCAAGGGAAGCAGCACAGAACATACCCAAATCCACATGTTGCACGATACCTGTGCAATTGCATACAGCCACCACAATCAACACGTAATGGCTGGCGTACAGTAAATGAAGCCGCTAATAAGTGCCACATGTGTTGTGCACATAGCACTACACCCGGCCTGTGTCACCCTGCGACCATAGCCACAAATCGCGGTGTGCACACCCACTGTCCTGATGGTGGCAAGGATGACCACTACGTAATTAGGCCAAAGACATACCTGCATGGAGCAGAATGGGAAACCACTCACACAGACTGCAACATGACAGGCCACAATGGCCATGAGCCCATGCCATCCACCCGTCGTTCACACGAGCACAACTGCTGTTGCACAGTGTGCCGGATGTGTAAGTACCAGAAATATGAGGTGAGGCATCGCACACATATGACCGAACGAAATCAGAGTAGGCACAGTGCCTCAAACATACATGTGAATTGCCACTCCAGCCTACTACAGGTTGTTCCTGAGGGCTACGACTCTGAGTGCATTGAGAATGCAGAGTGCTCAAATTACATCTTGAGCCTCAGGAATAGCATATGCATGTCAGATGCACACAGCACAGAGTACACTTACAACCCACTGCATCACACAACAAACATCACATTACCCAGATTATGGGTAGGCTGTGGACACATGCTGCCTCTCACAGCAAAATACACCATCCCACAATACTGTACACTTGCCTGCTGCTGATGCCCCTACAAACATGCATCCGGCACAGGCTGTGTGACTGTCAAGATGCAGACCATTACTGGTGAAATGCAGCACCGTGCTGACCTGACAATACGAGGGGGCATCCCCCGATTCGTTATCGCCACGTAGTAGCTCATCCGGCAGATGACGTCACACCCTTTGTGGAATTGGCTGCACTGTCGGTCACACATACTCAGAGGCATCAACTTGGATGCAATGGCTCATCACAAGCCCTTGGGCTGGAGGACTTCCAACTGCAGGGATGGTACACAAGAGGCTTGAAATATCACTCATACACTTCTCAACATTACACACATCCACCAATCACAGTAGCATGCTGCTGACCCATCCCAAATACTCAGAGACATGCAACAGAGCCAAGAAGTAATCGGACATGGCCTAACAGCATGTGTACACCACACGTGAATGCATGCTGGTGGGAGTGTGTACACAGTACCTGTCCATCCCATTCACATGCAGGTTGCCAGCACATTGAGCAATGTGTAGTCTGCCCACATCTACTGTCCATTGTCAGGTGGACCAACAAATAGATCACAAGGCAACACATCTTTGTGGGTGGACTCACTGTGTCCAACACTGCGCAGCCCTCAACGTACTCGCCCTGTGAATGGCTCACCCCGCAATGGAGGTCACATTCAGTGCCACTATCTCTCACACACATCCCTATCACAAGGCATGGTGTGTCCAATCGTCAGGGCTGAGTTTGCGCATTTCAGGAGAGTCCTGAACAAAAGACACATGTAACCCACTGTACAGTCAGTGTTGTCTCCTTCTAGGATTGTGCGGTCAATGTGCAGCCCAGGTCTGCTGAGACTGAGAAGGCAAGCAGGGACCCAGCCAGCCATTCACACAAGCAATGACTGCCCTGAGTCCTGCATTGCCAAGTGGCTGCGTCACTGGATGTCTGACATGGAAATGCCATGTACCACCACTTGTGAGGGACATGCATGGGAAAGCGCCAGAGAGCCTACATACCCCTTCCACCTGTAGTTAGCATGGTAAGCAGTGCATGTTGGAACCCCACAGGCTCAGAATCATAGTGCTGCGGATCAACGACGTGTGTCCCCCACATGCACTCCCACACACACTGTAGTTGTCTTACACACACAACTTTTGCTAGAAATAGCCTTGGGCAGTGTGCGTGGAGCTCGGAATCCAGGATCTCCAGCTCCTCGCTGGTGAGTGGACCTGGACATATCTTCAGAGTCGTCGACATGTAGGTGGACATGTGGCAGCAGCGGCAGGTGTTGTTGAGGGATGCCAGGCAGCAGTCCCTGGAAGCTGTGGTAATGCCGGTCTCCCTCCCACACTCATGTAGCCCCCTGGGGCTGTTACAGTGGGTCCAAGCTGCTGCAATTGGTGTACCATGTCTGCCTACTTCAAATGCACACAATGGCCTGCACCGAGCTGTCCCGGTACGCTTACCTCTATCGTCGAACACGCAGGATGCAGTCGCGAGGGCCATTGGAGTTGGCCTCAAGGGCCTGGTCCATGGCGGGTACAGTCCGCTGGTGCCATGTGGAATCCACAGTTGAATGTGCGCCATGCATTTGCAGTTGTGGCCATGATTTGTGTGTGGGAGCATGTCCACACTGGACAGGGCCACTTCATGCTGTGTGCATAGGCATTGACGGCCAGTGCTCAGCCTCCACATGTCTGTTGGCACATCATCATGTACACATTAGCATGGGAGCATGGGATGTGCATATGCACACACATGCCATATTTCTCAATGTACATCTCCCACTTGGCACGTGCAACGTCACGTGTCACTTGTGATGTGTGTTTGCATTCACACATCTGTGTTGTCATGGAGTTGTCAATGTGTACACCTGTCAATGTGTGTTGGAGGTGTGATACGTACAGTGCTGTACATTGGGTGAACTAGGGACATCATTGACTGTCTCATATCCCGTTGTACTACAGGACCCACTTGTTTTGGCCGCTCAGCCTGTGTACATTGTGTTGTTGGTGTGTGCCATACTCACCCAGCCTCGGAAGCTGTGTCTGGCACAGCAGCTAGGTATATTGCCGTGGTGTTGCCGCTTCCCACATATGCAGTCTGAAATCATCATAATGCCTTTCAAGCTATTAGGGCCTAAATCCCCATGTGCATGCTCATAGCAATGGTTTGTGTCAGTGGCCATTGCTATTGGTAAGGGGACCTGTGTAAGAGTATTGTAGCTGTGCTGTCCCTACTTGTCAGCTGTTCTGTGATTCTATTGCCAGTAATTTTAGTTATGTGTATGTGAAAGTGCCATGTGGTGTGTTGCATTGACATGTGTCCACTTCCATCTGTCCTAGGAGGAGACCAAACATACATCGCCCCTACCAATTGCTGTCAGACATGGAGGATGTGGAGGTCATTCGTAAATTCCGTCTGGACCGACCCACCCTGCATCACCTATGTGCCATGTTGGAACCCCACCTTCGTCCTCGCAGGGTGTATCCAACAGCATTCACCCCCACGGCTAAGGTGATGGCTGCACTGCATTTTTTTGCTACCGGATCTTTCCAACACACGGTGGGCAGTGGAGGTGGGATGTCCCAACCCATGTTCAGCATGGTGCTACGGGATGTCCTGTCAGCCATGATGCTGTACAGGAACCGGTACATCCGATTCCCCAGGGCTCGTGATTTGGCGGCAGTGAAGGGTGCTTTCTATGCCCTTGGTCGCATCCCCCACGTTGTTGGTGCAATTGATTGCACCCATGTTGGCCTTGTTGCACCACAGGCCATGGAGCACATCTTCCATAACCGGAAACATTTCCACTCCCTGAATGTGCAAGTGGTGTGCCTGGCGGACATGATCATCACACACGTGTGTGCGATGTTTCCCGGATCCACCCATGACTCGCACATCATGCGCCACAGCATCCTCCCACGATTGATGTCCAATCTTCAACCGGACCGTGCATGGATTGTTGGTGAGTATGCATACTCGTGTAGCATGCTGGGTGTGACATACTGTCTTGTATCCTGTAGGAATTGCAACGATTCTCTGTGTTTCTCACACCCAGGTGACTCGGCATATCCTAACGGGCATTGGGTGCTGAGCCCACTTCGTAATCCCAGGACACCAGCTGATGTCCGATACAATTAGGCACATGGGAGGACCAGACGTGTGGTGGAGTGGACTTTTGGACTCATGAAGTCCAGATTCAGATGCCTGGACCGCACGGGGGGTGCACTGGCATACTCCCCAGAAGGTGTGCCAGATAGTTGTGGCATGCTGCATGCTGCACAATCTCGCTATTCGCAGGCAGATCCCCCTGATAGTGGATGACGGTGATCAGCCAGGGCCCCCGCCTGCAGACCAGGCCGTGTCCAGTGACGAGGACAGTGGAGAGGAGGAAGCAGTGAATGAGCGTCAGCAGCTCATCGCCCGCTACTTCACTTGACGGTGAGTGACCATGTACGTCGGCTGATGTTGCTGTAGTTGTGTAGGTGTATGTGTGCATTGTGACGGCGGCCTATTGTTCACTGAGTGCTGTGTGGCAATGGTCCATGTCCAGGGTAGTATGCCACTGACAGTGGCTGTAGCATTGTGCCCTGTTGCTCTCTGAGATGTGTGTACATTGCTTAAACTTGATGACAAGTACTGTGTGATGAGTGTGTGACACACAAATTCAATGGACTCTTGTTCTGTTTTTCACCCCTAGGTCCCTACAGCCTCTCCTGGCCTATCGACATACCACACTCCTGATGCATTTCTGATCATGGTGACGGTTGCACATCCTTGATTAAACACAGAGCAGATACAACAGAATGTGATCCAGGTGTATTTATTTTGAGTGGTGACATGTGATTGTGGGCAAGGTGATGACAAAAGTGGTGCATGCTGGAACAATGAGTTGACGGACATGTCCGCGTGATGGTCAAGGTGTACCCATGTTGTTCTGGTTCCACAGTCCGACAGACACATGCCATTCACATGGCAGTGTGGGGTAGGATAGTAGTCCAAGTGAATGCAGTAGATGGCCACCGTGGCTGGTTGTCTCACTGGCGTTTGGAGCGTGCAAAGTCATCTCTGGACACCTGTGTCCTCTTCGGACGACCCCTTCCACGTTTGAGAGGGGGGGTTGTGTTTGTGGGCTGCTCGTGGTGGCTGAGGATTGCCCACTCGCTGTGGACGCAGGGGAACTGGATGTTGCACGGACCTGCGCCCCAGCAGGTGGTGGCGGAGGTGCTGTGGTTGGCCTTGATTGGGCCCTCACCGCCACCACTAGCTGGCCC
Organism: Calotriton arnoldi; assembly: GCA_963921515.1. Lineage (NCBI taxonomy): Eukaryota > Metazoa > Chordata > Amphibia > Caudata > Salamandridae > Calotriton > Calotriton arnoldi. Next base: position 522,295 of record CAWUFW010004342.1, on the reverse strand, counting down.
ATGAGGTCGACAAGTTTGCCCATACGGGTCACGAATTGGCCCACATGGGCGTCCATGGACCTCAACACCCCAAGGACTTCCCGCGTATCGGCAGCTGACCGGGCCCATTGTCCCTGGGCCTCTTCATAGGCCCCAAGGACTCTGGCGATTTGCGGCAGGGCTTGGCTCCCAGGCTCTGATGGCGTTGGCCTGAGCCTGCTCCTCCCACCTGAACTGCTGCCACCGACCTGCCCACTCGCCACAGTGGTCACCCGGGGCCTCGTTGTGGCTCCCAGGGTCGATGTCGACGTGCGTGCAACCCCTTGCGCAGGGTGAGTGGTCAGGGAGGCCCTGGTGGTGGTGGTTGCGGCGGTGGTGGTGGCCGCAATGACCGTGGCAGCAGGGGCCTGGGACTGGTCACCAGCCCTGGGAGATGGGTTGGTGGGTAGGAGGGGTCCTGGGGAGCAGTTGCGCCCTGCCACACCAGATGTGCCTGGTCGGGAGTCCTCGTCCGTAGAGGTGTCCAGGTCTTCCACATCCGTGAGTCCGGGTGGAGGGCTTGTGGACTGGCTGTGATGGCTGCTGTCTCCCTCTCCAGCATCATGCTGTTCGTCACCTGTGGGGCGGAGACGAAAGGTTATTGTGTTGCCCCTTGCAAGGTTTGTGTTAGATGTCTGACATTCACAGTTTGTGCACAGTTGTGCACTGATTTCCCTGATGCGTGTGTATGGCTCTACAATGTGTGTGCGTGATCAAGGCAATAGAATAGTGTGATGGGTGCATATGGCATGGGACGGATTTGGAATGCCAATCGGTGTGTGTTGCAGTACCCCTACATTTTGTGGCTTTGGTGGAAACGGGGTACAGCCCCATGAACGCTTTTGAGATGAAATATGTTTTTGGGGTTCAAATGAAATGCTTAGAAACGCAGATGGCAAAAGGGGTACAGCACCATGGACGCTTTTGAGATGAAATATGTTTTTGGGGTTCAAATGAAACGCTTAGAAACGCAGATGGCAAAGGGGTACAGCACCATGGACGCTTTTGAGATGAAATATGTTTTTGGGGTTCAAATGAAGCGCTTAGAAACGCAGATGGCAAAAGGGGTACAGCCCCATGAACGCTTTTGAGATGAAATATGTTTTTGGAGTTCAAATGAAACGCTTAGAAGCGCAGATGGCAAAAGGGGTACTGCACCATGAACGCTTTTGAGTTGAAATATGGTTTTGTGGTACATACTGTGACATATGGGTGCAGAAAGGGACATGTGTTTTGGCCACACGACACTGCAGAGACACAGGTGTGTGTATGTCTGACATACCCAGCATATCTGCTCACTGTTATCATTTGGGGACATTACACTGCAAGCATTGTAGTGAGTGAGTAATGGTTGTGTGCCACACAACGTATTGCAGATGGGAGTATTCCTTGGTGTGCGTGCTACCCTCAGCCATGTGCAGCAATGCAGTGCTCTTGGGGTGTTGACTATATTAGGTATGTTGTACATCACAGTGAGACGTGCGCTTCAGACACTGCAGACACATTTTTGGTCATCGGCAGGAATCTTTGCTGAACTACTGTATATGGGACAACTGTTTAGATGATATACCTTTCATGACACTGGGGCTGTAAGATGGGATGGATGATATTTTGAATGTGCATTGTGTAGCTGTGTGGTTCATGGGTCCAGTGGTGTATGTGACATTATTGGGGTTCCACTCTGTTACATTGAGACAAGATAGACTTACATGGGTGATGTTGTACAATGTCAATGGAACAAGCAGACACGACTACATGGACAGGACTTCTATGGTGTTGCTGATGTGTGTAGTGACTGGCACAGTGCATGCCATGTGGGTCAGTACTCCAGTGAGACTTGTGCATGCAGACGTGCCTCCTTACGTGTTAATGTATTTGGGATGGCTCATGTGGGCTATGACTCTGTAATTCATGTCTGTGTGCACATTAGTCACATGATTATGACAGGGAGCAGTGCTACCTGTTCCTCTGCTACGTGACATGTCCCAAATGTTAGTCGTACTACAGTCCTCATGCCTACAGACACCCCGCCCTGTACAGTAGTCTACCTACTTGTTGGTTTGGAGGGAGCAATGCAATGGCTACCACATGGTTATGAGAGGGAGGGGTGCTCCATCTTGCTGGTCTGTGGGAGTGGGGGCCGTATTGTGAGTTGTGGTGATGGCTTACCACCCACAGACACCCCTCCATGTAGGGAAACATATCTACCTGTCGGGTGAAGGTGTGCACTGCAGTGGCTGACACATGGGTGTGGGGAGTGCTCCATCTTGCTGCGCTGTAGGACTAGGGGCCTGGTGGGGGTTGTACTTCTGCAGTCCCCCCTCCGATACACGGACTTTGTGGTACGGCTACTTACCTGTTACTTGTTGGTTAGTGCAGCTATGGCTGACACATGTGTGTGGATGTGGGGAGTGCTCCTTCCGGCGCTCCTGGGGTACAGGGGGATCTGGTGGGAGTTGTGGTGCTGGCTGACTGTACGCATGCCCCCATGGTTTTGTTTGTTGGTACCTTTGGGCTGTGTGTGTGCGAGTGTCTGTTGCATGTGTGAGAGATGTCTTGTGTATTGTGTCCTGGACATGGAGGTGTTTGGCCCTCGGAGCTATGGCATTCTGGTAGTGCATGGCAGTACATAGCGGTGTGCTGGTATACATTTGTTTGTACTTACCAGCCTCCACTACCCCTGGTATTCCGGTGAGACTCTCCGGATGTAAAATGCCTCGCACCTTCTCCTCCCACGCCTTTAAGGTCTAGAATAGCGCGGGATTTCCGCCGCCAGTCCTGTCAGCCAGCTCACGATTCTTGGCCTCCTTCTTCCTGACCACGCTTTTCAGGTTGTGCCACCTCTTTGTGATTTCACCCCGGTTGCGTGGCACGTTCCCAACTGCATTCACCTGGTCTACGATCCTGCTCCACATTCTGTTTCTGGTGGCTACTGGTGTCTGTTGGACCTGGTTCCCATAGATTTGTGGGTGCACCTTGATGATCTCGTCGACCATGACCGTCAACTCAGTGGCAGTGTACTTTGGCATTCTTTGTGTTGCCATGGTGTGTGGTTTGTGGTGCTGGTGTGGTGGGTGTGTGGTGTGTGCTGTGCAGGGGGTTCGTGGTGCCGTTGTTTCGGTGGTGATGGTGGTGGTGTTGTTGGTGATGGAGGTGATGTGTGCGTGCGTGTGGTGTGCTACTTTCCTTTGTGGCTCTCTGGGTTCTCTGCTGTCGTCTTCGCTTTGGAGTAGTGCAAGGGATTGTGGTCTGTGAAGGGGCTGCTTTTGTACTGACCTATGTGGGTGTGTCATGATGGGCTGTCGTTTTCAGGTGTGTTGTGTCTGGTGTCCTGGGATTTGTAGTTTTTTATTTTTGCCAGGGGGGACGTGTCTTTGGGATGTGTTCTGTGTTTGGGGATTTAGGCGTAGTTTGCTGTGTGGACTTGTTGGCCATGTTGTGTGTATTTCTTTGTTCCGCAAATGATTTTTGCGCATGGACGTGGCCGCCAGGCCTTCCGCCGTGTCAATTATTCATCGCTGTTGTTAACCGTGGCGGGCGGGGAATATGTGGATTTTCCGCGCTCATGTCGGGGAGATCATAATTTCACGGTCGTTGTCTCGGTCGTCAGAGCGGGCGGTTTTGGGTTTTCGGGTGGTATTGCGTCCGTGGTGGACGGAAGATCTTCTACTCTGACATGGCCGGGCGGAATTTTGTGTTTTTACCGCCGCGGGCGGAGGTTGCTTCGCGACATCATAATTGCTCGGTCGGTATTCCCATGGTGCAGGCGGGCGGTTTTCTCAGGCTATAGTAGATGGCGGATTTTTTAACGCCGGTTATCGTAATGGGCCCCTATGTTTTTCCTTGTATTTGAATGTAGGGGCCTATTACAATGGCGTGCGGACAAAGTCCGCCCGCCACCGTAACGGAGATAGGGACCGAACGCCGAAGTTGCGGCGGTCCCGCCATGTGTATTAGGATGCGCCCGCCACACTGGCGGGCGCATCCTGTGCCTTTCACATTGCGGGTGGATCTGCTGGCTGCAGACCCGCTCGCAATTTGAGATGACTGTGCACGGCATTGCCATGCACTACATGGCAGGTACCACGTGGTGTCTGCCACATAGTGCATGGCAATAAGGGGGAGTACCACAGGTACCCCCCATGTGCACCCCCACCCCCCAACACCCTAGGGGGTCGCAACGGGCCCCCAAAAGCAGAAATCACATGCCTTTCCATGGCAGCAACGCCGCCATGGAAAGGCGATTCACCGCAGGCATCATGATATGGTTGGCGGTGTCTTACAGACACCGCTACCATAATGTGGCAGTTTTCTGCCCGGTCGACGAGTCGACTGCCGGAAAAGCGGCGGGCGGTCTTCCCGTCCACCGCGGACCCCCCAGCCATCCTAATGTGGCGGGGGGTCAATCATGGAAGGATGGCGGGCGGATCGCCCCCGCCGGGCCAGCGGTGGCTACCGCCGGCCCGGTGGGGGCGATCCGCCCGCCATCCTAATGGGCCCCTTAGTTAGGTGGTAGGTAGTGTGTCTAGTGTTAGGTGGTTGTGTTTTTGGTGTGTAGAGAAATGTGTGTATATGGTGCTAAATGTGTTTTTAAAAGTATTTAATTATAGTGTATGTGTATGTTTGTGTGGGTGTGTATGTTTGTTTACTTTTTTACAGGTTGTCTTTTATCGAAGTCGTATTTTGGAGAAGATAGCGTTTTTTTAATTAAGAAGTATTAGTACTTTATACTAATATTTATTTAACACTTTCTTAATTTTTTGGGTTTACCAGGAGCGTTTCTTTTTTAAAACATATTTTCGGGTTTTTTATGGGTTAATTGAGTTGGATTTATCCGAGCTGCGTTTGAAGAAGATAGCGTTTTTTTAAATTAAGAAGTGTGTATTAGTATTTTATACTAATATTTATTTAACACTTTCTTAATTTTTCGGGTTTACCAGGAGCGTTTCTTTTTTTAAAACATATTTTTGGGTTTTTTATGGGTTAATCGAGTTGGATTTATCAGAGCTGCGTTTTGAAGAAGATAGCGTTTTTTTAAATTAAGAAGTGTGTATTAGTATTTTATACTAATATTTATTTAACACTTTCTTAATTTTTGGGATTTTCCTGGAGCGTTTCTTTATTTAAAACATATTTTCGGGTTTTTTATGGTTTAATCGAGTTGGATTTATCGACCCTGGATTATTTTTGAAACAGTTGGATTTTTGCATTTTTTGGGGGGTTAATTTTTACATTCGTTTGGATTGAGAGATTCCTGGATGGATTAACGATTTTTGGAATATCTTTTCTTCAGCTACAGAAACCGTAAGTAATTTAATTAATAAATGTGGGAGGGCAATGTTGAGAATAATATTTTAAATATGTGTTATATTTTGTAAAATGTAATTAAGATGTCAATATATATTTATATTATTAAATTAAATATATATGACAAATTATTTATATTTTACAAAATTTAGAAAAATTATATGTATAGATACAGTTTGTGTTTTGCAGAAAACTATTTTTATTTACTGTAGATTAATATTTTAAAGTATGGTTTTAGCTATTAGTGATATGTATTCTAGGCCTCTTGTGCTTGGGTATAGTGTTACCTGACTTTGTAGTAACTCAAACATTTTTTTGGTTTGTTTGGTGAGTTTTGGGCCTATTTGGGTCACAGATTGTTCCATTCTGAGTTCCTGATAGCTTTGTTCTTTTTGGAGAGCTTGGAGTAGTTTGTGTAGGGTAGGTGTCCCTCTGCCTGTTGTTGCTTGGAAGGCATTATGCCATCCTTCAACAGCATTGTTGGTTTTGGCTTGTTTGTTTTGTGTGCTCAGGTACACATTCCACCATGAAATGTGGAATTTGGGTAGTCTTCTGTGCCCTGATCTGTGGAGTCTACCCATCCAGGTATCTTCGAAGTAATCTAAAAGTGGGCTTAGTTCTTCTTCATTTCTTTTGTAGTAGGGGCTTTCTATTAGGATGTTATAGTGTTCTGCTGCCTCAGTTACTGGGACATAGGCCAGTGCTATCAGTTTTTTTACTTGGTATGCAAAAGTACTGTCAGTTGCATATTCAACACTAAGGGGTCGACTCCGATCTCGCTAGGAAAGCTCTCCGTCCGACTCGGATCCGGAGTGCTTTCTGACTGACTCGTGCTCCGGGGCTCCGAGCGCATGAGTACGATGCGAACAAGCGCTGACCGACGCGGGTCGCTCGGAGCCCCATTGAAGTCAATGGGAGCCTGTTGCACGACGCGTACACAGACTCCCATTGATGAAAGAGGTACGTGCGCACAAGGGCGCCCCCTGTAGTGGGTCGCGTCTATGCAACCCGCACCTTACAGGCATGTGTAGGGGGGACACTTGGGTCCCCCCCGTGATCGACTCGTAAGGCTACGGGTGAAGGGGGGTCCGGCGCGGACCCCCAAAGTCCGCTTCCCAGAGCGTTTACGTGTCGGAGGCTCCGACTCGATCCGGCTGTCCGAATCGTGCATCGTACTGGCTCGGTCGGAAATCGCCTCCATTGCACGGCACGGATTGCTTACGGTCGAGTCGTACGGAGCGGTTCGGAGCCGGAAACGATTCGGTCGGCGATTTCGCGTATCTCGCATCGTACTTGCTCGTCCGTACGGCTGTACACGTCGGTCGGGAAATACGCGTACGGCTCGTGCTTTTCCCGGCCGGTTCGCTTTCGGAGCCCTTCCGAACAGGATCGGAATCAACCCCTTAGCGTTGACTTTTGCAGGTGTCTCCATAGACATTGGTTAAAATGGTAATAGCAACCCTGGATTGCTGTATGTGGGTAGGATTTAAGTATGGAATTAATCATGGCTTGTTCAAAATCTATAATTATTTTTTGAGGAAAATAATTATTAGTTTTTTGTTTTATTTGGTTTAGAATTCCAAGATAGGTAGATTGTTGTTTATTGGGGAGTACAGATAAATGGAATATTAGTATTTTGAAATATACCATGGACTGTGTACAACTGATAAAATGGTTTGTGACAAATTTTGAAAGTCCCATCCATCATCCAGGTGTCGCATTGTTGTAATTTAAGTAAATTGTTTGCAGCAGCAAACATAATGATTCTTTTATCTTTGCATTTATTATCAAATAGTATCATGGTTCATTATTGTGTGTTATTCTTAGTTCAGGGGGAATCTCTACCTCTTGAAAAGTTTTAGGGGCACGTGTTGAAGTTGTAGTGGCTTTCTTTTGTCTAGCTATTGTTCTCTTTAATGAATCAATAGAGGGTAATTGGCTAGATGCATGTTGGGGTACTGTTAGTAACTGTTGTTTTAGTATTTCGGTGGTGGGTCTATCTGTACTAGTGCTAGCTTCTTTTATTGATTCAAGAGCGTCTCTTACTTCAATCTCAGTTACATTTGGGGGTGGTTATGTTGTTTTACAGATACAACAGTGGTTTCTTGTGTTATAGCTCTTCCATAACATTTGTTCGAATAATATTTGCTGCATTTCCAAAAGACTTTTAAACCAGTTTGTTTTTCTTGTGTATATACATAACCCATGTAACATAATAACATTTTCCCTTTTTGAGACGTAATAAATTGTGCGCCTTCAGTCATGGTGGTCTTTTTAGTGCTAAGGAAAATATATTTAAATATTAATTAAAATAATACAGTATAGTTTTTGAGTTAATAAAGATACATTGCTTTGTATATACTTACAGTGTTGCTGTAAAAAAAAATGCTGTTGCAATTTTTTCAAGCTTGGATTTTCGTTTTGTTGAAGATGTTTCTGTTGGAAAGAAAAAATAAAAATTTAATATTTTTGTTGTATTGTGTTGTAGGTGGTGGGGATATTGTGAGTAAGTGGGTCTTTGGGTTTGTTTTTTAGGGAGTTGTTTAATATAAAAAAATAATATACTTACTTTCTTTGTAACTTTAATGTTGACGCTGCTGTAGTATTTTTTTGCTGCTTTAAAAGATATCTGTAGAGAAGATATAAGTTTAAGAGAGACATATTAGTGAATTATGTTTTATATATATTTTTTGGTGAAGACTATAAGTAGTGTTATATTCTAAATGCAGTTTTACTTACTTAGGGGCATATCTACAAGGGCTTTATCTCCGTTTTTCTGGCTTTAAAAGCCAGAAAAACTGAGATAAAACTATCGCCCTATCAACAAGAGGGTGCTAACATGCATAATCGCATGTTAGCACCCTTTTTCCTGACGCCCCCCTTTGCATCTCTAATGAGATGCAAAGTGGGCGTCACTGGGCGTACCCCGGATGGACTGCCTTGAAAATATTGCTGATGTTCACATCGCGATATTAACAAGGCTGCCCATAGGATTTTAGCAGATGTTAGATTTTGGCGAAAACGGCCGTTTTCGCCAAAATCTAACGTCTGCTGAAATCCTGACTTACCTATGTTAGACATAGGGGATGGATTATGCTGATACGACCACAGGGTCGTATCAGCAAGGTTATGCCGCTTTGCAGGGAACATCGCTGGAAAACCAGCGATGTTCCCTGCAAAACGGCAATAACCTCGCTATCTCTGGAATTCTTATCGCCCTGGGGAAACGCGTTGTTAATAACGCGCTACCAGGGCGATAAATACCAGAGATAGCCTGCGTTAGGGAATTCGGCGCTCAGCACGGCCAGCGATAATTATCGCTGGCCGTTGATAATATACCCCTTAGTGCAGTTCCAAAGCTTTTTCTGTAATGTAAATCTGCGTTCTGGAAGTAATCCGGCAGAGTCTCCTCTTCTTTTTTCTTGTAGGGTTGAAGTGTAAATTAAATATACATTTTTGTTGTTTATATAGTGTTAATTTAATTGATAGTTTTATGTTATTGGTGTATTTTATTAGTGTGAGGCTTTCATTCGTTGTTGTTAATTTTTTGTTTTTTTGTTTTGGTAGTTGGTTTCCCTATATAGGAAACGCTAATTAAGAAGTTGTTAGTACTACATTTTTTAACTGATTTCGTTAGTTAAGTATGTTTAACATTGCTTTTAATGTTGAATGCTGTATGTGTTATATTTAATAATATTTGAATTATTATTTACTAGTGTGTTTTGTTATTATTCTATGCTTTTATATGTTTATATGTTATAATAAGATCGTATTATATTTATAATGTGTGTAGAGAGTGTTTATAGTGTAAAAATAGATTTTTGTGTAAAGATATGTTGATTTTATTAATTTTTAAATAGTGAATATTTGTATTAAAACGATAATTTTGCTGTCTATATTTTAACTTTCGATATTTATGACATTTTGTATATTTTTAAAGAAATGTCGATATTTTCTATTACGATATTTGTGTGTTCGATAATGTTTAAAACGATATTTTTTATTGACAATAATATGGTTTCGATATTTGTGTATTTTTTTAAATAAGTATTGCTCATCGATAATAATGTTATCGATATTTTAGTGCCGATATTTTGGTATGTCGATATTTTGTCTGTCGATATTATGTCAGTGATCCCTTCAATATACCATGAATCCATATTTCAAACGGACCACCATCTGCTCTCTTGCAGTTCCAGAACCTCTGAGCTTCCCTCATCCACTCATAGACCATCTGGTCTGCCATAGTCGTACTTCAAATGACGGTTGTCCCTTCTAAACCTTGCAAAGCCAAGCGCCCCATTATGGCAGCAGCCTTTTTCACTTCATTTAAACCTTTCATCTTACAAGCAACCTCACAGTTCACAAACCATTACAAGGTATCCTGGTCTTCTACATATACATGAAACAGTACATGGCCTGAACTGGAGGTAGAGTTGCTCCTCCCAAATGGAGCAGCACCTGCGCCCATCCTAAGTTTCTCCTTTTCAAGGGCAATTCTTCCCCTCTCCAGATCACCCTCCCCTTCCTTTTCCATCTCCTCCCTCCCTCTTAATTTCTTCTCCGCTCTCTCAATTTCTCTTACCATGGCCATTCCTCCCGTCTCTCCCACCTCCTAACTTCATGCTACTGGTGAGGTGGTCTCAGCTTCTCCCTCTCAAACTCCCAGGCCCTCTTCTCTTGCTCACCTTTAGCTTTCTGGAGAACCATCTGCAAGTTCAGGGCCTCTGCTAGGCTAACTTCGCCTAAGGGATTTAATCCTGGAATTGGTGGCACTGGTACCCTAGAAATTAGAGGTGGTGTGCCCACTGGGGTGGATTCTGGAAATTGGCAGGGTGGTATGTATCGGGGAAATTCTGGAAAGTGCATTAGGGGACACACTCAATGTGTGTGTCATGGAGAGATCTGTATTAAGTCAACACAACAGCCTGACTCCACAGCACACTCCTCCTGGGTTCCTTTCACTGAGTCTACAAAAGCCTCCTCCCTTTCTTGCAGTTTTTAAAACTGGTCCCTAATGAAATCATCAAGTACCTTTCTGGCCCTGCTTCTGAGAGCCCTCCACCCTCTTTCCTTATACGGGTCCTTCATCTGATCTACAGACATGGGTCTGTCTACTCCTGCCCCTGTATTCTCAATTATTTACTTGCTCATAATTTGAGTGACAAAAGAGAAAAACTGAGCTTGTTGTCACACTGTAGTAAATTGGAACTGGCCTCCATAATGTTTACACCTGGGACTCCTAAACATTAGGCATCCAACTGCTTGCTGCCAATCATCAGAACCCTGTTTAGAGGGCCAGGAGGCAAATGTCCAAATGCCCAACTTTGGTGGTTGTGGCTCTTTACTCCTGATGTCTCTGGGCCTGACTTACTATAGGCTCTGAGTAACCGGGCCAAGTGCTGCCCCTTCTACCCTTGACTCTCGTTAGTAGCATGAGTCAAGCAATCAAATACTGATTAGGAGGAGACAGGTGCAAGGTATTCAGCTGAGCAACCTCTGGTCCTGTTTCAGAGTCCCTGTGCATATTGCAGGGACTCCTCTGACACGGTGATGGCCCCAACAGACATAGTTGACCCCTCTGGGTATCTGATGGCCACAGACATGGGCAACAGTCCCCATTTGGTCAGATCCTCCGTTTTCTGCCCCTCCTGTTCTCGGTCGCCACCTTCTGGCAGACCGAGTGTCACTGACATGGGAGTTGGTCAACAGTCTCATTTTCACTGGGCGATGGCCCACACAGTACCAGCGGCAATGAGTGACAACCCTAGAAAGCCTTTGTTGACCTCCTCCTGCCATATTAGGGGTCACCAATACTGGTGATGGCCCCAATGAGACCAGTGCCATTAGGTGACAGCTCGTAACTTCATGGCAGCCCCAACGGAAGTTACCGACTTCGGCCAGAGAGCAGACAGCTCTCTCACAACACCAGTCCCAACTAGGCCACGTGCCTCACATTCTACTTACCATGATCCATTGGCCAGGATCCCTGCTCGTCCTCGCTCCCTTAAGGCTGTCTCTTCCTCCTCACAGGATCCACTGATTTTGGCAGTCAGGTAGGGATCTAAGTGCTCTCCTCTTTCTCACAGACGGCATAGGTCTTGGCAAGCAGGCGTATTGCTGGTGCTCGAGGCAAGGGTCAAGTGTTCATGGCTCCTGGGTGATGGTCCCTCATCCAAATTGGAAACTGGCAGACATTGGTATCCACTCCTGGTTCTAGCAGCAAGAAAGACTTTGCAATCTTCACTCTCCTGATGAGACAGTGTTGTTCAACCAAATATGGAACACATGCTCCCAACTTTATAGTCCAAATCCAGTCACAGACGTGATTTAGTGTCTGGCCTTCAAAATAAAATTTTATTTTAAAATTCAGATTTAATAGTCAGCTCCTTTGAATTGCTCTCTACCCTGCCCCTTTGTCAAAGGGACATTCTGCCACAGCAGGAGTGGCTCCAATTCTGAGTGACCCAGAACACAGGCCAAGGAAGTAACCAGGGATCACAGCTGGCTGTCAGCCTCTATGGAATATGCCCCATAAAGGTTCAAAGGACTAAGGGGCCGATTCCGATTCAGGCCGGAAATCTCCCCGACCGAGGCGGACCCGGAGAGATTTCCGACCGAATCGGACCCTAGCAGCCCGACCGAACGAGTACGATGCGCACGTATGCTATCGGACTCGATTCGGTCGGACTCCCATTGAAGTCAATGGGAGCCAGTCGTACGACACGTACACGGCTCCCATTGTCTCAATGGGCACGACGCAAACAAGGGCGCCCCCTACAGCGTGTTCGCGTCGATGCGGGTCGCGCCGTACATGCACGTGTAGGGGGGACCCATGGGTCCCCCCTGTGTGCGACTCGCGCGCCTACGCTTATAGGGGGGTCCGACACGGACCCCCAAAGTGCGGCTCCGACAGCTCCTTGGAGCCGGACTGCGCGAGTCGGTCGGAGCGGTCGAGGTGCGCATCGTACTTACCCGGCCGGGGAACGTCTCCATTGCGCGGTGCGCGCTCGTCCCCGTGCGAGTCGGTCGGAGCGGTCGGGTCCTGCGAACGAGTCGGTCGGAGATTTCGCGAGCGCACGCATCGTACTCGCGCCGCCCGGACGCACGTACGAATCGGTCGGGAAATAGGGCTCCGAATCGGATCCGGTAAAGCCGAATCCGATTCGGAGCCCTACCGGCCGAGATCGGAATCGGCCCCTAAGTCTTCCTGTCTTTCAGATTCCCTGGTGGTGCCAACCTTATCAATTTTTCCATCTCCCGAACAATGAGCCCAAGCTCCACTGACCAGTAACTCTTGCTGGAACCAAATAGCCTTTTGATGTGCACAGAGGATGCTCTTTACCTCTCCCTGTCTGTGTTAGTGTGTCTCACCCGAGACATAAGGAATGTCAGCAATACATATTTCCTGTCTTGAGGTTGCAGTCATCACCTCTCAAACCTATCCAAGCCCTGGGCTTCCAAAATTGAACCCACAGACCTCCATGTTATTTACCATCCACAGGCACACAGATGCAACCGAGCATGCATACTCAAGTAGCATGCACTATCTGGCCCTACATGGACTCCATGCAGGCCAAGGGTGAGTTAAGTACAGAACCACAGAACTTAACATGAGTGTACCAGTATGCCCCACTCCACTGACACAACTAAAAGGGCCTGTTCACAATACTGATTCTATTCTACACAAAAATGGCCACCACCGTGCTCATGTCACTTAACTCCAGGTAAGTGGAGTAGCCCTCAACCTTAATGAGGGTAGCACTTGATGCACCACTTCTGGTCTAAGCAGATTGCGTTACTGTGAGACAGGCCTAGGTCCTGGCACTGTGTTCCCCATGATGAAAAATCTGTACCAGGTATCCAGATATCTATTCAGCTGGGGCACTCAGGGTAGGGATGTACGTCTGTCACCATCCCAGCAAAGGGATTCACACCTGAGTCTTCTAGGTCACGTACAGACTTCACCCCATATCTGCATCGAGGAACCCAGCCCCATGACCTTAAGGGGGAGGATGAAGGACACAATTGGGGTGAGTGCATTTGATGAATGAATAATGGTCAAGGGACCACCTTCACAGAAACACAGACCAGTTGTTAAACCCCTGCTTCATGCTGTTGTGCTCTGCTGTCTCCAGTGTATACAAAATATTTCCATGTTAGAGCTTGCCATGCAGCTTTCTTAATTAATGGCCCGCAGGGTCACATTCATAGACAACCAGCAAAACCAGGGCAATGTACCCTGCTTCTAATCCGACCCCAATAGGATGCCTGTTATTGCACAGCCTAGTGGGCGGAATTCTGATTAATAGTTTTAGAATAGTAGTTGGTTCTGGTCAATGTGGGCTTGGGGCTGCATTGTTATTGATATTTTCAAACCGTTTTCCCAGTAAAGAGAAATTAGTTTTTGAACATAGCATGAGAGTTAATTTGGTTTGAGATCTGTTTCAGGTGAAAAGAGAAGGTAAGAATCTGCTCTGTCCTGACAGAGAAGGGGTGTGCTATTCATGAGGACAGACACCCTTTGTTCCTAGCTCCAGAACTGTGACACCCTCAATTTATGTTCGGCAAATTTTATTATTAGGCTATTTTCATCAATGTTTATGAAATTGTACTGTCTGTCGTGAACACAATTCTAAGAGGTTTTCTGCTCTAGAAAGATATTTGAGAAATCTAAATGTCTAAAATAAATTTTGCTGTCTGCCATTAACAGGACCATCTACAAACCAAAGAGAATACTGGGTGTATTCACCAAGGTTTGAATTGGCCATAAATATAGGTTTAAGACCAAAATGTAACTTTTTTATACCTTCCACGAATTCCAAAATGGATTCTCAACAGGCGTAAATATATTTTATACTGCAGATTTATCCACCACGAGTGCAAAGAAATCTACTGTAGCAAATCCCACTCAGAGGATGGAAAGTGAACGTTCCAAGGAGGAATGTGCCTTGGGAGTTTTGAAATGCCCACAAACACGTGTGTTTCTGGGCATTCTCTAACTCTCATCTAATTGGGTACCACCTTGAATTTTTTTTTTTTTCGGAGTTTTGTATAGCGCGAACAAGACCCAAACATAGGGTAACAGAGCGCTTCACAGTAAAGAGTAAAACAAATTCAAGACAGTTTAGTAGGGTCCTAGACAGAATTAAATCAGGCACATATGAAGAACGGATAGGTACAATACGATAAACATGTTAAGAAGACATGGTACTTCAGTTCCGGGCATTAATGCAAATTTAAGTACAATCAAATCTTATTTGTCAAGGTAGTCTACACAAGGAATCATAGAGATGAGTTTAGAATAGCGGGCCAGGTAAGAAGTAAGCAGAGATGTACAGGATGGTAGAACTTCCTCAGGAAACAGTGATTGAAGTAGTGTGGAGAGTCATTCAAGAGAGGGGCAAGTCGAAAGGAGATCAGTTGAAGTATAATGAGTTAAGGTGGGTGGGGAATGCTAAGGATTTAAGGGAGAAATTCTCTCATCAGAAAGGTTTTAGTTTCCATTTTGAATGTTGACGAAGAAGAGATTCTTCTGATACTCGGGGGGAGAGAGTTCCAAATTCTTGGTGCAGCTCCGGAGAATGCTCTATCAAATGTTTTTTTCTTGCTGAAGCAGGAAGGTTTTAAGAGCAGATTGTCGGAGCTCCTAGTGAGTCTGTTTCCACCTGAAAGCGTAAGTTTCTGGGCTATGTATTGGGGTGTCTTGTAGTGTAAGGGCTTTATGAGTGATGCAGGCCATCTTTAGCTGTATTCTCGCTTCGTAAGGTAGCCAGTTGAGTGCTTTCAGGTGTGGCGAGATGTGGTCAAATTTTCTAGAACCTGTTAAGAGTCTTGCAGCTGCGTGGAGGCAAGCTTTTAAAGGGGCTGTGGAGATCTTGGGAAGACCCGATAGCGTTGTACATCTGTATTCCAGCCTCAAGATGACTAACGCCTGAACTGCAGTTTTGAGGTCCGGGGTCTCGATGAATGGTTTCATTTTTCTGAGATAGCTGAGGTGATAACGGGCATTTTTAGCTAGCATGTTGATGTTTGTTTGCATGTTTAGGTTCTTATCCAGCGTGATTCCAAGTGATTTGGTGGAGTTCACTAGGATCGGGGTACAGTTTAGAGCAGTGATCATCTTGGTCCAGTCCATCAACTTCTCAGATTTTTTGGGGGGGGTGGAATTAGAAGGAATTCAGTTTTTTGCGAGTTTAGCTTAAGGTGGTTGGTGGTTAGCCAGTGGACTGTCTTTTCAAGAGCATGATTCTTCAATTTGATCTCTTCAAGGGAGGTGACCTTGATGTACAACTGTGTGTCATCTGCGTACATATGGAAGGAGATATTCGACTGCTGTAGTAAATCAGTTAGGGGTTCGACGTTGAGGTTGAATAGCGCAGGTGATAAGGTAGAGCCTTCTGGTACTCCTAAAAGATTAGGAGATGGAGGAGATAGATTCTTGTTCACCATAAACCTTTGTGTCCTGTTTTCCAAGAAGGATTTGAACCATTGAAGGACTGTGCCTGATAATACCATCCTGTTTTCTAGCCTCTCTAGAATTTTGCAATGATTAACAGTATCGAAGGCGGAAGAGAAGTCGAGCAGCACTAGCAGACAAGTTTCATTCCGGTCGAGTGCGAGTAGGGCGTCGTCTACAATGTGTAGAATAGCCGTTTCGGTGCTGTGTCCAGGTCTGAATCCAGATTGGCAGTCGTCCAGAAGCTTGAAATTTGTGATGTGTTGGTTTGTTGTTGAACACATTTTTCCAAGACCTTGGCTAGAATGGGAATGTTGGTTATTGGTCGGAAGTTATTTGGGTCAGAGGGGTTATCTGAAGGTTTTTTCAGTATGGGGGTGACGACCAATTTTTAGGCAATTCGGGATGGATCCTTGCGAGAGCGAAGAATTGATGATTTTGGTCCAGAGAGGGGTAATGATGTGGTATAAAGGAGATAGGCAATTAGAGGAGAGAGGGTCATTGAAGTGGTTGTTGGGTTTGATAGTCGATAAAGTTTTTGAAATATCATTGAAATCGTAAAGCTTAAAGGATGACCATAGAGCATTATTTTTGGGCGATGTCAAAATAAGTTGGATTAGATCATCGGCTTGATGTTTCTGTGGAGTAGCTGAGTTGATTGCGGCCGTCTGAAGCTCATTCTGTAATGCGTTGGCTTTGGCTGTGAAGAAAGAAGAAAATTCTTCACTGCTTAGCTGCAACTTTGAGGTCAAGAGTGCAGATTTGGCCAGTTTGTGTGATTGTTGTTTTAAGATGTCGAATAGTTTCTTCGGTCTGTTTTTAGCATTGTCAAGTTCCGAGAGAAAGAAGTCTTTTTTATATTTTAGAATACGTTTGTTGTAGGAGTTTCTGGATTTTCTTAGCAGTTTGAGATGAGGGGAGGAGGGATGTTGTCTCCATATCTATTCAGTTAGTCTCAGTTTGCACCTTTCTTCGTTAAGGGCTTTGTTGAACCACAGGTTTTTGTCTTTGGAGGTCATTACGATGGCGGGCGGAGAAAGTCTGCCCGCCACCGCAGCGGAATGCGTGACCGTCCGCAAGGGGTGCGGCGGTCCCGCACCCGATATTACGATGCCACCGTGGCGGTGGCAAGCCCTATTCACATCATTGTGGCGGGAGGTGCTCACCGCACCGCCCGCCACAATGCTGTGAATGCACGTCGTGCATTTGCATGCACAACGTGACAGGCACCGCGCAGTGCCTGCCACCTTGTGCATACAAATGCAGGGGGGTACCACAGGTACCACCCATGTGCACCCCCCACCCCACCAACATCCTGGGGGCCCGCAACAGGCCCCCAAATGCAAAGACCGCATGCCTTTCCATGGCGGCAACGCCACCATGGAAAGGCTGATCTCCGCTGGCATCATAATATGGATGGCGGTGTCTTGGAGACACCACCACCATATTATCCCTGTTTTCCGCCGGTCGACGAGTCGACCGGCGGAAAAGCGGCAGACGGTCTTTCCGTCCGCCACGGACCCCCCAGCCATCATAATATGGCGGGGGGTCTTTGCTTTATGGATGGCGGGCGGATCACCCCGTCGGGCTGGCGGTGACTACCGCCGGCCCAGCGGGGGCGATCCGCCCGCCATCATAATGACCCCCTTTGTTTGGAATTCTTTTGAGTTTAGGTGGGGCTAGGTGGTCAATTAGTTTGGTCATCGTGGAGTTGTAATGATCCGTGAGTTCATTGACATTGGATAAGTTATTGGGAGGAAGGAGTTCTTTCTCGCAGTAGGTAGCTAGATTATCCCAGTTCAGGTTTTTAGTGTCTCTGATCCACTGTCGGGGCATGAGTTGCTGTGTGGAAGGTGTTCTTTTTGTGGCGGGTATTTGGAAGGTGATAATATGATGGTCTGACCAATCGCACGGGATGATCGAGATAGATTCAACGGGCCCGATTCACAAAAGTAATCTGAGACAAAATCCTAACTTTACGACTTTTGGTATTCACAAAAGGCATTTAGGAGTAGTAAAGTTATGATTTTGTCTTAAGTTTGTCTTAAGTTTTGGTCTTAAGACAAAATCCTAACTTAAGTTAAACTTAAGTTAGGATTTTTTCTTAAGACCAAAACTTAAGACAAACTTAAGACAAAATCATAACTTAAGTTTAACTTAAGTTAGGATTTTGTCTTAAGACCAAAACTTAAGACAAACTTAAGACAAAATCATAACTTTACTACTCCTAAATGCCTTTTGTGAATACCGAAAGTCGTAAAGTTAGGATTTTGTCTCAGATTACTTTTGTGAATCGGGCCCAACCAGTTTTTCTTTGGAGATGATCCAGTCCAGAGTAGCACCTTTGGAATGAGTTGGTAGTGAGCAGGCTTGGATCAGGGAATGGTCTGCTAGGAAGATTTTGATGGCATTGACCTGCTTATCAAGGGGATCGTCCCAGTGAAGATTGAAGTCCCCTAGGAATAAGTCATTGGAGTGAGGGGTAGAGTTTATAGTAATGCTTTCCATTATTTGGTCAATGAATAAGGCGTTTTGACCTGGTGGGTGGTAAAATATATGGTGTTTGTAGGGATGGTTATCTGAAGATTTTATGGAGAGCCTGAGGTATTCGCAGGATTCAAGGGGTTCGGCGTGAAACTTCGAGATAGGGATGTTGGATCAGTGAATAACAGCGACACCTCCACCCATTTTATGTAGTCTGTCTAATCTTATAATGTTGTAGTCAGGGGGGACAAGGATGTCTAGGCATGGCGAGGATGATTCGGTAAGCCATGATTCCGTTAGGATGGTTATGTCCACTTTATGGTTCAGGATGAGGTCTGCGATGTCAGAGACGTGTTTTATGGCAGAGCGGCAATTGAGTAGGAGGCAGGAGATCTGAGTCGATACGTTTCTGAGAGCAAGATCATGGGTATCGGGGGCCAAGGTTACTCTTTGTAGGTTGTTAGGGTTTATCTTTCTGATATTCGGCTGTGAGTTTCTGTTCGGATTAATGGGGACTGGGAGAATGGAGAACTCATCCTTATTAGTGAGGGGACAAAGAGTAGACTCGTAGGAGAGTAGTAAGGTTTGGATTTCAGAGTCAGTTAGTAGTTGTAGTGTTTGCGTGTACGGTATGTCCGTTTTGACAGAGGAAGGGGGATGGAGTGAGTGTTGCAGTTGGCTGCGGTTAAAGATAGATGAAGATGTTCAATTTTAGAGAGAGAATGTTCAGAGAGTAGTAGTATATTTTTGATTTCTAAGATAACGTTTTGTAGGTTCCGGTATGTCATGTCCGTCTGGGTTCTGAGTGTGTCTAGTTCCGAGTGGAATGAGGGGGAAGGAAGGAGCGGCGTGCAAGCAAGGCTGGAGTTAGGAATGCTGGGAAGTTTGGTGACTGTGTTTACAGTAAGGTAGGTTTGTGTGGTAGGTATGGTGGAGGTCCTAGATGAATAGGGTAGAGGGTTTTTTTTACGATTCGCTACCAAGGTCTCATTGTTGAGTGAGCTACGGGAGGTCAAGGAGGGGTTGAGGGGGGGGAGCCGGTATTAGCAATGGGGCTGGGGGCATGGTAAGGGATAGATGAGGGTCCTGAGATGTGTACTAAAGGCGGTGGGTTGCTGTTGATATTTTCGGGGATTCTGGGTGGGGGTGTGGGTTGCTGAGATAGCAGAGAGATAGAGGGAATAGATTGGTCCAAGAGGACTACAGGTGGTGTGTTGGTGAGAGCATTATCTCCGATATGAAGTGGGTGATGGGAGTAATTGAAGAAGTGAGCTTTTAGTATGGAGAAGTATTTGTCGAATTGTTCTAAGTCTTTGTTGGCTGCTTGGATAAGAACAGTGCCATTTTTGTAGGAGGTTATGTTTAGGTTGGCTGTAAGGTTTTGTGAGGGTGCAGTTGTAATCTTGGTTCCATAAAGGAAAATGTTCTGAGTTACTCCAGGCAAGTGCTGGGATTATTCCCCTTCCAGGATGAAAACAGGAAATGATAAGGTGCTGGGGGTGTTGGGAAAGTGCTGCCTTCTAGGGGAAAAATATTTATCTCATTGGAGAAAAAATGTGCATCTGCTGTTGAGGCTCCTATTGCTGCTGTGCAGAATTCTGCACTAGAGGGCCCCAAGGTAGAATGTACCCCGGCCCTCATTCTTTTCCAGACTTTTTGGGGCCTCCTCTTGTTCCCTTTCTCGCTAAGGTGTTCATAGTACAGATTCTAAATTATAAGCCGTATGTGAGGTAATCTAAAACATTTGCTTTCCCCTTGGGTCACAGTCATTGGCATATTTTGAGTAACATAAACTGTGCTACTGCGCGGGATTCCACATATGCAGGCAGGAGCCCCGTATAATGCAAGGCCAGCTTTGCAGAAATTTGTCAACAAAGAACATATTCTTGCACGTTTGGCTGAAGAAGTGTCCTTTCAGTCTCCTGTACCGCAACAAAAAGTGTGCCCTTCATAAAAACACAAGGCCTGAAATAATTGTTTATGTTGCACACCATTTGTTTAACACTCGCTTGCACTATGACTAAGACTTTGGTGCATTTTATTTTTTTACAATAATGTACAGTCCGTATAGATTGAGAAGAGGTCAGGAAAAAGACAGCAGCTTGCATTTAGCCAGCAATATGGTCTATTTTCTGTCTGTATTGATGCCAACTTGCCCTTTCTTTGCCCTCTATTTCTTTTGTTAGCTTGAGATAAATTGGCTCTCTGAGTCTCAGTTTAGCAAAGTTATCTGCTTCTCCCCTGTTGCCTTCATCCACCCTGATGTTTGCTTCTCACAGCAAGAAGTCATGTCATTCTTTAACACGCAGGTCTCTAAAAATCCACTGAGCAGGGTGTTTAGAGACATGTTATTGACAAATGACCTTGGTCAAACCTTTAGCGAGATAACTTTGACACATGGCTTTCCTGCTTCAATCCATGCTGATCGGCTGGTTTTTTCCATATCTTTTGTTTGACTGTGTTTTTTATTTTCATTTATCAAAAAATGCAGCATAGTAGACGTCTCATAATTCATAATGACATTTTCAAATAATAGTTAATCAATTTACAAAAACAAATCCATTATAAAGCCTATAAAAGATTGATAATACATATATTGACAATATTTGTGAATGGAATAGTTGCAGACAAATATTAAAATGATCGCTGATGCCAGTGATCTTTGTTTTCTCTTAACTCGTGTTTCGGCTGGAAAAGCTCAAGACCGAATGAACCCAATTCTGCCAGATTTTAATAAAACATTTACTAGCACCTACTCTTTTCGCATATACATTTTCGTGATTATTCACTTTGTACATCTTGCTTTGACATTGAGATATGGTGGGCACATTTGTAGACTTACAAATCGCTAATATTAAAGACTTTGCTACTAATGTAGCTATGAAACAAAGCTGATTCAATTCGGTAGGGAGACTATTAGGACTTGACGGGGTGCCGAAAAGGGCCCTCAGGGAGTCCGGTGGAATCACTCGACCCATTCAAATGCTTATTTCCATAAAAATACTAGTGCAAAATACGTTCAGTTTAGGGCAAGTAATTATCATATGTAACCAATTCCCTGGCTGTCATCTACATCTAAACCATCAGGTGTCAACACCTCTATAGATTTTTTTCAATTTTTTGTGGAGTGTAATACAGCATTACCCCCAGGTCCCTTATGTCCTCGTCCCATTCATTACTAAGTGGAGATAACCATCTCCCGACAGAAAAAAAGATCAGAAGAATGCTGGGACACTAACCCCGCCCCTCCCACCGGGAGTACATAAGGGGTACTTACCCAGCATTCCGCCTGTTCTTTTTTTCTGTCTGTCGACAGAATGGTCTGGATGCTGGTGCTGCTCCTGCTGGGCTGGGGTGGCGTGCACCTCTTCTCTCCTCCCCCCGCCCGACTGCCTGGCTTTGCGGGCGGGGGTTGTTTGTTGCTCTGCCTCCCGGCCTGCCGGGCTTGCTGGGAGGCAGGGCTGTTCCTGGCTGGACTCCTGTTTGCCGGCCCTTTGCGGCTGGTGCGCCGCCTCCCGGTTGCTTCCGGGTCACTGTGCTCGTCTTCCTGTGACCTGGCCGGGTGGACGTCGAGCTGCGCTGGCTCCCGTGGGTCTGGCTGGATGTTGGAGTGGGGGCCTTGTTTCTGTTGGTGTTTTGGCCCTCCCTCGGGTGAGTACCGCGTAGCGGTGTTTCTCTTTCCTGCTCTGGGTCTCTGTACAGTGGGCTCCAGTGGCACGATCGGTTAGCACTCCGTACTTGTGCAGTAGTGCTTGCACTGTGCCATGCCGGGGTTGTGGAGTTCGTGCCTCACCTGGAGCAGCTGAGTGGTTTTTCATTCTCCTTTTCACTGACAGTGAAGTTTATACTCTCGAATTCAGGTCGGCCCTTGCTTGAGTTTCTTTGTTTTTTCAGGATCTTCGTGTCCGGCTCCTCCGGGTGCCACCGATTAGCGTTTCCTATGCGATGCTCCCTATGATGTGGCGTCTCTCCGCCTTCCTTCCTCCTGACGCTGCTGTGCTGAGTGCCATTGATTTGGGTTACTACGCACATCTGTTATTCTGCGTCACAATGCCCACATGTGAATGTGTGCTTTCTGTCAGCCCGCCAGATGGCTCGGTGCGTTGCTCGGCCCCTGTGTTCTGCAGTTCACGAGTCTGGGCCCTGGCACGGTCGGCGACCTCGCATGTCGGTCTGCGGTGTTTCCTGCAGAGTGCTGTTTTGTCTTTTTTCTCTTCCCCTTCCCCCCCGGGCCTCTGTCTTGGCTGGTTGGGGGTGTGCTGCTGCCGGCTTCTTCCCAGGAGTCTGCGCTACTGCTTGAGGCGCCTGCTGCTTTCCGGGCTGGGTCTTTGTGGACTGCTACGCCCGGCTCGGCTTTTGTGGCTGCCCTGCCGTTTCTGCAGTGGATTCACATTGCTGGTCTTTCACTGGTATTGCTGCTGGTCTCGGCTGTCATGGGGGTTGGTCTGGGTGCCCCGCTGACGCCGGGCGTGTTGCGCTGCGCTGTTGGGGTTTTGGCGCTTCTTTGGATGCCCGTGGTGGTTGGTTTCCTTTTGCCACGTTCCGTTGGGTCTTCGTGTCCCTGCGCTCGTCCTCGGCTGTCTTTCCCGGGTCAGGGGTACTTTGGGATTTGTTGTGCTCTTCCCGGGCCTGGATGCTCCGGGGAGCCGTTGCCGGGGCTCGGTTTTCGTCTTCTGTCGGTCTGTGGGGCTCCCTCAGTTCGGCTTCGGGTCTGGTTCCGTTGCTGTGGTTTGTTTCCTTTACGGAGTCCTCACCTGTCCCTCGCATGCTTTGTTCTTGTTCTGTGTGGGGGCAGGTTTCCTGCAGTTTCGCTCCTGTTGGCGTTTTTTTGGGCACGCTGGGGTGGCCTGCTGTTCTTCTGCTCCTGGGCAGGTTGGGGCGGTCGCGTTCCGTCTTCTGGGCCCTAGGTCGGGGTTGTTTGTCTCCCTGGCCGGCTGTTTGTTGGTTTGTGTGTTGGGCTTGTTCCTTGCTCACACTGCGGGCTCGTCTCTCACTGGGCTGCCTTGCGTGGTTGTTCTGTGTGGGTTTTTCGTTGCGGGGGTGGGGGGTGCTTGTTTGTGGGTGCCTCCCCTCCTGTCTACCGCGGTTCTTCTCCCCTGCGGCCCTGTTCTTTTGTCGGCTGTCCGTTTGTTGGCGTGCTGTCTTCGTGCTGTGGCCAGGTTGTCTTTTCTTGACTGGCCCCCCGGTGTTGCCGGTCTGTGGGCGCCTGGTCTCTTCTGCTCTCGGCCCTGGCCTGGCCTTGGCGTTCCCGGTGTCTCTGGGGTGGTGCTCTGGGCCCCAGTTCCTCTTGTTGGCTTCGGTGGGTCTCTGCCCGTTGCTTCTCCTGGCGGATGTGCCTGTGTGGCTGTGGTGCTAGTTGTTGTCCCTGTCATCCTGCTGCTGTCCTGGCTCTCGTGGTTCCGTGCCATGTCGCTTTGCCTGCGCTTCGGCCTGGCTCTTCTTGGCGCACTGGTTTCTGCTGCGTTTTTTTGCCCTGGTTGTCTGCTGGCCCTTCCGTTCGGGCGGGTTGCTGGGGTTCCTTGGCTGTGTCCTGTGCCTCGGGGTTGCTGGTCCTGGCCTCCGGTGTTTTGCCTGCGGCCTTTGCTCCCTGGGGGCGGCTTCTCTCCTGGTTGGGGGTTGTCCGCCTGGGTTTCCGGTTGGGGTTGTTTCCTCTTTTCTGCTTCCCCGGGCTGCTGACGGACACTGTGTTGCTGGTCTGGCCCCCTTTCTGGGTCTGTCCCTCTTGCCGGTGTGATTTGGGGGGGCACTGGTCGGCCCTCTCTGGTCCCCGCTGCTGAGTTGGGTTCTGGCCACTTCGCCTACTCTGGTGCCTGGGTTGCTTCTTGCTTCCCCTGGGGTGTCTGGTGTTTGGCCTCTTGGCTAGTGGCTGTGCTTCTGCCTTCGGCTTTTCCTCACTGCTTCCTCTGGGCTCGTCTGGTGTCCGTGGTGCTTCTGGGTGGGCGTTGCTTGTTGCCTGGTTGGATTTCCGGGTTCTGTTGGCCTCCGCTGGGTCTCTTCTGGCCTGCGGTGTTCTTCCCCGGCTTGGTTCGCTGTGGAGGGGGTGCTTGTCCCTGCCCTTTCTGGTGTTTCTTTTGGCCGGGGTTGTGCCGCCGCTTTCCCTGTCCGGGGGGCGTGTTTCGGTCTCTCCTGGTCTGCTGGCTTGCGGCTGCTTCTGCTTGGCCTTCGGCGGTGACTCTTTGTGGTTGCCTTCCACCTTCCTCCCTGTTGGCTCCGGTTCTTGGCTGGTCTGCTGGTTTCCCTTTGGTTCGGCCTGCTCGGCGTTGCCTGGGTGCGCTCTTGCTGCGGTCCTGGGCTGCTTGCTGGGGCTGTGTTGGGGGTTCGTTGTGTGGCCTGCCACTTCTTTGCTGGTGTCTTTCTGCCTGTGGGGTGGCTAATCCCTCTGCTGTCGGGTTCTGGTCCTTGCGGGTGTTGTGTGCTCCTGCCTTTGTGGCCTCTTGGCTCTGGCTGGGCCTGTTGAGGTCTGTCCCCCGCTCCTGTTTTTCCCCTGCTCTGGGGTTTCGTTTGGGCGGCGCCGGGGCTGGTTGCTCTCTGGCCTGTGCTCTGCTGGGGCCTTCCCTTCTTTGGCCTTCCCCCGGTTCTGGGTTGGGCCTTCGGGTTCTTCTGGTCGGACGGGTTGCTCGGCTTTGGCTTCCCGGCTGCGGTGTCCTCTGTTGTCGTTTTTCTGCTCTGGGGGTTTCTCCCCTGCTCGGGCCCTGCCTTGGGCCGTGCTGGGCCGTGGGGTTTGGTTTTTGTGCCTTCCGCCCTGGCTTCTGTTGCTTCTGTGGTCGGGTTCTTTTTTTGGTGTTGCCTCTCCTCTGGTGAGTTGGGGTTTCCGTGCTGTGTTGTTCGGGCCTGTCCCTCTCCTTTGGGGCCTTTCTGGGTTGTTGGCCCTCGGTCTTTGCTGACCTTTGTGTTTTTTGCCTCGGCCTTCTGCTCTGCTGGTGTTGGCTGCCTTGGGGTTCCCTTGCTCTGGTCTTGGGTTCTCTGGGTCGTTTGCCCGTTCCGTTCCTCTCCTTCTCAGTTGTTTGGGGTGTGCCTTCTTCGGGCTGTGGCTTCCTGCTCCGGTTTCGCTGGTTTGCGGTTGAGGTGTTCTGCTGGGGCTGTGTTCTTAGGTTCATGTGTTCCTCTTGTTCCCTTTTCTTCTTTGTTTTCCCGGGTCTCGTTGTCCTGGTTGGTTGCCCTTGTCGGTTCCTGCTGTTTGGGCTTCCTGGTGGTTCTGGTTCCCTTGGTGCCTTGTTTCCTGGTCGGTTTTTCGTCCTGTGGGGTTCTGGTCCCTGATGGGTCTGCTCCCTTCTGGCTCTTGGGGCCTGGTGGGTTGGCTTCCGGGTGTTTGTTCCTCTTTCCCCGGTGCCTTGGCTTTCCTCTTTCCCTGTCCGTGGGCTGTCTCGCCTTCCGGGCTGGGTGCTGTTGGGCTGTCGGCTGGCTCTCTGGGGCCGGGTCGTTGATCTGGCGTTGGTTCTCTGTGCCTGGGTGTGGCTCCGGTCTGGCTTGCTGGCCTGGTGGCTCTTGACCTTCCTCTTTGGGTGGCCTCCTCGCTGTTTTGTTCTTTCTTGCCTCGGTTGGCTTATGGGTCCGTGCTCTCCTCTTCTCTGGTTGGCTGTGGGGTGTTCCTGCTGTGGGCTGGTTGTCCCCTGTGGGTTGTCGGGCTGGTCTTCTGGCTGTTCTCCCGTTGTTTGGTTGGGTGCGTCCCAGCTTGGTGGGCTCCCTCGTGTCTGGGTACTCTGCCTGGGGTTTTCGCCGGTTCTGCCTGTTGCTTCCTGCAGTGGCTGCCTTGGTGTGGTTTCCTGGGTTGGCTTCTGTTTTGTTTG
Source organism: Calotriton arnoldi (assembly GCA_963921515.1). Classification (NCBI taxonomy): domain Eukaryota; kingdom Metazoa; phylum Chordata; class Amphibia; order Caudata; family Salamandridae; genus Calotriton; species Calotriton arnoldi. The sequence goes on along the minus strand of CAWUFW010004342.1, from coordinate 496,240 downwards.
GGAAGGCCGGCTTTTCTGCTTTGGTATTCTCCACTTAGTAATGAATGGGACGAGGACAGAAGGGACCTGGGGGTAATGCTCTATTACTTACCGGTAATCTTCATTACTCCGGGTCCCGTTGTCCTCGTCCCATTCATACGCCCCGCCCTCCCTCCCGGACGGCCGGCCTTCCTGTTGTGGGCTTGGTTGTTCAGGCGGAATGCTGGGTAAGTACCCTTATGTACTCCCGGTGGGAGGGGCGGGGTTAGTGTCCCAGCATTCTTCTGATCTTTTTTTCTGTCGGGAGATGGTTATCTCCACTTAGTATTGAATGGGACGAGGACAACGGGACCCGGAGTAATGAAGATTACCGGTAAGTAATAGAGCATCCCTTTACAATAGAAAGCCAGACGCTTAAAATTGGCCGCACAAATGACTTTCCTACTGACCTGATAGCAATAATCCCAATGTACCTCATCTTTCTCTATCGGATTACAAGAGCATAAATACTGTTTTTGAGTGAAACTAAAAAAGAGAAATGGAATAATTGATGGATTCTCGTGGTTAAGCATTTGCCATGTAATAAACTGATTATTTCGAAATAAATCTCCTAATCTTCGAAAGCCTAAAATTGTCCAATGGCTAAGCGTAGAACGGGCAAGGTTTAAACCGAGGCCGGGACAACAATCTAGTTTTATTTGTGAGTGAAAATATGGAATGTTATATTCCGATAGAATTAAAACGTTCAACTATTATTCGATGCGTCTTATAGCGAGTACGCATTGGTAGTCTAGGTATCATTAAGAAAGAGAAAGGATCAGTTCTAGCCACTTTTAGCATGTTATACAGATAATAATTATCCTCTCCGGCTGTTTTTTTAAGTGAAAGTTAGCCAGTTTAACAAAGCTGCTTGATAATAAGTTTTAAAGCGGGAAAGAGCCAAACCTCCCTGCTCTTGAGTTAGATAAAGCACCGAAAGCTTAATCCTCCTCAGTCGTTAACCTTGCGAAATAAATGTGCGGATATATGCTTCTATGGCCTCGAAAAATGATTTGGTAATTTTGATTGGCACATTTGAGAAAGCAAATAAAACAGGGGTAACAAATTCATTTTAATTAATGAGATCCGTCCAATAATTGTAAAAGGAATTTTGTCTCATTGTTTACTTATAGTACGGGTTTTAACTAATAGGGATGCGTAATTTAAAGCGTATAAATCACTAAAATTTGAGGTCACCGTAATCCCCAAATATCTAATAGGACGTTCAGTACGGAATGTCGTACACATAGATGCTGGAAGTATCTCAGGGAAACTATTAAATAATGAAGCTTCAGATTTCATTTGATTAATTTTGTAGCCACCAATAGCTGTAAACTCAGGGGCAGATTTACGAGCCCCCTGCGCCACCAGTACGTCACTTTTCGTGACGTACTGGTGGCGCAGGGGGCTGCTCCATATTTACAAGGAGAGGAAAAGCCACCCTGCGTGACTTTTCCTCTCCTTGTAAATACGGCCCCTTCACACGCAGCACTTTGCGGTGAAGGGGCGTTCCAAGGGTGTTGCTGTGGGTGTTCCCACGCAACACTCATGGAACAAGACACATCTCCAGAATTACGAGAAATCGTAACTCTGGAGATGCGTCTGAAAGCTACGCCACCCTAGAGGTGGCGTAGCGAGGCGCACCGAGGAGATTTCTCCTCGTTTTCCTCTTCAATGCGTGCTGCATTCTGCAGCACGCATTGAAAGAGGAAAATGGTTGTAGTGATTGTTTTTGTGCAGGAAGGTGCCCCTTCCTGCACAAAAACAATCTTCCCACGACGCAGGCATCCTTGCACCATGGTGCAAGGGTGCCTGCGCCGGCGCATGGCTGCAGTTTGTGCGCCAGCGCAGGGGGAAGCACAAGGACGCAACATATTCTTGTAAATATGTCGCATCCCTGTGCTTCAAAACTAACGCAGCGCAGCAAAATGACTTGCTGTACCCCGCTGCGTTAGTTCAACGTAAATCTGCCCCTACGTACTTTTATTAAAAGCTTGCTGAATATTCTCCTCATTCACAGCTAAGTATAGAACGATACCATCAGCATAAAGTTTACATTTTAGAGCGCCAGTGAGTGGTGGTTTAATGGTTTGATCTTGACAAATAGCACAAGCTAATGGTTCTATAAATAGTGCAAATAAAATAGGGGACAAGGGGTACTTCTGACGTGTGCCACGTTTAATTACTATGTCCCCAGCCAACAAGTTACTGATAATTATAGTGGCCTTAGCCCCAGAGTATAATGTTTTCACCAGGTGCAGAAAGTTCAGTGGAAATGCAGATTTATAAAGGATTGCAAAAAGCACTTCCCATTCAACTAAATCAAATGCTTTTTCTGCGTCAAGCATTATAGCAATAGCTTTAATATTTGGATTGTACCAAAACGTTTGTATTAGAGGTGATAAAACTCCCAGGAAGTAAGCCGTTTTGATCCCTGTGAACGCTAGACGATGGTACTGCTGCAACCCTGTTTGCCATGATTTTAGTGCATAACTTGTAATCACTGTTAAGGAGGCTAATGGGGTGGTATGAGTTTGGATCCGTCTCTGATTTATCTTTTTTTAGGAAACTAACCACTACTCATTCAGTGAAAGAGCTGGGAACAATACACCCCTGAAGAATCTGATTAAATAAATGAACAAGAAAAGGGGCCAATTGTTGTTATATATTTCTGCAGGTAGTCCGTCCTTACCACTGGCTTTAGCATTGGGTAGTGACTTGATCGTTAGTTGTACCCCCGTCAATGTTATTGGTTTTATCATTGAATTAGCCTGCTCAGAAGTAAAAGTCAGAACTTGAATACCCCCTAGCCATTCCTTAATCACCTCAGAGGATCTACCATGGGAATCGGTGTATATTCTAGCATAATGTTGATAAAATGTCTGAGCCACCTCAGCAGGATGTGTTCCAATTGTTTTACTCAAAGGGTCATATATTGCTTTAATAATATCCATATTAGCTCTGCGCTACGCAGACCAATCAAGCAAGATATTTCCCTATAAATTCACTTCACTCATATCTTTGCTGGAGGTATGATGAATGTTTCAGTATTTCTTTTGCAATAAAAAATTTGCGATAGTTATATTTAACTTCTGCTAACGCTGTCTGCGTATTTGTATTAGGGGCCGATATATATGCTTTTGTGGCTTCGTCCACTTTCTCACATCATTTAGCACATGTTGTACTTTCTCCTCCTGTCTTCGAGTGGTCAAATAGGAAATGACTTGACCTCTGAAATTTGCTTTTAAAGCTACCCATACAAAAGAATCTGAAGCAGAGTCTATGTTAAAATAAAAAAATTCTTCCAAATTGCTCTTCATCAGCTCCACCCAACCATCATCATCTAGAAGTGCTTTATTAAAACTCCATCTTGTTTGCTATGGAGATGATGCTGCGAAAGGGATTATTAAGCTAAACAAAGAATGGTCGGAGAATGCATTATTCAATATGTCTGCTTCTTCCCATTCCAGTGCGTGAGATACTAAAAAAAATCTATATGCGATGCAGTGCCATAACGCTTACAGTGACATGTATATTAGCGTAATGATCCATTATGTGCACGCCAAGGGTCTATAAGAGCAGAATTATTAATTAAAGTACGTAGGGCGCTTATGGATTTAGACTTATTTTGCTGCTTATTTAGGCGCGACGTGTCAAGTGACAAATCCTGAATCAGATTAAAGTACCCCCATTATAAGATTGTCTGTCTCATGTTTTAAAGAAGAGTGAAGATCTTTTAAAGCTGAGGGTGAGTCATCAATTGACCCATAATAGCTTATTAGGTTATATGCTTCCTTTTCAATTTGGATTTTGACCAGAGTCCATCTAGCTCCCAGTTCTCGCACTACTTTAAGGATTTCAGACTGAGCTGAGCAAGTAATCAGCACTGCTACTCCCCGATGTGAAGACTGAGATGAAGCAAAATATGCATGAGGGGAGTAGTGGAGAGCCACTAAAAGACGGGCAGTCTGGGCCAAAGGGCCCCTAGCCCAGTTAGGATCTAGGCCATGGGCCCGTGGCTCTCGATGTACCCCGACAAGGAAGCAGTGTTGCAGTTACAGTGGGGATTCATCGAAGGTTTCTAGGTAGGATACCAAGGTCCACGGGGGCGTAGATGGGTGGACAACTTTAAATCAGCTAAAGAATTGCCAAAGGTGGTAGCAGCGAAATTGAGAAAGGAGGTGCAGGAAGGCAGGATCGCTGGCCCATTCACAGACTGGCCCTTGGAGAATTTGATAATTTCACCTTTGGGGGTGGTGCATAATTAAGAGCCCGGGGAGTTCAGAATGATTCACCACTTATCTTGGCCGGAGGGTGGGTCCGTCAATGATTTCATTGCAGAAGAGGACTATAGGGTACTTTATGCCTCCATGGATGATGCCATCCGCTTGGTGAAAGCATGTGGGCAGGGAGCGGAAATGACGAAGTGCGACATCAAATCTGCCCGCTTGCTGCCCATACACCCGGAGGATTTTCTACTACTAGGAATGCAATTTGAAGGGGCCATATACGTGGACAAAGTTTTGCCGATGGGCTGCGCGATTTCCTGTGCCCTGTTTGGAACGTTCCGCTTCTTTTCTTGCAGTGGGTCTTCACATAGAGTAGCTGTCACCGGGGGGTGTCTCATTACCTGGACGATTTCTTGTTCATAGGGAAGGGAGCCTCCGGGGACTGCGCGAGGGCATTACATCAATTTGAAGGACTGGTACAAGTTTTCGGGGTGCCTTTGGCGCCAGAGAAAACGGCTGGGCCCCTGTGCAGGCTGACCTTTTTGGGTATTGGGTTGGACTAGGTACATTGGATGGCGAGGCTGCCTAGAGAAAAAGTGGAGGAAATTCAGGCCTTTTTGTTACAAGTGGTGGGCGAGAGGAAGATTGAGTTGAGAGCGGTGCAGAAGCTGCTGGGCTTCCTGAATTTTGCATGCAGAGTGGTGAGAGCGGGGAGAACGTTTTGCCGGCGCATAGGCATGGCTATGTCAGGAGCAGTGCTGCCTCACCACAGAGTGAGGGTTTCGATGGGGGTCAGGGCAGATTTGGGGGTGTGGCAGACGTTTTTGGCTGATTTCAATGGTGTGTCATTGGATTTCGTGGAAGAAAACAGTCGGGCAGGCGCAAAGTTTTTCGGATGCAGCAGGAGCTTCGGGTTTTGGACTGTTTTGGGGCGGACGCTGGTGCGCAGAGAAGTGACCGGCACATTGGTTGAGGCAAGGGCATTGGCCGTTTGGGGGACTCAACTAGAGAATCGGACGGGGCTCTTCCATGTGGATAACATGACAGTGGTGGAACTAGTGAACAGGCAGAAAGCAAGAGACTTGAAGGTGCTGCTGCTATTGCAACGTTTTATGCTAATGTGTTTAAGGCTGAATGTTGCGTTTCATGCAAAGCATGTACCAGGGGCCAGCTTTGACATCATCGATGCATTGTCTCATTCGCAGTGGCAGCTATTCCGCGGACTGGCGCCTGGAACGGGCAAATGCAAGACAGAGCTACCGGACGACATCTGGGCCTGGGGGGAGTGAGAGTGATAGGCCTGGTCGAGAGGTCTTTGGCGGAAACCACAAGATGGAGCTACAGGCTGGCGTGGGCCGAATTTGGGGAGTTCATGGGTCAATCAGGGGTTGAACTGAGCCGCGCGCGTCAGAACACTGAGCAGGGAGTGTTGAGTTTTGTTTTACGTTGCATGGATAAAGGTATATGGCAGACAACAATAGTGGGGAAGTTGGCAGGGATATCGTTTTACAGTAAGTTATACTTAGGATTTGATCCCGCCAAGGATTTGAGCAGAATGCTGAAAGGTTGGGGATGTGAGAGAGGGGTAGGGGGGAGTTCCGAGGGAGGCCATCACATTCGAACTGTTGCAAGAGTTGTTGGGGGGTTTGCCAGAATGTTGCTATGACCCATTTGAGGTGTCTGTATTCAGACTATGCATGATTTGGATGTTTTTGGTGCTTTTCGGGTTTCAGAGTTGTTGGGGACAGCGTGGCAAGTGGGGGTGTCATATGGGGAGGTGCTATTGGACCAGGGTCGTTTGGGGATCTGGCTCAGTCATTCTAAGACAGATCAGGCAGGCAGAGGGAGATGGGTTTGGTTGAATGAAAGTGGCTGCAGTGGCGTATGCCAAAATGGAGAGAGTACGTGTCATGACAGGGACGACCGTTGCAAGGGTTTTTTTGTCATGCGTCAGGAGGACGAGTGACGGCTTTTCAGCAGCTAGCGGTTTTGCGCAGGGCATTACTCAAGGTGGATAGGGAACCGACCGATTTTGGCACACACTCTTTCCACATTGGGGCTGCTACAGCGGCGGCGCGTTTAGGGTGGTCCTGGGGCACGATCAGGCAGATAGGAAGATGGAGACCCAGGTGCTGTGAGAGATATGTGCGCAAATAGAGGCCCAGAGATAGGGGTAGAGTGGGGAGGAGCAGGAGGTGCTAGCACACAAGGCAGGTGGGGTGTTTTTCTTCAGGGCTAATATCTGTCTTTTCTATCATAGGATGTGTGGGCGCCCGGGAACCAAGACGGTTACCTGGATCGTGGGGCATTCTTTCGTCCACTGGGCAGCCAAATATGCGGATCAACGGGTGTATGGACGCAACCTGGGTTTGAGGAGCAGCCATCATGAAGTCTTTTGGTGGGGTAAAGGGGGCATGCGATGGGGGGCGTTATTGCCCTGGTTGACGAAGATGGTTCCACAGAGGGGCTGCCTAGACATGCTGGTAATACACCTAGGAGAGAATTATCTGGTTCGTTTGTCAGGTCTTTTGCTATTGCAGCACATGCAGAGGGATTTGGAGGCGATAAAGAGGAACTTTGCCAGAACATGCCTTATATTGACCAAGTTTGTGCCTCGCAAAGTATGGAGGGGGGCTCTCAAGCATGCAGCCATTGATAAGGCCCGCAGGAAATTGAATAGGGCAATGAGTGTTTTCTGCCAGAAAAAGGACATTAAGGTGATGCCCATAGGGGTCTCGGGTTTGAGGCGCCATTATTGTTCAGGGGTGATAGGGTGCACCTTTTGCGGATGGGGAACTCATACTATATGATGGAGATGCAGGACGTCATTAGTAAGTTATGGAATTAGTCCATTTGGTGTCGCAGGGAATACTGAAGGGCAAAAGGTGCACAGGAACTGTTGGTGGGGGGCAGCAGTTAACCGCCCTACGGGGGTTACCTGGTTGGTGGTACTTTGGAGGGGTGGTGAGTCACATAGGGGCGGATCCACCCCTCGGGGGGAAGGGTACACAGGTGACTGATGGCAGGGCTCGGGATGCAAGGAGAAATTCAGGAGAGGATGTTTGGAAGGGAGGTGACAGGGGTGAATGGGGATATGAAGGAGGTCGTAGAGTGAAAGGGGAGGAGTGAAGCAGGTGAGATGGTTTGAGAATGGATGGGGAAAGTGGGAAGTATGGGCATGATAAAGTGATATGTTTTACAGTGATGCATTGTTAATAAAGTTAATGTTGCAACCTTGTCCTAATAAAATAGCCTTTTACGCTTCATTAACATCTTGGAGTGTGGTTATTGCACAATAGCTCGTAGAGCGGCTAACTAAATTTTGGTTGCAGTTAGGCAGTGGCGTTTTGCCGGTTGAATTCACTAATCGGGAGTGGTCAGATGCCGAACAGAGCAGTGCTGCCGACCACCATCTTGGACAGCTCGGGTGCCGTCAGACGTCTCAGTCACAGAGTATGACGGGAGTGCCGTACATGGCCCTCCAGCCTGTTTGACATTGCTATTGCTCACACCTTTTAAACTAACAGATCGTGGCCCCTGTAGCGATTTGTTGTGAACACCAATGATATTTGAGTTTCTCATTTGATTTTTAGAAAATGATCAATTTATTCATTGATGAGATATTGGTATGGGCGCTGCAATATTTTTAGGACCTCTAGTAGCCTTATTCAAAAACGAGAAAGATGATTAATGGAATGAGTGTCCTTCAAGGACCTGGGAATGTTTGCAGAGCATGTTCAGGTGACAAAGATGTAAGACGAAAGTGTTGTCCTTCCCTCCAGGCTTGTTTGCCTCTGTGTATCCTCGTATTGGACCTCAGATGAGATTTGAGACCAGTGCATTATGTGCATTGATGCATAACCTATATGCAGTGCTTAATTTGTAACAATAAATAAGTACCAGGGCTCTCGTCAGGGGGCCACTGCAGTTTGCACCACCCATTACCCCTTCCTGTACTGCCAATGACAGTAGGCTGAAATTAAGCACTGCCCATATGTATTTCAACTAGCATGACCAAATCTCCACTCTAGTACAGCTTGGATTCAATTTATTGTACCAATGACAGCTATTTTTTGTCTGTGCCATTGTACATCAACAATTGCACTGAATCTCTTGTGCACATACACATTTTGCTCTGACACACCAGAGAACATTGTTGCTTTTGAAGCTGGTCAATCGGTGCAAATAATGGTTTTGCACCAGTTGCTTGGTGAAATTTGCAATGGATAATTGCACCAATAATGTGAAAAATCACCTGACATTAATGTGATCTATCTAATCCAGCCTTTGCATCATGAGTGAGACCCTATGTATGAGACAGCTTGTCTCGTACCATAGATTCGGTTTTTTAAATTGTCATAACAAAGTTGGGTAAATGTGTAATGTAAGACAGTTAAATCTGCTATCTACTGTGTAACTTTTAAATAGATGCTCGGAACATACACAAGTTACATTTTAACCAGTCACTAATTTTGAATTTGCATTAATAGAGATAGAGGATTGTACTATTTATTGCAAATGTGCAACACAAACCTTAAACATTTTTAGAGTATAGGGGGCATATTAGCAAGACCGGCGATAAAATTATCGCCGTTTTAGCGGCAGGAAACTGCCGCTAAAACGGCGATAATGGGCTTGCTAATATGCGTTATAGAATTCCAATAGAAGCCCAGGTTAGATGTGCAGGACATCTAACCTGGGCTTCTATTGAATTCTGTAACGCATATTAGCAAGCCCATTATCGCCGTTTTAGCGGCAGTTTCCTGCCGCTAAAACGGCGATAATTTTATCGCCGGTCTTGCTAATATGCCCCTAGGTCTGATAAACTAAGAGACGTGTCACAAAAAGAGGTCATAAACCATGCACCGACTTTTTGTAACTTGTCTCTGATTCTGCAGTGCGACCAGTTTACTAATAGCCTAAAATCTCCAGTCGTGCAAGGTCACGGAAAGACCTGCCTATGAATTGTGAATTAGGTAGGTTTCTAACACAAGAATGGTGGCCTGCAAGGAACAGCAGACCATCATCCCCATGTTGGCATTCCCAAACTGGAAAGAAGCAAATATTTCTCAAAGGAACTAGTGCTGTTAAAAAAAAAATCAATTTGGGAATACACTGGGAGAGCAGGCTATGGTTCCATGGACCACAGCCTGCTCCCCTGAGGTTGAGAAACAAGGGGGCATATTAGCAAGGGCACTATCGCCGCTTTAGCTGCACTTTTTGCTGCTAAAGCGGCGATATTCTTATCGCCCTATCAGCAAACTGTCTCTAACAGCAGTTAGCGACAGTTTTCGGGCATTAGCGCCCGTGTTTTTACCGCTTTGCATGTCAGCGATATTTATCGCTAATGACATGCAAAGTGGGCGTTCCCGACGAACAAACCTGGGAAACACCCGCTAACAGGCCTATCGCCTATTAGCAAGGTGGCCATGGCCCCAGTTAGCGACGTGAAAAGTCGCGCTAACCGGGGTCATCGCCATTTATTTAACACCTGCAATTAGCAGGTGTTAGCCATATCTAACATGGGGGGTGGATTATGCTGATACGACCACAGGGTCGTATCAGCAAGGTTATCGCCATTTTCCATGAAACATCGCTGGAAAACCAGCGATGTTTCATGGAAAACACCGCTACGGCTGGAATAATTATCGCCATAGCGCTAAATGTCGCTAATACAGCGTTAGCATGGCAAATTATTCCGACGATAGCCGGCGATAAAAAAGTGCTCGCTAAACACGCTTTGCGATGTTTAGCGCACTTTTTTAGATAATATGCCCCAAGATTCACAGGGGGCAGCTTCCTCTTTTTGAATCAGTTTCCACCACCTTTGGGATTCTGAATGGATTGGAATACCCATTTTGAGGGTGGGAAAGCCCTTTCTGGCTCTTTTGAATTATTCTTCGGCATGGTTTGCAAAAAGTGTTTACCACACCTGACCCTTAGATGACATTTCACTGCGGGGCAAAAACCGACTCACTCTCGATGCTCGTGGCCTTAAGGTGATTTCTGCTTTTTTGATTTTTTTTAAGGAAGGTGCCCGTCTGTATTCCCTCTCCCCTTCCAACCTTATCCCCCACAGGTATTTCGCCACCTACAACTGTAGCTTCGCAACGCAGGTGATGAAATGTCCATTGGCAAGAATGACTCAGCACAATGTCCACATACCGTCTTTGAAATGGCAACCTCCCTCGCAAAATGAGGAGCTACTGGGTCCTTGCTGGACTAGGAAACAACAGAAATGACCATTCATGCTTTAGGAAGAAACCGGGGCCATACACAGTTTTGTTTTCCGTATTAAAAAACAAGCAGCGTTGCCTGCTTGGAAAAGATCTCCGCATACAGTGGAACCACTGCACTGTGTTTTTTCACAAGGATAGGTAAGCATGGTCACATTAGCTTGCTGAACAATTCCGCAAATTCTACATGCCTCCAAGGGGCAGCTTGTACTAACATGACCACAGACTACACATACACCCCACACACATATTTTTAAAACTATTAATTGTATATTCGTTCTCTCTCCTCAAACCCATGTGTAAATTGACCCTTTCCTTTTGCTTACGACACATAATTCAATGAGTGTAGAAAGGTAGTGAAACATTTGAAATGACCTTTTCTGGCATAGACCATAATAGAGGTAGACAAAGAAGAATCAACAATGCTGAAGGAATGGAAACGTCCCCTGCATGGTGACGTATGAGCCCAGCTGCATGAATGTCTGTATCTCTGGTACTGATTTTTGATCATGGGCGAACACAGCTACAACCTAGGTCTTTCTCATGGTAATGCAGTGTTGTTGGACCGAGAGGAGAACACCAAGAGCTACCCTCGTAATGCTAGAGGGGTACTGTAAGAAACTGGGCTATTAGTTGAGAAGGGTGGAAGCTCCGCTCAGGCAAAAACCACAATCCTTGTAAGTGTGAACCACAAAAGTCATTACATTAACCTGTGCTTAACCCTTTGGCACAAACAGTCAGGCTTAACTTAGCGGCAAAGTGTAAAGTATTTATGCCGGGCACACACAGTAATAAAGTGAAAACACAACACATGAAAAACTCATGACAATTTAGAAAAATAGAGTAAATTATAATAAATAAAATGATTCCAAAACTACAAAAATCAGAAGAACCGGAGATATGCAATTCTTACATTTTAAGTGAAAATAGCGCCTAGAAGCACAAAGCGCCACTCACGGTCAGCTGGTCACGCTAGACCAGGGGAAAGTTACAAGTTCAGGATGACCACAATGGAGCACAGGTTGGATACAGGGACAAATCTAGTGCCCGTGAAAAGTTACTTTCAAACATCTGGCGCAAGGAGTTTTGTTCGCTGTGGAGAAGAACACGAGGAGGAGGTAGGGCGTCACTGATGGTGGTTGCTGTAGGACAAAGAAAAGGCCTGGCATTCCGGGAGGTCATTTTGAAGAGCTTGTCAGGTGTAACAGATGTGCGTGCTGGATCTTCGCGTTGGCAGTCACAGTGGTCTGTCTTTGCTGTAGAGTGAAGAGCAGTTCAAGCATTAGCTGTCATCGCTGGCTGTTGATGTAGAGCAAAGGGCATGTCTGACCAGAGCTTTGCATTGGCGGTCATTGCAGGTGGAAGAGTTTCAGCACCAATGGGCCTGTTCGTGGTCGTGAGGAGCCCAAATTTCAGGATTTCACCCTTGGAGGAGCTCACAATGATGCCAGCCAAGGGTCCAGGACCTGGGACCGCCTCTTGGGGATCAGGAACTCACTCCAGCAGAGGCCAGCAGGGCTAAGGCAGATCCAGTTGCAAGATCAGACAGGTCCAGTTGCAGCAGTTCAGCTGGGCAGTTGCAAGGAGGCCTCTGGAGCTTGCTGTTTCCCTGTCAAACAGGTGGTTAGCCAACTGACCCTTGGAGTCACTCAGGTTGCCATAGGATGAAGGTAAGCAGGTGCAGTCTCCCTTCGCAGACAGCAAGGCAGTCCTCAAGCAGCAGGGCACTTCTCTGGAGTCAGGGCAGTTCTTATTTTGTAATGACCACAGGCCCAGGAGTGTTCTGATGAGTGGCTCAGGAGGTCCAATATTTATACCTGGTGCCAGCCTTGTTGTGTTGTGTGGGAGGGATTCCCTGTACATCCTACACATCTGGTTTTGGAAAGATATTCAGCTGTGAAGGCTCCAAACTGTCTTGGGGTGACAAAAGGCTGGCAGGCCTGGTGTTAGATTCCTTTGTGGGTGCAGACGGCAACAGCCTTTGAAGTGTAAGTGAGGCTGGCGACATCTTCTCCCCTAGGCAGCCTGCCAAGATGGCCTATTCTCTCCACACCCAAGCCCCCTTTGTGTTACTGACTGGAAACAATACACAAACCCCAACAGCAGAGCCATTCACAGTCACAAGAGCCGGGATACTAACAGAAGACACAAATAGGTAGGGCAAGAAAATGTCAACTTTCCAAAAGTGGCATTTCCAGGATTGTGGCTTAAAATCTGACTTTACCATTAAAGATGATTTTAAATTATAATAAATTATAATTAATATGAGTCTAAATAGCATAGATATACCCACTTATTAAATGTAATAAGGTAACCCACCGTTGGTCAGTGGGAGAGATTGGCACTGCAACGGTGAAAGATGACTGTAGGAGTTTTTCACTGCTAGGACATGTAAAACATTAACACATGTGCTACATTTTAAATACAATGCACCCTGCCATTTGAGCCTTTAGGGCCTACCTTAGGGATGACTTGTAAGCATTAATAAACATGGTTTAGGCTTGCAAAAGGGTTATTTTGACAGGCTGAAATGTTAGTTTTCAACTGCACTACAGGCTGCGGTGGCAGGCCTGAGACATGTTTTAAAAGGCTACCTTAGTAGGTGTTAAATGAGTGCTGCAGATCCACTAGTACCATTTACTAGGGACTTACAAGTAAATTAAATGTGCCAATTAGGTGTAGTCCAATTTTACCATCTTTTAGGGAGAGAGAGCACAAGCACTTTAGCACTGTTTTGCAGTGGTAGAGTGCACAGAGTCCTAAAAGTCCAAAAGAGCGGGTTCTGCAAAGGAAGCGAGTGAAGGCGCAAATTGTGGGGCAACCCTGCAGAGAGGGCCAGGCCCAACTGCTACTGCCCTGACCAGGAGTTAAATGACATGAGCACATTGGTGGCAGCATACCTGTTTTGTGTTTAGTAGTGATCAGTAGTGTGAACAGGCCGTTTTGTCTGTGGGACAGGAGTGGTGCTTACGGGCCCACTAATGTAAAGTTCTGCTGCTGTATAGTTCAGTCGCCCTTTGCCTACATGGCGATTGTGTGTAGTGTCAGACAGTGTGTGATATTTGCATGTGCATGCTGGGATGTATGTGTCCCTGTGCACGATATATAACATGGAGGCTGTGGGTTCCATTTTGGAAGCCCAGGCCTGGAAATGCAAGCGGAGGTGAGGACTGCAACCTGCAGACAGGAGATGTGAATTGCTGACATTTCTGAGGGCTAGGGAGGGACTACACACACTGGAGGAAGACGAGCAGAGCATCCTCTGTGAACATCAAAGGTCTCTTTGATTCCAAAACGTTACTGGTCAGTGGGGCATAGACTCATTGCCAGGGAGCTGGTGAATCTAAAAGGTTAGCACTGTAGGACCACGGAATCATGAAAAAGGGGAAGGCTTAGGCCTTGAACCTCTATGAGACATATTGCAGTGTAGGCTGAAAGCCAGGTGTGATCCCTGGTTAGCCTCTGTTTTGGGTCAATAAAAATTTGAGACAGCTCTGCTATGGAAGACTGTCCCTTTGGCAAAAGACACTGCAGAGGAGAGGGCACTTCAAAGAAGTCAACACTCACAACAGAAATATCAAAGGAGCAGACACTGAATAACATCTGTCTCTGGATTTGGAATATAAATGAGGGATCATGAGTCCTACAAGTTGTTCAATTGAACTGTTTTACAGCCAGTTTGAACAGGGGAGATCACCCAGAGTTCTAATAGCTGGAACATGGACTAGGGACTAAGGTCTGCGGGTCTCCCTGCTTGGTGAGGGGCCATCACCCAGGCAGTCAACCAGTAGCGGCTGCTACTGGGGAGTAGTGGTAGTGTGTCAAAAAAAGAAAAGTGGGAAAAAAAGAAAAACCCACTTACCTTTCCGGCGACCGGCTCTCCTCCGTCCTCTTCATCCACGATGCACGCAGGAACAAGAAGCACCCAGGCTCCCTCCCCTAAGCAAATCATTACACTGCAATGCAGCATAGTGATTGGTCTGAGCGCTGTGGTTCAGCACTCAGATGAGGAAAAGGAGACTGGGCATGTTCCTCACCAGGCTGTGTAATGCAGCTTGGTGAGGAACATGCAAAGTGGGCATGACTGTTTGGCCAGCCCAAACGGCTGGCCAAACAGTCATGCACACTTTAGAGTGTGCTCTCCACTCCGCCCCCTGCTCTGCAACTGGCACAGCTCCCCCCCGCCCGCATGTTTACAGCGCATGACAATAGTGAAAAATAAAATGATAATAACATTGTTATTATCATTTTATTTTTCTTATGGGGTGATGCTCCTCCGCCTTAGTGGAGGAGCTGCCACTGAAGTCAACAAGCCTTTTGACTCACCGCCAAAACCAGAGGGTCCTGTGGGGAGGGGGGAGCACCTGGTGTGGGTGAGGCCCAGTGGGAATCTTTTTGAGAGGATCCTGGTGAGCAATGGGTGAGATGCCCTGTCCCGTTGGTAACATTGCAAGAGTGCGGGCCATCTGCTTGCTCTTGTCGAAGCTAGGGCTGTCACTCTTGTGGAGCTGAGATAAGCACCCTTCATGCACCTGGAGGGGGCCACTGTAAAGCTAGGGCTGTCGCCCTTGTGAGAGCGGAGATCTGCAAGCCCTGTGTGCCAGGAGGGAGCCTCAGTGAAGCTAGGGCCACTGCCCTTGTATGAGCTGAGACCAGTGGCCCCTGTGTGCCATGAGACGACCACTGTGAAGCTAGGGCCATTGTCACTGTGGGAGATGTTATTGGGACTGGTTTGACAGGCAAGAAGTATGCAAGCCAATGTTGGGTAGATTGTCAGAAGAGTTCCTCTTGTTTAAGCAAGCCAGATGTTTGGAGCCTTACCTAGATGTGATCCAGGTCCCAAGAGATAGGACCTTGTACATTCAGTTTAGGTTCGGCACGCTCCCCGTTAATACCTATATTACTAAGTGGCATACAGCCGAGAACAAGACAGAGCACTGTCCGTGCTGCGGAGCGTTGGCCGAATGCATTGCCCATGTCCTCTTTGCTTGCCCTGCATATGCTACACCTAGGAGCAAGTGGATAAAACCAATATGTAGTGGCATGGGCACTCGTGACTTCCGGTCTGCTCTGCGTATTCTAAAATCTGATCCCAGCGTCCTTTTTTCATGTGGAGTGGCCAAGTTCTTAGGCCGGGCCTGGCTAATAAGAATTAGAGCCATACAAAGGGTGACCCCAATGTAGACACACGATCTATTATAGGTGTTTAAATCACATACTATATTGGTCTGCAATGTAATTTTTAAAGTATAAATCATGATATAGATAGCATTAGCATTTTATTTATACGTTGTTATATAATGCTCACTATAACTGATTTGTCCCCTATATGTATATAGTGTTCTAGAATGAAATCTCTTTTATGACATTTGTCTAATGATTTTAACCAAATATGCTGCTATTAATTTTAGGGATAGCATTAGCACTTTACATATATATTGTAATATACTGCTCACCATAACTGACCTGCCCTTTATATCTACACAGTGTCCCAGAATGGAATCTTTTTTATGTTATTTGTTTAATGGTTTTAACCAAATATGCTGCTATTAATTTTAAGGATAGCACTAGTACCTTATACATACATTGTTATATGCTGCTCATCATAATTGACTTGTCCCTTATATGTACACAGTGCCCCTGAATGAATTCTCTTTTATGATATTTGTTTAATGGTTTTAACCAAATATGCTGCTATTAACTATATCTTATGAGACTGCTAAACAACCCTCTGTATTATATGATTCCTCTCTCTTTTTTATTGCACAGAAGCTATTTTTAATGTATATATGCTATTCGATGCTTTTATGACATATGCTGTTGAATAAAGCTATTTGAAATGAAATGAAAATGATAATAACATTGTTATTATCATTTTATTTTTCTTATGGGGTGATGCTCCTCCGCCTTAGTGGAGGAGCTGAAGTCAACAAGCCTTTTGACTCACCGCCAAAACCAGAGGGTCCTGTGGGGAGGGGAGAGCACCTGGTGTGGGTGAGGCCCAGTGGGAATCTTTTTGAGAGGATCCTGGTGAGCAATGGGTGAGATGCCCTGTCCCGTTGGTAACATTGCAAGAGTGCGGGCCATCTGCTTGCTCTTGTCGAAGCTAGGGCTGTCACTCTTGTGGAGCTGAGATAAGCACCCTTCATGCACCTGGAGGGGGCCACTGTAAAGCTAGGGCTGTCGCCCTTGTGAGAGCGGAGATCTGCAAGCCCTGTGTGCCAGGAGGGAGCCTCAGTGAAGCTAGGGCCACTGCCCTTGTATGAGCTGAGACCAGTGGCCCCTGTGTGCCATGAGACAACCACTGTGAAGCTAGGGCCATTGTCACTGTGGGCGCTGAAGTTGATGACCCCTGTGTGCCAGGAGGGGTCTCTGTGAAATCAGGGCTGTTGCCCTGGATCGTCAAAGCCAACGATGTTATGAAGAACTCTTACCAATTGCCACAGGAGCTGAGATAGGACTTTCAATATAGACGCAAGCTGTCCAAAGACTGAGGAAGCCCGATATCATCGGAGAAAGACCGCAAGAAGTTGCGGGACCTCAGCATCTGGAGACCGAAGCCTGTGAAGAACCTTAGCCCTCTTGTGCTTGCCAGCTGCTATTGGGTCGGGTAAGACTGCTCTAAGCTGTTGGGCCTGCTGGGGACTTGCAGGATTTCTTGCACAATCTTAGCACCGAGCGCTGCTAACATTGACTCTTAAGGCCAAACTTAGACTTTGTCCCATGTGGACTACCATGAGCCACACCTGAAAGTTGCCTCCATATTCGAATAGGAAATAACCAACCCCACTATTAGGGAAAGGGGAAAACAGGGATTTTACCCAGGACAATGTTAGCGCACCGGCCTTTGGAGAATGTGGGGATTATTTAGTATGTTGTTTCTATGATTTGTGTGCTTACATTAAAATATTGATTTTTCCTACAAGCATGTATTTTGACTGAACAATCAGCTTATTGGCGTTACTGTTTGTACTTTGAGTGTTGCACCTGTGTATGCCTCACATTCACCTCTGCCTCGAAGAGCCTTGGACTGCTCGACCCGCGCTACCACTAAGAGTCAATTTGTTGAAAGGGGAAGTACTTTGTCTTCTGATTATTCAGGACCCACAGCAGGAGTAAAAGGCTACAAAGGCCCCGACTCCCATTGTTGGGCCCAGGAACCCTCTGAAAGGAGTTCTGACAATTGCCAAGTACAATTGTAAATGGCACTATACTTCTGTACTAGCTGTAATTGAACTATCATTTTACCTTATAAATAAGAAAGCTATGTTCATGAGAATGCTTAACTTGGAAACTGTTTAATGCAGTCTTGATCATCATCTTGAACTACTCTCTGGTAGGATTTGCTCTATTCCCATAGCACATAGCATCATTCAGAGTTCTTACAATACTTCAAACGGGGATTACTGCGATTGCGTCTTTACAAATGTTTTTACAAATGCATTGGTAAATCCATTAGGTTTTGGTGTTATGACTCATGACGCATGTGATAGCATTCGGACACACGGTCGTCATCCTGGAATGTGTTTTCTATTAAAGGAAAGCCATTCCAAAACGGCCACATGTGCATGCATAATAATGCACTGGTGCCCATTTATATTTTTAATTTACTGTTTCGACGGCCATTTTAGAACAGTAAATTAAAAGTAACAATAGTGTAAAAAAAAGAGCGCTACACTGGACAAAGAAAGTGGTAGGCTCAGAAGCACTGTGCAGGGGTGCGGGACGCTGGACATTGGGATAATAAGAGTGACAGGCTTGGAAGAGACCAAGAAAAAGGCATGCACTCCCAAGGAGTGCTGAAAAGCAAGGAAGAAACTGTCCCCTCTAAACAGAAGTACAAGGATACAATTAATCCAGTCAGAACACTGTGAGACAGAAATGTCTAGAGTGGGATAAAGCCAAGATTAGGGAAGAAAAACATCAAAAACAGAGACCTGCAGAGACAACAAAGCTGTTCAATCATGAGCAAGAGGATAACCCAAAGCACACTTAGGGTGCATGTTAAACTTGGGAAACAGTCGGTCTGACAGCGCCTAGACTCAAAAGGGGAACCCCCAAAGGATTACATACTATCATTGACAAGCATACGAGTATTTGGCCACAGGGTCTCATAAACTTGCATATGATAGTGAATACATATCCATGTGGTCGCATGAAGGATGCTTAAGAGCATGATGAAAATGTCTGATTTATTATGGGGGGTACCTGTGGACATGATAGCAGTGGCTCGAATAGGATGTGTATCCCTAGAAACATGGCGGCTAATACTGACATTGATTTAGTTCCTTAATATGAAAAAATTCTACTTCTGGACAATTGAAGAAATAAATATATTGGAAGACAGAGATAACCTATTTTCATAAAATTGCAAGCTGATATTTGACAGAAAACTATTTATTTACGAAAATAAAAAGGGTGTATTTTAAAGGGCACCTATTTATATTCTCCTGGCAATTCTTGGTACCCATGGGGCTTCTCCTTCAACAGACTGCTTTGCTGTGGTGTATCCATGTCAAGAGGTTTCTGGTGCGACAGAACGGTCGTAAAACACAAAACCAAAAGTTATGCATGACATATATTTTTGTTGACAAGAAAGAACTAATGATGCATTTAAAATCACTTAGGCTTCTCGATTGCCAGTTTCAGCTGTTGCATTTGTGCACAAAAGAGCGATTAGGAAATTAAATGCCCGTCAGAGCGAAGTGCAATATGAAGTCATTCTACTGTACAGCATGATTTAATAGACCTTTGCATTTTAAATGCAGTAACCTAATTTCTATCCAACGAAGAGCAGGACCAGCTTGTGGCTTCCTGTAAAAAGCAGAAACAGGCTCATGTTATCACAGAGAACAATCAGATGGGAGGTGAGGCGGCGGAAAGAGGACACTTTTTGACTGAGAGCTTGGCAGCTAAAGCTTTAATTTACTCCTCTGCATGGAGGAGCTTTTAAGTGCACTTCTCGAGTCACTGAGCTGGAACTTTCACAACATTTAAGCAGTACTAGGCATAGGCATTAGACAGTGTGAATGTTGAAATGAAAACATGAGAGTGGTAATTTAAAGAGCGGAAACACCTTCAATATCTATTTAAAGAAGAAGTGAGGAGAAGGCAGTTCACGTCGTTTGTTGCTTTGTGCTGTTCACACCAATATATGTGATTTATTTTCTAACTATCTATAAGGCATTCGCAATCATCAGCCATTTACACGTGGAATCCCTCTGATGCCAGGGAGAATAAAAACGTTTTTAAAGAAATGCTATGACATTCATTAGAGCTAACCACCATAATTATTATGCAAAAATTACTAGTATTCAAAACTGTCAAAATAATGTGGCTAAATAATGAATACCAGTGGTAAGACATGCCAGTGGGGTTGCTTTTAAAGAAGGGATTGTGCGCACAAGTATTCTATTTCTAATGTAAAGAAGGTTATTTAGGGATAGTAGAAACTAATGGCCATGTTTTAAAGGATGTTAATATGAAATTCGAACAGTAGTTACATCAGACTGCTTCTCGTGAGCTCTCCGACGCCAGTGAAATATTGTCTGCTTTTAATGCCAAACTGCAGGGATCTTTAGGCAAAATCATGAACCACCATCTTCGTATAGGCACGACAGTTTTGGTAAGTATAGGTCCATGTCTATTTCTAGGGTGTAAAGCAAAATGGTGGTGTCATCCATCATAGAAGAAGTCTGGAAGTGCAGTCATTCATCAGAGAGGAGGTTCTTTCATCGTAGGTTAGGATTTAAAGAATGCATTCATAGTTTCTGGACGCCGCCACAATCTCTGACCACACTGGACAATCTCTTCCAGCACTTTGGTAAAATACTCTGTATGACAGCATAATCTAGGAATTCCACAATCTGGTCTACATAGTCATACCTGATGATACTGTAGATCCCCAATGAAAGATAAGAAAAGAAGAAAGCAATTATTCTATTTTGGCTCTAGGCTCTTCCACCTGAACTTCCCATTTCTCATGACCCACACTATGCATATGATCTAACTGCTTGCATTGCAGTCAGTCCCCTTTACTTATGGTCTCTGTGTCTTTACAGTTGATATTACCCACATGCAAAAGTAGTAGTTCTCCCATTGCTTAACAATATTTCATCAATAACAAGGGATTGGCCTCAAATGACAGAGTGGGGCGCTCTGCATGAAAATATTTGCAGAGGTGTCAGAAATCAGATTAGGAAACATGCAGGGGCTGGAAGCGCTGGAGAACAGGGCTGTGGAAGTTTAGATGTGCGGGATCACTAGACCGCTAACCTCCTGGGTATGCATGCTGTAAGAAATTGGGTTACTGGTTAAGGGGAGATTAAACCCTACTCAAGTAGCAACAACAATCCTTCTCAGGATGAAGAAACAAGTACCCCAAATTAACCTGTGCTCAGCCATCTGATAGCTTGGCACAGAGCACTCAGGCTTAACTCAGGGGCGCTGTGTAAAGTATTTGTGCAACACGTCAAACAGTAATAAAATGACAACACACTACAAAAGGGATCCCACCAGATTAGAAAAATAGAGTAGATTTAATAAATAAAACAAGACCAAAACTCAAAACTTCAATCAGTAGAACCAGAGATATGCAATTTTAAAGATTTCAGAGAAAATAGCTCCAAAAGCACAAAGCGCCAATTGTGGATATCTAGTCGCACCAGATTGGGACAAAGTCACACGTTCCGACCAACCGCGATGGAGTGCAGGCCAGCTACAGGGACCCAGGTAGGCCTGCTGAGCAGAGTACCTTAAATCAGGGTTGCAGAGCGTGTCGAGGATGCATTGCGCCGTCTGTGATGTGAGTACCTTGGTCATTGCCAAGTCTGCCATTAATGAGAGGTTTGCGTCGATGAAGCTTCACACAGTGGCGGTTCCGATGCAGGCTGTGAGGTCGATGTGGAGTCCTTGGGCTGAGAGAATCCGCCAAGCAGAGGCTATGCGTAGGTTGTGCTTGGGTTTGCGCCGCACAGGAGAGGAAATATGTTTATTCTGCTGAACCCACAGATGGGCTGGCAGAGCACCTTTAGGCCTACTTCCAAGGGTCCAGGACTGGGGTTGCAAAACTTGGCTGGAAAGGACTCGTGGATGGCAGAGTCCAGGTGCTGTGTTCAAGGTTGTTGGAGTCTTCTGCCCCTAAGACTCTAGTCAGGAGGCCAGTTAACTAGTCCTTGGAGTCACTCGGGGTCCTGGGTTCAACAGATGATGGTCCAGCCCTTCCCACTCAGATAAGAGGTCAGCAGGTCAGCACTGTAGGGCAGCAGTCCTTCAGAGCAGCAGTCCAGCAGAGTGGCAGATCTTTCAATAGCACAGCAGTCCTTTCTGGCAGAGTCTCCACAGGTCCATAAGGGTGCTGAAGAGTTGGTGTCTGAGGTCCAATACTAATATCCAGCTCTGCATTTGAAGTGGGAGAAACATCCTTCTAGAGGTTTCCCTTTGAAGTGAACAGAGGTACTGTCTTCCTGACCCTGGCTCCAGACTAACTATATAGCCCTTTATGTGGAGGCTGAACATAGCCTATTTACGTGTAAGTGAGGCTGTGCCCAGCTCCTCCCTCTCATCCTGCCAGTGATGGCCCATCCAGAAACACTTACGCTCTCTATTGTGTGGCTGTCTAGGAGGTATACACAAAGCCCAACTGTCAACTACACTCAGTCATGTGACCCAGAGACAGGCTGCAGCACCAAATTACTAAGGTAGGAAAATGTCATTTTTCTAAAAGTGGCATTTTCAAAATTGTATTTTAAAATCTAACTTCACCATAAGCAGCGGTGGTTCTTCCGCTATGGCAGAGGAGCATTGCCCAACCGCCAGCACTTTAAAAAATGTAAAAATAAAGCGATACTAAAACGGGTTTAAAACCCGTTTTATTATTGTTTTATTTTGCTTGTGCTGGGGCTTGGGGCGGGACCAGGGTTATGATAGGCTGAAGGGTGAGTGTTGGGCTCTACCTACACTGCACATGTGGTTTCTGGCCAACGGTCTCAGACCCACCAAAAACCACATGCACAGTGACCCCTCTCCAACCCCAGCTGCATTGCTCGGGCTGGAGAGAGCAGGCACAGACTCCCAGTCTGTCCTGGAGCGTACATCATTGGCGCTCAGGCCAATCCTGAAGCTGCTTTCATGTGAGAGCAGCTTCAGGGTTGGCTGCAGGGCAGGCTGGGAGCCTGTGTCTGCCTGCAGCGGTGGAGAGGAGAGAAGAGCACGACGCGATTGACCCCGGGCGGAGACCTCCGCTACGCCCGCGGAATGTGCAGAGATTTGCCTTCTCCTCGTTCCACGGAGAACGCGGAGAAAGCAAATTTCCGCACACTCCGCAGCGGAGTTGAGTTTGCCAGCCCCCGCTGTTAGAATTAAGTTAAAAGTCTGATCTGTGCTACCATATGTAATGATTGTTAAGTTAGCCTTTGCGGCGCCATTTTATACTTAGCCGCTAATTCTAGGCCATGTTTGCAACTAATTGTTCCCTGGCTCTGCAAGTAGCAGCTGTGTAGAATTCCCTGTGTCTCTGTAAGTTGGGCCTCGCTGTATAAATTAATACACTGTTTGTACTTGTGCATACCTTTCTCATTAGATGGAGCCTGCCCCCACTGGCTCAGCTGCAGGCACGGACAGAATGACCTTGCCAGAGAGATAGTGTGTGCCCAGTCTCAGACTCTTAGTTCATCTTTGTGTGCCCCCTCTGTTTCTGCTGCCTTCTGTGGAAAGTTACTGGGTGGGTGTGTCTTGTGCTCAGGCTGAAATGTATAATTGTCACCTTTATGCTTGTGAAAGGCAGTCCCTCGGCAGACATCTTAGGGTGCAGGTCAGATTGAACTCCTCTGCAGAGTATTGCTAATAAACAACTATTTGTATTCTCTACTGTCTGACCAACTCTTCATTTTGTGGAAGGCTATTAGGAGGTTGTAGATAACCCGGGTGGCCCTTTTTGGGTCACTTCCTTCAGTTGGCGCCCGAACAGGGACTCCGCAAGGTGACCCAACTCGCCCGTAATCGGGTTGCAGGGTCGGGGTTGCGTCCTGTCGGTCGGGCGGATCGGGGATCCCCACACGATAAGAGCCCGGTTCTCTTGGCTGCCCCGCCCATCTGATCGGGCGACTCCTCGTCTAGTGGTCACCGGCTGGGGTCCTGAGAAGGCAAAACCTTGGATTTGACCGTTTGGTTCGAAGAGTCGGCAGTGGAGAATAATCTTGCTCGACCTGAGTGCACCAGGTGAGTGATTTGAATTCTTGGAAAAATGTGGCGCCATGGTTGAACGGCACGAGCCTATGGGCTGTGTCTGGTACAGTCTCCGGACTGTCTTGTCTTGATCTTGGGGGGTTTGCGGACCCTTAAAAGACACAGAGTGTTTGTGAACAGTCTACCAGGCCAACTGGAAATTCGGCCCACTCTTGAAAAGGTCTGGGACTGTTTGCGAGCAATCTGCCAGGCCAACTGGTAATTCGGCCTATTCTTGAAAAGGTCTGGGGCTAGAGCCTGTCTTTTTGTCTTGGTACAGTCTTTGGACTGTCTTGTCTCGGTACAGTCTCTGGACTGTCTTGTCTTGGTGCAGTCTGAGGACTGACTTGTTTTGGTTCAGGCTAGAGCCTGACTTGTTTTGGTTCAGTCTGATGACTGACTTGCCATGGCGCAGTCTGAGGACTGCTCTTGAGAGCTCTTTTTGTCTGTGAGTGTGTTTTGTGAATATGGTGCACCATCAGTTTGTTTTTGGTATGGTCTGAGGACTGTCTTTTGAAAAAAAGTACTTGTAATTCCTTTGCCAGGCAAAATAATGCATTTGGGCCCTTTCTTGAAAATACCTGGAATGAGCTTAATTTGTCCTCAGCCGGCGCCTCCTTTTGAATAATAAAAAAAAAAAAACCATGGTGATAATGTATATATATATATATATATATGTTTGTTTTCTATTTTTTTTACATAGGATGAGTGGTGTGAGAAAGGACGAAGAAATGTGTAATGGGAGAGAATGTGAAGTGAGACAGTTAGAGGGCATGAAGTAATAAAAAAACATTTTAAAAAACAGAGAAAGAAGGGCTGCGCTGATGGCGCCCAGATCTCACATTTAGCTTTGGGCATTGCAAAATGACAAAAGCTATTTTGAGCTACAGACATGATGTTGTATTTTTAAAGTTTGGTAAATGAAAGTAAAAAATGAATGAATGGGCCTTGCGCAGATGCTGATGTGTTTAGTTTGGAATTGACCTCGCAATATAACTTGTATTTAATTTGGAAAAGGTGTTTTAAGCATTTCAGGCAACACATATTTATGCTGAATAAAAGGGATTTTCAAAGTTGAAATACACAGCTTGTGTTCAGCTTGGTTTGGCAGACTAACTGCAGCCTTTTTGGCCTTGAGATAGGAGTGGAATTTCTCTCGCTGGTACTGTTCGTTTTTTTTCTTTTCTTTTTTCCTTCATGAAGAGGACGCATGCAGACATACACAGCCTTATCTGTAGAAGGAAAAAAAGGAGGCAGTCTGTTAGATTTCTTTTGATCATGGCTGAAGGAGGTTAATAGAGGCGAAAAGGATGGAAAGGAGAGTGGCACTTGCTTGGATGTTTCAGCCTGATGATACTCAATTAATTAATTAATTCATGATCGATTTGAGTGTGTTGCATTTAGATTTGACCTCATTATAGAATGTGCATTTAATTTGAAAAATGTGTTTTCAACATTCAAGGTAGCGTGTATTGGTGCTGAATAAAAAGGCATTTTGAAAGCGTAGTGGGAAGTCTGAAAAACATAACTCGTGAATTCAGTTTGTTCTGGCCTTGAGATAAGAAAGGAATTCCCAAGGAGGGGGCTCATGGGCAGGGAGACGTGAGAAGCAGGACGGATTTAGGAGGAAAAATATAAGGGTACAGAGAGGGTTTGCTCAGGAAAGTTGTTCGCAGGGAAGTTTTAGAGAAAGTTCTAGCAACAATATGTTTATTTGAGAAAAGGTTACCAATTAGTTGCCTGTGACTTAGGCCTGACAGGACAGGAAAAGATTAGTTTTTGGAGGGACAAAAAAAAAAAAAGAAAAAAGGGCACAGATTACTAATCACCAGATAATGTTAAACATCAGATTCCTGATGAGTAGGTACAGTTTAAAAGGGCCCAGCAGGACACAGCCATAGCATTGTTTTCAGAAATGACAGTTTGCAAATATACCTCTGATTTTATTGCTTTCAATATTCTGCTGTTCTTCTATTTTTGCTGTTTCTACCCCTGCTATGGCGTTCAGGCTGTGTTGGCTATGGCACATGTGTCTTCCCCTATTATAACGGTTGGTACACTGGCACGCATATTACCCCAGTGTCCTTTTCTGCTAACGCTCATGCTTGCGCCACAACAAACTGCGATGATAATGTCTGTTACTTCTGTTGCTACTCCCAGAGACTGGATGAAATTGGAGGAACGTGTGGGTTTGTACATGTAATCTGAGGTGGGAAAGGAAGGAAAGAGGGTAATAGCGAATTCGTAAGGAAGGTGTGTGGAATGTGATAAAAAAATTAGCCTTTTTGGACAACACATGGTTTCTAGGAGCAGGGTTTCCAAACTGCTGTGCTACAGATTTTATGTGATCCCTTGGGTAATGTAAGTTAATGGCTTGCCGCCAGGGGAAAGATGAGAGAGGGAAGGTGTTTCCAGATTTTAGTGGGCAGGATTTGTGTTTTCAAATAAAAAAATAAAAGGGGGGTTTGATTGATTGTTTGCAGATTTGGTTTTCCATTTTAGTTAATGTCTAATGGTGGTGAGCATGTGATGGGTTTGGCATCCTACAATTACTGCTCTCAGGCAGGTGAATGTCTGTTGACGGGCCTTAATGTAAGTAGTGAATAGTGTTTGTCCCCCCGCCCAAGTTTTGCGGATGTGCCATCCACTTTGTGGGTAACAGGCGATGTAGAGCTGGGATTCCTACAGATTTCACGAACCTTGTTGTGTATGATACAGGATTTGGTTGAGAAAGGTGTTGGTGAGGAGACGACTGGTACACGGTAATAGTCCCATTATTTTGATTGTGTTTACAATTTTGTGGCTGATTGGTGTAAAGTTCATGAAAAGGTGGTTTTCCAACATCCTGCTGTTATAGCCATTGCTATGCTTCTGCTAATGGTTCTTTCTGCTGCTCAATATCTTTTCTATCACTGATGTAAAATACATTTTTTGGCAGTATTATTTATTTCAATGATAGGTCTTTGTTCGGATTCACATAGACTGGTAGGCGTCATAGGTTCTGCTGCGCTTCTTAGGACTATGAAGAAGGACAGAGCATCCATAAACAGGTTTAAAAAGGAGGTAGTTACTTGTTCATTGTTTCAGACACACAGCAGAGTTGTAGGGACAGTGCAGTTAAATAGTGTGCCACAAGGCATCCTTGGCGTGGTTTTCCTTGACTTTTTGCCTCTATCCCCTATGTTCTTGATGCTGTACTGGATTTCGTTTTTGCTGCCTTAGATGCTTTGGGCACTTTGCCATTGCTGATCAGTGTCACAGTGCAAGTGCTTTCTGTGTAAATACATATTGTGCTTGGTTCTCCCTGATTGGTATATTTGTTTTACTAAGTAGATCCCTGGTGAAGTGCACTGATTGTGCCAAGGCTGGTAAATAAATTGCTACCAGCAGGCTTGCAGTGCTGATTGTGTCACCCACATGAGTAGCCTGGAAAAGATGCCTCAGGCCTGCCACTGCAGTGCCTGCGTGCAGTTTGTACATAGGACACACCTATGGTAGGCCCACGGTACCACCCTAGGCAAGGTGCAGTGTTTGTGAAAGGTAGGATATGCACTGGTGTGTGTAACATGCCCTGATAGTGACATACTGCCCATTTCGTTTTTCACTATTGAATGGCTATCTTGCCCATAGAACAGAATGGGGCATGCGTTGTAAAATTTTACAATCATATCCTCCCATAGGGATAAGGTAGAAAATTGGAGTCTGGTATCCCTGGACTCAGAATTTGATAACACACATTTTAGTAAGGATGGGTTTTAAAGTCTGTGTTTGCAACTGGCACTTTTAGAAAGTGGCTATTTTCTTGTCCAACTTTTCTGTGTGTTTCTGCCTGATTGTGGATTGCCTGTTTGGTTTCAGTGTGACAGAGATGGAGGATGTGCATTTGGTGTGGTTTCTTCTTGTGGTGTTTTCACTGTGTTACTGTGAGTGTTGATACAAATATGTGACACATTGCCTTTGGGATAAGACTGTCTGCTCATGCCAAGCTCCCAAGGGGGTGAGCAGGGGTTATCTAAAGAGTGTATTCCCCTTACGCTGACTGGAGGGAAGGGTCCCTATTTGAACAAAGGTACCTACCTCTGCCAACTAAAGACACTAATTTCTAAGAAATTGTTCTTATCTTTAGTTTTGACTGACCAGGAAGTTTGTTTTTAAAAGGGGTAAGTATTTTCGACAGGAGGTTTCCTTCTCGGGTCACCTACTGTCGAAGGGGGGTAGGAGATTAGCTCCTTGGCGAATTAACACATTAAATGGGGTGCATGAGGTGCATGAGCCTTAACTCTGAATGCCTAACACTTGAAACTGTGTTTTTTTTCCTTGGCTTCTGTGCTTGCTACATATATTGTTGTAGGCTGTTTTGTGTTGTAAGTACACAAGACGGCTTGTTGTGCGCTTTCTGTCTTTTGAGCCCGCCCGAGCTGTCTAGGAACGGTCATGACGGTGGCCATTTCCATAAGACAATCGGTTGGACTCGCTTTAGCCACTCATTTCACAGGATGCTGTGCACATGCCCTTGAATAAACAGAGACAGAGCACCTCACCAGTGCACGTCTAATTGGCGATAAAATAACACTGTTCGCAAAAATTGTCATGATTAGAAAAATGTGTCACCTTGAAGTCAGCCATGTTACTGCCCCTCCCTTCTGTAAAATTGATGGAATTGGAATTGAAATGGAGATGAAAGGACGGGTATACTAGACTGATGTTCCCTTATCTGATCCGTAAGGGGAACTATATGTCGGTGGCTTTCGTTTGAATGCCCAGGTGGCACCACCATTATTGCTCATGTTACCGCAACACTACGTACAGTTGTAGAGACATCACAAGTCCTTTATTAGTTAGCCTGAGTAACTGGGTTGTAACAGATGATGTGGGGAGGAACAATGTGTTTGCAGAAAATGATTAAAATTAAATGAAAGAAAGTTTGTAGCAGGCCCTGCTGGGTGGGTACTGGAAGCCACGATGTCTAAGTTGAAAGTAAGGCACATTTGCAGGGACGAGGGATTGTGAATTAATAGGCCAGGGGAGAAAGAAGAATGTTGCCAGATACCTATGTATTTCCTGTGGTCAGGATGAGACATTGTTCAGCCTGTGTACTGTATGGTGCACATTACTAGGAAGGGTACCTGTATGCCCCCCAATAATTTTGCACCACAAATTTTCTTTTTTGAGGTTCTTCAGATGAATAATATAGGAATGGACAGATGCAATGATCCAAAGTATGTCCGAATTGTTTTTTTCAGAGCTTAGTAAATGAATTAAAGGCTTACCCCACTACTTGGTGTTGGGAGAAAAAAAAAAATGATATAAAGTTTTATCCTTGCCAGTTAACTAAACGTTTGTATTATATCCACTAATAGGTCCGAGACACCCTGCAGTCACATTAGAGAGGGGCCCGGAGTGATGCGCAGCCTGGCTGCTTGTTATAGAACATCCATGAATACGACTGAGGTGAAGATGCAGAGCAAAGAAGGTGCTGGACGAGGCAGTACCACCAAACAAGAAAAGAAATAGGGGCTATTTAGGAGCCCCAGCCTGCTGGTCCACCTTTGCTTGAGTCCCAGCCCATTGAGCCTAGCCTGTGGGCACGCCTGTGTTTGAGTCTCTGCCCCTTGGTCCCCCTTGAGTTTGACCCCCTTTTTCTCTTGACCCCTCTGACTCTGGAGTGACAAGGTACAATATATGCCCGACGGAGGAACAGTGCACCAAGGGAAAGTTGGATTAGTAGGGGTGGACTTCATGGATGAAGAATAGGGTGCAGGTACCCTGTCTAAGGTGCCAGAGACAGAGCAGGGTAAGGAAGATTGGTGCACTGGCCTGGGCACTGGACAGGATTAGTTGAGGGTGTCCTCCCAGGAGGGAGGGTGCCCTATCCTGAGTGAAGAGGATTTCTCCAGAAAGAGCTAGACGAGTAGCTCCACCGCCGGTGCTCATCAGCGCCTATGCCAGATGAACAATAGGAGCCTACCAGTGATGGCTCTCTGAAAGACACTGGAAAGAAGAGTTTTGCCCATCCTCCTGTTCCCTGGTATTGCATTTCTCTCCCTATCACCATGTATCCATTTGGTCACCCAATTGATAAGGAAAATAGCCTTTTGCACCTCCCTGTCCAGAGCGGGGTCGGTACATAGAAAGTACAAGTTGCATCCCTAGTTGTTATTGTGATAATAATAGTGTTAGGGACATCCTACTCCCTGAATGAGAAGTATCATGTGCACTCTCAAGTTCATATAGCACCTGTTTCCCTTGTGAACATGTTTGTTACTTTGGCTCCTCGCACAGGGGAGCACCAGAGAACATAAACTGATAATACAAGTGTTCGGATTGGTGTACCTTCAATTCTGTTCTCCAGTCCTAGATAATGCATTTATTGATTTCCGCACTACAAATGAATGTGTACATTGGGGAGATGCCTGTCATGATAGTTAATATGACAGTTTGTTTTTGTATCCAGGGGCGGGGGAGATTAATGTGGGTGAGAACATATGACTTCATTTACAGACTGAACATGACAATAGGCCCGTCTTAGATCCTGCATCATAATGTTCACTTCGCCCGTGGATCACAAGTTCATACTTAGCATCCGAGGGGATGGTTTGCAAATGTTGCCTTTCTTTTTCCCCACTGTATTTGTTGCCCCATCTACGTATTGCACATTTCATCAGGGACAATGTAAAAGTATGTTACACGAAAAATAGGCCCTTGTAGGCACTGTCTCCCAGTTTGTTGCGTCTGCTGCGTAAGTACATTAACTGCTAAGGAAAGGACATCCATGAAACACAAATGCTAAGATCATGCTTCAGAAGGAGATAGAAGGGTTGATGAGCGTTGATGTAGATACTTTTTAGGTCAACATGTCTCTTATATTTTTCCTGCTTAATAATGAACATTTGAACAGTTCTGATTATTAATATTGTTCATGTGAATAGAGATGTTTCACTCCATAGTATAAAATGACTTAGCTAAGGCTAAAACGGGGGTCTGTTAGAATTAAATTAAAAGTCTGATCTGTGCTACCATATGTAATGATTGTTAAGTTAGCCTTTGCGGCGCCATTTTATACTTAGCCGCTAATTCTAGGCCATGTTTGCAACTAATTGTTCCCTGGCTCTGCAAGTAGCAGCAGTGTAGAATTCCCTGTGTCTCTGTAAGTTGGGCCTCGCTGTATAAATTAATAAACTGTTTGTACTTCTGCATACCTTTCTCATGAGATGGAGCCTGCCCCCACTGGCTCAGCTGCAGCAACGGACAGAATGACCTTGCCAGAGAGATAGTGTGTGCCCGGTCTCAGACTTTTAGCTCATCTTTGTGTGCCCCCTCTGTTTCTGCTGCCTTCTGTGGAAAGTTACTGTGTGGGTGTGTCTTGTGTTCAGGCTGAAATGTATAATTGCCACCTTAATGCTTGTGAAAGGCAGTCCCTCGGCATACATCTTAGGGTGCAGGTCAGATTGGACTCCTCTGCAGAGTATTGCTAATAAACAACTGTTTGTATTCTCTACTGTCTGACCGACTCTTCATTTTGTGGAAGGCTATTAGGAGGTTGTAGATAACCCGGGTGGCCCTTTTCGGGTCACTTCCTTCACCGCCTCCACCCCCCTATTAAGAAAATAAGTTAACATTAATTAAAAAGAAACTTAAAACCACTTACCTGTGTACTGTGGCGTCCC
The DNA here is from genome assembly GCA_963921515.1 of Calotriton arnoldi. NCBI lineage: Eukaryota > Metazoa > Chordata > Amphibia > Caudata > Salamandridae > Calotriton > Calotriton arnoldi. The sequence goes on along the minus strand of CAWUFW010004342.1, from coordinate 464,866 downwards.
CGGGCTGCCCTCCTCCTCTTCCTCGCCGTACCAGTAATGCTTGAGAAAACTGCCCATGCCCACACACAAAGGGCTATAAGTGATCCTTACGAGAGATGGAAGGACTCTAGGAAAGTATCTCTACTATACCAGGTGTCCCTTGACCTCTCATAAAGCTCCCAGGTGGAGCTAAGAAGAAAAAGGGAAGCTGATCTTTGCCATCATACAGAAGACAGTTAACAGCATGCTAATCACTACACCAAAGGTCTCTAGAAAAACACTTTAAAATAATGTAGTTATATTTTACGCATTGGGCCTTATTTACCAAGGTGTACTTACACTGTTAGATAGGTCTTTTGGACAGGCCTATCTTTTTATGTGCAGAGGTACACAAAAACGTAAGTTTATCTTTGTGAATCAGGTCCTAAATTGGTACAGCTGCCACCGTGCTCTAAATATAGGGATACAGGTTCAGGCTTCTATCATATGGTCTGGGATTGCCCAGAATAGAGAAGTACTGGGAGGAGGTATTACGGATTTTAAACCAGGTCACAGAATGTCAGATGGAACAGACCCCAGAGGTTTATGTGCTGGGCCTCTTTCCCTGCCCCAAGAGTAAGAAAGTTACCAGCTAGTTCACTGATCAATCATTGGTGATAGCAAAGTTACAGATAGCGATGATCTGGAAGCAGTAGCAGTAGCCAGGCTCTAGCCAAGAGGGCTGTATACAAGAGTACAATGTTCCACATGCACATGACAGCTAGACAGGGCAAGAGGATCCTGCTTTAGGCAGGGCAGGGCATGGGATGGGATAATTATTGACCTGAGCAGAGAAGACGCAGAAAGAGATAGCCTCTGATTGAGAATGTCATAGCAACACACAATTTGGGAGATGATGGTGCCCCAGCAGTAATGGCAAATTGAAAGCTGAGTGTCAAATGAAAACCAAGGGTTAGATATGATACTAGATAATGAGAGGCCCAGTCACCCTCCCACCCCCAGTGAATCTAAGTTGAGCGAAACTATCCACAAATCGAAGCCCAACCGTAGTTTTGGAATAGAGTAGTTAGAAATATATTCCAGGCTTAAATGCGATTTAATAGCTGCTTAAGTAGATATACATGCGAGAGATACTTGTTCCGCGTCTATCGGACGTATACTCGGAAGTGGTTGAGAACGCTCGTTTCCACCAGAGACAGATGCCGCCAACATTGTGGTGATCCCCAAAACACAACCTCCCTCACCAAACTGCACTGAGTATCGCCCAATCTCCCTCATAAACACGGAGGTTAAAATATTTGCCTCGATCCTAGCCCACCGATTGAGGCCCTATCTTACTAAACTGGTCCACCCTGACCAATGTGGATTCATGCCATCTCGTGGGACCAGACATTGCCTCAGACGCCTCCATCTAGCCTTAGCAAATCACCAATCACTAACCCCCTACTTAGCACTTCTCCTTATTGATTTCGAAAAGGCGTTTGATTCCGTAGACTGGCAGTATCTGGAAGATGTGTTGGTCAAGATGGGCATGGGCCAACAATTCCGTAATCTGGCTAAAGTGCTATACTCTCGACCGCAAGCGCGAGTGCTGGTCAATGGGGCACTTTTGGAGTTATTTCCTATTAAAAGGGGTACGAGGCAAGGCTGCCCCCTCTCACCGCTCCTATTCGCCCTGGCGATGGAGCCCTTGGCATGCCTTACACGGTCTGATGATCGTATTCAGGGCTGGAGATGGCCAAGCTCTGAAGAAGACAAAATCGCTTTATACACAGATGATGTCTTGCTCTTTCTAGCCGAACCGGCTCAATCCGGCCCTCACTGTCTCCGGGCATTGCACTCCTTCGGACAAATCTCTGGTCTGAAACTAAACCCCAGCAAGTCCGTCCTGGTCCCTCTCCACATATCAAGAGATTGCTTTGATTGGCAATCCACTGTAGTGTAGTTCCTATTTCCCTAATAGGCTCTGCGCATTGGAATAATATAACCTATAGGCTTGACATAGGACTAAGGTCGGTATGTCCCTATCGAGTATATTAAACTTAATTACTTGTGCCAGCTAGCTCAGAGGCCACTAGAAACTCCTTGAGAACAAGAAGGGAGTAGTTTCTGGCAACCGAAAAACATGACAACTTTGTTTCCCTTTAGAAACGGAACACGTCTCAGAATCGTGGAAACAATAGATAACAGTTTCACTCAGTCAATTGTGCATGCTTAGTTTCTACAGAGTTACGCAGAAAGGAAAGACAGGCGTTTCAATAAAAAGGGGGTTTATTGAACAGTCTTGCTTCTCGTGTAAGAGATATGTGCTGTTATGATCACAAGACAGTATGCAAGATAAATAATGTACAGCGTAAGCAGTAGAAATAAATAATACTGCGCTAGCATTATCTTTTAGCATATATTCACATACATAAATAACATGAGCTAAAAATGCGAGGGCTCATACGATGCGTCTCTAAGCTAGTTCTACCCCAATGTACCTAACCTGGTCTAGGTGTAGGGAAAGGTAGAAGTAGGTGGAGTGTTCTCTAGTCTGGTATACTAAGAGTATGTTAAGTATAGTATGTATGTGTTGGAACCGGGTTTACCGAGTCCGCCACGGTAGCATGGCATGAAGCGGGAAAGGCACGCGAAGGCAATGTGTAAGGCAGTTGTGCAGCACACTCTTACTTTGACTCAGAAATGCGAACGCAATAACATGACACCACACCAGGCTTGTGTATTTTAAAATCAAGATCTTTTATATATAAATTAAGTTGGCATCAGATGAGGCAGATTAATTCAGATCTACATTCAAATTCATTGCATTACTCAACTGGTGCACATTTTAAATAAAGCATCATAGCTCATCAACATTGTAGGCCACTAAGAGGCCGCAGGAATTATCTCCTAAACGTAGCACTTAATAATGATCTCAAGGTACGTTAATAAAACAGGGGCCTAAACATGCAGTTCACTTTAGCATATTCAATTACTTAAAAGAAGGCTTTTCACTTTACATTTAAATAGGCCTGCATTAATCTAGGCGCGCCCACATTCAGTACAGTGGGCGTCGCAATTCCAGTACACCTGTAACATAAAACACTTCAACTCTTGGCGGTGTACACTTCAGCTCAATTCAATTAAACACTTTCCCCCTGTGGTAAAGACTTAGTAGTTAAAAGCATGGCCTAGGCAGTAATTACAATAGGCATCTGCAATAAATTAATAAATACTGTAGGGAACCCCTCAACATGTCCTGTATCCTGGGGCTTCTATGACCCTTAGGGGTTAACTCCAGGCTAGGCCCACTCCTCTCCGGGGCCTCGCCTCATGGGGAAAGTTACACAATTAATTATGGGGTTAATGGTGGCCCCCGGCCCCCAGTGGCGTTTTGTGGGCCCTAGGGGCCTCCTGGGCTCACCTGTTGCTTGTTCGTTGGTCGCGCTTCTTTAGCGACTGGCACTCCCCAGGCCCGGCCCGTGTTCTGGAGGGCGGGGCCCGGTCGGGGTACCTCGGCCTTCAGGCCGGACTGACGGGACGTTGCGGGGGCCGGTATCACCTTCCTCCGGCCCCGGGATCAGGGAGATGAACTGTGCGCACGTTGCGGGGGCTGGGATCACCTTCCTCCGGTCCCCGGGATCAGGTAAGTGAAGTTGCGCGGGCTCAGGGACTTCGAGGATGGGGAGCGGGAGCCAGCAGTCCTCTCCGGCCGGCTCCCCGTCTCCCTCTGCACGGCCGGGCTCTTCCTGGGCCTCCGTCGGCGCTGGGGCGTGACCGGAGCCGGCGCCCAATCGTTGTGCGGCCTTCCTGGGGGCGCGGCCGGCGTCCCCGGCTGCTTGGAGACGGCGTCGGCGGGGCCTGGAGGCCTCGCTGGTCGCGCTAGGCCGCGATGGCGATTTCTTCGGCCGCGACGGCGGCGGGGGTGATTTCTTCGGCCGCGACGGCGGCGGGGGCGATTTCTTCAGCCGCGGCGGAGGGGATTTCTCCGGCCGCGACGGCGGCGATGGGGCCCAGGGCCCGGTGGCAACAATTTGGGGCAATTTATAGAGGCTTCGGTGAGGGCGCGGACGGCGCACCTCACCACATATACTTGAGGGGCTTCCCTCACCTCAGCGCTCCCTTCGGTGAGGGCGCGACGGCGCACCTCACCACACGGCACTTCTCCTAAGGCGGCGGCCGCGGCGGTGATCTCCACACAAGGTCAGTGACCTGAGGGGTGGCAGAACGCAGGGCGCACCAGCAGCCTGTGGGCAGGGCTGACTGGAAAAGTACTCGGGGGCAGCCCAGCAGCAGGCAGAAATGAATAGGGGGTGAAGGTATAGCGCTTCAGGGTACGGCGCTTTACCTGGTGATCCCCAGTTGGGCAGTTTAGGCTTCAGGCCTGGCTGGACGGTCAGGCCTTCTCAAATTAAGGTGTCTGGCGACTGCTCCAGCTTGGTTGCTTCTTAGGCGCTTCTTGTTAGGAGTTTCTTGTCAGAAGTTCCTTATTATAAGTTTCTTGTCAAAGTTTCTTGTCAGAAGTTTCTTCTCATGAGGGGGGATGAGTTGGTGGTCTGGGAGTGCTTGATGTTCCTCCCCGCACGCTGAAGGTGGTTCCCTGGGTCCCCTCACACTGGGCAAGGTCAGTGGGTGGTGGGCGTTCCTCAGCTATCTTACTACAGCAGGGCCTCAGCCCTGTCAGCAGCAGTAGTGTAGGTCTCCCCCTAGGCCCTAAAGCCTGTACTCCGGCGGAGGTTCTCCCAGGATCAGTGGTGCCTCATCAACTGTCTCCAACTCCAACTGACTAAAAGTTTTCCCTCCAAGCCTTTTATACCCCTAGGTCAGGTGACTCTCCCAAAGGCGGCAAAACATAACTCCTCCCACAGCCCGGAAGGTTCTGGAACCTTCTACATGCCTGGCTATGTGGCCCAGAGGTGGGGATGGAATGGATACTGTATCCCTATGTCCCAACCTGACCCTGGCTACTAGTGTGTATGCGTGTAAGGCCCCTCTGCAGTAGCAGGGACCTGCGGCAGTCATCTTGAGTGAGTTTCATACATGGTAAAACGGCTAGGGGAAAACGAAAAATTTCTGGGAAAAAGGGCCAAGTGCAACACAACCCCCTCCCAGCCAAAAGCCAGGGTAGACCGATCAATGCCTTGATGGGCTTCCCTGCTTCGAGCGAGAAAACTTGAACGCGAGCCTTTTCCCCAGCTGCAGGAAGGTCCTGCAGGTCCTTCTCCACTCTGGAACCCGGTGGTTCCCTCTCTCAAACCTCCCTGGACCAACGAAGCCACCCCACTGGCGCTCCCTAATTGGCTGCAGCCAGGACCGGCCCCTAGGCCGTCCAGATGTCTCTGGCCCTTGCGGTCTCACAGAGCGGGGGGTAGTAGCCCCAGGCCCGTTGGCCACTCTCCTTCTCCTCCTTGCAGTTCCAAACTGCCACTGGTCCACCCACCTGGGGTCCGCACCCTCAGGCTGACCAGCAGTCAGGGGCGAGGCTCTCCTCCCCCTACCTCTCCTTCTGGGGTTCTGCCCTCTCCTCCTTTGCGGGGCACCCTCAGACCACCCCTCTCTCACTCTTCCAGGGCCGTGACCCTGCATCCGATCCACCAACCCAGGGTCTAAACCCTTAGGTTGCCCCGGTGCCAGAGGCGAGTCCTCCCTTCCTCTGCACCCCCTCCCAGAGTTCAGCACCCTCCCACCTGGAGAAGCACCCCTGGGAGTCAGCTCCGGAGGGACACTGCTTACAGACGTCCCTCCCGCCAGGTCAGGCAGCCCCTGAACCTGGCACCCCAGCCCAGGATCTAAATCCTGTGGCTGGGCAGACCCCAGAACCCCTGGAGCTCTGAATACATACGCCCCGGGTTCTCCTGTCACTGGGGGATCCCCTACCATGGATGGCCCATCGGGACAGCCTAGGCTCCCAACCTGGGGTTCCCTTATGGAACTCTCCAGGCCCTGAGACTGCGGTTGGGGCACCTCGGGACACCTCCCCGTCTCACTCCTTCCTATGGATAGGATGTGAGGCCCTACAACCCGCTCACTATCCTGGGACCTAGCTGGGCTATTCTCCACCTCTCCCACCTCGCTGGGTTGGAAGATCCCTGCACCACTCCCTTCAGGATCACTCCCCAAACTGGCTATCACCTCTCTTGGTAGATAAAATTTGGGCTCCTGTGGAACCCCAGCAGGTACGCTGCCACCATTCACTTTGCCCTGCATCTCCATCTGCAAGGCTCGGAGCTCTAGTTCCTTCAGGCTAAGCTCATGCGCAAGCTTCCTTTCCTCCATGGCTAGCCTTGCCTGTTCTCGCTCCCTTTCCATCCTAGCAAGTTCTAATGTTAATCGCCTCTGCTCCCTTCTGTCCTCAAATTCCTCTGCCGACAACCTCTCCCCTGACGCCCTACTGCCTGCCCTGGAACGTCTTCCTGGCAACACATTCTCGCTAACATCAATGTGCAGTAGGTCCAGTTCTCCTGGGTTGTCTGCCTCCCCCTGCTCCTCGTCCCCTCTTCCCTCCGCGTGGGCCATTACCCATGCCCTCAAAGCTTTCTGAAGCACCTCCTTCCTGGCGCCTCGCTTGACGGCCACCCCCTCTCTAGGCAGAACTCCTTGAGCTGTGTCACCGTATACCTTTCTAGGTTGGCTAACTCAAACTCCATCCTCCTAGGTGGGGTCCCAGACAATTTAAGGAAAGGGTTCTAGACTGTAGGTAGCAGGTCTAACGCAGGAATGTACACAATCGGCAATTACAAAAGAATTCCTAGCACTTTCATTACAATAGGTGTCTAATTGCGGCGCACACTGAGTCACTGTAGGGTGCTGCACAAACACCAGTCCTTATCCAACCGCTGAACACCAAATGTTGGAACCGGGGTTACCGAGTCCGACACGGTAGCATGGCGTGAAGAGGGAAAGGCACGCGAAGGCAATGTGTAAGGCAGTTGTGCAGCACACTCTTACTTTGACTCAGAAATGCGAACGCAATAACATGACACCACACCAGGCTTGTGTATTTTAAAATCAAGATCTTTTATATATAAATTAAGTTGGCATCAGATGAGGCAGATTAATTCAGATCTACATTCAAATTCATTGCATTACTCAACTGGTGCACATTTTAAATAAAGCATCATAGCTCATCAACATTGTAGGCCACTAAGAGGCCGCAGGAATTATCTCCTAAACGTAGCACTTAATAATGATCTCAAGGTACGTTAATAAAACAGGGGCCTAAACATGCAGTTCACTTTAGCATATTCAATTACTTAAAAGAAGGCTTTTCACTTTACATTTAAATAGGCCTGCATTAATCTAGGCGCGCCCACATTCAGTACAGTGGGCGTCGCAATTCCAGTACACCTGTAACATAAAACACTTCAACTCTTGGCGGTGTACACTTCAGCTCAATTCAATTAAACACTTTCCCCCTGTGGTAAAGACTTAGTAGTTAAAAGCATGGCCTAGGCAGTAATTACAATAGGCATCTGCAATAAATTAATAAATACTGTAGGGAACCCCTCAACATGTCCTGTATCCTGGGGCTTCTATGACCCTTAGGGGTTAACTCCAGGCTAGGCCCACTCCTCTCCGGGGCCTCGCCTCATGGGGAAAGTTACACAATTAATTATGGGGTTAATGGTGGCCCCCGGCCCCCAGTGGCGTTTTGTGGGCCCTAGGGGCCTCCTGGGCTCACCTGTTGCTTGTTCGTTGGTCGCGCTTCTTTAGCGACTGGCACTCCCCCAGGCCCGGCCCGTGTTCTGGAGGGCGGGGCCCGGTCGGGGTACCTCGGCCTTCAGGCTGGACTGACGGGACGTTGCGGGGGCCGGTATCACCTTCCTCCGGCCCCCGGGATCAGGGAGATGACTGTGTGCACGTTGCGGGGGCCGGGATCACCTTCCTCCGGCCCCTGGGATCAGGTAAGTGAAGTTGCGCGGGCTCAGGGACTTCAGGATGGGGAGCGGGAGCCAGCAGTCCTCTCCGGCCAGCTCCCCGTCTCCCTCTGCACGGCCGGGGCTCTTCCTGGGCCTCCGTCGGCGCTGGGGGCGGGACCGGAGCCGGCGCCCAATCGTTGTGCGGCCTTCCTGGGGGCGCGGCCGGCGTCCCCGGCTGCTTGGAGACGGCGTCGGCGGGGCCTGGAGGCCTCGCTGGTCGCGCTAGGCCGCGATGGCGATTTCTTCGGCCGCGACGGCGGCGGGGGTGATTTCTTTGGCCGCGACAGCGGCGGGGGCGATTTCTTAGGCCGCGACGGCGGCGGAGGGGATTTCTCCGGCCGCGATGGCGGCGATGGGGCCCAGGGCCCGGTGGCAACAATTTGGGGCAATTTATAGAGGCTTCGGTGAGGGCGCGGACGGCGCACCTCACCACATATACTTGAGGGGCTTCCCTCACCTCAGCGCTCCCTTCGGTGAGGGCGCGACGGCGCACCTCACCACACGGCACTTCTCCTCAGGCGGCGGCGGCCGCGGCGGTGATCTCCACACAAGGTCAGTGACCTGAGGGGTGGCAGAACGCAGGGCGCACCAGCAGCCTGTGGGCAGGGCTGACTGGAAAAGTACTCGGGGGCAGCCCAGCAGCAGGCAGAAATGAATAGGGGGTGAAGGTATAGCGCTTCAGGGTACGGCGCTTTACCTGGTGATCCCCAGTTGGGCAGTTTAGGCTTCAGGCCTGGCTGGACGGTCAGGCCTTCTCAAATTAAGGTGTCTGGCGACTGCTCCAGCTTGGTTGCTTCTTAGGCGCTTCTTGTTAGGAGTTTCTTGTCAGAAGTTCCTTATTATAAGTTTCTTGTCAAAGTTTCTTGTCAGAAGTTTCTTCTTATGAGGGGGGGTTGGTGAGTTGGTGGTCTGGGAGTGCTTGATGTTCCTCCCCGCACGCTGAAGGTGGTTCCCTGGGTCCCCTCACACTGGGCAAGGTCAGTGGGTGGTGGGCGTTCCTCAGCTATCTTACTACAGCAGGGCCTCAGCCCTGTCAGCAGCAGTAGTGTAGGTCTCCCCCCTAGGCCCTAAAGCCTGTACTCCGGCGGAGGTTCTCCCAGGATCAGTGGTGCCTCATCAACTGTCTCCAACTCCAACTGACTAAAAGTTTTCCCTCCAAGCCTTTTATACCCCTAGGTCAGGTGACTCTCCCAAAGGCGGCAAAACATAACTCCTCCCACAGCCCGGAAGGGCTATGTAGCCCAGAGGCGGGGATGGAATGGATACTGTATCCCTATGTCCCAGCCTGACCCTGGCTACTAGTGTGTATGCGTGTAAGGCCCCTCTGCAGTAGCAGGGACCTGCGGCAGCCATCTTGAGTGAGTTTCATACATGGTAAAACGGCTAGGGGAAAACGAAAAATTTCTGGGAAAAAGGGCCAAGTCCAACAGTATGCCAAGAGTCCCTCTAGGTTCTAGTCAGCTCCATACCTTGAGAATGAGAGAGGTGGGAATCTCTTGCCGGATCTGGAACTCTAACACCCCGCGAAGGGAGTCAGAACACTGGAAGCTGGATTCGTCTGCGTGCAGGAATGACAGCGTCTTCTCAGTGTGTCAGGCCGGGATACGGGCTCCTCTGAAGCCGAGGTCTCCTCTAACTTGCTTGGGCAAGGGAAGGTATATTTATACCTGGTAGGTGTCTTGGATTGTTAGCATTGACGTAAAGTCGGACAGAGGAAGACGTCAGAAATGAACCCTTAAGGTATGCCGGTTCATACATAATAGATGAGTTCTTGGAGAAATCAATAGTCCTGTGCTAGGGAACTCCCGAAGCTTAAGGGTCTGGTTTCTAAGAACTCGTTGTGGCGATTAGGGTGGACGGATGTCGGTGACCATGCCTGTATTTGGAGTGCACGGTTAATGCCTAAATAAGGACAGGGATTCTATGCCTATATAAGGGCAATGCGGATTGTGCCTATATAAGGACATGATTCAGGAAAACCTATATACGGACCCCCAAGCGGAATACAACACCACGATACCTCTCAGAAACAATCATTCAAGTATCTGGGAATCTGGGTAGCCTTGCTCCCTGACCTCGCCTGGTCACTCAATGTTACCCCGCTGGTGAAAAAAGCTCGAGATGACCTCCACAGGTGGCAGACATTACCTCTTAATCCCCTGGGAAGAGTCTCCCTCTTTAAAATGATGATACTCCCCAGGTTCCTTTACATGATTCAAAATACCCCATTTAATTTTCCACGGGCCTGGTTTAAAGAGCTAGACAGTCTGATCACTAAATTCCTTTGGGGCAGGCAGAGACCTTGCATGGCCCTGTCCCATAGCCGGATTCCATCCTTCGATGGAGGTATGGGCATGACCAATCTATACCTGTATTACATGGCAACCCACCTGCTCACACTTCATGACTGGTTTAACAGAGGCTGGTCTGACACAGCATACAGAGTAGAGCTGAACGACCTGGGCCTGCCCAATATCCAGGCGATGATGTATGGGGTACCTATCCCCAGAACTTTATCAATTGTGACACAGGTGGTTCTCGTGGCTTGGCGCGCCTCTCTGCGCCACACCCAATGGACGAACAAGTTGACCCAATACACACTGCTCTGGCAGGGGGCCTGGCTCCGGGAGGTCAGCAGATTGGAGGGATTCCGGACCTGGGACCTCATTGGTATCTTACAGCTTGGGGTCGTGTGGACAGGCGACCATATGCGCACTTTTCAGGATCTGCAAACCCGATATTCCCTACATTCCTCACAAATCTGTAAGTATCTGCAACTACGCCACGCCCTCCACATACATGTACCAAATGGCACAACGCTACCAGAGTACAGTCCCCCTGAGGCGCAAACTATGACAGGCAACCTGGGAAAGGGAGTAATCTCCCGCATCTACCGCTCCCTAACCAACAACACTCCAAATACATTAGACCGGCTAAGAAGTCAGTGGGAGGGATGGATAGGACCTCTTGAAGAGGAAGATTGGAGAGATGCACTGATGGAACCCAAAACAGTCACCACCTCAGCCAGACCCTGTCTGGTCCAAATGTACTATCTACACGCTGCCTACCTAACACCCAAACGCCTATATAGTGCAGGTCTGAGACCAACCGCATCATGCCCACGCTGCGAACACGACCAAGCAGAATTCTTTCACGTGGTATGGGCCTACCCTGTCATTGGCGATATTGGGACTCCATAGAAAAGGAGCTCACAGAGGTCCTGGGCTGGGAGGTCCCACACAACCCATTAAATATGCTCCTGGGAATCACGGATGGAGTAGATGGATCCAGAGCTGACAAACAATTCCTTAATACAGCCATGATGGTGGCCAAGAGAGACATTGCTGCTAATTGGATAAACCCTGTACCTCCTAGTATAGCGAAATGGCGCAGAGATGTGGACTGGTGCACAGCACAAGAGAAGCCGATGTTTGAGGCCAGAGGGTGTCCAGCTAAACACTGCAAGGTTTGGGGCAAATGGCTGGGGCAGATAGAATAAACGCATCTCATGTTCGGAACTGTGTGCACTATGTGGGATTTTAAGGGATCATGTATCGCGAATTCATCCCTCCTTGTATATGTAATGTGGAGACGTCCTATAACTGCTGTCATATACTGCACTTGATTATTGCTGGTATTTACTTGTTCAAAACCAATAAAATTGATTATCAAAAAAAGTACCTATACATGAGCAGACTGATTGCCTACTGAACATTAGCATACACCCAATTTGTGTACTGTGAACCAGAAGTAACATGACCTTTTAATATTGTGTTTGATATTTTATGCTCAAAACAATTAAATGTGTTTAAAAATTTCACATATTACTAATGTAACGTGCCTCCCATTGCTCATCCTGCATCTGCAACCCTCACGTCTTGCAGTGTAACTCTTTTATCTATGTGAGGTGCTCTCCTGGCTTGTAGAGCTAAATCTGCCAAATATAAATTTCTCTAAGAAGAAAAAATGATCAAAGCAATTTTGCAGCAATTTTTCTTTATGCATTTTGGAGGAAATAATTTTTGGGTTCTTATTCCCATGATTGTTTAATAGACAACGAGCTATTGTGGAAACTTCAAACTCATAAGCTAGTTAGGAAAATAAAAGTGAGAAAAAAGCCACTATGGTAATCAATAATAGAGATGGCACAAATGCTAAAATCAAAGAAACATAGGTATTTCAGATATACATTATCTCAGCAGCAGACAGACAAGAACAGGTGTAGGAACAAGGAAGGCACCTAGGTTGGTGCAAGAATTCTTTCCTCCCCACCCTCCTACTCCACATGGGCATGGGCAGTGCATCCATTAGGGAGTCGGGGCATTGCCCACTCATATTGTGTATCCCCATTACATGTACACAATATATAAATAAACAAGTAATTGAAACTTTTCAAAGTTTATATTTTAATTTGTCTGTGGCCGTCAGCCTTCAGCCGTGGGCAGTTGTCGGCAGCTCTGAAGGGGGTTGGGATTCAATGAGGCAGTGAGCGCAAAGAACCTAGTCCCACAAGGGGGACATGTTGGGTTGGATGGCTGCCTTTCCCTGTCCAGCCCAACATGAGCACTAGAGGCTTCTCCCCATCTGCACATTAGTGACCGGGGTTCATCAAAGTCACAACCACTGCTCTCCAAATGAGCGGTGATTTTGCCTGCTCAAGTCAATCCTGGTGCTGCTCTCATGCTGTGTAACAGCATGGGAGCAGCATCTGTATTGGCTGAGATGCAGTTGCTAGGCCTAGCCTAGGCCTCTTGTGCAGTTTGGGCATATGTTGAGGCACCGCGGGGTAGGAGGCTTTGTCGCCAGAGCAAAGACCAATCACTGTAATGGCCATGCAATGATTGGCCATTTCTGGCATTGCTGGGCTGTTCAACCAGCCTGTCTCGCCCCATCTTGGCAGGACCTTGTGCTGTGGCCAGGCTGGAGTTGAGGTGCATTTGTCCCCCTTCTGTGATCATTCATCTTCAAGATCCCCTTATGGAGTGGAGTCGACTTGAGTGGACAGTATCTGCTATTGGTCACACTAAAAGTCAGCCAGCCACTACCCTGAAGCAAAAGTAGGTGGTACACAATTATGGGACTGGGGAAAGCTGGGGCAGTGAAAGCGAGTGTTTAGTGGGTGGTGTGGGGGGAGGAGAAGTGGGATTCGCCGGGATTCAATTCAAAATACATTATATAATCGTGAAAGAATAATAATGAAGAGAGGTGAGGTTGAGTTTATTTTTTTATTTAAGTGATTTGTAGAGCACCTAGCTGCCCAAAGGCTTCCCAGCGCTAGGAAACCGATACCATTCAGAGGATAGAGGCAGATTAATAATACTGATAGAACAGCCAGGTTTTGATTGATTTCCGGAAGGCTGCTTCCGTTTCCAAAAGTCTAGATTCACGTGGAGGTGAATTCCACAGCTTGGGTGACAGGCGAATGAAGGATCTGCCCCCCCCCTCCCGCCCCCATCTGGCTCTTCTGATTCTGGTAGTTTTTAGCAGCCGTTCAGAGCAGGATCTGAGGCTTCTGTTTGGGACATAAGGGGTCAACAGGTTTTTGATTTTACTAGGGCCCTTGTTGTGTAAGACTCTGTGTGTTATACAGAGTGCCTTGAACTTAATTCTGGCCTCAACCGGGAGCCAGTAAAGAGCTTTTAGATGCTTCCTGGCTGATTCCTGTATTGGGACCTTGCACAGCAGCCTTGCTGCCGCATTCTGGACCACTTGAAGTCTATTAGTAACATATTTTGGTGCCCCTAGGAAGAGTGAATTTCCATAGTCCAAACGTGATGTGATCAGGGAATGGACTACTGTCTTTCTGAGTTGTGTGGGGATACGCTCTAGGACTTTGCGGAGCAATCTGAGTAGTTCAAAACATGTGCCTACTAGTTTCTTAGCTTAGCTTTGGTTCAGTTCGGTAATTGTCAAAATGCTGGTATGTGATGTGATGCATTAGAAAATGAACCTCAAGAAGTGACCATAATTGCATAAGATATAATCAAGGCTGAGTCTGTAATAACCTCGTGTGAGGTGGTCACCCTATCGCTTCAAACTGGAAGTAAACTTCTAATGACTTTTCCAAAACCTTTTCTGTCACATCTTTTATGCAGGAAACTGGGGCTAGCATTATGCAAGCACTCCAGAGATACAAAACATTTGTATAGCACAGTATGCTATAGAAACATTCAATTCAACACAGTATATAAACTATAATTAACGCACAAACTCTAGCCCTTTTTCCCCGTCCCTCCTCTCTTCATAGTGTTATCTCCGCAGCTCACTCTCACCCCTTTCCCTTGATACCCTTCCGGCTGTTCTGCAATAAAACGTGCCCATTTTATGAAAGCATATTTATTCCAAAAATAGAAAAGAAGGACAGTGGCCTGCGGACCAACATCCCAGGCAGAGGGCCCCAGGGAGACCCTCTCTTATTACATTTTGCTCTGAGAAGTGTTGATACAGTTCGCCCCTCTTAACAAGATTAGTAGGCCGAGCCCACTCTGGGGAATCCCAAGTCCGGGCCTCACAATCCTGGGGCTGTCAGCGCCTTCAGCATGGGCATCAGATCAGTACGGGTGGGCGGTGAACTCCGCACCGCCGGTGGAGTTCATAGAGTTTTTGGCATTTGCACTCTGCTTAGAGCGCGGAGATCTTAAAGAAAAGTCCGCCGACCACTGGCGGAGCGGAGTTTACCGGTGACATGCGCTCACCCTTTATTATTACAAATATTCATGTACCACTATTCCTGTGACATTATTCATTGCATGAATTTCTGAAATCACTATTCACATCAATTTACTGTTGACATTATTCTTTGCTTGTGCAAATTTTCCGAACGTGCCTTCGAGTATAAATCAGTCATGGTGTGTTTCGCGGAAACTCTGGTTTCAATTTCAAAGTGCTTTACCTACTTAAGTGTGCACCAGTTTGACACAGAGCGGAGCGCGACACTGCCAATCTCAGTGTCCCCCATGTTTCACACCACACGATAGAGCCCCTTTTTAGGTCGAGCGTGAGCCAGTGCGCATGCGCTGCTCTGTGAGACTTCTTGTATGCGCTCGACCTAACGAGTAGCGAACAGAAGCCCCGCCCACTCTCCGCCCATGTTTGCCATTGGCTTGTGTCATTGTCTGTCCTAAATGTTGGCTTCTGATTCATCAATCCGCTTGTTAGTCCCTCCTTAGTACCGCCTCCTCTTCATTTGTCACCTCCCATGGCGACTGGCTCCTTTACTTGGCTGTTACACGGTAGGTGATATTTTAGACTGTGAGCACTATTTTCTTTAAGGAGGTTCTCCTCAGGCACGACATGCTTTGGGGCCTTCTTTAACCTCACCCCCTCCTGTTGTCTGTGCATTCTTCGCCCGCCCGCCCTCCCTCCCGTTGTTTGCGCCTTCTCCCCCCTCCCGAGCCCGCCCTCCCTCCCGTTGTCCGTGATGCCAACCATTTACAATGCAATAGGTCTTGTGTAAATGTGAGACCTATTGCATTGTAAATGCTTGTCTATTGATGGTTCCTTCCATCCTCTGCATTAAGTTCCTTGGAAGCCTCCATTCCTGCATATTTGAGGCTCTCCTTTGATCCTTGCTCCAGAGCGCATCACCCTCCCCAACTGCCCGCCCAGCCCTACTCCAGCACATCACAAAGGGCGATACTCTCAAACAGTGCCGCAATCACCGTCCCCAAAGTACAGCAGGACAGGTGGCACAGAGCCCAAATCCTTCACAACCCGAAAACCCCGATCTGACAGCTGCACACACCCACACTTCCCCTCCGGCTCAGGAATGAGGGCCAATACCTCATTCCCCCTCAGAGCCTCCTCTTTACCCTCTGTCCCCGTCTGGCAACCTAGGAAACCCCATCCATTGTCTGAATTGCACAGGGTAAATGCCCAATTCCAGCATCGCTACGTAACCACACTGTGTGATCCTGGGCAAATACTATGTTCCACAAGCATTCCTTTTGTCCCTCATTAACTCGTATCACCAATCGGCACAAGGTCACAGTCTTTCATAAAGGAAAACGTCCACAATGCCATCCAATGTCTGAATTGGCCAGCGTGAAACCCAAAAATCTGCAACAAATCCGGCACCCCTAGGTGAACAAACTGTGATCCTGAGCTGATACCATGTGTCTGCAGCTTCCCATTCGACCACTTGCATAGTCCTGCAGGCATTTACAACCACAATTTCACATTCATTTACACCTCCCTTTACTCACAGTTAACATTACTGGTATACGGGGCACACACTCTCACAGCCCTTTGCCCACACTCTTGGTGTTCTGTAAGTTCCTCCTTAACATTTGTTCAGCCCTTCTCCCACACACACACTTACAACCCATTAATTAACACTTTAATTTAAGACGTGCACTTCTACATTCTTACACACACCTTAGCCCTTACCACCTGAATTGCGTACCCGTGCTGCCATTTGCTCACAATCATCCCCGATACCCCATCACCCACATGCTCACTTCCCACTCCACGCAACCTTCAATCCTGTACCATCCACATCCATCAGCCCCACCCCTCCCCATACATCCTTCAGTCCCTGACAAGGCACTCCCGCACTCCGCTGCAAGAAGCACTAGAGCCTCTCAAGCAGCAGCAGGCGTGGCATGGGACCACTCTGCAAAATCCCCTACTGCAGGAATTAGTTACCCCTTTGCACTGCCCCACCCACAAGAGTAACAGACAACATATATTCCCACACATAACACAGTATTGACTCAGGGTGAACTGAGTAGCCTCCCCTGGTCCACTTTATGCTGCACAAAGCACCAGCTGTGGTCCCCTGAGCCCCCTCAATTGCATACCCTCAAAACTCAACAGCACAATCACTGGAGTTTTACAGTCTACGTTGACTACAGTTTGCCTGGCAAAGGTTCCCTGTAAGCACCGAGGCGCAACATGATTTCTAATGCAAACTGTTTTGGCAGCTGTGAAAACACAAGAAAGTCAACCCTCCCACTAAATCCTCCTAAATAATCTCATCCCCTATGTACTGCACCCCTCCACCCCCCACCCCTCACGCCGTTTACAGTAGCACCACATGTCCCAAAGGAACCCCACTCTGCCTAGTATCCTATCCATCCCTAGGCCGTACAGCTCCCCTAGCCCCCATGCAACCCCCACCCCCACCCCTCACCTCACACTACGCCGTAGCATCACCTCTCTCTGCATAATCCAGCTGTTCAGTAGCACTTTGCTGTCGGTGCCTCCTTTTCCTATTATATGTATGGTACTGAAAGTTCCAGAATGCAAAGCACAGTTGTGTAAAGCATCAGAACTGGCTGAAGATGTTACACAATGCCACAACACACAAATCCACGCTGCATAAATCCCCACACACAACGCATTTAAATATCTCATAATAACATGCCACACAATTCAACTACACACACTTCCACTCCACATCATTCCACACCATGCCACATAATTACAAACCAATAAAATAAGCTCCACATAATTCCACTCCGCTCAATGCCACAAAATTCCACTCACTCCAAATCATATAATTGCACTCCACACAACACAATTCAACTCCAGATAATTCCACTACACATAATTCTACTCCAACCTATATAATTAAACTTCACACCACATATTTACATTCCATATATATCCACTCAATTCTAAAACACATAATTACACTCCACAAACTATATTCAACGTTGCAACATGCCACATAATTCCACACCCTATAATAGTTACTCCACACCATGCCACATATTTCCACTCCACACCATGCCACATAATACCACTCAAAGCCACATAATTCAACCCCAAATAATTACACTCTACTCAATACCATATAAATCCACTCTATGGCACATAACAGCATAAATACACTCCACGCTATGCCACATTATTCCAATCGATGTTTAATGTCCCCCAATTGTGAAATTAACACTTATAAACCATTCTAAGTGCTATGCACCTAAATCTCAGGAATGGACTACAATTCTCAGAAGTCTTAGCGAAGGCCCCCAAAATGCAAAGCGAGCGCTTTAAACGTAAGCGCCAATGGAGGCCAAGCAAACGAACGTGCAGTCGGTGTTGAAGGCGCGTAGCTGAGAATCTTCCTGAGAGTGATGCCAGAGCCGCCCTGGAGCAGGTAGGCAGCATGCGATGCGGTCGTGCAGCTTGACATCTACCAGGCCCCCATAAAGCCAAATAACTAATTAGGCTTTCGCGTCTCTTTCAGAAATAGTTTCCACGAAAAGAAAATTCGCCGAGCGGGCGCCTTTCCTAGACCATTGATTTACTCGGAGCAAACCGCAGGTATGCCGAATTTCAGTTGATACGCCAACTTCCATAATTTCTTGTTAGCCGCATTTTATAGCCATCTGTGCCTTGTGTTTCAGCTCCGGGCACGCTCGATGAAACGATTCAATTTATAACGACAAATAAATAAATAGAGGCCTCACCTCTATCTACACCACGAAACCTCATGTTAATAACAAAGTAAGTGTTTTTTTAAGATGCCGCATGCCTAATGTGATGGCTCATACCGAACGTTGTGCTGACAGATTCCTCTTTTTCATTTCTTTTCTTTCTACTGTAGTGTTTCTGCACTAGTGAACTCTTGAACTTCACTCATTGGTGAACTTTGAATTGGTAAGTTGTTTCTGTTTGAGGCGGTTGAATAAGGTAGTAGCGCTTGTGAGTTAGGTAGTCATTTCTAAAGTAAAATTTTCTTCTTTTTCTTTTCCTTGTCCTACAGTGTCTTGGTCCTGAAGAGAACCCCTGAGAGTAGCGGGTTCGAAACGCGTAGACCTTTCTCTATGTACCAAACAATTGTACCTTAAAAAAGGTTGTCTGTGTTGTGCATTTTCAAACAACATTTGTTTTGAACAAAATTATTGAGATTAGATGTTGTGCACAACCAAGTTTAGTCGCAAATTATTCCTTTGTTTGGTTTAAGTTCCTTGGTCCACTAATTTGAGAATAGATTCAGGGAACCAAGGAGTGGACATGTGATTGTGTGTAGGATGTTACTTGCTGGTGAATGGGGAATGTTGTATGAATGATCAAGTACGAGTGTGAGCGGTGAGACATGCCAAATAGTTGGCGGGTCATTGTGTGATTTTTTCTAAAACTTTTTTCCAAGTCTTCTTTGGTAAATATTTTTGTGGTGTTTCTGTGTATTTTTGTACATAAAGCATTGTTTTGTAAAAAAAATTTATAATAGTGAACTAAATGATGTTCTAAAAATAAATACTATTGAATAGTGACGGCGTGCATTGATCTAGTGTTCTTGCGCCGTGTTGACTTCGATTTGGAATTTATTATCAGTATTGGCAGGTGGTTTGTTCTTGACATTATTCCAATCAGCATCATTTAACTCAACGCCACACAGTTCCACACCACAGAATTCAACTCCACATATTTCCATTCCACACCACATAAGTCCGCACCAAGCCCCACAATTAAACTTCACAACACAATTCCACAACACACCACATACATCCAATCCACAACTCGGAATTCCACATCATGCCGCAAAATTCAACAGCACACCACATAACTCCACTACATGCCACGCCACAAAACACAATACCATTACAATATATTACACTCCATGACCCACAATCCCACTCCACATAATACCCCATAATTACTATCCATATAATTCCAAAGCACACCACAATACATAATTCCACTGCACAACTCCACACCACACAGTTCCCCGACAAACTATTCCAATCCAACCCACATATTTCCACTCCATACCTCATACATCTACTCCACACATGCGCGTGCTCCTGTTGCTAATTGGAAACCGGCATCTGGTTATCAGTCTGAGCTGCTCGATACTGTTTAATACTTTCATTGCTACCACCCCTTCCACTCTAATAGCAGCTGCCAAGAGCTCAAACTCTCGCAAATGCGAGACCTATTGCATTGCAAATGCTTGTTGTTAGCAAGAAATGGCACAACACGAGATTCCTGCCAATCAAAACTAACAGCGCACCTACCACACTGGCCGCTGGGTAGTTTTAGGCTAGTTCTTCTGACTGCAGTACCGTGTCGAATGCCAGTGTGCAGTCCCAGACTTCGTTGCAAGCATGCAGAGCCAACCTCTGATGCAACTGTGCCCTGTCAGCCACAAGAGACAGTGTACGGAGAAGCCCAAAGTCTCCATACTTTCTATGGACGCGGCAGGGGTGGGTGGGACTCTGCAGGGGTGGGTGAGACAGCACACCTCTGCCCTGCCCCTCATGCTTGCCACACCAGGGCTTGTGAGTTTAAGGCGCTTGTGATGGCCGTTCTGCTCCTGGATTGCTTCTTCTATGAGTAAAATCCTGGGCCGGGCGCTGGCCCCCCTCCGCTTGAGGCTTCAGGTAAGCTGCTTGGCTGGAAGTGTACGGCTAAGCCCAATGGCCTGTTGTATTGTATGTATGCAGAGTAATAATCCAGAGCAGAAGGTTATAGCCTTGCCACCCTCCCCTCGTGCCTCCCTCCCTTCCGATCCTGGGCTGAGCAACAAACCACAAGCAGCAAAGTCCTACAGTGGGATGAGATTGAGAATAGGAAGGAACTCTGCCTGCCTGAGGGAACTCCATGGAATTCTACAGAGTTTTTCAATCACTCCGCAGAATTCGGCGGAGTGAAACTCCTCAAGCTCCGCCCACCTCTAGTTAGATGACAATTTCATTAGGGAAGATTAAAGCAGATATTAAAAATTACAGGGGGTTATTGTACTCTGCTGTCTGGGAGAGGGGCCCTGTCAGAGCGGTGGTGACAAGCCTGACAGCTGCGTTAGGAAACGTTAGAACAACAAAAATGGTTGTTTGTGAAGACTCTGGTGGTGAAGGAGAGTAAAACACTGAGGAGAGAGAGTGGAAACATAGAGGTGGAGGATGGGACTGTGTAACAGAACATGCACAGACCTGGAGGTGAAGGAGGGGCAGACTGAGGGAGAGTGGAAACTTAGAGGTGGAGGAGGGAGAGGCAGGGGAGAGTGTAGACTTGGCGATGGATGAGAGAGAGGCTCAGAGAGAGTGGATACTTGTAAGTGAAGGAGGGAGAGACTGAGAGAGGAGCTGGGGGACAACAGAGGTTTGGAGGTAGAAAAGACTGAGGGAGAGCGGAAACTCAGAGGTGGATGAGAGAGAGGCAGAGCTGAAACTCGGAGGTGGAGGAGAGAGAGAAGCTGAGGGAGAGCAGAAACTTGAAGGTATATAAATTAATAAGGAAATCTCTGAGGTACTCAGCATTGCTATCTCAAAGTCTGTTATGAAGTTCTGTGGTTATACTGAATAAGCAGCTACCTATATCATCATTTGAAATCTCTTTATTGATGTCATAACTACATTTTCACAATTGCTTTATTAACCTTCTTGCTTTCTCAAATTTGTTTAAAAATGCACCATTTGCCCATTCTTTTTTCAAAACTTTTTTGGGGGAGAACCCCTCAGGATCCCCCTTATGCCAGTCGGGTTTGCTCGCTGGCCACAGAGCACTCATTTCAAACGTTTATGCCTCACCACTTTCAAATGTCATCAGCCACCACTGTACATGGGTTTGTACTCTCCGATTCCATGCTATACCCCTCTCATGCACTACCACCACATGCACCCCACCTTATGCATGCCATTCCCCCTCCTAAAGAAACCCTCGGCGGACCCCACGGACCTCAAAAACTACAGATCTATCTCCCTGCTCCTGTTCCCAGCAAAAGTCATCTAGAAAGCCATCAACAGCCAACTTGCCACATTCATTGAAGAACACAACATCCTCGACTCCTCCCAATCCGGCTTCAGAAAAAACCACAGTATGGAAACCGCCCTCCTCGCCATAACAGACGACATCCGCACCCTACTGGACAAAGGAGAAACAGTAGCCCTCATCCTCCTCGACCTATCAGCGGCGTTCGACACAGTCTCCCACCGCACCCTAATACGCAGACTCTACAATGCAGGAATCCAGGACAAGGCCCTCGACAGGATCTGCTCCTTCCTCTCCTTCCTCTACAGCAGGACGCAGCAGGTCAGACTCCCCCCTTTCCTCTCGGACCCCACACCTACCACCTGCGGAGTCCCCCAGGGCTCCTCCCTCAGCCCGACGCTCTTCAACGTCTACATGGCTCCACTCGCCCCCATCGTCAGAACCTACGGACTCAACATCGTGTCATACGCAGACGACACCCAACTCATCCTCTCCCTATCCAACGAGCCCAACACCGCCAGATGCAACTTTCGAGAAGGCATGGAAGCCGTCGCCAAATGGATGAAAAACAGCTGCCTACAACTAAACACCAACAAAACAGAAGTACTCATCATGGGCCCAAACCCAGACGCCTGGAGCGACACCTGGTGGCCCCCCGCCCTCGGAAACCCGCCAACCCCCACGGACCACGCACGCAACCTGGGAATCATCCTGGACTCCGAGCTCAAAATGGACCGCCAGATCAACTCCATCTCGTCTTCCTGCTTCCACACCCTCCGCCTCCTTCGGAAGACCTTCAAATGGATCCCCCTCGAACACCGAAAGACCGTCACTCACGCCCTGGTCACCAGCAGACTCGACTACGGCAACGCACTCTACGCCGGAATAAACAAAAACTTCACCCGCAATCTACAGAACATTCAGAACGCCGCCGCAAGACTGGTCCTCAACCTGCCAAAACACTGCCACATCTCCCAGCACCTGCGCACACTCCACTGGCTCCCCGTCGAGGCGAGTATCACCTTCAAGATGCTCACCCACGCACACAAGGCCCTCCATGGCACCGGACCAGCATACCTGAACAGCCGACTCAAATTCCACGCACCCCAAAGGACCCTATGATCAGCCCAGCTCTCCTACGCCGTGGTCCCCCGCACCAGAAAGACCAGATCGGGAGGCCGCTCCTTCTCCTTCCTCGCGGCCAAAGCATGGAACGTCCTTCCGCTCCACCTCAGACAGACAACATCGCTCCCCATCTTCGCAAGAAACCTCAAAACATGGCTCTTCAACAGACCCCCTCCTTGATGGAATCGAACCTGCACCCCCACCCCTAGCGCCTTGAGACCCTTACGGGTGAGTAGTCGCGCTTTAACAAACCCCTGATTGATTGATTGATTGATTGATCCTATGTGTGTTAAACTGACTTCATATGACATGATAAAATTAAGATCTAGTTTGGTTCCATATAAGTATCTTCTAGTGATAAAACTTCCAGAACCTACAAAATAGCGGTAAACCAAGCAGAATTCCACTTTATATCCAGCCAAACAGTTCAATGCTCACAAAGTCAAAGACTTAAGTTTAACTGAGACAAAATCCTAACTTTACGACTTTCGGTATCCAGAAAGGGCATTTAGGAGTAGTAAAGTTAGGATTTTGTCTCAGTTAAACTTAAGTTTTGGTCGTAAGTTAAACCTAAGACCAAAACTTAAACTTAAGACCAAAACTTTGTCTCAGTTAAACCTAAGTTTTGGTCTTAAGTTAAACTTAAGACCAAAACTTAAGTTTAACTGAGACAAAATCCTAACTTTACTACTCCTAAGTGTGCTTTGTGAATACTGAAAGTCGTAAAGTTAGGATTTTGTCTCAGATTACTTTTGTGAATCGGGTCCGTTGTGTATACTAATTCCATCAATTGGTTCCTAAAATTTGTTTGAATTTTGATGCACAAATTCAATTCCAAAGTTCATTAATTAATGTCAATAATTAGTATTTATTCACTTATTTATTTTGAATTTTGAAGTCAGTGAACTTTTCAAAGGAATACGACTACTACTACTACTAATAATAATAATTGTAATAATAATAAGAGGATTTATAAAGTGCATAGCTACATTAACTGACGTGTCCCAGCACTAAGGTTTCAGTCCTACAATGCAGGGCAGAAATATAAGAATCCTGCTCTAAGTTGATTTGAAAAACCAAGTTTTTAGATTCTAGTGCAAAGATGTTTCAGATTTTTCTTGTCTAAGCCAGAGGGGAAGAGAATTCTCCATCTTAGTTGCTAAGTAACTGAAGGAGCAGCCTCCAAGTTGGGCTCTTTTAATTCTAAGAATGCATGCAAAGGAAGCTTCAGATGATCCCAGACTTGTTTTAGGAAGGTAAGGTGTGATTAGGCTGTAAAGTTTGTGGCAATAGCACATGGAATTAAAGGACACCCGATGCCTTAAAGGAAGCCAATGCAGCGTTGCTAGAGCTAAGGTCGAAGGTGAGCGTGTAGGCAGATTTAGTTGCAGCCGAGCTGCCATGTTCTGCACACGCTGGACTCTTCTTAATCATGCCTGAGACACCCTGAAATACAGGGCACTGCAGTAATCCAGTCTAGACATGATGAAAGATTGGACCACTCTCTTCTTGGCTGCTTCTAGCAGGAAAACAAGGATTTTTTTAAGGGTTTTTAAAATCCCAACACATTGCCCTGCAAGATGTGTGATTTGATTATCAAAAGATAACTCACAGTCTAACCAAATGCCTATGTTTTTACTTTTGGCTTAGGTGTGGGTAAATTGTCGAGAGAGTCAGGCCACCAGGCCATTAACCAGATTAAAACTTGTTTGCCAAGAATGAGGGCCTCGGTCTTCCCAGCATTGAGCTTGAGACAGCTTAGGCTCATCCATTCAACCACCTCTGATAGGCAGGAATGGAGCTTCACCGCAGCGTTTGATGCATCTTGAGACACGGTGTTGGCTGGTACGAGGCTGGTGTGAAATTTGCTATTCGTTTATAAAGAGAAGATTTGATGAACTTGAAGACTACTAGAGTACTTTCATTTGGACTAAAGAGTGCATGTGCTCAGAGCTTGTGTTCTGTCTGAAAAAATGACAGTAAGACACAAATATACAACAGTCGCAGCAGGCATTAATTGCGGGTGGGGGGCGTGCGGGGAGGGAGGTGGGGGTAAATGTAATAATACATATAAAAAAACGTACCTGTCCACCGGCCGGGTCCGCGTTTTCTCAGCTCCTGCTCCTGCTCTCCTGCCTCTGGCCTGCCTCCCCTCCCCTAAGCCAATCACAACACTGCAATGGCAGCTTTGTGATTGGCCATTTTCTCCGTGTACGCTGCATTGCAGCCTGCATGGAGAAAGGGCAGAGTGCGCATGACTGGTTTGGGCGGCCCCAGAGGGCTGACCAAACCAGTCATGCTCACTCAGGCGTGGGCACACCACTCCTTCCCTGCCCAGCCCTGATGACAAAGCAGCCCCGCTCACCATCCCGCTCGCCCGCAACCAAACCCTTCTGCTTTCTCGCAGTGCGAGAAGCAGAAATATAAAATGGTAGTTATTACCATTTTATGTTTCTGCTTCTCGCACTGCGAGAAAGCAGTGGGGTGATGCTCCTCCGCCCTAGTGGAGGAGCCGCCCCTGATACACAATAAGTTTGCTAAGGGTTGATTAATAAGATGGATGCTTAAGCTAGTTGAGATAAAGTTTAAACAGATAATTTCTCTTTTCTAGGCAGAGTGGGCTCTGGGTAAGCCTCTTTCTCGTGATTGCGTGGCTTTATTACCTGTATCAGTTGTTTCATCTTGTTTAAATGGCTTTCTTCTCCTATTTCTGTGTATTTCTTGCCCAAAAGCATTGTGGTCTCACAGTGTTCTGATTGTTTTACTTTTATTCTCTCACTCCAACTACCCCACCCATCGATTTCTCACATGTTTTCTTTTATAGCTCGCCACTCCCCTGTACTTCCTGCTTGGCACACCTTCCCCCACCACCTTTTGATTATGTTTTTGCACCCACTCTGCTATTGATAAGTGTCAACAGTGCCATGTTTATTACCCATTTCAAGATGTCACCCGTGCGATGGGCATATAGAATTGCCTTTGTGTTATTTTAATAAACTCATTTATAGATGGTCGTCGTGGATGTAAGCGCATAAAAACGCAAGCACTATGAATCGCATTTTCTAAAACCATCGCATCGATAGTTCCTTATGGTTCTTTTCCCAGAAATTATTAAAACTAGCAGCTATATAACCAGTAGTGACTGGGGGCAGGAGGGACGAGGGAGGGGCGGAATAATAAAAGAAAATAGCACCTCTTTACCGCCAGCCGCCGCCTCTTCTTTCTCCGTCCTCCTCTCGGCAGGAAGCACACAGCCTCCCAGAATCCCCTGACCAATCACAATGCTGCTAAGGCAGCATTGTGATTGGTCTGAGCGCTGTGGTTCAGCACTCAGACAGGGGCTGGCAGGCTGTGATGTTCTCCATCAGGCTGTAATACAGCCTGTGTGGAGAACATGCAGAGTGCGCATGACGCTTTGGCTGGCCCGAGACGGCCGGCCAAAGCGTCATGCATACTTTAGGTGCTGCCACCACTCCTCCCCCTGCGACGCGTAGAGCCCAGCCCTGCCCGCCTGGCTTCAGCTGCAAGCTGAATACAAAAAACAAAATGATAATAACAAACGTTATTATCATTTTATTTTTTGTATTCAGCTTGCCGTTGAAGAAGTGGGGCAATGCTCCTCCGCCTTAGTGGAGGAGCCGCCACTGTATATAACAGAAAAGTAAGAGGTAGGGGTAGACACCGTAAATCTAGAGACTTTGATTTAAACGAGTGTCAAGTCTCAGATTAGGCAAGACGGGATTGTCTTGGTTGTCATTAATAACTGCTAGATTCAAAAACCTTTTTCCAGGCACATGTAAATCATTGAAAGTATAGGTGCATAATAAGTGATTCACAAATGTGAACTGAGTTGTAATGTAGATTACGCGTGAGTACTTAAGTGATGTCTGCGTAGCCTTCCTCTCACTCTTCAGGTATTGGGCTCAGTAACGGGGGAGAGACGAATGTGTCCAACCTAACTGATGTAGGTCCTTCCTAACCCTTTATGTTTTTTAGCATGTGCTCCTTGCATGATCATGAAATCCTTACAAGAGTATGCCTGAAATTGTGAAATCCCAAAGTGGCTGCCCCTCACTGTAGAGATTATGGTGAAGCAGTAACACTACTTAAATAAAATGAATGCATTACAGGGGAACATATATTTTAGTAGATGAATGAATTACATACCTAGATCCATTGTGGGAAAACTGCTAATACAATTCTTTCCTCTTAGCTAACCCAAACAAAGTGCCACATAAACTTCCCAGTTGTGGGTTAGTCTGAAGAAGTGCACCCTCCTTGCTAAGACAAGGTTAAGAAAAGGACTTCAAGCCCATTTTCCTCAGAAGTGTGAACGCATACAAAATCTGACATTATGGTCCAGCCAATGACCATTGCTGGCCATCAGCGGGTAGAGGAATGCTCCAGAATCCTTACATTTAGTTAGTAAGTCAGCTTGTAATCTTTGTGCAACATGGAAGCTTAATTTTTCACAGCAAAGTTGAATACAGAGCTGGAGACAGATTGTAAAGGACTAGCTGGTCATGAACTTTGATACAGCCAAATTCTATGATAGCATATGTACTAGCATGTGCTTATCAAATAACAGATAACATGAGATGGCCATTGCTATTGTAATAGCATGGCATGATGCAGAATCCCAATATCTTTGACCCTGATTAAATCACAATAGATCATATGAATGTAAAAAAACAACAAAAAAGGCAGGATCAAGAAAATGAGTACAAGGCCGTCTTGGTTACTACCCAAGTACTACCTCTATTATATTTCTGGGGAGAGTCTCTACTATGCTTGGTATACAGCCATGATACAACCACCATGGTTAGAAGTTGGGTTCCTGGTTGGCAGAGGTATGCACCTTGTACAAGCAGGAACCACAATCTTAGTCAGGGTAAGTCAGATGCACACCCTCAATTAACCTGTGCTCACCCTCTGGTATCTTGGCACATAGCAGTCAGGCTTAACTTAAGAGGCAATGTGTAAAGTGCAACACTTCAAACAGTAAAACTGTGAAAACACAACACAAAAGGATACCACACCTGGTGAGAATATTAGTGCTTAATTTAATGAACAAAACAAGACTAAAATTACAAAAATCCAATAAGTTCAGAGTTATGAATTTTTAAAGACTAAACTGAAATGTAGTGATTAAAAGCATAAAGCGCCAACCCGGGCTATCTGGTTGCGCTAGACCGGGTCAAATGCAAAAATTCAGGTTGACCCCAATGGAGCGTGGGTCGGATACTGGAGCCACACAAGGCCCACTAAACAAAGTACCTTGATCCTGGTCGCAACAGCAAGACGCGGGGTGCAGCCGAGCGATGCATTAGTGTCGGCCCCTATGATCAAGGTAAAGCGTTGATTTTCTCCATGCAGTAATGTTGATGCACTGGTTCTGAAGACGAAGTGCCGAAGCCGAGATACTTTGGTTCTGAAGCCGATGCACAGGGTTTCTCCACACAGTTGAGAGAATGCGCTGATCTTTTCACACTGAAGCAGCAGCGATGAGGCGATTCTGCCTTGTCGGTTCTGGAGACGATGTGCTGGTTTTGAGTGCGATGCACCCGTTCTTGTTCCCACAACAGCAGCAATGCATCAATTCTGCTTCAGGCAGCAGAGGATGCGTCAGTTACACTGGAGCAAGCACCTGGATCCTCTTTCTAATGAACCAGGAGTTGAGACTTTGATATCCCTGAGTCTCAAAACAGGAAGCAAGTCAGCAGGCCCTTGGAGATCACTCTGGGTTCAAGCAAGAGTCCAGTTTCCCCAGTAGGGGCTGAGGTTAGCAGGCAGCAGGGCAGAACAGCAGAAAAGCAGTTATTCCAGAGAAGCAGTCCAGCAGAGCGACATTCCTTGTAACAGCAAAGCAGTCTTTCTTCCTGGCCGAGTATCTTTACATATCTAGAAGTGTCTGATTTCGTGGGGTCAGACACCCAGTACTTATACCCGGTTGTGCCTTTGAAGTGGAGGCGACTTCAAAAAGGGGCTTTGAAGTGCACAGAGGTCCTCCCTTCCCAGCCCTGGCTCCAGTCTCACTACAGGGGGGTAATCAACCCATTGTATGGGGACAGGACACTGCCCATTCAGGTGTAAGTGTCAGCTACATCCTCCCATTCTGTCCAGGATGAGCCATCAGCGTGCAGATAGCCACTCAGCCACACCCACCCTTCCTGTGTGTGTGGCTGTCTAGAGGGAATGCAGGAAGCCAGGTGTCACCCACCCCAGATGCATATTCCAGAGACAAGCAGAAGGCACCAAATGGTTTCAGTAAGAAAATGCCAACTTTATAAAAGTTGCATTTTCAGAATTGCAGTTTAAAAACCAACTAGTTATGTTTTTAAATTGTGGTTCCAGAGACAGCAAACTTGGGGGTCCCATCTTTTCTCAATTGGGAAAAATGGGAATAAAATGTAATAAGGCAATCCCAATGTTATCCTATGGGAGCGATAGGCCTTGCAGTAGTGAAAAACGATTTTAAGAGTATTTCGCTACTAGGACATGTAAAACTTAAAAGAACATGTCTTGCTTTTTAAATGCATTGCACCATGCCCATGGGATGTCACAGGGCCTACCTTAGAGGTGACCTAAATGTAATATAAAAGGAAGGTTTGGGCCTGGCAAGTAGGTTAACTTGCCAGGTCGACATGGCAGTTTATACTGCACACACAGGTTCTTCAGTGGAAGGCCTGAGACATGTTAATAGGGCTACTTAAGTGGGTGGCGCAATCAGTGCTGCAGGCCCACTAGTAGTATTTAATTTACAGGCCCTGTTACTAGGGGCTTATAAGTACATTAAATATGCAAGTTGTGGATAAGCCAATTTTACCACATTTTAAGGAGAGAGCACAAGCACTTTAGCACGGGTTAGCAGTGAAAAAGTGCACAGAGTCCTAAAGCCAAAAAATGAGGTCAGAGAACAAAATAGAGAACATCAACACATTGTCTTTAAAATGCAACATTTTTGGAATGGTGTCATAAAATTGGCAAATGCAACAGGGATACTCATTCGTCGCACCATACATGCCCAGCAAGAAATGTCCCACTGTTGCAAAGATATGCTAAGTTTTAGGGCAGATTACATCATGTCTTGAATTTTTACAAACCACCCAAACACGTTCTAGTGGTATAGTTACTCCTGCTATAGAGAGCGAGGAGGCTTTGAGCAGAAGTATGGCTGTAGGAAAGTCATCCTTTTTGCCCTGATCACCCCCATTTATTTACTGATAGTGATGGTTACTGATGTTGATTGTGCCCTAGGCCCTGCTTACCAGGCCCAGGGCCAGTGCTGTGTTTCAAAGGTATATGGTTATTAGGTGTAATTGCAATTGGTATGACAACATACCTGTAAGCCCTCAGTATATGGTAGGCCATGTAGGTTTAGAGGCACAGCAGATTTAATGCACTTAATTGTGCACTGCTGTGTTGCCTGCTGTCATTTTAAAAGCCAGCCCTGCTCTGCAGGCTGCTTTTGAAATTAAACTATGTCCAAATTCAACTTCAGAACTAAAGGTACTTCCAAAGTCTTAAACTACCTTCTTTTTATATATAAGTCACCCCTAAGGTCTACCCTAGGTGCCCTAGGGGATAGGGTGCTATGTTAAAATAAGCAGGGACATTACAAAATATGTTTTATAAGCCCTGATGAGGGAAAAACTGCCAATCTTGTTTTTCCCATTGTAGTGCATTAGCTCCATAGGCTATCATGGGAAGGTCTTATTGAACTTTAATAAAGTCAATCTATTGACAAAAGTGAACTAAAATGAAGCTTCAAAGTGTCTAAATAGTTAGACTAAATCCAACAACTTGCCAAGGTTAAATTTATTATAACTATGACAGAAAAGAAGTTGTAGAACTTGCTGTTCTAATGTGCCTGAATCCAGCTCTAGAGCAGCATCTCCTGATTGGCCAGTCGTTCACAGGCTGAGCCAATCTGCTCTGATGAGGTGTGAAGTGACCTAAAAGGAAACAAAGAGACATCTGATGGGAAGAGATTTGCAATGGCACGGCAAAAGGCAGGAAGGGGCCTGGGTAGCCAAACTGGTCATCAAAGAGAGCAAGACAGTAAGTACAGGAACCAGGCCCACCCCCACTTTCTGCACCGCCAGCCTAATGGGAGCCCCTGCAATTGAATTAGCAGAGGGGCTGGAAGGGGAGTATTAGCGAAAGTTAGCCACACCTGTGGGTTGGGTTAGCCAGACTTTAAGCTCCAGGATAGATTTTCACCCATCTTGGATTTGAGGGAATAGTGCTTTCTGAGACAAGAATGTGCCACTCTTAAGGGGAAGTGATCATCTTGAGGGTGGCACCCTGTACCCAATTGGTCAGGGGTGCCCCTCTGCTTCCCAACCCAGAAGCCAGGATAAACATGGGAGAGCTGCCCAGCAACTCAGATCCCTGCCTGGAAGAAACAAGAAGAAGAAAGACTGCCATGTTGCTGAACCCCTGGCCTGCACCAAGAGGACTGCACTCTGAAGGACTGCACCTGCTGCACATGTTGGACTACCGCAAAAGACGGGTGCTGCTTGACTCTAAGGATTTGGCCAGGTGGATTGTGGGTCTTGTAGTCCCAACTGCCAAGGAGCAACTCAGAGCTTCTGAAACATTGCATTGGTGTTGTGGACACTTCAAGAGCCCAAAAGGACCTTCTGGAAGAAGATCCAGAAGTTGACCGACCCGTCGTAAAGAGTCAAGCCGCCGATGTCAAACCGCGACCCGGTCTGAAATTCAGGCTCGTCCTGCTGAAAGCTCCGGAGCTATAAGACTGCCAGAATTTCACAGAGGCCTCGTGCTGAAGCAGGCCACCACCGTCGACTCGCAAGCCGGCTTGATGAGGAGCCTCGCACAACGTTGAAAGAAAAAAAATCAAAAAAAGTGACTTAGGGCCAGATTTAGATATCGGCGGATGGATTACTCTGTCATAAGGGTGATGGATATCCCGAAAGCCGAAATACAAATTCCATTATAGTCTATGGGAATTATATTTAGGCAGACGGGAAATCCGTCACCTGTTGTGACAGAGTAACCTGTCTGCCGAGATCTAAATCAGACCCTAAGTCAAAAGGTAAAAACTTAACCAGGCCCTACCGCTTTCTGTACCCGACCCATCGCGGTCAGCCTGAAACTTTGACTTTGTCCCTGTCCCGGTCAAGCGTGACCAGCTGTACCAAGTTGACGCTTTTCACTTTTAGGCACTAGAAAGTATTTATTCTTTAAAAATTCTTGGCTCATGTCCCCTATATTGAACTTTTGTTGTTTTTGTGTCATTTTAATCATAAAACTATTTCCTATTTTTATAAATTGGTGTTGCATTTATATTGTGTGTTGTTTCTTACTTATTAAATGTATTGGTGTTGTTAAATACTTTATACACCTGTCTCTTAAGTTAAGCCTGTCTGCTCACAGCTAAGCTACTAAGGGTTGACCAAAGATTCATTTATTGAGAACTTGACTGGACCTTATTTGTGATTGTGGTGTTTTACTAAGTGTAGGTACCTACCTGCCCTTACTAATAAACCACCTTCTAACATGTAATGCGCAGTGGTGGGATACAGTACTTGTGTTTGACCACACCATACAGTACTTAAGTGAAAATCTTGTAAATTGACTCAGAACAAAAACAGATTTTTTAAATGTTTATATTTGGACTAAACTATTTTTAATTCATTTTTAATTTTTCTCAATTGTTCTATCTCTGATTTGCAAAGTTTTTTTGTGACCCAAAACTTGGGCTACAATGGAGCTTGATCTAGCTAACCTGACAAACCTCACAGTAGCTGAGCTTAGGATCCAGTGTAGAGCCAAGGGGGTACCCGCTGCTAATAAAATTAGACAAGCAGAGATGATTAGGTCCCTTAAGGACTGGGCAGAGTCAGCTCCAGGGAATGAAGGGGAGGGTGAGGATGATCCTTCCGACAACTTCCAGAAGGAGGATGACAACTTGTCCACTATTTCTAGCACTAGGTCCAGACATTCAGCTCATGGAGGGAGGAGAGCTCCTTCACATAGAACCCAGAGGTGTCCCTTATAGAAAGTTAGCTACATAGCTGTGGAGAAGGAGAAAATTGACCTAGCTTAGAAGAAGTGGGCAAGGCAGGAGAAAAAGGATGGTGGCAGCGAAGACGAGGAAAATGGTGAGATGTCCAGAGGTGGTAGGTTTGATCCCAGATGACCCAAGGGGATAGCTCTCAAGTAACAAGTACATTGATAAATGGCAGACAGCTTTTGAGAGGACCCTTAGGATGAGGAGGGTTAGCTCCGAGTACTGGTGTTCACTCCTGTTGGAGTTGATCCCAGTAGCTGGGAGAGATAGGCTACCGACCGTAGAGGGGGATGAAGCAGAATCTTACACACACATGAAGAAATATCTGATCAGGAAGTTTGGTCTCACCTCAGAGCAGTACAGTATGAAATTCAGGGCCCCCCAGAAAGTAAACCCACAGTCCTAGGTGGACTTTGTAGACATCTTGAATAATTGTTCCTCAGAAACTTTACGCCAATATCCAGTGGACTCTAAGCTGTCTGGTTCCAGGGAACTGGGGTAGACAACTGATGAGTGGGTAAGAGTAAGGGTTTCCACAAAACACCCTGGGGGTGATCAAAGGAAAGGAGGACAGTGCTCCTACCTCCTTTGTTCCTTCTGCTGTTAGCACAGAGATACCCCTCTGAGGGTGATTCCAGCACTCTACAAATTCTTCGTTCATTCATTCATTCAGCGTCTCCGCCCAGGGGAAAGCCCAGGACAAACCAGATAAAAAACAAAATGAGTTCTCACAAGACCCACAAAACCCTACATGTGGGGGGGGGGTGAGACACTTCAACTTCAAGGGGAGGGGGTATCAGGGAAAGCCTTTTGATCCTGCAAGTTCTTTGACCCCTCAAATGTGGGGAGGTGTTATGACTGTAATCAGTCAGGACACAAAAGAAGAGATGCTGTCTGCAGCAAGAAGCCTCCCACTGGTGGGCAGTCCCAGGGGATTGTCAGTCTAGGTGTGGGTGTGGAGATTGTCCCAGAGATGGGTAAGAGGTTCACAGAGTTAACCTTAGTTTCCCTATGTGGGGTGGAAATGACAGCCCTGGCAGCTTTTCCTCCCAGCATGAAGAGGTATAGAAAGTGGCCTAAGATCAATGGGACTGAGGTGGAAGCTCTGAGAGATACAGAAGCCATTGTGACCATGGTCACAGAGAAACTGGTTTCTCCAGAGCAGATCATATCTGGTGTGTATCACCAGGTGGCCTATGCAGACAGCAGAGCCAAACTCCATTCTATGGCAATGATGAGCTTGAAATGGGGAGGTGTGACAGGCCCTAATAAGGTAATTGTGTCTCCTGCCCTCCCAGTAGAGTGTCTATTGGAAATTGTTCTTGAAGCTTCTGACTGGTCTGGGGTTGAGAGGATGGCCCATGCAAGGATGCTGGACTTCCCTGAGTAGGTATGTGCTGTAACTAGGTCACAGACTGCACAGAAGGGAACTGCTGAACACTTGGACCTTGGAACAATGGGACAAGCCTCCATTGACAAGAGAAAGGGCAAAGGATCTGGTGAGCCAGCCCAAAGAACTCCAGGAGGACACTGACCCTGAGGGGCAGGATCTGACCTCTGAGGTAGGGATTCCACCCCTACAAGATTTGCCCAACTCTGCAGAATTGCAAGGAGCTGGTGGACCCTCCAGAGAGGAGTTGTGTCAGCGACAAAGAGAGTGTCACACTCTTGAGGGCCTGAGGCAGAATGCCTCCAGACAAGAGAAGGGTGATGTCAGTGGATTCCACAAAGTCTACTGGGATGAGAGAATCATATATTCATGAAGCCCGAGACCTCAAGGAAGGGGCCACCAGGAGGTTGGTGGTAGCCCAAAAGTATAGAGAATTCATCCTCACATTGAGCCATGACGTCCCCTTGGCAGGTCATTTGGGTCGAAGTAAGACATGGAATAGTTTGGTTAACCATTTCTATTGGCCCAACATGACTGCCAAAGTAAAGGGGTTGTGCAGCTCCTATGCAACTTTTCAGGCCAGTGGTGGAAAGACGGGGCAAGCCAAAGCTCCCTTGATACCACTGCAGTGGTTAATTCTCTCTTTGAAAGGGTGGGGGTGGACATTGTTGGTCCCCTACACCCACCAACTGCCTCTGTCATGTGTTATGTATATGGCCCATTAAGATTTTCCCTATGTTAGCCTAACTGTGCATGACACAGGGCGCATTACCTTTGCACACGTTACTACATCAACATGTTTGCTTTTGTGCCACATTACATTTTCACACTAAACCTGCAGTTGTTTTCTCGTTCTGTTCTTTCCTGGGATATAGTCTGAACACAACAGACAAGGTCAAACAACTATGTCCCTTGTTATTTTGTTCTGGTCAGGCACAATGACCTAGACACAACACAGAAATGCAGCTGTTGTTTATGAACATATAAACCTTGTCATATAGGTATACATAGTAATGTAACAGAGAGAGACAAATTTCTAAGAGAAGATCACAGCGGTATCTGAGATGTAGAATGTTCATCTGTGAATGCTAAAGTACGGGGTCCGCTACTAATCTCGGAGATCTTTGCTGTATAATCAGTTTGCTTCTGTAGAAGGGGAGGGAGGTTAGTCTAATCTGTCTTATAATGTGACAGGACTTTTCATAATATACGGTTTACTGACTATGCTAATTATATATTTGCTGTTTCCTGATTGTGGCTCGTAAACTGCATTCTAGAGCACGATAGTTTAAATAAACATTTCAAACTTCCTTCATGTCTCTGTCATATCTTATTGTGGATGAGTATGAGTGGGTGAGCAAAAAGGTGTATCCTATTAACACGATCCCTGAGAGGGTCGGGAGTGTTGTGTTCTGGGGTGTCAATTCACTTGTCTCTCTGGATATGGGTAGGAGGGCAAGTGAGACACTGTAGCTAGTCGGACTCGGGCTCATGGTGCTGAGGTGGTATGGTGACTCAGTCCCTATCTACTAATGTTCTATGGCCCCAAGCATAGTTCTCCTCCTGAGCTGAATCCCTGCAACACATCAGGGAACAGATATATCTTGGTGGTGGTGGACCATGCCACAAGATGTCCTGAAGCAACACTCCTCAGAACAGTCACTGCTGCTTCAGTGGCTAAGGTGGGTTTCCCAAAGGAGGGGGTTTCAAATAGAGGCACAAATTTCATGTCTAGCTATCTGAAGGCGATGAGGGAGGCATGTGGTGTTACCTACACGTTCACCACCCCATTTGATCCCCAGACTAATGGTCTGGAGGAAACGTTCAATAAGACTGTGAAGGGCATTATTATGGGTTTGTCTGACAAACTCAGAAGGAGATGGGATATTTTCTTCCTATGCCTGCTATTTGCATGTAGGGTTGTGCCACAGGAAGGGGGTGGTCTCAGCATCTTTGAGTTACTGTTTAGGCACCCTGTAAGAGGGCCATTGTGTCTGGTGAGAGAGTCTTGGGAAAAGCATCTTAAGGAATCCAAGGATGTTTGTGCTGGACTATGTACTAGGCCTGAGATCTTGCATGGCAGAGTACATGTACAAAGCAAGCAGGAAACTGGAAGTCAGCCAAGAGCTCATGAAGCTCTGGTATAACCAAATATCTACTAGGCCTGAGTACACTCCAGGAAAGTTGCTGTGGGTGTTGGAGCCTGTAGCCCCCAGGGCCCTCCAGGACAAGTTGATTGGGCCCTATCCAATCTTGTAAAAGGATAGTGAGGTTACCTACCTGGTGTCAATAGATTGATACCTCACCAAGACAAGACAGACATGATCATGCTGATGGCCCCTGATGAAGAAGGAAAGGAGGAGACAGAGCCACTGCAGACCTCGTCTCCAACAGTGTGGAAGATGAGTCAGTGGAGGGAGTTGAACTCTCTCCCAAGTTGACAGACCAGCAGCACAAAGACTGCAAGCAGGTGCTGGGGCAGTTTGCTGGTGTTCTCCCTGACTCCAGATATCACCGACTGGTGTATACATGATGTTGACACTGGTGATAGCCTACCTGTCAAAAACACGTTGTACAGGTTGTTTGGCCAGGTCAGAGCCAGCATCAAAGCCGAGGTAGTGAAGATGCTGTAATTGGGGGTAATTGAGCTCTCTGACAGTCCATGGGCCCGCCCAGTGATGCTGGTACCCAAACCCAATCCCCATAGGGGGAAGAAGGAGTTAAGGTTCTGTGTGGACTACAGAGGATTGAATGCAGTCACTAAAACTGATGCTCACCCTATACCTAGAGCTGATGAGCTCATTGATGGGTTAGGGATGCAAAGTACCTGAGTACATTTGACTTGACTACAGGCTACTGGAAGATTGCCCTCAGTGAAGGAGCAAAGGAGAGACCAGCATTCTCCACACCAGAGGGTCTCTTTCAAGTCAAAGTAATGCCCTTTGGTTTAAAGAATGCCCCTGTCACCTTACAAAGGTTAATGAACAGGGTCCTGTCTGGGTTGGATTGGTTCAATGCAGCTAATCTGGATGATATAGCTGTGTACAGTTCCACCTGGGAGGATCACCTAGACCACCTGAAGGAAGTGCTTCAGGCCCTGCAACCGGTGGGCCGGACTATCAAGGCCAGGAAGTGCGAGATAGAGCAGAGTTCGGTGGTGTACCTGGACCACCTTGTAGGTGGAGGCCATGTACAACCTCTCCAACCCAAAATTCAAACATTTCTGGATTTGGAGGCTCCTAAAACCGAGACACAGGTCAGGGCTTTCTTGGCTTGACTGGGTATTATAGATGGTTTGTTCAAAACTATGGGACCATTATGACTCCCCTGACAGAAAATACCTCTAAAAAGCAGCCCAACAAAGTTACTCGGATCCCAGAGTGTCAAAAGGCCTTTGACACTCTGAAGGAGGCTATGTGTTCAGCACCAGTATTACTGGCCCCTGACTACACAAAGGAATTTGTGGTTCAGACAGATGCTTC
This sequence comes from Calotriton arnoldi, assembly GCA_963921515.1. Classification (NCBI taxonomy): domain Eukaryota; kingdom Metazoa; phylum Chordata; class Amphibia; order Caudata; family Salamandridae; genus Calotriton; species Calotriton arnoldi. The sequence continues at coordinate 427,291 of CAWUFW010004342.1, read as the reverse complement.
AGAACAAGGGTTTGGGGCAGTGTTGGCACAAGTAAATGAGGAGGGCCTAGGTCAGCCAGTTGCCTTTATTAGCATGCGACTTCTCCCCAGAGAAGAAAGATGGAGTGACATTGAGAGGGAAGCCTTTGCTGTGGTCTGGTACCTGAAGAAGCTGAGACCATACCTGTTTGGAACTCGCTTCTGTGTTCAAACTGACCACAGACCTCTTAGAATGCTCATGCAGATGAGGGGCGAGAATCCTCAACTGTTGAGGTGGTCCATTTCCCTACAGGGGATGTACTTTACAGTGCAACATAGACCTGGGACTGCCCATGCCAATGCAGATGGACTTTCCAGGTTTTTCCACATAGCTGATGAGGACTACCAGGGTGTAGGTTAGTTACCCCTCACCTTTCGTCTGGGGGGAGGGCTGTGTGAGAAATACATCCTTTTTGCCCTGATCACCCCCATGTTTTAACTGATATTGCTGGTTACTGACTCTGATTGTGCCCTGGGCCCTGCTAACCAGGCTCAGGGCCAGTGCTATGTTTAAACGGTATATAGTAATTCAGTGCAATTACAATTAGTATGACAACCTACCTCTATGCCCCTAGTATATGGTAGTTCATGTTTGGAGGCCCAGCAGATTTAAAGCACTTAAGTGTGCACTGATGTGTTGCCTGCTGTAATTTTGAAAGCCAGCCCTGCTTTGCAGGCTGCTTTTAAAATAAAACTATGTCCAAATTGACTTTAGAATTAAAGGTACTTCCAAAGTCTTAAACTACCTTATTGTTACATATAGGTCACACCTAAGAGCTACCTTAGGTGCCCCATGTGTAGTGTGCTATGTTCAAATATGAAGGAACATTCTAAAATATTTTTTATAAGCCCTGATGAGATAAAAAAAAAACTGCCAATTTCATTTGTCCCCATTGTAGTACATTAGCTCCAGAGGCTAACATGGGAAGGCTTTATTAAACTTTAGTAAAGTCTAACTATTGACAGGAGTGAGCTAAAATGATACTTCAAAGTGTCTTAATAATAGAAGAAATCCAAAAACTTGCCAGGGTTAGATTTATTGTAGCTATGACAGAAAAGAAGTTCTAGAACTTGGTTTTCTGATGAGCCTGAATCCAGCTCTTGAGCAGCCTCTCCTGATTGGCCAGCCTTTGACAGGCTGATCCAAACTGCTCTGATGAGGTGTGAAGTTGCCTGAAAGGAAACAGAGACATCTGTTAGGAAGAGATCTGCAATGGCAGGACAAAAGGCAGGAAGGGGGCTGGGTAGCCAAACTGGTCTTCAAAGAGAGCAAGACAGTAAGGATAGGAACCAGGCCCAACCCCACTGCCTGCACACCCAGTCAGATGGGAGCCCCTGAAATTGAATTAACAAAGGGGCTGGAAGGGGAGTTTTAGGGAAAATTAGCCTCACCTGTAGGTTGGGTTAGCCAGACCTTAAGTTCCAGGATAGATTTTCTCCAATTTGGACTTGATGGACAGTGCACTCTAGGACAAGAATTTGCCACACTTCAGGGGAAGTGGTCATCATTGAGGGTGTCAAAGTCTGAATAAATATGAGAAAGCTGCCCAGCAACTCAGATCCTTGCCTGGAAGAAACAAGAAGAAGGACTGCCCTTCTGAACCCCTGGCTTGCACGAAGAGGACTGCACTCTGAATTAATGCACTTGCTGCACACTTTGGGCTTTAGAAAAAGAAGGGCTTTGCCTGACTCTAAAAGCTTGAGGAGTGGACTCCCTGAAATAAATAGGTTAAAAGACCTCCACCTGCATCATCTCCACCAAGAAGAGCCCAACTGGACAGCGTTCAGTTGACTTTAAAGGATTTGGCAGGTGCATTCTGGGTCTTGTAGTCCTAACTTCCCAAGGAGCAACTCAGAGCTTCTGGAACATTGGATTGGTGTTGTGCGCACTTCAAGAGCCCAAACGGTCTTTCTAGAAGAAGATCCAGACTTTTGAGACCATTTGGAGAATTTTTGTGAACAAGTTCCATAAGTTGACTGACCTGTCGTCAAGAGTCAAGCTGCCGATGTCGAACCGCGACCCAGCCTGAAATTCAGGTTTGTCCAGCTGAAAGCTCCAGAGCTCAAAGACCTCCAGGATTTCACAGAGGCTGCATTGGAAGTCCCTTATGTGTTGCTATATTGTGCAGCAAAGCACACACTGCCACAATCTTGCGTGCCACTGGAGGTGAATACTGAAGAGCTCTCCAACTCTTATGAAGGCAGCAAAACCTGGCTTTAAGCAGCTCAAAAGTGTGCTCCATAACTGCCCTTATCCGCTTGTGGGAAATATTATAACACTAAAAACCGCTCCTATGTAGTATGGAATTCTTACATATAAATGTGAAATGCACAAATACCTAAAATATAATCATCCCCAAAGCCTCCTCATGCAGGCCAGTTATATAGGGCACAGTGCCAAAATATATTGGAGTCATGGTTATAACCTTGAAATTTAGCCACAAGGTAATTAAAGACTCTGGGGCATATTCTCAAGGACTCATCGCCGATTTATCGGCACTTTAGCGCCGCAAAAGTGGCAATAGATTTATCGCCCTATGCCCAAGTTGGTGCAAACTGCTGATATCGCCAGTTTACCAGCGATAGCTGCAGCAAAAAACATCGCCACGGATGAGTGCGACAACTAACGCTAATGATATGCAGAGTAGGCGTTCCCGTTCAAAAGCACACGAAAACACCACTTCGCGAGATTCTCAACGACCAGTCAGATCTGCGATGCGAACCAAGAACAGGCGATAAGGCGCGTTAGCAGCAGGGATTTAACATCTGCCTTTTACTGGTGTTAAGCAGGGCGACCAACTGCAGTAGAAAGGGAGCCCAGCCCAGAGCCACATCTGAAGACCAACAGATGCCATGGAGACACTGATCATGCAGCTCGGAGACCCAAGAGGGCCACAACACCCACCGCCACCACCCCAGGCACCCCCCCCCTGGACCACTCCCCAGGATTACCACCTAGGCAGTGCAGGACAGCGGACGACCCTAAAACGCACCAGCCCCAGAGACTCAACGCCAGAGGAAGCCATTGGCCAACACAGGCTCAAAAGGACAACCATCCTCCGCATCCTGACCCACATTGCCCACAGGCTGACGGTACCAACACAGCAGACAACCTACATCCCCCCGCAGACAAAGCTGCTGGCTGTGCTGCAACTGTTGGCTCCTGGTACCTTCCAACCAACAACTGCCCGAGTCGGAGGAGTCACACAGCCAGCCCCATCAAACTCCCTCACACATGTCATGGATGCAGGTCCACAAAAGCAATGGCGGGTCCCTGTATCCGCACCACACAATAGTTCCAATTTGTAGTGTACCTGCGCAACCAACCCCAATGCCAGCCGTGCTAGACGCCTCCGTGCCCCAGACCCAAGACCGTAGTAACCGAAATGTGGGTGCGCCAGGTCATGAAGTCCAGTAGTCAACAGTAGTGTAAAAACAGAACTTTATTACAAATACATAAATCAACAAACCGAAAAGCTCAGCCAACGCGTTCCATTCCCAACGGGGAACTTCATCAGGGCAACGTGTCTTCAGAAACCTGTGGGAGAAATGGTGACAATGGTCAAACTTCTGTATAGTCACATGCCTAATCTGGTACAGTGTACTGCACTTGGACAAACCGGAATGCTCACCGGCCTGATAAACCATGCATGACAAGACCATAACAGAACTACGTGTGGCCGTAACCGTCGTAGGAATGAAGAGGAAGGTAACGACCACACGAACTGCTGTTACGGTCACATCATGCAGGACTCATCACACCTGAAAGCATCACGGTGTGTGTCAGCTCGATACCCCTGCCCCTCACTCCCCCCACACTGCGCAGGAACATCTTGAGACCACGCAAGGAAACTATGCCATAGCTGGCGTCACGCAAGTGTTGGGGGCAATTCACAGCACACGTGTATGACTTGTGCCCCCTGCCGACACTGCACACAGTCACCGCAACAACAACCACACGCATGCCATCACTGTGCATACAAAAGTGGACCACCGTGGCCTGTCCACCAATGTTGTCGCAAACTCCCCAGGCAGTGTGCATGATCCCCACATGTCCGCAAGTCCTCCACCAACCAGCACTTTGAGGATGGCCCCCATGGAAATGCACTGTCCATCGGCAAGTACCAACTGAATACACCACAAACCTCAACTCCACAATCCCCCAACTCACAACTGTGGGAATGCACACATCACCAATCCACCACCAAAGTGACTACTGCGTGTGTCTCAGTCTCTGCCACAACCTGCCCATAGGCCTACACACACGTGGCCGACCACCTTCAACGGGCACATTCACACTGGAGACGAGGTGGCTACGTCCCAAACCAACCCGCGCACATCACGATCATCGCATGCAGGGTCGTGTCAGCAAGGGTGGCGCCCCCCAGCCATGAGTCCGCCGCCGTGATCGGTGGTGCCTGCGCGATCCTGTGTGCCTGATGCACCCCAGCCCTGGTCCCCAGATCGGTCCTCCGCCCAGCGATGACTGGCCGCCCCTACGCACCCAGGCCTCAATGCCTACCTGCCGCCACCGGCGTGTCTCCAAGAGGGCCTACCACGTGCCGGTGCATCCTCCTCAGCCGATCACTGGATTCTGCACCACAGGCCCCCAGCACACCCTGCGGCACCGCACCGCAGAGTCATGTGTGTGCTGACTGCTGCCTGCACGTACACTGCAGTCCAGCAGGGCACACTGTTCAATTTGAGTCTTGATTCGCTGGATGCCGTTTCGAGGCCATCGCATCATCGCAGGCTGCACACCCGCTCAGCTCTTCAGGTGCCACTAACCCTGTGCAACGCAAGTCATCGTCACGTGGCGGTAGGCCCCTGCCAGCCGCAGTGCAGCGGGTGCCACTGTCCCTGTGCAATGCAAATCATCGTCACGTGGCGGTAGGCCCCTGCCAGCCGCAGTGCAGCGGGTGCCACTGACCCTGTGCAACGCAAGTCATCGTCACGTGGCGGTAGGCCCTTGCCAGCCGCAGTGCAGCGGGTGCCACTGACCCTGTGCAGCGCAAGTCATCGTCACGTAGTGGTAGGCCCCGGCCAGCCACAGTACAGCGGGTGCCACTAACCCTGTGCAATGCAAGTCATCGTCACGTGGCGGTAGGCCCGTGCGGGCCGCAGTGCAGTGGGTGCCACCAACTCAGTGCACCGCAAGTCATCGTCCCGTGGCAGTAGGCCTGTGCGGGCCGCAGTGCAGCGGGTGCCACCAACTCAGTGCGCCACAAGTCATGGACCCTTCATGATTGGGTCGCGTGGTGCGGACGCCATCATGTTATCTCCGGCAGTGGGGAATGTAATGTGCTAGGCCCCTTTTATTATTATTAAAATTTGTAAAGCGCAGGCGAATCATCCCCGAGGGGATCTCTCGGCGCCCGGGTAGCAGACAACATATTAAGAAGTGCTCATTAGAACAGCCAGGTTTTAAGCAGTTTCTTGAACTACGCCAAATTGGAGCAGGCTCGAATATCATCTGGCAGTCTGTTCCAAAGGGCGGGGGCTAGGTGAGAAAAAGCACAACCGCCCATTTTGGCTCTCCTGATTCTCCGGGTGCAGAGCAGTTGTCGGCTGCTCGATCTCAGTTGGCGCACAGGAATATATGTTTTTAATTTCTTCATTAGATAGGCGGGACCCATCCCCTGAAGTGATTTAAACACTAGACACAGGAGCTTAAAGACTGCTCTTTTCCTGATAGGGAGCCAGTGCAGTTGTCGCAAAAGGGGTGCTGACGGAGTTCGTGCAGGTTTGATGAGGGCTAGACGCGCTGCTGTATTTTGGACAACTTGCAATCTAGACAGTAAATCTTCCCTAATCCCTACCAGTAGCGAATTTCCATAGTCTAGTCTACTGACTAGAAGCGCCTGTATAAGGGCTTTTCTGGCCGAAAGGGGAATCCAAGGGAACATTTTTCTCCGCATTCGCATCATACCGAAGCAGGTGCCCGAGATGGTTTTCACATGTTCCTCCATGGAAAGTCTGTCATCAATTATGATGCCCAGATTCTTCGCCCACTTTTTTGGTGTAGGAGCTTCCCCGAATTCTACAGGCCACCAATCAGGGGCCCATAACTCCTCTGCTTTCCCGAACGGCAGAATCTCTGTTTTATTGGAGTTAAGCTGTAAGAAGTTCTTGCTCATCCATGTGGCTATTTTTAGCATACAGTTCTTAAACTTTGCTCTGGTCAAAGCGGGATCCATCTCTATGGAGACTATCACTATTGGCAGGGTCACATGTCCTGTGATGCCTGTGCTGGATGGGTGTGGTGTGGGTGTGAACCAGCCCTCAGGGAGTGGCTGTGGCATGCTGACAACTAGACCAGTGATCAGCAGATCACTACAGGGAAGACCTGGGACATGTAGCTTTGTCGTCCCCCCCTCTGAGCGTAAGCGGAGTGGACTGGCCTGGCGTATGGCAGGCCAGCGTAGGGGTGGAAACAATGAGCCCGGGGCTCTGGGCGTGCTTCAGTTCTGGGCTGGACATGGAAGTAACTGATGCTTGTGTCTCTGTTGTAGTGTCTACGCCACCCGGACCGCAATCGGCAATGTTGCACCCTGTGACTCAAGTCCCACGACATGAGCAACATGGACGTAAGGGGGAATCACTGACCCTACATTCATCCATACTCTCATACTTGAATGATCAAAGGCATGACACATCTGTGCGATTCTGAATGTTTAATTCACATCCAGTGGAGTGTTGCAGCTGGAACAGTACAGGGCCATGCAAACCCCACTTCACATTATTGGCCTGTGGAGGGCCAGCCAGAGTCTTTCAGGGAATGACAAGTACATCGGAAGAGGAAGAGTTCAGTCCGCAGTCTGATCGCTGTGTCATTGGTAACCAAACAGAAAATGGCAGTCCATGTCGAGGTCCAAGGTGAGTGTCATAGAGTGTATCGGGGGACAGTGGAAGGTGATGATGCAAAGGGCAGAACCAAGCAGAAACAGGACATATGGCGGAGATGAATGCTACTACCTCCTCCTTACCAGTAAGGTTGATTCATCCGAAACTTCGTCCTCTGATGTCACATGTGCCTCACACGTGGGTGGTGGTCGATTGCCTGCCGCACTGTGAGGCACTGACACATCAGGGGGCGGAGATGTGGATGTAGAAGCAGCAGCAGCATTCATCTGTGCAAGGCATTGAGGCAGCAATGCCATGACGATGTGCTGCAGGGCATGGAAGGTCCCAGCCACATCTCGCTGGTGTGCAGCCGTGGCAGCTATTCTTTCCGCCGTCATCCACTCCATGTTCTCCATGAGACCCCGCATCTGTCCCAACTCCTGGCTGACATCGCTGGAGCCACTCTGACTGGACAGTTGTTCTTGTCTCAGTATCATGACTCCAGCGATGTCAGCCATGGATCGTTGGAGAGCATGGAGCGGACTGTGGGTGTCCGTTAGGGACTGTAAGTGGTCCCTGATGGTACTCAGACACCCATGTATGGCATCAAGTTTTGCTGCCATGAGGTCAAACCCCACCCGCACCTGATCAGCCATCTTCTCCTGGCACCCTAACACACGGCGTTGGAAGGCCATGTGTTGTTCGTGGGGGTCCTTGGAGTCAGCCGTGGTGGTGGGTGCTTCCTGCTGTGTGGTCTATGCAGGGGGTGGGGTCTCCTCGATGCAGCTGGGCTGCCCTGCTCCTGGAGGTGAGGTGCTGTAGCTGTCCATGAACTCTTGGAGGGCGTCGGTGTCGAAAGTGTGGAGGTCCTCTTCGTCATCAGTGAAGAGCTGTTGGGTCTGCTCTGCAGGAGGTATTGGTTCTCCCTCTGCAATGTGAAGGGGAGATGCAGTTTAACATTGTGTTCACATGTATGTTGACGCATTGTACAAGTTTACATACAAACTGCATGACAATGTACATTGTGACTGTTTGGGAGGAGCTGCCTATTTGATGCGGGACAGTGGACATTTCGACAACATCACGGATGTGTGTTTGTACTTGTACATTATCATTTCACATTTCCCTGCTATGACAAATGTGATTGACCAGTTTCTACACACAAGCGGCACCAGTTGTGTCCTCCGTTCTGTTGTGAACGTGTTGCAGTTTATACCACATTGTTGTCAATGTTGATGTGCTCTGAATGTTATGTGTGTGTGCTGCATTTTGGGAGCGTCGCCCCTGCAGCTCTGATTTGGCTGGCCCTTATCCCTTTCAGGCGGTGTGCCTTTGACTTCTGTGCTTATACAGTGCTGAGATGTTGCATTCTTAGGTAAATTGGGCTCTTGGTGGGAGTTGGGACTCTGGTGCATGGTTTGTCCGCAGATGTGTTGTTGAGGTCAGGGGTTGTTTGTGCACCTGGATGTGTCAGAGTGTGACCTGCTCCTTTACGGATGTGGTCCACACTCAGCCACCTCAGTGTCGTGGCGTGCAACATGTCATGATATATTGACTGCAGCCATGCTATTCGTCAAGCAGTGTCACTTGCATTGTCAGTGTGACTCACAGACACGCCGCTTTGCTGGATTTGGCACATGTGCGTGGGTTGGTTGTGGGATTGGTGATGTGTGGGAAGGGTCCCCTCTGGGCACATAGTCGACGGGGGCCTACTTGCTGTTTCTAGGTGGGCAGTATGCCAAGGGGATCAGGGACAAGATCCAGAGTCATTGTGGGTGTGCACTGTGCTATACTTAATTGTGCATGTGTGCCATTGTGCCCATCTCCCCCTGTCCCCCCAGTCCCTGGTCCTTACTCACCCTGTTGCTGTTGTGTCAGGTCATGTTGAGCAGTGTCCGGTGCCCCAACTCCTGCCACCGTCTCCACACTGATGACTGTGGACACCATTTCCTCCATCTCATCCAGCTCCTCCTGTGGCGCTGGACTCCCGCCTCCATTGCTGCCTTCTGGTTGTTGCCGAGTTTCTGCTTGGTCTTGCGCTTCACATCATTCCAGCGCCTCTTGAGCTCTTCCATTGTCCTCCTCAGCACTCCGACTGCATTCACCTTGTCCAGGATGGACTGCCATGTTGCATTTTTTGTTGCCAATGACACAGTGGAGGTGACGAACAGTTGTTGATGGTGTTCTACCACCTCCGTGATCAGGATCCTGTTTTCCTGCGGATTGAACTGCGTCTTCCTCTTCTTCTTGTCCTTGCCCTTCCCTGTCCCCGAGGTCCCAGGCTGCTCCTCCGGGGGACTTGTGGGGCCTTGTGGGGCCTTCTACGGGCCTTTACCAGCCCGTAGAAGCAGGGAGCACTCCATTGTCTATAATGGAGCTCCCAACATTCCAATGTTCTAATAATCCTTATGTATCAAAAATTGCTGAAATATCTGTCTTATTTTGGGATCCTTTCAATGCTAGAGGTTCAAGTTAATTTATTGGAGTTCACCTTATACACTCTTCTCTCCCCTGGCTGCTGAACTCTCTGAGAACCATCTGTATTTCTGCTAGCCAAATGACTACTTCAACACACTCTACCCTTCACACACACACAAACAGAAACACACACCCCAACATACATGCACAACCTTCTTACTTGAAAAGTAAACTTGACTTTTTAGAGAAAGAAATTCAGCAGGTTTGTCTCACTCTTCAAATACAAGAAGTCAGAAAAACAAAATTCAGCCTTCTCTATGCTTTATTACCCCAAGGATTTGGAATAATTTATTTCAAGAATTATTTATAATTACTGGAAAAAAAATTGTGATCCATGTATTCTCAATATAGCAAATCTAATCCTCAGAACTGTACATCTACCCCATGGATGTCCAACATAGGCCCTGCAGCGCCAGATCCATGCCACATTTTCAGGATAACCACTGCTGTTGTAAAAAGTTCTATTTAGATCAATTTAGAACCATTCCATGTACATTGATTGGATGTATGTTTTTCTACTGTTGGTTGCTGGTACACTGTTATTAATCTGACTGTTTTGGAGTTCTGCTTCTCTGCAATATATCTGACTTAACTCTGTTCGGGTTTCTTGCACTCCGTTGCCCCTTTCAGCTCTGTGCCTACTATACAAAGTATTAAGACATAAGAATAGCATGCATTGAGTAATGCAGTATTAGTGTTACATTATGTAGAAGTCACATATATATTCAGATGCTGCCTTTACTGAAAACATTTGCAGTATTTAATATACCCTTCAACAGGGAAATAATATTTCAAAGCAAGAAATACTTAAGTGTATTTTGAGGAAATTTAGTTCCTAGAATTATTATTCCATTAAATATTTTGTCATTTTGCTCTTCATTAAACCAGCACAGTGAACATATTCATATATTGGCACAAAAGAGTGACGCCTCACACCTCGGTTGAGAGTTATTAATAAGTGAGGAGAGTGATAGAACACCCGGGAATCAAGGTCACAGATCCAGGAGCTGGGAGTACTGAGACTCAACGGAAAATCACCTATGAGAAGTGTCCAGGAGGATGAGGTGATCCTGATGCAACAGTGGGCGTGTTCTGTGTTTTTGCATTCTGAATTAAGGTCAGTGCCCCGAGGGTGGAGAGAGGAGAAGAGGTGAGGAAATCAAAGGAGAGGGAAGGAGCATCTTAGAACTAGCTCTGTAGCTTTGGCTACTTGACCCATACAACGTGAGTGTACTTCTTAGGAAGTCTTCACGTGCTGACACCTTTTCTTGATCTTGCCTGGGAAATGCTAAGTAGGGATGTCACGATAGTGGTAATGTAGAGATAGACTAATGCTTTTCTCTTATCAACCGCAGATGAAGACGGACCTTGATATTGGAGCAATTATTGCCTGCATTCTGGTTCTGGAAATTGTCATACTTTTCCTGCTTCAAAGATTTAATCTTGCTTGTAGGTTTGGATTTGTATTAGTTCTTTTGTACTTTTACAACCTCGTCCTGAGGCTTATGTATGTATGTCCAGTTATTTTTGACTTTGTAATAAACCCACTAATTTTAACTTTGGAGTCAGTGGTTCTTCAGAGTCATGCCTCTATCTAAAGTTGACTAGACTGTATAAATGAATTGTTTCTCCCCTCTACACTTCTCAGCAGGCAACAAAGGTCCATCAACCGAGGGTTCCGGAGTAAGTTGGCAGTGTGGAACCTGGCCTTATCAATTGTCATATATTGAAAAAATATATCTCAATGCAACTCCAATATGTACTTGACACAAAAGCAATTGGAACCCCACTTGAGCAAGAAAGATTGTAATAGAAGATTTTCAAAACGTAATCAAAGCTGAAATATAAATTCTAAGATTTCTTCAAGGGTATGACTCCTTTTACCTGTTAATGTAGGATCATTGCTTTATATTTAATCATAAGACCCAAACGAAATCTTCAGAGAAAAAAACTTAGCCACTCAGCCACTAGTAATTACTTCGCTCTGTATCATTTATTTTTTACTCACTGTGCCCCTACCGAAAAGAAACAACCATATGCAAACCAGCCACGGTCCTGCTCTAAGAAGAACAGCCCAGCATAAACTGCTAGACAAGGTCCTCCCACGATAGACTCTACCCGACTGGGGTACCGACGGAGAGAGCGGTGCCTCCCCTCTGAGCTGTTGCCAGGTTGAGGTTTGCAACGTACCCAGTTGTTACGGGTACGGTTACCTTCCACTGAACAGGAACCGCAAGTATTTCAGGTTCCGGGTGGTCAATCTGTAGTTACTAATATACTTTTTTTCACACAATTCACTTAGCAGCAGCATCTTAGTGGTCCTGAAGAAAGCCTGGCCCAAATTGGGGGCCTTTTGGCTGAAACATGTTGACCATAATTTTCCATCTGACACGTGCGGTTTAAATCCATACCGCAGGTGCACTGTTTTTTTTTTTTTTTTTTAATCCTGACAGTGAGAACTTCTGAATAAAGCCCCCCTTTCTTTGCTTGGTTCTCTCTAGTCAGTTTTAACATCACTTTATTCACTTAAAAAATTTTTTTTGCGTTGCTTTCTCACTCACACTAGTAGTCTCATTTGGAGGATCTAGCAGATCCAACTAGAGTAGTTGTAAAACATCCCTGAGCTCCTCCCTCTCAGCGAGGGGGTTGTAGCCCTCAGAGGAACTAGGAGTTTTCTCTGGGAGGAGAATCCCAAATGATGAAGCATGCCACCATAGGTGGGTGAGGGATTTCTTCCTAAAGGGATCTTTCTCCCGGTTAGGTTGTGTGATAGTGCCTTTGTGTTTGTTTGGTATGTTTGTACAGATAACTTAGACCCAAGGATTTGTGTTGTATTGCACTCCTTTGAAAGGCACCACAAGACACCTCACACTGGTTTCTATTTTGTTGCGACCTCATCCTCAGTGTAATACAGCCAAAGTTCTATGGCACAGTGGCAAGCATGTCAGAATTTTTTGTGTGACCGAGTTTGAAATAAGGTTCCCTGAATGCTGGAGTCTCCTCCAACACTGCCTGTGGGAAGACGAAAGATTTTCTTGCGAGCTGTGAGTATTGCAAAGTATGGGTGGGTGCAGAGTTCAGAAAGGTGTATATCATGCAGAATGTTAAAGTTCAGCTTCGTCTTCGATGCAGAATGGACGTCAAGAATTCTCAATTGAGGGCAGAGTCTGGCCTTATAAAATGCTGTTTCCAAGGGAGTGAATTGCTCATTGGAAGTGCCTGGATTGCCAAAGTAGGTTTTTCCCTTAGTGCGTTTCTCCTCTAATCTGTGACCCTCTAAAGGAGACACTATCAGGAAGCATGCCTGGAGACATAACCATTCAAGACTCAGTGAGTGCGGGGGAGTAATACTGCAAACGTGCTGAGTCTGTATGAGGGCAGGAAAGGTTTGAAAGGGAAGCCGTCGACAAAGTGTTGGCACTCTCTGGAGAGAGGCTTCACTTGCGTAAATAACTTACTACTCGACAGTGCTCTGATGATAAACTGCATTTCCCAGTAGGTCATGTATCTCACATACACAGCAGCCATCTTGAATTCCTGTGAATAACTTTCTGGAAATAACTTCCATTGTGGCAACTGGATCTTCGCTATGGAATTGTGATACTATTTTGTTGCAGCCAGAGCATTGCTACATGGATGTAGAATTTCCTTTGCAATAGCTGTTGTTTTCCTTCGCAGTTGGGTTGATGGACATTGATAATACAGATCAGTATTGTGAAAGCTAAATACTGTTGTGAAAATTAACTCTGAACTGTTTTTGAACATTTAACTCGAACTTTTCTAAAGATTTAATGATTTTAGTTTACACTTTAGTTAATCCTATTACTGAACAGAAAGGTTTCTTAAGTCAGAACTGATTTTGAACATGATAGGTATTTTTGATTCTGCTTGAAGGATTCAAAGCTTTAATAATGCTTATAAGAGTTTCGCAGTAATGAACTACCTGAAATTAATGAATGCGAATTACTTTGTAGTGGAATACAAGTCAAGTAGAAACAAGAACTCATATTCAACAAAGAAGAGTGCGTACGGATGAAGCTTGTGGGAATTATCCTAGTCATTGACAGAAATGTATGTGAATATACTTAAGACGCCCATATTTTTTATGCTTGGTTTAATTAAAGACATGCTCTACATCAAAGAATAGAGAGCTTGTTACATAGAGATATCACTACGCCACATCCATTCACTGTTAATGTTAAATGCAGGTCTAATAGGAGAAGATACCAAAGACATCTCTCATTGCCTTCTAACAACCCACTAAATCTTGCAGAACTCAGTGGCCAGCAGAGGTGACAAGTCAGATTGCTCGAGTCCAGTGTCTCGTATTTTAGGTCGAGTCCACAGAGCTTGCACTGCAGGATGATCTGTTGTATGCACTTTGTCGGCTCAGGGAGTATTGCCTCAGGACTTGTCCGCTTCCGCTTTTTACTTTCTGCTTAGGGACTTTTTATCCCCATGTTTTCAATGGCTACGTGCATGCCTTTTTTTTGGTCCCTGCTTCAACAGCACTGACAGCATGGCTGTAAAAAAGGCATGCATTTACCTGCCTGCGTCTGTGGCATTACTCCACCATCCGTGCCCCTCCCGAGTCCCAGTGTACGCAGTCGGTGGCCCCCTCAGTCCACCCGCAGGACCCCATTCTGGCCCGAGCCCGGCTCCCGACCTCGATTCCTAGCATCTTGCTGTTCCTAGCCCATGATGTCTGTAGTATCTAATCCTTAACCTGCAGTAGCAGGACTTTAGAGTTAATCATATTCTACTTTAAAGCCAAGTGTGTTCTATGAATGTTCGTGTGGTTGGAGTGCCTTAGCCTCAGAACTCCACTGTGTCTGTTACTTCTAGAATGTCCGGTGGATGGGACGTTTCTGTATACTGGAAGCTTCTTCAATAAAGAACTCTACTTTTGAACACATCTGAACTACGTATACTTCTTCACACTGGCGACGAGCTGGAAAACATTGGACCCTTCCAAAGCATTAAGGAGGAAAAGCGGCATTACTTCCGACTGAATACTGCGCCCATAAACGTCCCAACACATTTTTTGGGCTTCCTTCTACATACAAGGTACCGTCCGCATTTGCCCTGACCCCTGAGGTTCTTCTATCGTCTTTCTTTGACTTTGCCGCACTTTAATTATATAATGCGCCTCGAGCACATGACCTAACAGACACAGTGCTTGCTCGCTCTACCCTGCATCCTTCAAATCCTGGCATTCCTTACCTCGAGTGCCGTGTGTGCTCGTGCCGTCTGGTCGTGTCCACCAGGGTCGCATGGGCCTGCCCTGCTACGTTTCCTCATTCTGTGGCTCCTCACGCTGCAACGTCCGTCCACGCCGCACGTCATCCAAGAGCGTTCATCACCCTAGCAACGCCTAACGCAAGTTTCCTCTGCGTCTCCCTCGCAACCAGAGATATGTTACCTTCCTCTCTTCCCTGCTGGGGAAACACCCAGGTGCGAGAGTCACGCACCGCGTAAGCCTACAACCAGCAGGGAGATATCGCGTGTGAGTTTCGGGCACTGTAGAGGACAGGTGAGTTGTTTCTTGGTCATTGTCTTCGGGTGCAGGAATTGCGCACCAGTGTGCCTTTCTCATTCGGCTCTCAGAAACGATCGGGTGTGAGTATCGTGCACCGGAGAGGACGCTTGAGCTACTTCAGCTCACAACCAGCAGGAAGACATCGCGTGTGAGTTTCGCGCACCGGAGAGCCTCAGTTTGAACTTGACTTTCTTACACAGTGTTTGGGCTTTGAAAATTGTATTGTTCAGTAGTTTCTCATTTTCCCTCCTGCACGTGTGTTTGAAAATCTTTTTATTTTTATTTTAATGGTTTTTTTCCTTGCTGGTAGGGGTTGTGATTCATTATGCAGAACGTCACTCCTTCTCCCTTTTTTCTTACAATTATTCGCTGGTCCAAGTGGACAAAAGTTTTCTTCAACTATGCTCGAGTTTGCGGAGTCTCTTTAAGCGTGGAAAGGAGATTTGCGCTGTTGTTACCCTGCTTGGGGCCCGAGGTGCAGGAGGTATTTGAGCACCTTCCTGCCCTTAGTGAGAGTGAGTCAGAAGGCCTGAATGAATTTGCAATCTGTTTAAAGAAACTAGACAAACATTACCTACCAAAGATGAGTACCATATTAGAAAGGTACCACTTCGGGAGGCGATTCCAAAAGTCACAGGAGACAGTCGAAGTGTACGTGACTGATCTCCGTAAGTTGGGGGCCACATGCAAGTTCAAAGGCTCCCTGGATGAACGAATTCACGACCAATTCATGTTGGGTTGCAACATAGAGAAAATAAAGGATGAGTCGTGGCAGAAAGATGACCCAAAATTAGATGAGGTTGTGTTAATTGCCAAATGAATTGAACATTCCCTTGCATGTGTGGAAGTCATAGAAATTATTCTGGAAGGTGAGAGTGACTGTAGGTATGATGATTTACATGGCGGGGAGATAGTACTACAGATTGGACAGAACAAGTGCAAGAGCTCCATTGACAAAGTCAAGGTAAATGGTGGTAGGATCGACATGCTTTTTGATTCGGGTGTGAAGATTTCGCTGATCCCCAAAGATTTCTTTGACAAGACTTTGAAGGGGAAAGTGAAAGGTTTCAAACCAGACATCAAGCCTCTGTCCTATGGTGGCCAGCCCATAAAGTTGTTTGGTTAATTTGTGGGTGACATTGAGTACAAAGGGAGGCTGACTGCGGGGAAAGTTTACATTTCATGCAGAGGTGATAGTATTATCAGCTGGATACATCAAGGTGATCTGGGTGTGTTCTTAGTTCCGGGTGGTGAACCCTGCATAGTCCTCAGAGACATTTCCCCACATAAGTCCGCTGTGGATGTTGTCTCCGGAGATCTCAATAAATCTGATGGGGAGTTTGACTTGCACGGTGAATTTAAACAGGTGGTCAGTGAGAAGTTAGGGTGACTCTTGGGGTATACCCATAAAATCACACTTAAAGCTGACGCCACTCCAGTAACTTGTAAGGTACGCTGCGTGCCTTTAGCTTTGAGGGAGTCCATGCGTGCTGAACTCAAGAAGTTGAAGGACGAAGGCATTATTGTGGAGACTGAAACGAGCGATTGGCTAGCTCCGGTAGTCCTTGCACACAAAGCTTCTGGAGAAGTGAGACTGTGTGTGGATCTCCGAGATCTCAACCGGGCAGTTGTCGCTGACAGGTATACCCTCCCTAACATAACTGAAATGCTAACGCAGTTGGAAGGTGCAGTTGTTTTCTCCACGATAGATCTAAAGGCCCGTATCATCAGATCAAGATTGATGATAGTTCCACGAACTTGAACGCCTTCATAACCCCATTCGGGACTTACAAATTTACCAGATTGCCCTTCGGTTTAAATTCTGCGGCCTCCGTATTCCAGCGGGCTATGGAGGACGTGTTGGGCGGCCTGGCAGGGGTTTAGATCTATCAAGATGACGTTTTGATGATGATAGGCTGAGGTCTATCCTCGAGAGGTTTAAGGCTCGAGGCCTGACGCTGGGGTAGAGTAAATGCAGGTTTAACCTTTCTGAAATTTAGTATTTAGGCTACAAGTTAACTAAAGAGGGAGTTAAGCCCAAGGACCAACTTGTGAAAACCATTGAAGAGCTCATGGTGCCAGAGTCAAGGGATGACTTGGTCACCTTTTTGGGGATGGCTAAATACTACAACAAGTTTTTACCTCAGTTTGCCTGCCACACTTTTGCATTGAGGACTCTGTTGAAGAAAGGTGTGAAGTTTCAGTGGACCCCTCAGTGTCAAACTGAATTTGTGGACATTAAGAAAGCCCTTAGTTGTGCACCCTCCCTGCAGAATTTTGATACCACTGCCCACTCTGTTTTGATTACGGATGCTATTTTGAAAGGGTTGGGTGCAGTACTTAAACAGGTGAAAGACGATAAGGAGGAGACCATCATGTTTTTGTCTAGAGCGCTCGTATGGCCCGAGATACAATACTCTTTAATTGAGAAAGAGTCCTTGTGCATTTTTTGGGCCATCAGGAAATTAAAGAAATTCCTCTGGGGAAATTCCTTAGTTGTTAGGTCTGACCACAAGCCTTTGAAGGATTTGTTTTGTAAAAAGAGTTTAGATGCTGCCTCGTCCAGGATTTATAGGTGGGTTGTTGCCCTGCAAGACTATAATTTTATTGTGAACTACATACCAGGTGCTGAAAACAAAGTTGCAGACTGCCTTTCTCGTCTGGTTACCAGTCAAACCGGTTGCAAGTCCGATGACCCTGAGGAGTTGTGGGAAGGCGATGACTATAAAGTGTGTGAGGTTGCAGAGGAGGCTTTTCAGCAAAGAAGAATGGAGGAATGTAATGAAGACCAATGTGGTGATTTGCAAAGTGTGCAAAATGGTGACCGAGGGATGGATTGGCGTAAAAAATTTAGGTGAGGAAGTCCGCAAGTACTGGAATGTACGTAACAAGTTATCTGTGAGTGGGGGTTTGCTTTGGAGAGGCACCAAGCTTGTTCCCCCTGTACCAGGCAGAATGAGAATAATCCAATTATGTCATCGAGGTCACCAAGGTATATCTAAAACTAAGGAAAGGATCAGATTACACTTTTGGTGGCTGGGTATTGAGGTCCAAGTAGAACGCGTGGTGAGGGATTGATTGGAGTGTAATGCGTGTGACAAGGTGTGCAAGACAAGAGTCCAACCCATGGTTATATGCGACACTCCCACACGTGGTTGGGAGGAGGTGGCTTTGGACATTTTGGGGCCAGTGACCAGCAGATCAGGCCAGTCGTATGTTCTTGTTCTGGTGGACATGTACTCAAGATAGCCAGAGGTGCAAGTCACACAAAGTATTGAGACGAAAGATGTCATAAAGTTTTTAGATGGCATCTTCAGCAGAGAGGGACTACCTTAATGCCTACTAATGGACAATGGCGTTCAACTTGTCTCAAAGGAAATGGAAGAATTTTTGTTGAAGAGAGGTATTAGGCACAAACGTTGCACTCTCTACCATCCCGAAACCAATGGCATGGTGGAGAGGTTTAATAGGATGTTAAAGGCCTCTATTCAAATTGCTAAAGCTCAGGGCAAACACTGGAAAGTAGAGATTGTGGAGAGAGTGATGGTGTACCGCCTGACTCCTCACTCTATCACGGGCAGAATGCCTTTTGAACTGTTCAGAGGCAGGAGTCCTAACACTTACATGTTCCAGTCTTGGATGAGGAATAAAGATGGAGGAGTTTATGATTCCTAGGTGAAAACTTGGAGGGCTGCACAAGATCTCAAAATCATCAAAAGGAAGGAGAATTTTGATGTAAGACATGCTGTTTCACATACTATTGTGTGCGTGGGTGATAGTGTGAGAGTGTGATACCCGCAGAAATCTGGTTCCTCTAGATACTCTCCACCTTTTAAGGTGATAAAGTTGTTTCAGAATGCTGTCAAGCTTGATGATGGTCGCATATGGAACCTTGGCAGAATTGTGGTGATTCATCTTGTTGTTCAAACCAGATGAGACACCCCTGAGGTGCGCCCAGATGTTCGGCCATCATGACGTAGGAGTTCACGTGTGTGTAAGGTCCCTTAAGCCTAGCGTGACTTTGTTGTGGCCTGAATCCCCTTTGTTTTTTCTTTCTCTCAATTTGTTCAGGAGTGTGTGAGGGGGAAGGTGTGTAGTATCTAATCCTTAACCTGCAGTAGCAGGACTTTAGATTTAAGCATATTCTACTTTAGAGCCAAGTGTGTTCTAAGAATGTTCGTGTGGTTGGAGTGCCTTAGCCTCAGAACTCCACTGTGTCACTTACTTCTAGGATGTCCGTGGATGGGACGTTTCTGTATACTGAAAGCTTCTCCAATAAAGAACTCTACTTTTGTACACATCTGAACTACGTGTACTTCTTCACAATGCCACCACTTCCCTCTCATGCTGATTGGCAGGCCTGCTGCAGATAATAATCCTGCTAATAGCACAGTGTGGACTGGCACAGGCCAACCTTCGGTTCGGAGCAAGAAGTGCGGAAAAAAACTCAAACGATACTGGAGAGGCAGGTGAGGGAGGACAGCAGGAGGAAAAATGGGTCCGGGGCTACATAGGGCCTAATTGTGCAAGACCAGTGAAACAGGCTGCCTTGTCCTAAATCCCATCTCTGTGTAAGGGGGGGCTGGAAACATGAACCCATAGCCAGGCCTTCCTAAGGGTGCAGCTGTCTGACAGAAAGGAGCACTGCAGAATGTTGGAGCCCTGGATGGATGTGTGTATCTGTGTGTATTGGAGGGGCGATGATGTGGCTGTGACAAGAGGATGCTTGGTGCAGAGGTGGGATGGGTGCAGACAGCCACAGTCGGACATTGGCAAACACACCACATTAACCATGACTTCCGCTGTGACGTGCAGGCAACTTGTCTGCAGGGTGCTAAACCTCCCCGAGGGACCACAGAGTTTAAACGAGCCATAAACACAACCCTATATCAAGACATCTGAGCCTTAACAACAATCACTGAGTTCACCTGCATCAACATTTTAGTGCTTCTTTTAACACTATCGTGCTGCCTTTGAATATTTCATAAGAACTGTTTACAATCGCATTGATGTGTGTTAATTTTTGCCCGCATGCTAATTAACCGCAATCGGGCACGAGTGATGTTATAAATGTTGGCGTTTGCAGTATATTATGTGCTACAATTAAGGTGTGTTCTACTACTCATTTCCTTAACCCAAGTCAAGGAGCACCTTGTCATGTCACACCTTTACCTTGCCCTATCACTTTAGACAACAAAACTTTCCATTCTGGAACCTGAAGAACTAGAGCCATGACCTGTGGAAACGGAACAGAGGGATTCACACGGTTTCCATTGGTTGTTAGATTTGTTGTCATATTTTTGCAGTCGGTGTTCACAATTATGTTTTGAATGTTGTTTTAGTTATCTGAAATGTTCTAAATCTCTACAAATACCCTCTTGCGTAGACTATTGTCTCCAAAGGAAAAAGATTGTCATAATTATTTTTTGTAGAACTCTAAGACAATCCCAAGCCCTTGTCCCTCCCACCCCTCCTCGGATGGGTCCATGTCGCCCTACTACTTCCACCACTTATTGAAGAAAATGATACCTTTTTCATTCTCCCCTTAAATGTGTTACTTTATGCAACCCCCAACCTTGGGAAGAATTAGGAATAATTTTTTACAGTAAGGTTGGTGTGTACATAACTGGTGATAATCAAATGTAGGGCTAGATGGCTGAAACAGTTGTATTCTCCTAAAATCAGTGTGATAATGTGCCTATTAGTGTCAAAGCTTCCATGTTAAAAAACAGTAGATGTAGCAGAGTCCAGGATAATGTGCTG
Organism: Calotriton arnoldi; assembly: GCA_963921515.1. Taxonomy (NCBI): domain Eukaryota; kingdom Metazoa; phylum Chordata; class Amphibia; order Caudata; family Salamandridae; genus Calotriton; species Calotriton arnoldi. The sequence continues at coordinate 406,650 of CAWUFW010004342.1, read as the reverse complement.
CATGGCTAAATACTTATAAGGTCCCAAAGGCGAGACCAATTGCATTGCAAATGCTTGTTTCTCTTATCCCAGTACCTTTTTCCTGTTTGTACCACGGGCCCTCATAAATCATGTAAAGATCATTCTATTGCTTTAATTAATGTGGATTCATTTTTGATAATTGTTTGTACAGAATGACAATTCATAGATAAAGAGACTTGCTTAAAAGAATAAGAAAATAAACTTGAAAGAGATGGATTATTGTGTCAAACAAAAGCTATTACTTACCTTCAGTTCAGTGCAGCTTCATTATTAAAAAATGGCTGGACTACTAATACCTTGTTCTTCTCTTTTTCTGAACGACTTTGAGATAAGAGATGACCGAAATGTACCACAAACTCTTTGAGCTTATCACACTTACGCAGATTAACCACTTGTGCCAAGACATCCCTATATCCACTTGGCAGTATTGGATAGAATAACTGGCCAACCAGTTTCAACTACCAAGTGATCAAACGTGATAATATAACTTAATAGAGCTTGATGGCCCTGTGTAAAAGGTAGCAACACATTATCCAAAGAATGAATGTGCGTTTTTCTGTCAAACAGTTTCTGTATCTGATCAGAGAAGTCAGACAAATTCTAAAGCAAAGGATCATTTCTCCCTACCAATACAATGTTCCTATTTGCTGCATTTCTAATTAAATATGACAAAACAATAGTCACCATAAGTTAGTTGACAGAAAAAGTCATATGCTTGCAGAAAAAGTGATTAAGGATTACAGCAAACTTCTTTGAGCTTTGAGAAAACCTTTCTGGAGGTGCTAAGTGTAGGATTTGACTCGCCACCAAACAGGAATGAGTAAAAACATGGGCCTGAATTAGAATTTGGTAAACGGATTAATGTCCGTCAGGGTGACAGAGTACTTTTTCCTTTTGCCCTGAAGGCCATTTCATCTGCCAAATTTAGAGATGTCCACAGGCCACATGGACATCACTCTGCATTGGTGGTACTATTGGCCATGGTGATCAGCCGTCAAACTTTTCAAATCTTTTTTGTTTTTCTTTGTGAAAATTAACTCCCAATGCAGGAGTTTGTTTTTTAAAAACAAAACACTAATGACCCTCACACCCAGTGAGTTTTCTCCGAAGATGCAGAGGTCATTATTGATTTTTACTGTGCCTCACCACCAGGTTTTTCCTGGCGGTGATGGTCAGAAAAAAAAGCATTACACCATCCACCCTAAAAAGGGTGAACGGTGTAATGTTCTTTCTCTGATGGCTCCTATTACATCGGGTCATCGGAAGAAGCATTCCTTAGATGTTGCTAACACAGGCTCCATCAAAGAAATACAATCTCTACAGTCTCTAAATATGTCTGATGGCCAAGGGTTTGGCAGGCAGAGTACTCAATCACATTTGAGACAGAATACCCTACCTGCCAAACTCTAACTCAGGCTCTGCGTGTCTCTTAAAAGGAATGGAAAGTCCTATGAATCAGTGTATTTGGACTCTGTGGGCAAAGGCACTTGACCAGCGTCTTTTGTCTCTCTTTTTTTCTATATTATCAGTCTCTCGATTCTCTGCAGTTATTTCTGAATGCATTGCCTTATTCTGTGACTTCACTAAATTGCCTTCCTTTTGTAATTTAGTTATAACCTGCAAAATCTGATACAGATTAGTGTCAGAATGCAATGCTCAAGTTGATGATAACGTAGGCAAGGCATCAGTTAGAGAGCACTACCCTTGTCCTAGAAGGTCAATGGGTTTTATACACTCTTTTTTTTTAAACACAGATTTTATTGAGTTTTCAGTTTTGTTGAGAGTTACATTACACTCTTTCATGTACATGTTAAACAGTTAGTAACATTCACGTCTGATAATGACAAGGTTTCATGGCAATTAATAGGTCTGCAATTACTTCATCTTCAGGTTATCCATTTACATATATTGGTCGCATAAATGAACAAGGTGGAAAAGGTTCGGTACACGTTACACATGGACAAATTATATGTTGCCTACAATCACAAATGTACTATCTACCATCTTACAGTTAAATAATAAATCTGAGTCAGGAGCAAAGAAACAACAATAAAGAACTGCTACTACGAACTAAGGGGCCGATTCACAGAACTAATCTGAGACTAAATCCTAAACTTACTACTTTTGGTATTCACAGAAGGCATTTAGTAGTAGTAAAGTTAGGATTCCTAACTTTACTACTACTAAACTGAGACAAAATCCTAACTTTACGACTTTCGGTATTCACAAAAGGGATTTAGTAGTAGTAAAGTTAGGAATCCTAACTTTACTACTACTAAGCCCCTTTCCCCCTTCACCCTGCAGCCTCTGGTTGGGGGCCGAGGGGGCACCTATGGTGCCCCTCTGTTAATCCCTGCACCGTGTGGCAGGCACCTTGGGGACAAATGCAAAAACAACAATTGATGGACAGAATGCAGAACAATGTCATACATTCACCCCAGTACAGAGATCTGGGCCTAAATCCATCGTTTTTTTGCTCACCATGCCATTCCAGTTTGGACCCAGCCATATGTCTGAACTGGGGTGGCGTGGTGAAGCAAAATAACGATGGATTAAACCCAGATCTGTGACTGGGGGTGAATGTTTGCCAATGTGCAGCATTCCGTCCATCATCTTGTGTGTTTTGCATTTCGCCCTAAGTGGGAAGGGTATGCCCAGACGTGGGTCCCGTGCTCACTACGCCACTGGAGTCAAGCTATCCTGGCTGATGAAGGCTGATAGCCTGAAACCGGTCCTAGGATGCTTGATTCCGGTCCAGGGAAGACATGGCTTGGCAGTTCGGTCTGGACTGTTCCCATGAGGCACAGGGTCAAGACTGATTTGCATATGGCTATGTCTGAACTGGGGTGGCGTGGTGAAGCAAAATAACGATGGATTAAACCCAGATCTGTGACTGGGGGTGAATGTTTGCCAATGTGCAGCATTCCGTCCATCATCTTGTGTGTTTTGCATTTCGCCCTAAGTGGGAAGGGTATGCCCAGACGTGGGTCCCGTGCTCACTACGCCACTGGAGTCAAGCTATCCTGGCTGATGAATGCTGATAGCCTGAAACCGGTCCTAGGATGCTTGATTCCGGTCCAGGGAAGACATGGCTTGGCAGTTCGGTCTGGACTGTTCCCATGAGGCACAGGGTCAAGACTGATTTGCATATGGCTATGTCTGAACTGGGGTGGCGTGGTGAAGCAAAATAACGAAGGATTAAACCCAGATCTGTGACTGGGGATGAATGTTTGCCAATGTGCAGCATTCCGTCCATCATCTTGTGTGTTTTGCATTTCGCCCTAAGTGCGAAGGGTATGCCCAGACGTGGGTCCCGTGCTCACTACGCCACTGGAGTCAAGCTATCCTGGCTGATGAAGGCTGATAGCCTGAAACCGGTCCTAGGATGCTTGATTCCGGTCCAGGGAAGACATGGCTTGGCAGTTCGGTCTGGACTGTTCCCATGAGGCACAGGGTCAAGACTGATTTGCATATGGCTATGTCTGAACTGGGGTGGCGTGGTGAAGCAAAATAACGATGGATTAAACCCAGATCTGTGACTGGGGGTGAATGTTTGCCAATGTGCAGCATTCCGTCCATCATCTTGTGTGTTTTGCACCTTGGGGTACCTGCCACACGGTGCAGGGATTAACAGATTCTCCCATTTGTCTATGGGAGCTTGTGCTATGGACGGTTTACGGCCGCAGCACAAGCTCCTATAGACTGACTGACTGACCGATAAACTTGTAAAGCGCGTGATTGCCCAGGCGTCTTGGCGCTGAGGTGAGTAGATACCGATGCCCAGGCTCGCCAACCTAATCGCTTAAGGGAAAAGCCAGGTCTTTACCAGTTTCCTAAACAGAGACCTATTTGGTTGTAGCCTAGTCGTGGTCGGGAGGGAATTCCAGAGTTTGGCTGCTCAGTGGGAGAAGTTCTTGCCACCCCATCTGGCTTTTTTTATCTTAGGGACCAGTATCAGTCCTGTGTTGGCTTACCTAAGACTGCGTTGTGGCATGTACCAGGAAAATAAGTGTTGAATGTCCGTGGCTCCCCCTCCATATAAAGCCTTATGTACTAGTCAAATCCACTCGCTGCCGGACTGGGAGCCAATGAAGCTGTTTGATACTGGCAGATGTGGGATGATGTTTAGGGAGATCCAGCAGCACGCTAGCTGCCGCATTCTGTAAGGACTAGAGTTTGGCAATCTGGCCTTTATCTGTTCCCAGGTATAAGGCGTTGCCATAATCAATTCTTGAAAGGACAAGAGCTCCAACAACCGTTTTCCTAAGGATTAGTGGGATAAACGGCAGGATTTTGCGCAACACTTTCAGAGTAAAGAAGCAGGCGGAAGATACCTTATTGATTTGTTTTGCCAGCTTGAGTTCGTTGTCGAACATGAATCCGAGGTTTCTGGCCTTAGTCACAGGAACCGGACAGTTCCCAGTCTCTGAGGGCCACCATAGTTGGCTCCATACAGAAGGACTCTGCCCAAACTCGATGACCTCAGTCTTTTCGGTATTGAGTTTTAGAAAGTTTGTAGTCATCCAGGCCATGACTGCATTTAGACAGTTACGGAACCTGGCAGCAGTGACGTTCACCCTTTGCGTGACCGATACCACTATCTGGGTATCGTCCGCATAAGAGACTAAGGTGAGACCATGATCTTTTATTAATCTTGCCAGAGGGGTGACATATATGTTAAACAGCGTTGGTGACAAAGCTGACCCCTGTGGGACTCCACAGGGAAGGCAGAGTTTTCCTGACTTGAGACCCTCCCAGTGTATCAACTGTTCCCTAGATGTCAAAAAGGATGTTTATAGGGTTAGAGCCGTCTCTCTAAAACCTGCTGCCTTCAGCCGCCGCAACAATACCGCATGGTTCACGGTATCGGATGCTGCTGACAGGTCAAGCAGGATGAGGACGGCTCTACCCCCCATCCATCACCTTCCGGATCTCTTCTGTGGCCATGATCAGGGCCGACTCGGTGGAATGTCGAGATCTAAAGCCGTATTGGGTGGGATCTAGAATGTTGTTACAATCTAGGGGGCATATTATCAACGGCCAGCGATAATTATCGCTGGCCGTGCTTAGCGATAGATTTCTTATCGCTGGCTATCTCCGGAAATTATCGCCCTGGTAGCGCGTTATTAACAACACGCTTCTCCTGGGCGATAAAAATTCCAGAGATAGCGAGGTTATCGCCGTTTGCAGGGAACATCGCTGGTTTTCCAGCGATGTTCCCTGCAAACGGCGATGACCTTGCTGATACGACCCTGTGGTCGTATCAGCACAATCCACCCCCTATGTTAGGGATGGCTAAGTCGGGATAATAGCAGACGTTAGATTTTGGCGAAAACGGCCGTTTTCGCCAAAATCTAACGTCTGCTATCATCCTGTGGGCTGCCTTGTAAATATCGCGATGTGCACATCGGCGATATTTACAACGTAGCCCATCTGGGGTACGCTCAGTAACGCCCACCTTGCATCTCATTAGAGATGCAGGATGGGCGTTGGGGGAAAGGGCGATAGTGCAGGGATTCACGCGATAGCGTGACCTTGCTGATTAGGCGATAGAATTATCGCCGCTTTCCGTCCGAAAACGGACGCTAAAGCGGCGATGATTGACTATCGCCTGGTTGTTAATATGCCCCTAGGTAGTCAGTAAGTTCCATATTCATGGCTTTTTCTAGAATTTTAGTTGGAAGAGGAAGACATGATATTGGGCGGTAGTGTTTCACATCCGTAGGGTCCAGAGTGGCTTTCTTCAGGATAGGCCTGATGCAGGCCTTTTTCCAATACTGTGGAAAGACCCCCGATCTAATGACCTCATTTAGGAGGGGAGTCAAATGGGCACTAATTTCCCCGGAGGCCACGTGCAAAATATCTGGGGGGCAGGGGTCCATAGGCGAACCGGAATTAGTCTGTGTAGCAGGTCTGTTACTCTCTCTGCTGCTAAAACAGAGAACCGTACCAGGCTGCTATGCATGGGATTGTCCTCCGCCGATTCTTCCCTGTTCCCCGTAGTGTTAAGTGCTATCTCATGAAGTTCATTATAAACTGTCTGTACTTTATTTTGGAAGAAAGAGGCAATCGTGTCCACAAAATTTTGGTCAGGCAAGAATTGGCTGTCCTGCGGACGCTTTGATGAGGCTGTCACCATTTTAAAAAGCTCCTTAGAAGAGTTATTAGCCGCCTGAATTTTGGTTGTAAAATATACAGTTTTTGCGTTTTTATTGCTGCCTTGTATTCGTCAAGAGCTAGCTTGTAGTCCCTTTTGTGTTAATCACTGTAATCCGTTCTCCAGAGGCGTTCAATGCGTCTGCATTTGGCTTTAATAGATCTAAGCTCTGCTGAATACCAAGCTGAAGACGCTTGCCTTCTCTGGGGGTGTTTAGTTACTTCCGGAGCGAGCCTATCTACTGCTGTCCTTATCCAATCATCAAAATAACAGGCTGCCATATTGGGGTCTGAAACCATGTTAGGGGGATTCTCTGCCAGGGCTGCTTCCAATTCGCATTTTTGGATAGATTTCCAGTGGCGGAATTTGACCCTAGGAGGTCTGCTCCGATGATGCCTGCTAGTACTAGGGGTCGTTACATTGAAATGTATAGCAAAATGGTCGGACCACGGTACAGGCATCACACTGACCAGCTCAATGTGCTGGTTATTGGTGAATATGCCATTCAATGTGTGGCCTGCTTTGTGCTTCGGCTCCGTTACAATCAGCCTCAGTCCATAGCCTGAGAGATTGTCCACCAAGTTGGCGGTCTCAGAATTGTTGTTAGCTTCAAGGTAGAAGTTAAAATCCCCTAATACTGTGAAGGTGGGGGTATCTAGGCAGGATTCAAGAAAAGTCTGAAGTGCATTGGTGAAGGGGGACCTTACCCCAGGTGGCCTATAGATGAGTAGCCCTGGGAAGAGCATAGAGTTATTATCTTTAATGCTGAATGTCAACGCCTCAGCTTCCAGTGATTTTGCGGGCTCTATCCTCACCTTATAATGGGACCGACAATAGGACAAATATACAAATAGGAGTATGCGACCCCACCATGTGCGGTCGCATTGTAATTGTGGCGACATCGTAATTAGGCCCAAACTTCCATTCCAACAATAAAGCTTCAGTTCCTTACCTGACAATGTTCTAAAGTTGCCAAAGTGAAGCACGCAGTGCTATTGAAAATTCCTTAATACATAAATAAATAAAGACACTGTCATCACCATCAAAGTCTGAACTTCTAGTAAATGTGCCCATTTACTATTTTTGCAATTTGTTGTTATCTAACACCGTTTGTTTAATACAATGCAGTATCACTACCATAAAATAGAAGCCCTCTTAAATATAATCAACAGATGCAGAGTTTGAGCTGGGCGGAAGGAAGGGATTTCGACCTAGAATGAATGGCAACAAATACATCTGCAGGGACAGAAATCAAGATTGAACATGTGTCCTGATGTTACAGAGGCTGCAAATCCTGCCACTTAGGATGTCGTGCGGCCTCATCTCTGTGAGATCTCAGACAGCAATTACAGAGGAGTCAATCATGCATTTATCACCCTGCCACACTGTCCAGCTTTTCAAAGTTCCAAAAACTTGGTTTAAGAGCAGAGCAGATGCTTTTGACAATATTGTGTGTTTTGACAATCATATTTCCAAAATGTTGTCATATTGTTGGGACTATTTCTGCTCGTTATTCTTCTTTTCCCAGGAAAACAATGTTTTTTTTTTTTGTTGTGTACCCAGGTGTGGCACGTTTGTTTTTCATCTCAACTGCCCTGGTATCATATAGTTCTTGAGAAATGATTGCGCAAATGAATCAAGGTCCTGATTTTAGTATGCATTGCAGTACCTGTGCAACCTGTGACAATACAATGTTATTACCTTTACATGCCTGTTAGCACCCATGCATCCGAAATTTTATGTAAAAAACACACTCCACACATTAGGAAGCACCAAAAAGAAATATAAAGGTATATTGCTTTACTATCTTATGTTAATGATATAATTTCAGATATTATTTGTACCTATTTTAAATATTACAGAAAAACATTGTGCCAGATGTATGAACAACTGGTAGTAAAATACTGGTCGCAAATTGCGACCAGTATATTTCTGACCAGTAAAGAGTTTTAAAAACCAACATATCTATCAATAGGTAGTTTCTTAAGATTCCAAATCGTAGTGGGTCGCAATCTGATTTAGCTCATGTAGATTGATAAAGTAGGTCGCAAAGTGTGACTCACTACGATTGGAAGCCATAACTGGGATGGCCACCTACTGGAGTCAGCAGACGACCATGTCTTTGATTGTTTTTTAGATAAAACAGTTTTTTTTAAATGCAGCCCATTTCCTTAAAGGTTATGGGGCTGTGTTTAAAAAAAGTTTTTTGTTTCTTTAAAGTTTGTTTAACAGTTGATGGTGGCTTCTGGATCACTACTTTCTCTTCAACAAAGTTTTTTCACATTTACTTTTGAGAATTCACTACCACCTTCTTTGAAGTGTTGGTAAATTTTAATGTTTTGCGACTGAATGTTGGTTGCAAAAATTGATTCATAAAATATTGATTAAGGGCCTTCTTACGAGTATGGCAGTCCTGGGTGCACCATACTTGCGGTGGCGGTCCGACTGCCACCACAACTGCGGGTCCGCCTGCTGTATGATGATGACGATGGCGGTGGGACCACCACATGACTGCCGCCTCCACCGTAATCCAGGATCCTACAGCGATGGTGGTGCATAAGGGACCTGAATATGCTGGCAATGCCGATGCCAGCACTGCCGAGGATATTCGGACTTGCATTTCCACTACCCATTTCACGGCGGGACCCCACCATGAAAAGGGTGGCATAGATGCAGGTAAGGGGGCTCTAACAGGGCCCCCAGGTGCATCTGGCCATGGGGATGCATGCAGGGGGGCACATGATGTGCCCCCCCTAGATTTGCACTTTTATTCCTGCACTGTGTGGCATGCACGACATGGTGCATGCCACACCGTGCAAGAACGTGATGTGGGCTTTCTCATGGAGGCGGTATGCTGTGTAGGCTTTTCTATGAGCCTTGGAGACCCACAGTCGTGAGACTGCCACCGCACCACCAGCCCACCGTCGATTAAACTCGTAATCTGGCAGGCGGATTCACCACGGGCTTGGCAGTCTTCCTGAGACCGCTGCGGTGGCGGTCCCAGTGAAAGACCGTAAAACTCGTAATAAGGCGCTGATTGTTTAGAAGAGCTGCCTTCAACATTCCCCCTCCAGATTCTGAATCAATATCCATTCTGAATCCCATTTTAAGAGTCACAAAAACTTTTACAACAACTAAAATGGGATTAGTATTTAGCCAAAAGCATTTTTTATGGTTGAAAACGCCGAATTTGAGTCTTTACAACTCCAAAAATGCTTAGTACATCTGGCCCTAAATGTTTACAGTTTCCCTGAACTTTTTCAGTAATCATAACTGATATAAATGCAGCAAAATACCCAAATTACTGGAAGTGACCTCACATGCTTTTTGACCCTAAATAAACCTAATAGAAACAGACATCTTATGGACTTTCCCATTCCAAGTCCCACCTTTTTGTGCTGAAGGATGCTGCCTACTCTGCAGTACCTGAAGGCTAGTCTGTGCTTGCAAACTTTACTCATGGTGAAGGCTTGATTTCATACAATTCGAGATGTCTATGGTTTAATTAAAGATTGCTAATTACATTTTTGTTAAGTCAATAAAAAGTATTAAATCCTCTATATTTGCCAGCACCTGCCATTTGTACTGACTATTCTATTTTCAATCCAGGACATACAGCTTCCCTCTCACCCAAGAGAGATATTGAGAGTTAGAGTGAGACTGACAGAGCAAAATAACTTTTTTGCAAAGCTAGACCGATTAGTACTACAATAATATTTAGGGCCTGATTATGAGTACGGCGGTCCATAGGACTGCTGTACTCGCGGTGGCGGTCTGCCCACCACCACCACTCTGACTCCAACTGCCGCATTAGGAGTGTGGCGGTCGGACCACCACAGGACCGCCACCACTGCCAGGATCCAGGAGCCTGCGGCGGTGGCGTAGCAGCCAGAGGCAGCAATATGCTGGTGGTGCTGCAGCGGCACCGCCAAGCATATTCCGAGTTGCCTTACCAACACCCTTTTCATGACAGTGAGCCCACCATGAAAAGGATGGCAGAGAAGCAACTAAGGGGGCCCTAACAGGGCCCCCTACTGCCCCTGGGCGTGGGGGTGCATGTGGGCATGTGCCACCCTGGAATTGCACCCCCTTTTCTTCATGGAGTGGCATGCACAACATAGTGCATGTCAGCCATGCAGGAATGTGCAGTCGGCTCTCCCACGTGGCGATCTCTCCTATGAGCCTAACAGACTGCCGCCGTGAGTCCGCACCCGCTCCGCCTGCCCGACCTGGATCCAGTAGTCGTCTGACCACAGCCCAGCCGGTCCTCCTGACGGCACGGTGGTGACAGTGCCTGTGGAGAACCGCCAAAGTCGTAATCAGGCCCAAAGTCAAATAAAAGAGGGAAAGTCCCTCCACTTAAAACCGTAGGAAATGGTATTCTGGAGCGTTTCACTATTAGTCTTCCAAGGAAATTTGGGGCTAGGTCTGTCCGTGCATCTGCTACTCTTGAATAAAATACATGGGGCATAATGTAGGGGGCCCTGAAAACTAATAAGACCTTTGAATATTAGTGTGGCTGTCAATTATACTCAAATTTTATGATCAGCTAGGCAAACATTTCAGGAAGTAGGTCTCATTTTGTTCTATGCCACTCTGAAATGTGTATTATGAATGACTTACTTAAAAGGACCATTTTAATACCATTCTACCTGCACTTTATATTTTCCTTTTTTTCATGGGTCAAAGTGTATGAGAATGTATTAGGGGTGGGCGTAACTGGCGTAATTCTCTCTAGAGAAATTTCTCGTAATTACTGCTTATAATTACAGCAAAATTATCCGTAATTACGTGAGAAGTGTAATCCAGCATTTAGCACTATTTTCATAGTGCAAAATGAACCCTCGCACTCAAAATGTGCTCGATGATGCATTTTGTGCTAAGAAAATAGCACTAAATGCTACTGGACATGAACAGCAGTAACCAGCAGCCGCTTGCTTTCTCTTAGTTCATTTTTCCTGTGGGCCTATATTAGGACTTTTGCCCTAAACTACTCTTAATTACTCAAACTGGTGAAATTGAATCATTTTGGTAATATCACATCACAAGCATGATGCGTAATTAATGAAATTACTCTGGCATAATGAACATTTTGCCCAGGCCTAGAATTTATTTTTTTGCGGTGAAAAACAAGTTGCTTCTTTTTATTGATTATTTCTGTGGACTATATGTGGATAAAATACTCCCCAACCATACATTAAGAAAGTAATTGTGCTTCACCAAGGAGTTTCATAACTACATAGAGGCATAAGTTTGGAATTTAGAATCGAACAGACCATAGGTTTGACGATGGTGGCGACTACTCCATCTCCACCATGGTCAAATTCTTATTCCATCGGGTCATCGCAGGTTTGGCTGTATGTCCACCCACCTAATTTAGATGCCCCGTCATACAGCTGATTTTCAGTGCCCCTCACCGCCAGTAGAAACCTGGCAGTAAAAGGCATTAAAAAGTGCTTAATGCCTCCCATGTCATAGGAGGAATCTCCCCTACCAAGGGGCCATTGTTTTTATTTTCCAAAAGAAAACCTGGGCTCGGAATTTCTTTTTTTGAATAAAAAAAACATTGTAAGTTTACCATATGCCTCCTTCATGTGGATGGAGCCTTCCGTCAAACTTACAATGCATTGACAGAAACCACTGTGAAAGCAGTCCCTGCCAATGCTAGAAATTTCGCCCTAGTGGAGAAATGGGCTGCCTGCCAAGATTTAAATCGGTTCCTGAGAGTCTTAATAAAGTCAACTGATTCTAGGGTAACTTATTTACTGTTGGTGGTACTTTTTTCCTTTTAAGTCAGTCTTGGAGTTTTAACAAAGAGCTATTTAGATAATGTTATATTCTTCCAGAAATTTAAACTATTAAAATGCAAACTTCAAATCCTATAACGCAACAAGGTATATGCTAAAAGGGCAGAAAAAGTTGGTGGTTTTAGATAATTTGTAGATCCATTTTGAGGCAACATAGTGAAGTCTTAAACAATAATAATTAATAAACGTGTTACTTTTTAATAAAAAGTAATTATTGAATTAATAATATAATAAATTAAAGTTAAAAATGAACAAAATAAATTCCCCTTAATTATATAATTTAAAAAATAGAGTTTAAGATGCTTACAAATTGCACTGATTATTTAAAAAGAACTGAAAAGAAGATGTATATGGTTATCGATTTTTTACATTATTTAAATCTTTTAACAGTAACAAGGATTGTAAAAAAGGTATATTGAAGTAATTTGTGTAGGTTTGGAGATAAATTAATAATCCTTAAATCCTCTAAATAAAACACTGGATTCTAGCTAGCCTGGCTGATGAGGAGTAATACCCCGAAACTGGTCCCAGGATGGTTGTTTCTGGTCTAGGGAGGACCTGGCTTGGCAGTTCAGGCTTGACTGTTCCCATGAGGAACAGGGTCAAGACTGATTTGCAAATGGTTGGGTCTAAACTGGGGTGGCATGGTGAGCAAAAGAACAATGGATTTAACCCAGATCTCTTGACTGGGGTTGAATGTATGATTTATTTAACTTTCAGTCCATCATTTGTTTGCATAGCACTTTTTGACCCCTGTTGGACGGTTATGCCCATACGTGGGTCCCATGCTCACTGTGCCACTGGATTCAAGCTAGCCTGGCTGATGATGGGGTATACCCCGAAACCTGTCCCAGGATGCTTGTTTCTGGTCCAGGGAGGACCTGGCTTGGCAGTTCGGGCTGGACTGTACCCATGAAGAACAGGGTCAAGACTGATTTGCATATGGCTGGGTCTAAACTGGAGTGGCATGTTGAGCAAAAAGCCAATGGATTTAACCCAGATCTCTTGACTGGGGATGAATGTATGATTTATTCAACATTCCATCCATCATTTATTTGCATAGCACTTTTCGCCCTAAGTGAGATAGGTATGCCTAGACGTGGGTCCCTTGCTCACTGTGCCACTGGATTCAAGCTAGTCTGGCTGATGAGGGGTGATGCCCCGAAACCAGTCCCATGTTGCTTGTTTCCTGTCCAGGGAGGACCAGGCTTGACAGTTCGAGCTGGACTGTTCCCATGAGGAACAGAGTCAAGACTCATTTGCATATGGCTGGGTCCAAACTGGGGTGGCGTGGTGAGCAAAAGAACGATGGATTAAACCCAGACCTTTGTGACTGGGGGTGAATGTTTGCATTTCTCAGCATTCCATCCATCATTTGTTCCCTTTGCTTTTGTTGCCCTAAGTGGGAAGGGTATGACCAGACGTGGGTCCTGTGCTCACTCCGCCACTGGATTCAAGCTAGCCTGGCTGATGAGGGGTGATGCCCCGAAACTGGTCCCAGGATGCTTGTTTCCGGTCTAGGGAGGACCTGGCTTGAAAGTTCGGTCTGGACTGTTTCCATGAGGAACAGGGTCAAGACTGATTTCCATACAGCTGGGTCCATACTGGGGTGGAGTGGTGAGCAAAAGAACGATGGATTAAACCCAGATCTTTGTGACTGTGGATGAATGTTTGCATTGTTCAGAATTCTGTCAATCATTTGTTCCTTTTGCTTTTGTCGCCCTTAGTGGGAAGGGTATGCCCAGACGTGGGTCCTGTGTTCACTGCACCACTGGATTCAAGCTAGCCTGGCTAATGAGGGGTGATGCCCCGAAACCGGTCCCAGGATGTTTGTTTCCAGTCCAGGGAGGACCTGGCTTGGCAGTTTGGGCTGGACTGTTCCCATGAGGAACAGGGTCAAAACTGGTTTGCACATGGCTGGGTCCAAACTGGGGTGGCGTGGTGAGCAAAAGAACGATGGATTAAACCCAGATATTTGTGAGTGGGTGTGAATGTTTGCATTGTTCAGCATTCTGTCCCTCATTTGTTCCTTTTGCTTTTGTCGCCCTAAGTGGGAATGGTATGCCCAGACGTGGGTCCCGTGCTCACTGCTCCGCTTGATTCAAGCTACCTGGCTGATGAGGGGTGATGCCTTAAAAATGGTCCCAGGATGCTTGTATCCAGTCCAGGGAGGACCTTGCTTGGCAGTTCGGGCTGGACTGTTCCCATTAGGAACAAGGTCAAGACTGATTTGCACATGGCTGGGTCCAAACTGGGGTGGTGTGGTGAGCAAAAGAACGATGGATTAAACCCAGACCTTTGTGACTGGGTGTGAATGTTTGCATTGTTCAACATTCTGTCCATCATTTGTTCCTTTTGCTTTTGTCACCCTAAGTGGGAATGGTATGCCCAGACGTGGGTCCCATGCTCACTGCTCCGCTTGATTCAAGCTAGCCTGGCTGATGAGGGGTGATGCCCCAAAACCGGTTCCAGGATGCTTGTTTCCAGTCTAGGGAGGACCTTGCTTGGCAGTTCAGGCTGGACTGTTCCCATTCGGAACAGGGTCAAGACTGATTTGCACATGGCTGGGTCCAAACTGGGGTGGCGTGGTGAGCAAAAGAACGATGGATTAAACCCAGATCTTTGTGACTGGGGGTGATTGTTTGCATTGTTCAGCATTATGTCCATTATTTGTTCCTTTCGCTTTTGTCGCCCTAAGTGGGAATGGTATGCCCAGACGTGGGTCCCTTGCTCACTGCTCTGCTTGATTAAAGCTAGCCTGGCTGATAAGTGGTGATGCCCCGAAACCGGTCCCAGGTTGCTTGTTTCCTGTCCAGGGAGGACCAGGCTTGGCAGTTTGGGCTGGACTGTTTCCATGAGGAACAGGGTCAAGACTGATTTGCATATGACTGGGTCCATACTGGGGTGGAGTGGTGAGCAAAAGAACGATGGATTAAACCCAGATCTTTGTGACTGTGGGTGAATGTTTGCATTGTTCAGAATTCTGTCAATCATTTGTTCCTTTTGCTTTTGTCGCCCTAAGTGGGAAGGGTATGCCCAGACGTGGGTCCCGTGTTCACTGCGCCACTGGATTCAAGCTAGCCTGGCTAATGAGGGGTGATGTCCTGAAACCGGTCCCAGGATGTTTGTTTCCAGTCCAGGGAGGACCTGGCTTGGCAGTTCGTGCTAGACAGTTCCCATGAGGAACAGGGTCAAGACTGATTTGCATATAGCTGGGTCCATACTGAGGTAGAGTGGTGAGCAAAAGAACGATGGATTAAACCCAGATCTTTGTGACTGGGGGTGAATGTTTGCATTGTTCAGGATTCTGTCCATAATTTGTTCCTTTTGCTTTTGTCGCCCTAAGTGGGAAGGGTATGCCCAGGCATGGGGCCCGTGTTCAATGCGCCACTGGATTCAAGCTAGCCTAGATGATGAGGGTTGATGCCACAAAACCAGTCCCCGGATGCTTGTTTCCAGTCCAGGGAGGACCTTGCTTGGCAGTTCTCGCTGGACTGTTCCCATGAGGAACAGAGTCAAGACTGATTTGCATACGGCTGGGTCCAAACTGGGGTGGCGTGGTGAGCAAAAGAACGATGGATTAAACCCAGATCTTTGTGACTGTGGGTGAATGTTTGCATTGTTCAGAATTCTGTCAATCATTTGTTCCTTTTGCTTTTGTCGCCCTAAGTGGGAAGGGTATGCCCAGACGTGGGTCCCGTGTTCACTGCGCCACTGGATTCAAGCTAGCCTGGCTAATGAGGGGTGATGTCCCAAAACCGGTCCCAGGATGTTTGTTTCCAGTCCAGGGAGGACCTGGCTTGGCAGTTCGGGCTAGACAGTTCCCATGAGGAACAGGGTCAAGACTGATTTGCATATAGCTGGGTCCATACTGAGGTGGAGTGGTGAGCAAAAGAACGATGGATTAAACCCAGATCTTTGTGACTGGGGGTGAATGTTTGCATTGTTCAGGATTCTGTCCATAATTTGTTCCTTTTGCTTTTGTCGCCCTAAGTGGGAAGGGTATGCCCAGGCATGGGGCCCGTGTTCACTGCGCCACTGGATTCAAGCTAGCCTAGATGATGAGGGTTGATGCCACAAAACCAGTCCCCGGATGCTTGTTTCCAGTTCAGGGAGGACCTTGCTTGGCAGTTCTCGCTGGACTGTTCCCATGAGGAACAGAGTCAAGACTGATTTGCATACGGCTGGGTCCAAACTGGGGTGGCGTGGTGAGCAAAAGAACGATGGATTAAACCCAGACCTTTCTGACTGGGTGTGAATGTTTGCATTGTTCAACATTCTATCCATCATTTGTTCCTTTTGCTTTTGTCACCCTAAGTGGGAATGGTATGCCCAGGCGTGGGTCCCATGCTCACTGCTCCGCTTGATTCAAGCTAGCCTGGCTGATGAGGGGTGATGCCCCAAAACCGGTTCCAGGATGCTTGTTTCCAGTCCAGGGAGGACCTTGCTTGTCAGTTCTCGCTGGACTGTTCCCGTGAGGAACAGAGTCAAGACTGATTTGCATACGGCTGGGTCCAAACTGGGGTGGCGTGGTGAGCAAAAGAACGATGGATTAAACCCAGATCTTTGTGACTGGGGGTGATTGTTTGCATTGTTCAGCATTATGTCCATTATTTGTTCCTTTCGCTTTTGTCGCCCTAAGTGGGAATGGTATGCCCAGACGTGGGTCCCTTGCTCACTGCTCTGCTTGATTAAAGCTAGCCTGGCTGATAAGTGGTGATGCCCCGAAACCGGTCCCAGGTTGCTTGTTTCCTGTCCAGGGAGGACCAGGCTTGGCAGTTTGGGCTGGACTGTTCCCATTCGGAACAGGGTCAAGACTGATTTGCACATGGCTGGGTCCAAACTGGGGTGGCGTGGTGAGCAAAAGAACGATGGATTAAACCCAGATCTTTGTGACTGGGGGTGATTGTTTGCATTGTTCAGCATTATGTCCATTATTTGTTCCTTTCGCTTTTGTCGCCCCTAAGTGGGAATGGTATGCCCAGACGTGGGTCCCTTGCTCACTGATCTGCTTGATTAAAGCTAGCCTGGCTGATAAGTGGTGATGCCCCGAAACCGGTCCCAGGTTGCTTGTTTCCTGTCCAGGGAGGACCAGGCTTGGCAGTTTGGGCTGGACTGTTTCCATGAGGAACAGGGTCAAGACTGATTTGCATATGACTGGGTCCATACTGGGGTGGAGTGGTGAGCAAAAGAACGATGGATTAAACCCAGATCTTTGTGACTGTGGGTGAATGTTTGCATTGTTCAGAATTCTGTCAATCATTTGTTCCTTTTGCTTTTGTCGCCCTAAGTGGGAAGGGTATGCCCAGACGTGGGTCCCGTGTTCACTGCGCCACTGGATTCAAGCTAGCCTGGCTAATGAGGGGTGATGTCCTGAAACCGGTCCCAGGATGTTTGTTTCCAGTCCAGGGAGGACCTGGCTTGGCAGTTCGGGCTAGACAGTTCCCATGAGGAACAGGGTCAAGACTGATTTGCATATAGCTGGGTCCATACTGAGGTAGAGTGGTGAGCAAAAGAACGATGGATTAAACCCAGATCTTTGTGACTGGGGGTGAATGTTTGCATTGTTCAGGATTCTGTCCATAATTTGTTCCTTTTGCTTTTGTAGCCCTAAGTGGGAAGGGTATGCCCAGGCATGGGGCCCGTGTTCAATGCGCCACTGGATTCAAGCTAGCCTAGATGATGAGGGTTGATGCCACAAAACCAGTCCCCGGATGCTTGTTTCCAGTCCAGGGAGGACCTTGCTTGGCAGTTCTCGCTGGACTGTTCCCATGAGGAACAGAGTCAAGACTGATTTGCATACGGCTGGGTCCAAACTGGGGTGGCGTGGTGAGCAAAAGAACGATGGATTAAACCCAGATCTTTGTGACTGTGGGTGAATGTTTGCATTGTTCAGAATTCTGTCAATCATTTGTTCCTTTTGCTTTTGTCGCCCTAAGTGGGAAGGGTATGCCCAGACGTGGGTCCCGTGTTCACTGCGCCACTGGATTCAAGCTAGCCTGGCTAATGAGGGGTGATGTCCCGAAACCGGTCCCAGGATGTTTGTTTCCAGTCCAGGGAGGACCTGGCTTGGCAGTTCGGGCTAGACAGTTCCCATGAGGAACAGGGTCAAGACTGATTTGCATATAGCTGGGTCCATACTGAGGTGGAGTGGTGAGCAAAAGAACGATGGATTAAACCCAGATCTTTGTGACTGGGGGTGAATGTTTGCATTGTTCAGGATTCTGTCCATAATTTGTTCCTTTTGCTTTTGTCGCCCTAAGTGGGAAGGGTATGCCCAGGCATGGGGCCCGTGTTCACTGCGCCACTGGATTCAAGCTAGCCTAGATGATGAGGGTTGATGCCACAAAACCAGTCCCCGGATGCTTGTTTCCAGTTCAGGGAGGACCTTGCTTGGCAGTTCTCGCTGGACTGTTCCCATGAGGAACAGAGTCAAGACTGATTTGCATACGGCTGGGTCCAAACTGGGGTGGCGTGGTGAGCAAAAGAACGATGGATTAAACCCAGACCTTTCTGACTGGGTGTGAATGTTTGCATTGTTCAACATTCTATCCATCATTTGTTCCTTTTGCTTTTGTCACCCTAAGTGGGAATGGTATGCCCAGGCGTGGGTCCCATGCTCACTGCTCCGCTTGATTCAAGCTAGCCTGGCTGATGAGGGGTGATGCCCCAAAACCGGTTCCAGGATGCTTGTTTCCAGTCCAGAGAGGACCTTGCTTGTCAGTTCTCGCTGGACTGTTCCCGTGAGGAACAGAGTCAAGACTGATTTGCATACGGCTGGGTCCAAACTGGGGTGGCGTGGTGAGCAAAAGAACGATGGATTAAACCCAGATCTTTGTGACTGGGGGTGATTGTTTGCATTGTTCAGCATTATGTCCATTATTTGTTCCTTTCGCTTTTGTCGCCCTAAGTGGGAATGGTATGCCCAGACGTGGGTCCCTTGCTCACTGCTCTGCTTGATTAAAGCTAGCCTGGCTGATAAGTGGTGATGCCCCGAAACCGGTCCCAGGTTGCTTGTTTCCTGTCCAGGGAGGACCAGGCTTGGCAGTTTGGGCTGGATTGTTTCCATGAGGAACAGGGTCAAGACTGATTTGCATATGACTGGGTCCATACTGGGGTGGAGTGGTGAGCAAAAGAACGATGGATTAAACCCAGATCTTTGTGACTGTGGGTGAATGTTTGCATTGTTCGGAATTCTGTCAATCATTTGTTCCTTTTGCTTTTGTCGCCCTAAGTGGGAAGGGTATGCCCAGACGTAGGTCCCGTGTTCACTGCGCCACTGGATTCAAGCTAGCCTGGCTAATGAGGGGTGATGTCCTGAAACCGGTCCCAGGATGTTTGTTTCCAGTCCAGGGAGGACCTGGCTTGGCAGTTCGGGCTAGACAGTTCCCATGAGGAACAGGGTCAAGACTGATTTGCATATAGCTGGGTCCATACTGAGGTAGAGTGGTGAGCAAAAGAACGATGGATTAAACCCAGATCTTTGTGACTGGGGGTGAATGTTTGCATTGTTCAGGATTCTGTCCATAATTTGTTCCTTTTGCTTTTGTCGCCCTAAGTGGGAAGGGTATGCCCAGGCATGGGGCCCGTGTTCAATGCGCCACTGGATTCAAGCTAGCCTAGATGATGAGGGTTGATGCCACAAAACCAGTCCCCGGATGCTTGTTTCCAGTCCAGGGAGGACCTTGCTTGGCAGTTCTCGCTGGACTGTTCCCATGAGGAACAGAGTCAAGACTGATTTGCATACGGCTGGGTCCAAACTGGGGTGGCGTGGTGAGCAAAAGAACGATGGATTAAACCCAGATCTTTGTGACTGTGGGTGAATGTTTGCATTGTTCAGAATTCTGTCAATCATTTGTTCCTTTTGCTTTTGTCGCCCTAAGTGGGAATGGTATGCCCAGACGTGGGTCCCGTGTTCACTGCGCCACTGGATTCAAGCTACCTGGCTGATGAGGGGTGATGCCTTAAAAATGGTCCCAGGATGCTTGTATCCAGTCCAGGGAGGACCTTGCTTGGCAGTTCGGGCTGGACTGTTCCCATTAGGAACAAGGTCAAGACTGATTTGCACATGGCTGGGTCCAAACTGGGGTGGTGTGGTGAGCAAAAGAACGATGGATTAAACCCAGACCTTTGTGACTGGGTGTGAATGTTTGCATTGTTCAACATTCTGTCCATCATTTGTTCCTTTTGCTTTTGTCACCCTAAGTGGGAATGGTATGCCCAGACGTGGGTCCCATGCTCACTGCTCCGCTTGATTCAAGCTAGCCTGGCTGATGAGGGGTGATGCCCCAAAACCGGTTCCAGGATGCTTGTTTCCAGTCTAGGGAGGACCTTGCTTGGCAGTTCTCGCTGGACTGTTCCCATGAGGAACAGTCAAGACTGATTTGCATACGGCTGGGTCCAAACTGGGGTGGCGTGGTGAGCAAAAGAACGATGGATTAAACCCAGACCTTTCTGACTGGGTGTGAATGTTTGCATTGTTCAACATTCTATCCATCATTTGTTCCTTTTGCTTTTGTCACCCTAAGTGGGAATGGTATGCCCAGACGTGGGTCCCATGCTCACTGCTCCGCTTGATTCAAGCTAGCCTGGCTGATGAGGGGTGATGCCCCAAAACCGGTTCCAGGATGCTTGTTTCCAGTCCAGGGAGGACCTTGCTTGGCAGTTCTCGCTGGACTGTTCCCATGAGGAACAGAGTCAAGACTGATTTGCATACGGCTGGGTCCAAACTGGGGTGGCGTGGTGAGCAAAACAACGATGGATTAAACCCAGACCTTTCTGACTGGGTGTGAATGTTTGCATTGTTCAACATTCTATCCATCATTTGTTCCTTTTGCTTTTGTCGCCCTAAGTGGGAATGGTATGCCCAGACGTGGGTCCCGTGCTCACTGCTCCGCTTGATTCAAGCTACCTGGCTAATGAGGGGTGATGCCTTAAAAATGGTCCCAGGATGCTTGTTTCCAGTCCAGGGAGGACCTTGCTTGGTAGTTCGGGCTGGACTGTTCCCATTAGGAACAGGGTCAAGACCGATTTGCACATGGCTGGGTCCAAACTGGGGTGGTGTGGTGAGCAAAAGAACGATGGATTAAACCCAGACCTTTGTGACTGGGTGTGAATGTTTGCATTGTTCAACATTCTATCCATCATTTGTTCCTTTTGCTTTTGTCACCCTAAGTGGGAATGGTATGCCCAGACATGGGTCCCATGCTCACTGCTCCGCTTGATTCAAGCTAGCCTGGCTGATGAGGGGTGATGCCCCAAAACCGGTTCCAGGATGCTTGTTTCCAGTCCAGGGAGGACCTTGCTTGGCAGTTCAGGCTGGACTGTTCCCATTTGGAACAGGGTCAAGACTGATTTGCACATGGCTGGGTCCAAACTGGGGTGGCGTGGTGAGCAAAAGAACGATGGATTAACCCCAGATCTTTGTGACTGGGGATGATTGTTTGCATTGTTCAGCATTCTGTTCATAATTTGTTACTTTTGCTTTTGTCGCCCTAAGTGGGAATGGTATGCCCAGACGTGGGTCCCTTGCTCACTGCTCAGCTTGATTAAAGCTAGCCTGGCTGATAAGGGGTGATGCCCCGAAACCGGTCCCAGGTTGCTTGTTCCCAGTCCAGGGAGGACCAGGCTTGGCAGTTCTCGCTGGACTGTTCCCATGAGGAAGAGTGTCAAGACTGATTTGCATATGGCTGGGTCCAAACTGGGGTGGCATGGTGAGCAAAAGAACGATGGATTAAACCCAGATCTTTGTGACTGGGGTGAATGTTTGCATTGTTCAGCATTTCATCCATCATTTGTTCCTTTTGCTTTTGTATCCCTACGTGGGAAGAGTATGGCCAGACGTGGGTCCTGTGCTCACTGCACCACTGGATTCAAGCTAGCATGGATGATGTGGGGTGATGCCCTGAAACCGGTCCCCTGATGTTTGTTTCCAGTCCAGGGAGGACCTTGCTTGGCAGTTCGGGCTGGACTGTTTCTATGAGAAACAGGGTCAAGACTGATTTACATATGGCTGACTCCAAACTGGGGTGGTGTGGTGAGCAAGAGAACGATGGATTAAACCCAGATCGTTGTGACTGTGGGTGAATGTTTGCATTGTTCAGCATTCCATCCGTCATTTGTTCCTTTTGCTCCTGTGTAAAAGGTAGCAACACATTATCCAAAGAATGAATGTGTGTTTTTCTGTCAAACAGTTTCTGTATCTGATCACAGAAGTCGGAAAAATTCTAAAGCAAAGGATCATTTCTCCCTACCAATACAATGTTCCTTTTTGCTGCATTTCCGCTTAAATATGAAGAAACAAAAGTCACCATAAGTTAGTTGACAGAAAAAGTCATATGCAGGAAAAGTGGTTAAGGATTACTGCAAACTTCTTTGAGTTTTGAGAAAACCTTTCTGGAGGTGCTAAGTGTAGGATTGGACTCACTACCAAAGGAAGAGTAAAACCTTGGGGCCTGGGTTAGAATAATGGTAGACAGATTAATGTCAGAGCACTTTTTTCTTTTGCCCTGAAGGTCATTCCATCTGCCAAACCTAGAGATGTCCACAGGCCCCATGGACATCACTCTGCATTGGCGGTACTATCGGCCATGGTGGCCAGCCGCCAAACTTTCAAAAGGTTTAAAAAAAAAAAAAATTTAAAACTATGATCCTCATACCCACTAACTTTGTACCCAGGGTGCAGGGGTCATTATTGATTTTCCCTGTCCCTCCCCACCAAGTTTTTCCTGGCAGCGACAGTCAGAAAAAAAAGCATAACACCTGTAAATAGGGTGGATTGTGTAATGTTCTTTCTCTGACGGATCCTACTACATCAGTTTATCAGAGGCGCTAAAAATTAAAAGCATACCTCCATTCCCATCAGACATGCATTCAATTGATTTGAAGAGGTGATGCTAAAGTATAAAGGACATGGTTACTTACCCTGCCCAATTAGACACTAAGGGCCTAATTACAATGAGAGTTGGAAAGCCTCCGACCGTAGGTCGTAAACTTTCTGAATCTCATCGCGGTTTCAGTTTCGACCCCCGCATTACGGTGCAGGAGGTCGGAACTGAAACTGGACGGTCATTCTGGCTGCATTCCGTTGTGTTCAAGGAGCCCGTCAGGTAGTTGGAGCCCTGCCTGTAATCCCCATTGTCGGTGTTGCCGCTGTAGGGATTATGATGTCGGTTTCCGACAGGCTTTCCATTTTGGGCTTTCTGACCTGAAAAGCCTGTTGGAAAGTGACATTAAGGGCCCCCAGCAGGGCCCCCATCACCCTGCCGCCTCCGGTTGGGGACCACGGGGGCACCTATGGTGCACCCTGAGGTGCCTGCCACATGGTGCAGGCATGAACAGAGTCTCCCATTTGTCTATGGG
Organism: Calotriton arnoldi; assembly: GCA_963921515.1. NCBI lineage: Eukaryota > Metazoa > Chordata > Amphibia > Caudata > Salamandridae > Calotriton > Calotriton arnoldi. The sequence continues at coordinate 383,304 of CAWUFW010004342.1, read as the reverse complement.
AGCTTGTGCTACGACCGGTTTACGGCCACAGCACAAGTTCCCATAGAGAAATGGGAGTATGCGACCGCACCATGTGTGGTCACATCGTAATTAGGCCCAAACTCCCATTCCAACAGTGAAGCTGCAGTTCCTTATCTGTCAATGCTCTGAAATTGCCAAAGGCAAGCACGCAGTGCTATGGAAAACTCCTTAATAAACAAATAAATAAAGACTCTCATCACCATCAAAGTCTGAACTTCTAGTGAATGTGCCCATTTACTAAAATTGCAATTTGTTGTTATCTAGCACCGTTTGTTTAATGCACTGCAGGATCACTACCAAAAAATACAAGCCATCTTAAATATAATGAACAGATGCAGAGTTTGAGCTGGGCAAAAGGAAGGGATTTAGACCTAGAATGAATGGCAACATATACATCTGCAGGGACAGAAATCAAGATTGAATCTGTGTCCTGATGTTACAGAGGCTGACAAATCCTGCCACTTAGGATGACATGCGGCCTCATCTCTGTGAGATCTCAGACAGCAATTACAGAGGAGTCAATCACGCATTTATCACCCTGCCACACTGTCCAGCTTTTCAAATGTTCCAAAAATTTGGTTTCAGAGCAGAGCAGATGCTTATGACAATATTGTGTGTTTTGACAATCATATTTCCAAAATCCTGTCATATTGTTGGGGCTGTTTCTGCTCGTTATTGTTATTTCCCCAGGAAAACAATTTATTTGGTATGTTGCGTACCCAGGAGGGGCACATTTGTTTTTCATTTCAACCGTCCTGGTATTATATAGTTCTTGAGAAATGATTGCGCAAATCAATCAAGGTCCTGATTTTAGTATGCACTGGAGTACCTGTGTTCCCTGTGACAATACAATGTTTCTGCCTTTACATACTTGTTAGAATCCATACACCTGATTATGTAAAAAAACAATCCACATATTTAATGATTCTGGTAGCACCCAAAAGAAATATAATAGTATATTGCTTTGCTGTTTTACTATCTTATGTTAATTATAAAATTTCAGACATTATTTGTACTCATTTTAATTATCACATGAAAAACATTGTGCAAGATGTATGAATCAATGGTAGTAAAAAACTAGTTGCAAATTGCGTATTTTTGTATATTGTATATTTCTGACCAGTAAAGAGTTTTAAGAACCAACCTAAGTTCCAAATCGTAGTGGGTCGTAATCCGACCTAGCTCATGTAGATTGATGAGATAGGTCGCAACGTGTGATTCACTACGATTGGAAGCCATAACTGGGATGATCGCCTACTGGAGTCAGCAGACCACCATGTCTCTGATTGTTTTTAGATAAAACAATTTTCTTTAAATGCAGCCCATTTCCTTAAAGGAAATGGGCCTGTGTTTAAAAAAAAAGTTTTTGGTTCTTTAAAGTTTTTTTAAGAGTTGACGGTGGCTCTTGGACCACTGCCTTCTCTTCGACAAAGTTTTTTTACATTCACTTTTGAGAATGCATTACCACCTTCTTTGAAGTGCTGGTAAATTTTCAATGTTTTGCGACCGGATGTTGGTTGCAAAACCTTGATTCATAAGATATTGATTAAGTATTTGAAAGGGCTGCCTTCAACATTCCCTGTCTAGATACCGAATCAGTATCCATTCTAAATCCTATTTTAAGAGTCCCAAAAACTTTCATAACAACTAAGGGGTCGATTACAATGTCGTCCGGAAAGGCTCTGAACGGTATTCGATTAGTCCGAATCCGATTCGGAACCCGCCTTTCCAACCGTCTCGGACACGTTTCCCAACGACCGATTATGATGGCTGGAAAGTATTCGAACTGTCCGACTCGGTTCCGAAAGGCATTGGGAGTAACCAAGTCGATCGGAGCCGAATCGTAGCGGTCTACGGACCACGTTTCCAGCCGAGCAATTAGGATGTCAGATTCGGACCGCCTTTCCGAATCAGTTGTGCTGACATGGATTGGCTGTCAGAATCTGACTTTGGGGGCCTGTAGCAGGCCCCCCTTCACCTGTGGCCCTCCAAATCAGGCCCGAGGGGGTACCCATGGGTCCCCCTTCCCATGCATGCACAGTGTGGCAGGCACCATGGGATGCCTGCCACAGGGTGCAAGGTTTTCCCCAACCACCCCTTTTGTCAATGGGAGCCTGTGTTCTCATTCGGAACACAGCAGGGGCGGCCGGTAAGTTTTGGAGGGAGGGGGGCGGACGGGACACACACACATGCACACATACACATAACACTCACAACCATGCATTCACACACGCGCGCACACACACACACAAACACATTCATTCACAACACTCTTTCCCAAACATTCATACACACACGCACACACCAAGCAATTTAAAAAGAAAACAAAAGACACACTTACCTTCAGCGAGCTCTGTGCTGCCTCGGCGGTTCTAGAAGGCTTGGGACTGCTGCCTTCCCTCATTGGCTGACCTAAGGTCAGCCAATGAGGGAAGGCAGCAGTCCCAACATCATCACAGAGTGGGATGGGGTCAGTTAGACTACTGACCCTACACCACTCTGTGATGAAGTGTCACTGATTGACACTCGACCCTGGGCACTTTAGGGCTTAAAACTGAAGCACCCAGGTGCGAGGCAATCAGTGACGCTACCCCTCGTCACTGAGGGGAGGGCCTCAGGAACCTTTGCTGAGAACGTAACACCCACAGGAGCTGTGACTTTCTCAGCCCAGCAAAGTTCAGTTCAGGCAGCCAGCGCTAAATGCGCATCTCTGGCTCCTGGCTGCCTGAACTGAAAGTGAACAGTGTCTGTCAGGCTGACCTTTGTTCAGCCTGACAGACACTGTTCGTACTGGGCAAAAGGTGGAGGGGCATGGCCCCTCCGCCCAAATAGACTGGCAGCGCCTGGAACACAGGCTCCTATTGAAGTCAATGCGAGTCCGACCGAACGATGTCCGGAACCATTGTAATCGTTCGGTAGGACTCGCAGAACCCGATTTGGTCGGAAACGATTCCGAAACCGATTCTGTCGGAAGAGTTTCCAGACGACATCGTAATCGGCCCCTAAAATGTGATTTGTATTTAGCCAAAATCATTTTTTATGGTTGGAAACACCAAATTTGAGCCTTTAAAACTGATTCAATGCTTAGTACATCAGGCCCTATATGTTTAGAGTTTCTCTGAACATTTTACATTAATCACAATTGATATAAATTCAGCAAAATACCAAGATTACGGGAAGTGGCCTCACATGCTTCTTGACCCTAAATTGACCTAATAGGAACAGATATCCCATGGACTTTCCCATTCCAAGTCCCACCTTTTTTGTGCTGAAGGACAAAGGAGGGGAATTGAGGAGTGTAAACATAAATGTTTGAGAACACTCTGCTTAGTGTCCCTGCTGCCTTTTCTGCATTATTTTGATATTGGATACTATAATATTCACCGCCCACTGCTAATCTCGTCCCATAATGCTTTGCAGGGCCTTTGGTTGGGATTGTATTTTTGCCCATAACTGTGCTTGGGGTGGTCCTAAGAGGATGGGACCACCACGAATCGTTAAGCAAGATGTGCTCTTTGTTTTCAAGGCATCTGCTTGGTTTTCTCCCTAGGTTAGGGAGGATCTCAAAATCATCACCTCTCTCACTGCTTGCTAAATTTTTATTTTCACTTTTGTGAAATGACTATATGAGTTTTTGCATGTAAGAACAGAGATTCTTGTTATTTACCAAAAGTATATGAGGACTCTGTTTTAATAAGTGGGAAGCGGAGTGGTTCATGAAGATTTTGTTCAACTTCGTGGAATTCTGTGGAGTAGTACTCTGCCAACTATGCCCATTCTGCAGCATTGTATATCTTGCTCTTCTTTGTGCCATTTCTATCTGTTAGATTATATTCAGAAAACAGAGACGTACTGTTGATGAAACACTAAGGCACATAGCCTGCACGCAACGATTGCAGCGTCCAGCTCAATAACATAATAGAACGTAACTGAGATTGCCTGTGTTGTAATATGGCCAAATCTTGTTCTAGAATGTCTATCGCAGAAGATACAATGTTGCCTAAGGAATATATCCTGGAGGTCAATGTTGTTAACCCATTGTCTACCACTGCTAGAGATTTCTCTAAGTTAATATGGTCTATTTCCCGTATTCTTTCTGCGGCCTCTTGTTGGGATATTTTCCAATTTTCATTGTAGGCAGCATAAATGCCAGCATATATGAAACGTTTTTGGTTTGGTTTCCTGGGACCTTGTAAAAAATCCCCAAGATCCATGGGGCATATTAGCAAGACCCACGTTAAAATTATCGCCGTTTTAGCGGCCGGAAACTGCCGCTAAAACGGCGATAATGGGCTTGCTAATATGCGTTATGGAATTCCAATAGAAGCCCAGGTTAGATGTGCAGGACATCTAACCTGGGCTTCTATTGGAATTCTATAACGCATATTAGCAAGCCCATTATCGCCGTTTTAGCGGCAGTTTCCTGCCGCTAAAACGGCGATAATTTTAACGTGGGTCTTGCTAATATGCCCCTATGTCTTTTGTGAGTAAGGATAAGTGTTGTTTCACCTCTGTGAGTGTTGAGGTTTCTAGCCAATTAAGGCACAACTTCCCAGCACTGTATGACGTCACTACCCCTGGATGTTGTCTCTGCACATAGCGCGGATCTGGCCTATGGATTGTGAACCCTTCGGTTTTACCCATGAATCTTTCCTGACAACCATTGGTGTCTGTGGGCCAAATCAACCATTTCCTCCAATCGGGGTCTGATCTATTGTATTGTATGATGTCATCTAATGTAATCCCTGTTTGTGATGTTTCGTTTCCCTTGGTGTTTGATGGTGTTGGCAGCCGAGGTATGTTCAAGTCTTTATTCTTGGCTAGTCCAAGGCAAGACGTCTGTTGCACTGTCTCGTTCAAAAACATGATCTGCTGAGGGATGAGACATGCTCTAAATAAAGCTTCTAACCCCTGCACTTGCCATTCTCTAGTACCCCAGACTGATTTCAAGTCTATGGTGTCCTTCCATAAGTCGTAACCTTGTTCAGACAACTGGGCAATAAAGGATGCAGAGTAAATCTGTTTGGTGTTTGTTAACATATTTTTCTGTGCTGATGTTGGTGCAACCTTATAGTAATATGAGGCTGGGTCTGACATATTAAACCCTGTAAAATATGGAAACTTCTGTGCAAATGTTTTTGAACTGCCCTTTGGCGGTGTTGGACAATGTTCCCACTGGTGGTATGTGAACACATTTCTAGGATTAGCAGATTCATGCAAAAAATGATGACCATGATGTTGATAACAATACATTGATTCATAATCTGCTGAGCTCTCCAATGTTTCACTATTAGAAAATGCAGCAGATTTTTCTAAATCAGACATGTTATTTACAGTTTCAAAATCCCAATCATCGGAAAATGTACTTGAGGTAATGATATCATTCAATGATATTTTCAATAAATGTGGAAATTTTAAAATTTCCATCGGGCCAAATATATCGAAATCAACCTTGTCCCACACTATACCATCCGGTACAGGAACTGCTGTAATGTTCACTGATGACAAATCTCTTTGTTCTCGATGAGATGATTGATGTGGTTTTAGAATTATATTCACCTTTTGGGCTACAGAGCTTTGCCGAATGTATTGTCCACTAATAAGCATGTTAAAAACTATAACTAAGCCTAACCAGAAAAGAAAGAAAAGAATCCCGGAAGTTACCCACAGTTCTATCCATGGTAATACCAGGTAAGTCTTTCTACGAAAGTTCATAAAGTCTTTAACTTGCTGCTTGCGTGATTTTTGGGCTGGCGTCGTTTCAGGTTCACTTGGATCCAAAGAAAACGTATCAAAGTTTATGAAGTAGCCAGAAGCAGTTCGATCAATTGTTGGAATTGCGTCAGGATTTGTTGAAATCGTATTTTGCTCTTGTCAAGGCACGTTGACGTAGACGTCTGTATTTGGTCGAATAGCAACTTGTGCGTTATTTTGAGTTTCATTTTGAAGTCGAACTTCAGGTTGAAGGGGAACGAGTTCCATGGCATTGTTGCATAGTCCATCATTCCGTACAGGTGACTCTTCGAACGTGATGAGTCTTTCAGTTTGAACTTCTTGAATTGTAGCGAGAGGAGGGCGTCTGCTACTTTGGAGTCCACGTGGCCTACAGCTTAGTATCGGCCACATAGTGTGGTTTGATTAAGTCAATTGAGACAAATCTTTTCTCCTTTTTTCCGGCAAGAGGCGGTAGAAGTACAGTTCTTGTTCCTTCAATGGCTAGGACCGGTACAGGCTTTCTGTAGGATGGCCCAAATTCTTTCTTGTCCGCTATCTTCTCTCTGACCAGATCCCTGACTTTTGGGATCCAGACAGGTCTTGCTGTGACTGATTTGACTTCCCCAGTGGCGGTCTGTTTCAGGTGGACGTTACTTTGTTTTGTCCTGGATTCATTTAGTTCCTGTAAAACAGCCAAACGATCATGGATGTCAAAAGGCTTTTCATCCGCCACTGCGCCTTCACAATCAAGATCAGGTACCCATATTCTTGTCCCAAATAGGACCTCATAAGGAGTGACACCCCCTAGAGAACTTCTTGGCATATTGTTAAGGGCCCGCTGGACCCCATAAAGATGTTTTACCCAACTTTCACCCGTGCCTAATACTCTAGCTGTTAAAGATTGCTTTAAGTCTCGTTTTTTCTCTCCACGACCGAATTTCCCTCGGGATGGTACGGAGATGAGTACCGCAATGCTACACCCAAACTTCCCATTGCCTCCTTGTAAGCCCGAGAGCTAAACGCAGGGCCCTGGTCAGAATGCAGTGTGCCAATTGCGTATGTCCCTATGAAGACTCGCAAATCTTTTATGACAGTTTGAGCGTCAGCCGAGCGCTGGGGCCACACCCATAGGAATCTCGAGCAGGAGTCCACTGCTACCATGATATATTTTTTAGCCCCATCTCTTTTTAATGGGCCGCAGTGGTCTAGGTAGGCACAACTAGTGGTTTGTCAGCTATTAACAACGGTGTCTGCACAGGACGTGTTACGGTGGAACCCTTCATCTGCTGACAGATGTCGCATTTCAAGACATAGGGGGCAGATCTACAAGAAAGTGCCGCAGCGTGGCGCTGCAAGCCCTTTGGCTGCGCCACGCTGCGGCACTTTCAGAGCACAGGAATGCGACATATTTACAAGAATATGTCGCATTCCTGTGCTCTCCCCTGCGCTGGCGCACAAACAGCTGCCAAGCGCCGGCGCAGGCACCCTTGCACCATGGTGCAAGGATGCCTGCGCCATGGGGAGATTGTTTTTGTGCAGGAAGGGGCACCTTTCTGCACAAAAACAATCAGTACAGGCTTTTCCTCTTTCAATGCGTGCTGCAGAATGCAGCACGCATTGAAAGAGGAAAACGAGGAGAAATGAAAACATTTCTCCTCGGTGCGCCTCGCTACGCCACCTCTAGGGTGGCGTAGCATTCACACGCATCTCCAGAGTTACGATTACTCGTAAATCTGGAGATGTGTCTTGTTCCATGGGTGTTGCGTGGGAACACCCACAGCAACACCCATGGAACGCCCCTTCAACGCAAAGTGCTGCGTGTGAAGGGACGGTATTTACAAGGAGAGGAAAAGTCACGCATGGTGGCTTTTCCTCTCCTTGTAAATATCGAGGAGCCCCCTGCGCCACCAGTACGTCACGAAAAGTGACGTACTGGTGGCGCAGGGGGCTTGTAAATCTGCCCCAAGGTCTTTAGTCTGCTTTGGTAAACCAGGCCACCAATAGCGTTGTTTCAACAAAGAAACTGTCGCCGTAACTCCAGCATGTGCAGAACCTATCCCTTCGTGTGCTGCTAGAATTAAACCTAACCTTCGATCCATGTTTGAAATTACTCTATCCCCCACTCCAGGAATCTGAGCAAATGGGATGTTATTGGCATCTAACTTGTAGGAGTACTTGAGTGGAAATCTTTTTGGTACTGCACCCCTGTTTTTGCTTGAAGCTATAACAGCCACCATAATCTCACCGTCTATTCTCGTTTTAGAATGAGTGATTGTAGCTACGGAAGCCATACGTACTGCCCCCTTTGGAGCTTCATCAGCCAATGAATTCCCTTCAACGTGAACGCCATAACGCTGATGACTCAGTGTGTGTCTCACGTGAGTCCTTGGTAGTTCGGATTTCAACTTCACTACCTGTTCCCATAGCATTTTATGCTTAATTGTGCCACCTTTTGCGTCTTTGAACCCGTTTTGAACCAAGTATTGCAAGTATTCATTGTAAGACTGTACACAGTAAAAGGAATCGCACACAATTAGTGTGGGGAATTCTAGATCCGTATTTACAAGTGCCAGTATCAGTGCTTTTAACTCTGCCAACTGTGCCTTGCAGTCTCCTAGAGATTGCGTTTTTGTGCAACTCGGATGGAACTTCCCATCCCGCATTCGACCTTTAACGATAGCACATGCCGCGCTGTATTGTTGCTTACTCCCTATGGCCGGTTGAGCAGATCCGTCAGTGTAAATGATATATTCATACTGATCTAGAGGCATTATTTCATTAGGTAGAGGATATTCTTGTTCGTATTGCAGGAATGCTTGTGTCTTTAAATTTGAGTCGTACCTGTATTCTACATCTGTTGCAGTGAGAGAATTAGCCCATTGTATCCATCTTGGATGTAAGGCTTTAGCATTAGGAACGCTTGCCTTTGTCGCAGCCTCTAAGGCTGGAACCGGAGTCACTACTATTATTAGTTTCCCCTGAGCCAATGCTCTTTCTCTCACTACAGCAGTCTGTACCGTTGTCAGAATCTTTTCCGTGGATGCGAAGCGCATCTCAGAATTTGTGTACAAATGTGACTTGTATGCAATTGGTACTGTTTCACCTTCATTATATGTTAGAAAGGTGTACCCTGATTGACCCGCAATTATACGGATCACCAGGTTGCGTATGTTTAAGCGTGTCTGTAAGTGTTTGGAAGCTATCATGTCAGCTTGTAAGGAACGAAGTGTATCTGTTTGTTCCTGTGTCTAATTTCTGGCTGAGAAATCAGGTTTAATTAAGTCGTAGAAAGGTTTTACTCTTTCTGCGTAATCCAAAATGTATGTTCGACCAAAATTTAGGAATCCCAGGATTGATTGTAGATTTTTTAATGATTTTGGAGGTTGGAGCAGCGTGCATTTTTCTAAAAAATTGGCTGCCAGGCTATTTCCTTTACTTGAAAGCTCGTATCCTAAAAACAGGACACTGAGGTGGGCGATTTTTGATTTTTTAAAATTAAATTTGTAGCCCTCAGATGCAAATCCCAAAATTATGGTATTTACACTGTTCAAATGTTCCACCAGGTCATCGCCCATCAGATAAATATCATCCACATAGGACAATGCCTCTTCATCTAATTTTTGAAGTAACTCAGTTACTCTGGCCGAAAACAACCCCGGGCTGTTCTTATACCCTTGGGGGAGTCGCCGAAATTGACGCTGAGACCCTAGCGCTGAGAAGGCTGTTAGATACCTGCTTTCAGGCACTATATTTTGGCAAAAAAATCCATTTGAGATATCAAGTGTTGTTTTGTATTTTTTCCGCACAATGTTATTCATTAATGCGGCACTGTGTGCATTTTGAACTGCAAACAGTGTTTAAGTGTCTGTAATCTAAAACTAGACGATATGTATTGTCAGGTTTCATGACAGGAAACAAAGGATTGTTCATTTGAGAGGTGCAAGTTTCAATCACCCCTTGGTATTCAAGTTGATCTAAGATCTCCATGACCTGTTTTTTAGCTTCTTGCTTTATTGGGTACTGCCTTTGTGCAGTAGGTTCATTTTTTAGATGTATTATAAGGTGAGGTGAGTCCTCATCCCATCCTACATGATTCTTATATAATGCTGGGGCCTGGGCAACTGCCCATTTCCTGGCATAAGTATATTTTAGGTGAATTGGAATATGGTTGGAGAAGGCAGGCATAATGATGTCCTCACCATGTGGGCACTCCCTGACAAATTGTGGTGGGCAGTCTTTTTCTGCTAGTAGTATATCATAACCCCTTGAAAGTTTCTCCCAAAAGAGTATTTTCACTTTTCTTGGTATGTCTCCCTCCATTCGAGTGTTATTTCATATAACTTTTGTGGAGTACTAACCCTGGTGTCTACAGTCTCTACTTTGATGTACTCATTCAAGTCCACTGTCTCCAGAAGTTCCTTCAAGTTCTGGCGAGCTATTGTGACTTCTGCTGCACTGTCCAGCATTGTCTGAGCCCATTCTCCGTTCTTGAGCTGTGTTCTCAGTATTCTCGGCATGTCTGATCTTCAGACCTGCTACCTTCTTTTTTGTGAATTGAGGTTTTGATTTATTTTTCCGAACGTGTTTGTCGTCTTTGGATTTCACGCGTTCTTCTCTATGTTCTGACCGTCCTCTTCTTTCCGATGTTTGTGACGATATCTGAAAGGTACGAGAGGAACGTGTATCAGTATCTTGATACCTGTCAGGTTTTCTTAAATTATCCCTATTCCTGAGGTTTCAGAGGGCTCCTTTTGAGGAGACCTACCTCGGGATTGAGAACGTGTCTCGTTTGAATTTTGTTTATTAGTTTCCCACTTCTTGTTAGAAGATGTAGGAGTTTGTTTAATAGAGTCCTTCTCAGGACTTTCAGATAGTTTTTGCTTCAAAGGTTTTCCACCCAAACTATCTCTGCCTAATTCTGCATAAGATTGTTCTATTATTCTTGGTAGTTCATGTTGATGTTCTGTAACATCAAATTCCCTTAAGCGTTGGCGGATCGCCTGATGCTGCCTCCCCTTTAATATTAGATAATATTATTGTTGAGACCTGGTCGAAGTTTTTTAGTAATTTCATACCTAAATTCAGAGCAGGTTCTGCCCCGTATTCGTTTTGAATTTGTTTCAGGACATCTGGTATCACTGCAATTGACTGAACACCATGGGGTCGATTCCGATTCGGGCCGGAAAAAACACCGACCGACTCGGATCCGGAAATAATACCGACCGACACGTACCCGTGGCGCAAGACACGCCAAGTACGATGCAAGGCGTGAAAAATACGACCGACACGTACCGAAACCAAGTCGACCGACCGAGCCGCACGGAAAACAGCAATCCGGCCGGAAAAACACGCGAATCCAACCGACCGACACGCACCCGGAACAAATCCGACCGAAACGTACACGCGAACTCCAAACCGCAAAGTACGATGCAAGGCGCGAAACCACGAGCGAGTCGGACGGAGGACAAGCCATACGACCGACACGCATACAAAACCGAGCCGAAGCAACACAAAACACCGCGACCGACGCGTACGCAGCATAGAAAACTGCACAAACACAGCGCGAACGAAACGGAGAACACCGTACGAGACAAATGCAGGGTCCGACTCGGTCACAAGAACGTTTCCAACATACACAAACAGCACAAAGGAAAAATCACCCAAAAAAATGCCAAACAAGCAATTACCAAGCCAATAAATACTGGGGGTGGGGACAGAGAACAAAGACACACCCACAACTCCACCTATATAAAGGACACAAATCACAACCATGAGCCTTTGCAAATGCCATTCCACTGCCAGCACCCAAGAGAAAGCAACCACACACCCACAGCTCATCCCTCACACAAGCCACACACCATCAGCACACCAACAAATACCTACCTCACATACACCCAGCAAAACACACACTCACACACCCTCACCTGCACACCAACACACACATCACTCACCATCACCACCCATCACCATGCCCCCCAAGAAGAATCCCAAGTTCCTAGATAGTGAATTGGAAGTCATGGTAGACGAGATCCTCAGGGTGGAGCCACAGCTGTTTGGCACACTGGTCCAACAGACCCCCATCTCCCAGAAAACCAAGATGTGGGAGAGGATCATCAACAGGGTGAACGCACAATCACCATGTCGGAGCACAAAGAGCGACATCCAGAACAGGTGGTATGACGTGCGCAGGAGGGTACGGGACCTGCTGAAGAAAGACTACATCAACAGCCAATACACCGGCAGTGGCCCTCCTGCCAAGCCAATATACCTCAGGCCCTGGGAGGAGAAGGTGCGGGCCATCCTTCCGCCAGTGAGCGTATATGGACTAGAGAACATCCCAGAGCCTGGTGAGTACACAACAAATGTACACAATATACTGCCACAAAACACACACATCACTGTCAAGGAGTCAAACCATGCACTCATAGCAATTACACAGCAACCAGAACAGAATCATCCCAAAATGTGTATGTCAGTCAGATAAACACAACACATGCCATCAAAAAAGTCACATCCAACTGTGCCAACACATGTACAAACACAACTACAACTACAGCTAGGCAGTGGCACAAATAGAACTAACAAACACATCCACACATGTAGCCACCACAACAACACCAACACACAGTGAAGACCACTCAAAGGAAGGAATTCTGTGTATGCTGGCCAAGTCAGTGTAGCCAATAGCATGATGGGAGTCGTAGTCACAGCTCTACATCCCCCACCACATGGCCCAGCAAGCTCACACTCACGCATGCACATCCCACAGAGAGTGGAAAGGCCCATCAAAGATGTCTGACACTGTTGCTGTGTCGTGGGGAGCACAAGGGCATGCTGGGTACTGCACACCAACCAACAGCAGGACACCACTGTCAGCCATCTTGCCATTGCTCTCACACCCACACACACTGAACTCCCCACAAAAGCAAGTAAGTATGGGAATGCTGGGAAGTGGGGTGGAGGCAATAGCATGATGGGAGTCGTAGTCACAGACATAGCTCACCCCCACAACTGTCCCATCAACACCACCCTGAACCATGCTCACATCACAGGAAGTGGAGAAGGACTCACAAGATGGCTGACACTGGCTACTGCTGTGGGGAGCACAAGGCCCTGCTGGCAACTGTGCACCAACAAACAGCAGGACACCACTGACTGACATCCTGAGAGACAACTTACACTCCCTGCAATGCAAGCACGTTCCATGGTGGGATATCTGGCTAGCTGGGTGGGAAGGAGGACTTGCAGCACTGACCATAGTCACAAGCACCTCCCCTCACACACACCCCAACACAAACTCCACAGAACCCACCTGGTAGAATGCAATGCCCCCCATCCTAACACAAGATCCCACAAAGAACCACCACCCTGGGTTATGTTGTGTGAAGCACAGGGACACTCTTGGGACTTCTAGCCAAACAACTGCCAGGACAACACTCCCAGCCATCCTGTCAGCACAGCCAGCCCACCCCACAGGGAAGCAGAGTCAAAAGGAAGGAAGCATGGGCATGCTGGGAAGGGGGGAGGAGGCAATAGCATGATGGGAGTCGTAGTCACAGACATAGCTCACCCCCACAACTGTCCCATCAACACCACCTTGAACCATGCTCACATCACAGGGAGTGGAGAAGGACTCACAAGATGTCTGACACTGGATACTGCTGTGGGGAGCACAAGGCCCTGCTGGCAAATGTGCACCAACAAACAGCAGGACACCACTGAGTGACATCCTGAGAGACAACTTACACTCCCTGCAATGCAAGCACGTTCCATGGTGGGATAACTGACTGGCTGGGTGGGTGGGAAGGAGGTCCGGCTGTCAACCAAACACAACCAATGCAGACCATGCTCACACCCCAGAAAATACATAGAAATGCCCAAATAATGCAGGACAATGTGCCACACCAATATCAACCCCTGACTGTGACGACTTAGGACAATGCAATGTACAGGCCCGCACCCAGAGGCACAGTCACAACTGTCATGTGTGTCAACCATTGATGCCTGCAGAAACATAACATACATTGTTTGTGTCTCCCAAAAACAGGTGATGATGGGGACACAGCAGCAGACGCTGAGGAGTCCCAGTCCCAGGCTCAAGAGGATGCGGAGCTCACTGGCGTCGTACAGCCTCTGTCCTCCTCGGACGATGAAGACCAACCTGGCACATCCGGTGCAAGTCAACATGCAGCACCAGCAGGACCACCAGCTGCAGCACCAGCAGGACCACCAGCTGCACCCCCTGCACCCACCCCTCCAACGACTGTCACCACGAATACCATCCCTGCCGACATGGACAGAACAAGGAGCAACACGAGCACAGGGACCCTGGACCAACCTGGGGCCATGGACACCACCACCAACCCCCAAGGTGGACCAGGGTTATCTGTGCGTGCCACTGCACACACTGCACATGTCAGCAGGGGTGGTGGGAGGGGTGGGAGACAGAGGTCGCTGCTTGCAGACGTTGCTGGTGTGCATGATGACCCACAACTGGTACGCATAGCTGATGCGTACCAGTCCAGCACCGGAGAGCTCAGCCAGGTAGTGGGGCTCCTCAGAGACATGAAACAGCAGCAGGCTGCCCATCATGCCCGCTTGGACTCCCACATGTCCCACGTGGAGTCACACATGTCCCGCGTGGACTCACACATGTCCCGCGTGGAGTCCAAGTGGGATGCACTGCATGAGATGACGGCGGTGCACAGGGACATTTTACAATGCCTCCGCCAGATGAACAGCAACCAGTCCACACCTCCCTGTGTGCCAACAACATCTGGTGCCGAACAAACTGCAACTGCCACAGGGAGGGAGGAGGACTCTGGCGGAGAGTCCCCTGCACCGCAGCAGCCTGTACTTGAGGGCCCCCCCCAAGAAGAGGGGTCGTCCGAGGAGGGAAAAGTGAGAGGCCGATGGCCAAGCGCAACTCCCAGGAAGCCTGAACCTGTTCTGGATGTTCGCCTTTGTGCACAGACTGTTCACCCTGTTGACGGCAACACTACTCCCACACATTGCATGGGGAGTACAAGTTGGACCAATGTGTCAGACTGTGGCCCCGATACTGGGGATCCTGTCTACCAGGACTTTCAATTCACCTAGGAACTTCGGATTGCAAGATTTATGTACAGCACTACCCATCCTATGCACTATTAACACAAATGTATCACAATAAACACACTAATACACCATACTTGCCTCTGTCGTGATTCCAACGTGGGTGCTGTTATGGGGATGATGAACTGCAAAATTACACTGTGTATGCGAACTGCAACAGCAAGGACAACACAGGCATGTGAGTACAGGCAACGTGACACACATGAGGGAGACACACCACCAGGGCTACACAACACATACACACCTAGGCCATCTGACTCATTGCCTACACTGATTTTGCCAGGGAAGACGGTGCAATGCACAGACACCACACCCATTCCCAGTTGTAGTCAAGTAGCCCACAGGTGCAGTAAGCAAATGGCAGTCAAATGTGTGACCACAGACAACGCACATCACAAAGTGAAGCACAGGTTTATTACACAGTTGCAACATGTCGTAACCACTACAGATGCAAGGTAATCCCACCTGGCAGCGGGCACACAGTCAACAACTGTAGACGGAAGGAAGTCCATGGGTGTGGCGCACATCACCTGTAGGGACACAACAGCTACCAGCCTGGATGTGCAATCACGTCGTCGGTGGACACAGTTGACCAAACGAATCTGAAAGTACCCTATGAAGGACAGAAATGACACACAGTCAAAAGCAATGGAGTACAGGACATAACAGCAAAACTCATGCACAATACATGTTACAAGATACCCACCCAGAACCAAGTTAGCATGTCAACACTGTTGCGGAGTACAGCCCACCTGTTAGCACACATCGCAACACACATCCAGTCAAGTAGCCCATGGACACACTCCAACAGCACCAGAGCACCACCCACACATCATGCCAACTCACATCATTGACATGACACCTCAGGATACTCACATTCAGCTAAAGAAGTTGGTGATGAGCTGTGTGCGGACATCACCATCATCATCATCATCATCATCGTCACTGGCATCGTGGTCCAGGCCAGGATCCTCCACAGGTGGCGGATGTTGGTCATTGTCATCCTGGATGAGAGGCAACTCCTTCCGCACTGCCAGGTTGTGGAGCATGCAGCAGACGATGATAATCTTGCACACTTTCGCAGGGGCATATGGGAGGGACCCTCCGGTCTTGTCCAGGCAGCAGAAGCGGCTCTTCAGGAGACCAAAGGTCCGCTCAATCACTCTCCTGGTCCGACCATGTGCCTCATTGTAGCGCATCTGGGCTGGTGTCACAGGGTTCCTGAGGGGTGTCAGCAACCACGGCATGTTGGGGTATCCCGAGTCACCTACGGACAGACAAGTGCACATTAGCTGACTTGGAAAAGTGGGCGGAATACTACAGATCAGATCACACACAATGGCACAAAGTCAGTACACACCGACAAGCCAGGCACGCTGGTTCTGCATCTGTGCCATCATCCTGGGGATGCGACTACTCCTCATCACAAAGGCATCGTGTGCTGAACCAGGGAAACGGGCACACACGTGTGTGATGGTCATGTCTGCAAGACACACCACCAGTGCATTGACCGAGTGGTAGTGCTTGCGGTTCCTGTAGGCCTGCTCCTGGGCCTGTGGTGGTACCAAAGCCACATGTGTCCCATCAATGGAGCCAATGACATGCGGCATCCTCCCCAGGGCATGATAAAAGTCACTCTTCACATCAGTGAGTCGTCGCAGTCTAGGTAAATAGATGTACCGGTTCAGGAAGAGCAACATTGCCGCCAAAACATTGCGGAGCACACGGCTCAACATGGTCTGTGACATCCCACCAGCAGTCGCCACAGTATGTTGGAAGGTACCGGTGGCAAAGAAGTGTAGGGCTGCCATCACCTTCACCTTGGGGGTCAGTGTTGTAGGATACGGCCGGCCAGGCTGCAAATGTGGGGACAACTGCACTGCCAAATCCTCAATCAGCTGCCTGGTGAAGCGGTACCGTCGGATGCTGTCCCGTTCCACCATTGTTGCCAGGTCTGGGAATGGTCGATGGACAGCAGGAGCCCTGCAGTGCAGAGGAGAAGTAAGCAAGATTGTCAGTCACCCCACATATGCGGCATTGAGAACACTCAAGATCCCAACATACATCATTATGATGCACAACTACATGAAGTGTGCAGTTCCGGAAGGACATGTATGGTACATACATGGCCAACATCTGTCAACACGGTCCAACAGGTGGCATCAATTAGTCCCAGGTTGGCCCATTGGATATCATGAGGCCGTGTCACAGTTCCCATCTCCTGCTGCCGTGTCACAAAAACCCCCCACAGTGACATGTGAGGACAGGCACCACAGCTCAACGACAGGTACATTCCCAGGGACCCTGTATTGCCACATGGACACTGGCATTACATGGAGTATCATGTATACACCACAGCAAAACAACCATGACCCCCACAGGTAGTGGCCCCACTTGCCACGGCAGGACAGACATGGACGTCTGTGACACACACACACACAACATCAAAGTCCATGCACACACAACGTGGATGTGGAGACTGTCTCCCATTGTGCACATGTAATCAGAGACATTGTAAACACTACATGCACAAAGACTGTGGAGGACCATCACTATTGTGCCACTGGGACACCCTGGCTCAAACATACCGTCCCACATGGGACTCACGGGGTATGTGACATGACATACACATACACCACCGTGAAATGTGACCATGGCACATGCACAGATATGAACAGTTGCACATCACAGTGGTCATGTACACGTAACACCCAGGATCCTGTCCCCATGAACACGTGCACAGCCTGGGGGTGGCTGCCCACAGGTGACACCCACAGGACAACATGTACACCAACATACACACAATAGGAAATGCAGCCTTACATGCCTTATGATAAAGTTTGGACAGGCTGTCGTGATGTAGGTGTGCCCCTCACTCCCTGGGAGCCATCTGTGGCTGGCATATGTCCATCTGAGACAGGCATGCTGACATATGCCAGTCACATGTACAGTGATGCGTTGTACTGCAATGGACCGATCGGTGCCTCCGGCCGGCCCATTGCATTCAATGTGTGCGGGTACGCGTTGTACCCCTGTGCGCGTTGAACTGCAATGGACCGATCGGTGCCTCCGGCCGGCCCATTGCATTCAATGTGTGCGGGTACGCGTTGTACCCCTGTGCGCGTTGTACTGCAATGGACCGATCGGTGCCTCCGGCCGGCCCATTGCATTCAATGTGTGCGGGTACGCGTTGTACCCCTGTGCGCGTTGAACTGCAATGGACCGATCGGTGCCTCCGGCCGGCCCATTGCATTCAATGTGTGCGGGTACGCGTTGTACCCCTGTGCGCGTTGAACTGCAATGGACCGATCGGTGCCTCCGGCCGGCCCATTGCATTCAATGTGTGCGGGTACGCGTTGTACCCCTGTGCGCATTGTACTGCAATGGACCGATCGGTGCCTCTGGCCGGCCCATTGCATTCAATGTGCGGGTACGCGTTGTACCCCTGTGCGCGTTGAACTGCAATGGACCGATCGGTGCCTCCGGCCGGCCCATTGCATTCAATGTGTGCGGGTACGCGTTGTACCCCTGTGCGCGTTGAACTGCAATGGACCGATTGGTGCCTCCGGCCGGCCCATTGCATTCAATGTGTGCGGGTACGCGTTGTACCCCTGTGCGCGTTGTACCGCAATGGACCGATCGGTGCGCACCCATTGACAATGGGCTTGCCTGGCAACGGACGCGTTTTCGAATTTCGAACGAGTCAATTGCTGGAAAATCAGTTGGTCACCCACAACAATGTTGCAAAATCATGTATGTCATGAAGTTGAAGATTTGAAGGATGCTGTGGGCGTGTTTTGGTGCTGCTATTCCATGGATTGGCCAGATTCAGAAGATGCAAACGACTTGGACCTATCACTTTGGACACAAGGGACAGTATCTGCCTCTCCAGCACATATATATTGCTGGCTGTTCCCCTGAGAGCTCACTTGCCTGCACTACATGCTCCAGGACGACATCTGCCACTGCACTGCTGCTGTCTCTGCCCCTCTGGACCCTGCAATGGCACGTACTGTGGAGAGAGCCCCAGCCTTCAGCCTTGAAGAGAACCAGGCCCTGCTGGACAGCCTACTTCCACAGTACAGCAAGCTGTATGGGACACCAGGGGAGCAGGTGAGTGTTCTGTGCACTGCCTTTCTGAATGTGCATTTTGTGTGACTAGCAAGGCTGGAAGTCTGCACGCCACTGGCTAGCAGGCTCACTGAGTAGTTGTCACCCCCCATAGTGTGTAGTGACTTGCACTGGACAGGTATGGTGCAGTGACAGTGCATTTGAACATGGTTTTACTTCCCATGCAATGATACCATGTAGTGACGTCTGGCAAACTGTCCATGGGCAGCTTTGCACTGCCTGTGTACATCATGTGCCCCTGTGATTGAGACATGTATATACAACTGTGTCATGCACGGATATGTTGCATGTGTGGTAATGGCCTTTTCACTTTGTCATCCTGACAGGTCAATGCCCATCGGAAGCAGGAGATCTGGAAGGACATCGTCCGGGCCGTCCGGTCCGTGGGGGTCTACAAGCGCCGGATCCGCAACTGCCAGAAGAGGTGGCAGGACCTTCGGGGCTGGACCCGGAGGATTGCACGGGTCCAGCTGAAGCTGTCGCCTCCTCGCAGGAGGGGCGGAACACGGACCCTGACCCCCACATGCTCCAGATCCTGGCGGTGGTGTTTCCAGACCTGGATGGGCAGCTGAAGGCCAGACAGCAGGAAGGAGGGGGTGAGTCAAAGACTGCACCGTGAACTCTGAATTACATGCTTTGTGCCCTCCTCTGGCCTGGTTCAACTGCCACAGTGCAGCAGTCATGTTGTCCAGGACCCATGTCCCTCTATTGTGCACTGCCCACTCCTCATCTGATACCCAGGTGTGGCCCTTACATTCAGGGAATTGTGTCACTTGGGACTGTGTCCTTGCAGTTTGCTTCACTAAAGGTGGGGGACAGCATCTGTTTCCCTAACTCTGTTGTGGGCATCATGGGTGGGTCCATTGTTCACACAACGCCTGTGTTTGGACATGTGATCTGCGGGTTGCTTTGATATGCAGTCCACTTGCTGAGCTGAGCCACCACATGTGCCTGGGGTATGTGGCACACGCCCATGCAGCGGGTGGGAACAATGTTTGGGCCCCAGGAGTGTGCAGATTACGTGTGTCACACATACATAGCCAGCTATCCACTGTCCAGGGCACATCCCTCATTCATGTGGAGCAGGACAGTCATGCCTACTCCAGGCCATGCAATGCACTCTGTACTCCCACTCCCGTGTATCAGCTGACACATTGTGCACAGTGATTTGACCCCTCAGGTGTCTGCCTCTGTGTCAGTGTGCTGTGGATTAGTTGCCAGGACTGCTGGGGTGTTTCTTGGTAGGGGCTCAGCATGCCCCTGGAGATGTGACCATAGGAGACGATACTTGTGTGTCACATAGGTGTTTGATCAGCTGCGCGTGCAGACTGGGGTATGCGAATGTGAAGTTCAGGCAGCTGTTCCCCATTCACAGCAAATTGTGAGGGGCTCAGGTTCAGAGGGTAGTGTCACAGGTCTCCCATATGTCCAATAGGTATGACCTGGACAGATGAGGGTTAAGATGATGTGTTGTGTGGGGGATGTACATGTGCACTTGTGCAGCTCCAGGACTTGCATTCCCCATGACCTACTATTGTGACACAGTGCATAGTGTTGTTGTCTGGCTGCCAAGTCATACATCACTGAGACAGTGATGTATGACTTAGCAGTCATGCCTCTGCCATGGCATGTGTCAACTTATTGGTGGTCCTGCAGGGGAGTGACATGTGCTACATGCACACCATTGTGGCGATGGCTATCAGGACATGGGTGCATCATGGTGTCTGTCGCTGGTATGCATCACATGCATTTCCTATTTGACTCTGGGCATCCCTTTCATCCGGAAACCTGTACTGACTCAGTGGCAAGAGCTGTGATGTGTGCATGTCCACATGCCACACCGTGTCCTCTGCACTGTCCAACTACTGTGTACTTGGTGCATGTGTCCACACTGGGGTGTTGCAATCCAACAGACACCAGGCAGTTGGGTGCAAGGCCATGTGGGATGTGAGTGCCATGCTTGGCATCAGACTGACAATTGGCTTCTACTGTTCAGTTAGGGCACTTTTAGCAATGTACAACTAATGATGCCAGGGCTTGCTCTGTAATGTGCTGTGCTCACAGTGGTGTGTGCGTTTGGTGCAGGTGACTGATGTCTGTCTGTTTCCCCATTGTTTGCAGATACATCCACGGCCACGGAAGGGGACAGCTCCACGGACCAGGAGGAGCCAGAGAGCCAGACTGGGTCAGCAGCCGAGGAGTGGTTGGAGGGACCCAGTGGCACGGAGGGCGAGGGGAGCCACACCGAGGAGTCCTCAGCACCATCCACCTCAGCTGAGGACCAGAGCAACTCGGAGGATGACTCCCTTGTGGAGGCGGGTGTCAGCAGCCACCACACCCCAGCTAGTGTTGCTGTCCCCGCCACCACCAGCACCACCACCGCCCTCCCATCGGCTCCCATTCCCCAGGTCCGTGGAGGCTCCCATGTTCGGGAGCGTGTCTCCTTTGGCCCAGGCACCGCACCCCCTGCCCCTGTGTCCCCTGCTGCCCTGAGTGAGGAGTCTGTGTACCTCCTTCGCCAGCTCCATGTAGGGCAGACAGCCATGCTGAGTGTCCTCCATGCGCACACCGCACTGTTGACTCAGCTGGTGTCGTTCATGGAGGGCATCTCATCGGGCATGTCTGACCTACAGAGGGGCAACAGGTCCATGGACTCCTCCCTGACGGCAGCAGTGTCCCTCCTCAGACAGTCCCTCACCCCTCCTGCCTCTGCTCCATCCACACTCCCCAGCACCTTACCCGTCCCAAGCACACACACACCGGCACAGGCACACACCAGCACACACACGTCCAGCACACAGACACACACGCCACAAACTAAACGCACACGCACGCACAGTCAGGGGACTGAAACCAGACTCACAGGGGATGGGGCCCTGGTACACACACATGCATCCACGGGCACTGCGCAGTCCTCAGTTGCCTCTCCCTCCAAAGCACCCTCCCTTGCCTCACCTGCAACCCCAAAGACCCAGCGCCTCTTCCTCAGTGACCTCGGCCTCTTCCCCTCCGATCCAGCTGCCCCAGCATCCAGGGGGAAGAGGAAGCCCCCCCACACGGAGCAGAGTGCCCCTCGCTCCCGGACACCCTCCCCTAGGCGCAGACAGACTGAGGCCCCCACCCGCAAGTCCCCCCGGAGTGCGAAGAGCAAGACCCCGCTGGCCCTGCAGCTCAAGCACCAGGTCTCCTTCCTCCATCCCTCAGGCCCCCACTCCACAGGTGCCCCCACCACACCCTGCCCCAGGTTCCCCCACCCACAGATATACCATCCCCAAGAGGCTCCGGCCTTCTCCCCCTGCCACTTGCTCTCCCGGCACCACACCCCCCGCTGCGCTTGTCTGTGCCACTGATGTGGTGAGGGTGTCCTCCCCCTCTGTCCAGCCCACCTTGCCTGTTCCCCATTCTCCTCCCCTGGTGCTAGGCACTGCAGTGGAGTCCACTACCACCCTGTCTGACTTGGGCACTGCAGTGGCGGACCTGTCCACTCCATCTGCAGGGTCCACTGCAGTCGTGCCGGCACCCACAACATCTGAGCCATGCCCCCCAGTTGTGCCGGCACACACCATGTCAGACACCTCCACTGCAGTTGTCAGTGGCTCTCCAGCACCCACCACCCCTTCCCTGCTTCCTCCTGGTGAGCCCTGATCCTGTCCCTGCGGTGCCTGGCCTACCCCCCGGTTGCCCCTCCTAGTGGATTGTCCCTGGTTTTGTGCAGGCATGTGTAGGGTGGCATCTACCACTGTCACCCACTTGTGACTTTGTTGATGGACTGGCCATTGGCCTTTGTTTATGTTCTACCGGACTTCTACTTTTAATGCCACATATGCTGAATAAAGCAACTTTCTGTTCTCTAGTGCTTTTGCTTCTGATGTACATGATGTTGATGATGCTAACCATGCCCTTGCTGCAGTGATGGTGATATTTGGTCTCATGATAATGAAGTGTTACTGTGCAGGAACCCATGTGGTCCAGGGGGAATGTGTCCTATCCTGTGGTGTATCCATGTCATCCATAGCAGCATCTGAGGGTGTCATGTGTTCAGTATTTGGCAATGGGATTTCCTACTTAGATTGGCTATTTCACATCTGTGGCTTCCACCCCTGCACATCTGTTGTGCCTGCCATTGTTCAATTCGTCTACTTCCCTGACCGTGTGGCCATCTCCACTGGACATGCAGGTTTGGGCATCAATGGGGAAGGACTCATCTGTGTTGTCAGTGCAACATTGCTATACAAGTGTGTTGGATCTGTGCTGATGATTCCGTTGGCACTTCCATGACCAGGCTGATGTGACGGGAGCCCTCATTTGGTGCTAATTGTTGATTGTGTGACCAAGTGCTCAGCTGACATGGTGGGGCCCTACTGAGGCAACATATGGCACAGCTTTCCTCACACAGGAGTGGAGTCCCCTCATGGCAGTGTGTACTCCTGTGACATTGCCTGCGCCCAAGGTGTGTGTTGTATGTGCATGTCTGTGTGTTCACTTCCGTTTAGCTGTGCATGCTGTGATCCCTAGTGTTGTACCTGTTTGTGATGCTAGCTGAGTTGAGCTATGTTCCCCCAAAGTCTTCTCCCTGGGTTCTCTGTGATGTGGGTGCATGGCACATTACTGGTCATCAGGGTGTCACCCATAGGTGTGCTTGCTGTCAGGGCTGAGTTTGTGTGCAGACGCAGATGGGTCACAGTCAGGTTTCCCCTTGGCACTTGTTGTTTGCCCCTGTCATGTGATTTCCAGTTTGTGTTATCTTTCAGTGATTGTGACACGTTGTGTGTGTGACTGCTGGCACTCCTCAGGGTCCGGGCTGCAATGTTGGTTGTTGTCTATGTGTGTTCTTTGTGGGTGACCTTGGCTTCTTCATTGGTGTGTGACTGTGGCTGTGATCCCATTGGTTGGTGTGGTATTGCCGTCATGTCCATGTACGGCGTAGTGTGCAGTGTGTCAGACATTCAGGAGTCTTGTTGAGTGTCCATGTGTGATGTGTTTCTGCACCTTGGTTCCCACCCACCACCCTGGAATAGTCATGGGTGCATGTGCAATGTCACCAGTGCATGTGTGCTTCACTGCTGCACATTGTTGGAGGTCGAGGGGTGTGGTGTTGAGTGTGTGCAGATGAGAGTTGTTGCCCGGCTAGGCCCCTGCCTCCATGTTGGCCTTGGCTTACTGGCCATGCTGTTTGATTTGTGCTTGTGTAGGTGTGATGGTAGTTAGTTGCTCAGTACACATGACTGTGGTTCACAGTGTGAACCACATTTAGCTTTGTCATCACAGTGGGATTGTAATGCAGCCCAGGGTCACCACATTGTGGGGGCCCTGGGGGTGGTGCTGTGGTGTGTCTGTGTCTTGCTGTGTCAGTTGCTGTCCCTACGTGCCTGTGTGACATGTGTGATTTGTGCTCCCTCTCATCTGACAATGCCTGCTTGCCCACATAGGGGATTTGGATCCATGAGTTACCTTTGTGTGGCACTGTATGCACATCTGTATGATTGGTATTCAGGTCTCCTCATGTGTTGAGTGGTTGCCTGGGGACACTGGCACCCCCCCTCACCTGTTGTGTATGATGTGCAGTGTGGGTCTGCCTGTTTGTGTTTGTGCATCTGCACCACTGCATTGGCATATCTTGGGTGTGCCATTGGCTGTATGTAGTTTGGTGGGTTTCCCCTGCTGTCCCTGGGACTCCTAGGTCATCGGTCAGCACAATGATCATGGTTTGTGTGTCCCATTGCTGCCATGGTATGGTATCTGTTCACCTCACATCTGCAGTCTCCACAGGGTATCTGCATGTGTGTGCCCATTGGTGCAAATATGTGGGTCTGCATTCTGATGGTCACTTCTGTCATTGTGTCATTGATGATTGTTGACGGTGTCAGCCCCCATGGGTGTTGTTTGTCTGCACATGGCCAAAGTTATGTCTTATTTGCACGGCAGGATTTGGCTCCCCCAATTTATGTTGCAATGGGACACATACACTACTTTGCCACTGATGTGTTTGTTGTTCTGTGACCAGGAATCATCCATGCAGTTTGGCAGTTGCACCTCTTTCTTTGTCAACACTTACCTTTTGGTCACTGTGATGATGGGGGTTTGGACCCCATTGCCACAATGTTCGAAATGTGCTTCAGCTATGGACCCCACACTTACCTTTTGGTCACTGTGATGATGGGGGTTTGGACCCCATTGCCACAATGTTCAAAATGTGCTTCAGCTATGGACCCCACACTTACCTTTTGGTCACTGTGATGATGGGGGTTTGGACCCCATTGCCACATTGTTCAAAGTGTGCTTCAGCTATGGACCCCACACTTACATTTTGGTCACTGTGATGATGGGGGTTTGGACCCCATTGCCACATTGTTCAAAATGTGCTTCAGCTATGGACCCCACACTTACATTTTGGTCACTGTGATGATGGGGGTTTGGACCCCATTGCCACATTGTTCAAAGTGTGCTTCAGCTATGGACCCCACACTTACATTTTGGTCACTGTGATGATGGGGGTTTGGACCCCATTGCCACATTGTTCAAAATGTGCTTCAGCTATGGACCCCACACTTACATTTTGGTCACTGTGATGATGGGGGTTTGGACCCCATTGCCACATTGTTCAAAGTGTGCTTCAGCTATGGACCCCACACTTACATTTTGGTCACTGTGATGATGGGGGTTTGGACCCCATTGCCACATTGTTCAAAATGTGCTTCAGCTATGGACCCCACACTTACATTTTGGTCACTGTGATGATGGGGGTTTGGACCCCATTGCCACAATGGTCATGGCCTGCTTGCATTGTGGGT
Source organism: Calotriton arnoldi (assembly GCA_963921515.1). Taxonomy (NCBI): domain Eukaryota; kingdom Metazoa; phylum Chordata; class Amphibia; order Caudata; family Salamandridae; genus Calotriton; species Calotriton arnoldi. Next base: position 357,532 of record CAWUFW010004342.1, on the reverse strand, counting down.
GCCACACACATATATGTGTGGCACATGTGCTAGGGGGTCACATTGTATGTTCAAAGTCATGTTCGGTGTTGTAGGCATTTGACACAGTCTACACACGCTTGTCATGGTGTTGGGGGATGTCTTCTTCTTGCATTCCCTAGGTTGTGGTGTGCTGGTTGTGTCATGCATTGTCCATCCTATGAGTGGGGGTGGTAGTGGTGGTAGGCATCCAGCCCCCCTGGGTGAGGGTGGTAGTAGTGGTAGGCATCCAGCCCCCCTGGGTGAGGGTGGTAGTGGTGGTAGGCATCCTGCCCCCCTGGCTAAGGGTGGTGGTAGGCATCCAGCCCCCCTGGGTGAGGGTGGTAGTGGTGGTAGGCATCCTGCCCCCCTGGGTGAGGGTGGTAGTAGTGGTAGGCATCCTGCCCCCCTGGCTAAGGGTGGTAGTAGTGGTAGGCATCCTGCCCCCCTGGGTGAGGGTGGTAGTAGTGGTAGGCATCCAGCCCCCCTGGGTGAGGGTGGTAGTAGTGGTAGGCATCCAGCCCCCCTGGCTAAGGGTGGTGGTAGGCATCCAGCCCCCCTGGGTGAGGGTGGTAGTAGTGGTAGGCATCCAGCCCCCCTGGCTAAGGGTGGTAGTAATGGTAGGCATCCAGCCCCCCTGGGTGAGGGTGGTAGTAGTGGTAGGCATCCAGCCCCCCTGGCTGAGGGTGGTAGTAGTGGTAGGCATCCAGCTCCCCTGGCTGAGGGTGGTAGTAGTGGTAGGCATCCAGCCCCCCTGGGTGAGGGTGGTAGTGGTGGTAGGCATCCTGCCCCCCTGGCTAAGGGTGGTGGTGGTAGGCATCCAGCCCCCCTGGGTGAGGGTGGTAGTAGTGGTAGGCATCCTGCCCCCCTGGGTGAGGGTGGTAGTAGTGGTAGGCATCCAGCCCCCCTGGCTGAGGGTGGTAGTAGTGGTAGGCATCCAGCCCCCCTGGCTGAGGGTGGTAGTAGTGGTAGGCATCCAGCCCCCCTGGCTGAGGGTGGTAGTAGTGGTAGGCATCCAGCCCCCCTGGGTGAGGGGTGGTGGTGCGCATTCAGGCCCCTGTGTGCATATGTGGCATTGGTGATGGGCATCCCGCCCCTATGGTGCTGCTGTTGCTGGTGTAAGTATATTCTGCATCCCTCTGTGTGTGTGTGATGTGTCGTGTACATGTTGTATGTGTTTTGTGGTTGGTGTCTGGCTTACCTTCTACTCCGTACGCGTCCGTGCCTGTTCCGGTAGTAAATGTAGAATATCGGTATGATCGGGACGAAGGGATTCATGGTTGGTTCGTGTCGTTCGTCCTTCTCGTTGCTTCGCGTCGTCCTCGTCGCTTCACCTCGTCCTCGTCGCTTCGCGTCGTCCTCGTCGCTGCCGTGTTCGTCTCGGAGCCGTGGATCGTGTTGTGGCGCGAATCGGAGCTTATGTGCGCCTCTCCCGGATGCTTTGGCGTGCCGTGCGTAGCGACGGGTTCGGCGCGTGCGGAATGCGCATCGTACTCGTTCGGCCGGACGGAGCTGCATTTTCCCTTCCGTGCGACTCGATTCAGCGTTTCCGGATTCGCCTCGGTCGGGGAACAGGACCTGGTTTGGGTGAGTACGGCTCGGCCGGATTCTTTGCTGTTGTGCGCATCGTACTTACTCGTTCGGTGTGCTGTACGGATCGGTCGGGAAACAGGCTTTTGCATGGCTTTATTCCCGACCGAATGGTGTTGGGTGCGCCTCCAACCGAGATCGGAATCGGCCCCTCTGTGTTTGAAAATACCACTTTTAGAAAGTGGGTATTTTCTTGTCTAACCATCCAAGCCTGCCTCTGCGAGGTTGTGTATTCCTTGTCTGGAGTGTGAGTGACAGGGGCTGGGGGATGCCAGGAGACAGGGTGAGTCAGCATAGGGCTGAATAGCAAGATCTACATGTAGATGGGTGGGAGGAGTCGCACCTGGGCCCTGAATAGGACAGTGCCTTCCCTCCACAATGCTGGCTCCACCTCCTGTGGTGCGTCTGATGTCCCTGGCCTACTCTCTGAAAGAAGGGACGGAGACTTGTCAACAAAGTGCTCCAGAACTGGTTTGGACTAGGCAAAGGCCTCTCTGCCTTCAGAGAACAAAGGAATTTGGGATATAAATATTGGGGCCCTGACCCCATGAATTTAGATCTCGCTGGAATCAAGGAACCTGCCAAGACGAAGAGCTGGAAGAGCTGCCAGGAGGAGTACTGCCCCTTTGCTGTGTTGTTGCTTTGTTGGGTTGGCCTACAGCTGCTGCTTCTGCCTTGGGCAGTGAAAGGACTGAACTTTCTACAAACTTGTGCTGAGTATCTCCAAGGGACTGGAACCGAGCTGGCCTCCTGTTAAGAAGTCTCAGGGACTACAAAGACTTCACAAGCCTCTGGGTACCGCTTCTGGAACGCTGTTTCAGTTGCCACAGAGGAAGGGAACTGCAACCGACTCCGTCAGCCGAATCCATCCCTGACCGGTGACCTGTTTGCACCGCAGACCGCATCGCCCCCGCTTCGCATCGCAACCCTGGTCTCACCGTGGGCGACGTCCGACGCCGCCAACACCGAGCCGCTGCTTGCACCGTGACCTGTGGGCACCGCAGTTCGCATCGCATCGCATCGCTTCACTGAACCAGCCGGGACCCGACCGACGCGGTCGCTGCAACTGGCTCAAGAGTGCGTGACCGCACCGCATTTGGGGCACCGCTCGCACGTCTGCGACAGCACCGCTCCGACTCGCACCGCTGTCCGACGCCAGCTCCCGAACTCCGGCTTGGTCACCTGCATCGCAACCTGTCAGCACTGCATCGAGCATCGTCTCACCCTGCATCGCACGCCTTGGACTCACCGACTCCGTCTGCACGACGCTCATCGAGCCGCTGCCTGCACGCATCGAGGGACACCGCACCTTGCATCGCTCCGTCTTGCACCGCGACGAACGCCGACCGGCTCGTACACTCCGTACCAGCCACAACGAGAAAGGTACTGTGACCGAGTCTGTTCACGACTCTGCTGGCCCGTATCGATGCGGTCGGCTGGAACTGTTAGACTCTGTGGTTTTCAGCATCGCGGTAGGCTCGGACGGAGCTACCGACTCGTACGAACTTTGTTTTTGAACTATTCCTGCAAAGAAGACGTTACCTTATCAAGTATTCATTTTTAAAGTATAGTATTGTGGATTTTTGTCGTAATTGGTCTTGTCTTGAGTATATAAAATATTGGTTATTTTTCTAAACTGGTGTGGTGTCCGTTTGTAGTGCTTACACTGTATTACTGTTGGTTATGTGCAAATGCTTTACACACTGCCTCTGAATTAAGCCTGACTGCTCGTGCCAAGCTACCACGAGGGTGAGCAGGGGTTACTTCACGAGTGTAACACCCTTACCCTGACTAGGAAGAAGGGTCCCTACTTGGACAAAGGTGCAAGCCCTTGCCAACTAGAGATCCCATTTCTAACAATTATAGAAGGTGCTGGACAATAAACATATAAAATATACTATTCCTACTCCAAACTACAATAACACAGGGAATTTGCTGGTAACTAAACATATATAATGTATTATTCCTATTACAAACAACATTAACACACAGAATGTACTAGTTAATGAACTCATATAATGTAAAATTCTACCTATAAAGTACATTAACACATAAAAAATGCTACACACCACATATATATTATCCTATTTCCACTTCTAAAATAATTTCAAAAAAGATGTATACAATTTTTTATAATTATTTTTTGGGGACAATATAATATAAAACTACATGGTTTTTATTTAATTTAGTATTTTTAGTAAAAATTAAAATAAATATTACAAAAGTGTTTATTAAATAATAAACATTCCCAACATTTCTTTTTTTAATAATAATAAGAAATTTAAACACAAACATTACACCTCCTCAAATTTATAAAAAACATATTTTGAAAATCTTTAAAATGTAAAAATATTATTACACATTTTCCAGCAAAAACACCAGATTTATCACATCTAAATACAACACACTTCTACCTAAAAATTGTCTAAAAATATTTTTATTAAATATCAATTTATTTATCACTACTCTTACCCACTATAAAAACAACATTAAACTACTAAAAGTTTTTTTTTAAATTTCAAATATTTATTCTTTGAAATTTTTAAAAATGTTAAAATTCACTACAAAAAATTATCTGCAATAACCACGAAATCACACTGTTAATGTTTTTTTATTTTAATATTTTTTACATTTGATTTATTTTTATAATTTACAATATTTTTTTAAAGTTTTCCCACCCCCATCATTTATACACACAAAATACCACTATTCTTTAAAGAAAAGGAAAAAATAAAAAAAAATGTTTTAATTTAAACTATTTTTGTAATGTTTTACAACACTACCCCCCTTATCCCCTATAAATGCAACATCCAAATCCCAAATATTATTTTTAATTTTACAAATTTAATGCACAAATTTTGCTAAATATTAAATTAATTTTAAAACACTCCCTGCCCTTATCCCCTATAAACCCAACATCCCGCTCCTAATTTTTTTTTTTTTACAAATTTAATTTACAAATTTTCAAAATATTTGTAAAAAATTATCAAAATCTTTATTATTATAAATTAAAATTTGCAACAATTTGAATAATTTTATTTTTAAAACACTCCCCACCCTTATCCCCTATAAACCCAACATCCTGCTCCTAAAAAAATAATTATAAATTTCTTTGCTATTAATAAAATATTTAAAAAATGTAAAAACCAATTTTTTAAAACACTCCTCACCCCTATCCCCTATAAACCCAACATCCTGCTCCTAAAACAATTTTACTATAAAAAATATCCAATTTATATACAAATATTATTATATTTCCAAATATATATATAAAAAAAACATACATTTATAAAACTTTTTAAACAATATTTTCTACATCAATATTTTTTACTACAATATTTTAAAAAGACACTAAATCGATATTCTTGACATCGATATTCCATACTGCGATATTTTTGACTATCGACATTAAAAACACGATATTATCATACAACAATATTTTAAACTCGATATTATGTCTCCTTACCATTTCAAGGCCTTTCTAAAGCTTCTCATTTCTCAAAAGGGTTCATTTCTGATATTTATTTCTTTACACGGAGTTTGCATACTCTCTACATTGTTTGGTTTTACTTAAAAAATTGTCACTTGAATTGTCACACATTTGAAGGTAGAATGTCACTCATACATACACTGAAACCATAGAAATGTCACACATGGGCAATTTGAAATCTTGGCAGCTATGAGCTGTGGTCAATTTAGAAACAGTGCTCAGCATCAAACAGAAGGAGAAAGATGGACTCACTCAACAGGGCTGTAAAGGGGAGGGTGAATGGGGGCAAGGTTGAACCAAGACCAGATAAGTATGAGCTGATACTCGACAAAAGGTGGACTAAATAATATCATATTGGTTTTAGGGCTTTTGTACTTGCCTGGCTTACTTCTCCAAAGACGTTTTACATCGGAACTTCACATCTACATAATGGTGGATGATTATGAAGCTTCCTGATGTAGATAGGAAGATAGTTATGCAATTTTGCTGTTAGTATAGAGAAACGTGAGCCTCCAAGATGAGATTTATTTTGGTGTTTCAGTATAAAGATGTGCCTTTCATCAAAGAGTGCATTTGGGTTGATATGCATGTAAATAATTCTTTATGAAGGAATATTCATTACTATCTAGCTCATGTTTAGCAACTGAGCAGGCCATGAGAGAGTAACTCCTTTTTACAGGAAGCCAAAGCATGGCATGCAGTACTAAGCTTATGTGTCCTTGCAGATGAATATGTATAAACAATCTTAAGCAATGATGTGTATCTTCTGTAGACTTAAAATAAGATGTTTAGGTCCATGACAAATCCTGTGGATTCCAATAGAGACCTTCGGTTCAGCAAAGAGGCAGCAGGCTCAGGCAGGGAGACTTCCTCAAGGTGACCACAGGCTGGAGAGGTAAATTGGGCTCTTGGGGGATGCCTGGACACCATTGATTGGCCACCCAAGGCCATGGGTGTCAAGTGCAGGGGTGTCTTCTGGCGTCGGGTCTTCTTACCAGGTCCGGTCGGGGGGACCCTTCAGGTTAAGGCTGCAGGCATTGTCTTGAAGCTTGAGGGAGGTCGGTGATCACCAGATCCCAGGTCAGGATCACTGAGGAGACCTCCTCGTGGTGTTGGGCCACCCAAACTCGGGCCGTGGGCATCGGGTGCAAAGTGGTCCAGAGCTGCAGAGCCGCCTGGGTCCAGGTTCTGGTCTTGGGGTCTTTGTTGAGCAAATCCGGTGACAAGAGAGAGAGTCTGTAAGGTGAGTGCAGGGCAGGTCCTCCGGGATCTGGGGTGCTGCTGGCTACTGGATACACCTGTTTCTTCACTGTAGGGAGGTCAGAGTCGGGACAGGCCGGTAGGGCTGGGGCCAAAGCTGTAGGTGTCCTCTTCTTCCTGGGTCATCATGGCTCTTCGGTCCTTCATCTTTATTCCTCGAATCTGAGGAGACAAGGTTCAGGGTTGCCCCTAAATACTAGATTTAGGGGCATTAAGGGGTGTGCAGGTCGGGACCCTTGTGGTGGGTACACCCCCTATTATGCCACCCTCCAGTGGGAGAGGGGCATGAGCCTCTCCCTAATTGGTTGGATCCCCTCATCTCCAAGATGGAGGGGACTGAGATGTGTGCTTCACCTCGCCTCCCCCACCTGAGGGGTGGGGCTGGCAGAGGTGGGCACATCTCTCCTCCTAGCTCAGTTTTCCCACCGATTCTCCTGCCCAAAGTGGGGGGCAGAACCAGTGGGAGCCAGTTGCTGGGGGCAGCAAAAGGCAGAGACAGCTTACAAAGGTGGTAGGCCTTTGACGCTTCCCCTCTGTGGACCCAGCCCATCTTTGAGGAGGAGGCATGACACCTCTGTCTAGATGGGTTTTGTTTCTGGACCTAGAGAGTGGAGGCTCTCTAATCAGGGGTCCAGAAACCTGTCTGGTGGTGGCAAATGGCGGCCAGCCATTCAGGAACCACACCAAGACTGGTTGTTTTTCTTGGGGCATCTCTAAGATGCCCTCTGAGTGCATTTTTCATTAAATCCCACACTGGCATCAGCATGGGTTTAATGTGCTGAGAAGTTTGCTACCAAACGTCCCAGATTTCAGTAAAGCCATTATGGAGCTGTGGAGGTCATAATGATCAACTCCCAGACCATATACTCTTTATGGCTTTACTGCACTTACAATGTCTAAGAATGGACTTAGACACTGTAGGGGTACAGTGCTCATGCAACTGTACTCTCACCTGGGGGCTAGTGCACCCTGTTAGAGGGGTGACTTACCTAGGCCCCAGGCAGTGGGTTGCAGGCATGGCACAAAGGGATGTGTGTCATTTCGACTCTTCACTCTTCTCTGCACCAAAACACGCAGCCTGCAATGGCAGTGTGTGGGTGTTTATGTTGCAGGTTCCCTAAGGGTGGCACAATAGGTGCTGCAGCCCTTAGAGGCCTTCCTTGGTCACAGTGCCCTTGGTACCCATGGTACCTTTTACAAGGGGCTTAACTGTGGCCAGAGAGGTGCCAGTTGTGGGTACAAAGGTACAGCTTTGGAAAAGAACACAGGTCCTGGGAACCTGATTGGCAGGGACCCAGGGCACATCAAGTTAAAGTGCATCAGAAATCTGGCAAAAAGTGGGGGGTTTCTGCAGCAGAAACGCACATTCCTACACACGCTCAGAAGTCCATGTGGTAGAACATATTCAGGTGAATCTATGCTTAATCATATTGTAGTGAGATGGTGTCATGTCTCAAGATCAAATACTTCCAGTCAAGGAGCATCTTTCACAAAGACAGGCTCAAATGCCTTAGACTGAAACAACACGCCAAATATCCAGTCAAAGGAGAGAATGGGAAAAAGTGATGGTCTACAAATGCAGAAGGAGGCAAATTGGAAGTGTTACCAGATGGACACAAGTGAACAATGTGAGTGATCCAGCGCTTACAATAAAAATATTTTCTCCTACTATGTTTGGGTCATCCAGGTGCAATTATTTCTCTAACACACACACTATATCCATATGACGGTGGGGCCCATAACACCGCATATATATTCACTTACTCATTTATTTCCCTGGATTTTCCTCCGACATGAAACCTAGGAGAAAAACGATTTGCTGGAAGGAGACGGGATACCTCTTTTATAAAGACACAATAATTCTCATTTGCTTTTAAGGTATTCCGCTCATTGGTCGATGGACCAACTAGTAGGAATCAGTTGATGGTGATTAAGACCAGCTCAATCACAATGAACTCTTTTACAAATCTGAAATTAATCATTATGCTAAAGAAAATCGCTGAGTCATTTGTTTAAAGAATAATAAAGTTTATATAAAGTTTTGAATGCAGAAAATTCGAGATTAATTTATTATTCAGATCATTGCGTTTATCATCATTATAAGAATAATTGTAAATTGCATGACACTTTTATTAGACCGAAAATGAAGTTATCATACTAAGGACTCTATAGATCAACCTATCTATCTCTCGAGGAAATCCTAATAATTCTAATATAAATCTTGTCAATTGCTAGTTCTCCTAAAGCGGCATTTCATACTCAACTGGAAAAGGAAAATAACAGCAGCAGCATCAGCTCGTCAGCATCAGCAACCGCAAACTCTCCCATCTACAACATCTAACTTCTTCAGCATCTCCCGCAGCATCCCGCAGCATTCTAACCCCTCCCACCAAGAGTAGGTCTTCTTATACCCTAATTCTAGCTTACAGCATAAAATGTTTCTTCTTACATGGCGCGATTCATTCTCATTGGTCAAAAACTCAGGTCCCTATACATTCTAATCAAACTTCCTGGTCTTAACTAGTTCCGCGAGGAATGTCCATGCAAGCATCATTTCCCACAGTTCATGCACTTGCTCATCCGTTTCGATCAGTCCAAATTGTTTCTTTTTCTGCAACAAATTGTATAATAGAGTTCTCTCTATTGATTCAACCAGGCTTCTCACGCTTCTTGCTGATCATCTTGGCACACATCTGCTCAGAAGGGTCACAGCAGCCTTGACCATACTTTCATCTCAGCCTCTCGGCATCAGCACGTGATCATCCCTTTGCAACAGCCTCTCTCCTCTATCACATGGTCGCATCCGCTCCTGCGCACTCTAGTAACTCGCGGCCATTTTATATTACTGCTTGGCAGGCCTAAGCGCACTATTTCTAAAGAAAACAAAATGTTATTAAAACAATGAAATATAAACCCTTTCGTTTCCCTCCCGTCTTTCTACGTACCCCAATTAGGTATTACCTAGCAGAAGCAACATATAAAGCTGTCCTTTACTTACCATCGCTTTATTTTGCAACCACACGTTTTTATTTACAGCACGAAAACATGCATTTTATTATCATTTTAGTACGCAAAAATATTATGTTATATTAGAAACGTAAACAACTATTAGTTCATTACTTTGCACATAAAACTGCGTGTTATCCTTTTCCCAGACATACATTGTTGGTTATTTACTTGAACGAACATGTTTATTGTTATTATACGAAAATATTAGGAGGTTAACATTTTTATATTTACCCTGCTCCATCAACTCCCCCTTTGGTGATTTTTAACATCACCACAAAACCCAAGTTATACAATTTTCTCAGACAGCATATATCTTTTATCCATTTGCTTTTGTTAGTTTTATACTTCTGTATCGCTTTCAACTTGTCTTTTTGTTTTCTTGTACATGTTCTCTTTTATTTCTTCTAACTCTATTTCACCTATTTCTCTCTCTCTTTCCTTGTTTATCATGTTTTCTTTTTCTATTTTATTCTGCTTTCTTCTTCTCTTTATACATGTTACTGCAAGCTTCAATACTAATATTATTATTATTACCATGGTAGCTATTATTATAACTTTCCCTATTATTAATCCACTCATTCTTGTTAACCAATTTATTACAGAAGAAAACCCTTTACCAAGTTTTCCCCAAACACTTTCAACCTCCAGTGGTACTAGTTCTTTGTGCAAATTTGTAATATTTGTTATATACTTCTGTATATTTTCGCTTTTATCAGGAATGTAAGTGCAACAATGTTGGACTTTCAGCATTCCACAGACTCCGCCCTCTTTTGCCAAAAGAATGTCAAGGGCAAGACGATTTTGCATCACCATAGCTCTCATGGCAACCATCTCGGTATTTACCATTAAGAACCCTCCAGCAGTATTTGTAGATAAACGATCTACTACTGTGGATAATTTCCGAATTCTGAATGCATTCAAAGATATTCCCACTGCTGGTATCAATGCACCAAAAATATCACCTACTATTTCTGAAAAACTTTCCCTTTTTCTACGTGTAAAGGTATTTATCATTTTGTGTGTTCCTTTTTCTTTTCTATCCACATGAAAAATCTTTGGAAAGACCAGGCCTAAATAACATGATCCATACCAATGGTCCGGCAACCTATAATAAGCCCTATTCCCACAAACATAGTAAATCCCTGGAAATATTGGATCTTTTCCCCCTTTGAATCCCCATCCACCTATAATTAAGTAATTGTCATGGCAATTACTGGAACCCACAAAATAATTGTCATATCTTGTCTTATTTCTTCTAATGCACAACCTTCCCTGTTGAGGCCAATCCAGAGTCATAGCTGCATTTATCTTTTTCTTGTCATGATGGTCTTCCTCAAACGCCCAGAGAGGTGTTTTTGTCTCTTCAATTACTTTTCTTTCAAATTTCACTCTTCTTTCCTCAACCATTTCTAGAAATACTTTTTCCTCTTTCTTTAACTCACAGGTAAGGTTGTACCTAAATATATTATCTAATGTTAAAATCTTATCTTCTAAGAAATATTCACCAAAAATCTTTCCCTCTTTTTATTTTATTAAGCTCGGGAACTACAGAAACCTTTGCAAAAATCCTATCTACATCAGTGTAATAATATTCTAATCTACCTGTTTTATAAAATAAGCTTGCTAATACACTACATGTTATTCCATATGTCAAAGGGAGGTGATGATAAGTCACACCTCTGCTACAGATGCAGGCAACTGCATACAAACATAACAATCCCTTACATCCATTGTTTCTACATACTCATATAATAATTTAGTAAACACATTCTTTGAAAAATCTGTTATTGATTTGTCCTTATGTAATTCTGCACTACTTCTTAAAATAACTGGCACTTGAGTGTTAGCTCCTTTTTCTTTCTCAGTGTTATTAGACTTTTCCACTACAGCTAAACTAATTGGAATAGTTATTGCTAAAACTACCCATACTGTTATTAATAATACTGTACAAAAACAGCACATTTTGCACCATCTTTTAAAAACTCACATCTACATTTTCTATCTCTAATATTCTCCATTTTGTACTTGTTTTCTAGAAAATTGTGTCACTACACCTCAGAAATGACTTGCTTGCCACTCTGTACTTTCAGAATTTTGTCTTTGCTTAGTTCTTTCTTTTAATTCTTTTTCAGAATTATTTCCTTGTCGCATCCGGTAATTTTGTCAGTTCAGTGTTTTTGTCCAATCCGGTAAACTATCTACAGAAACCACTTCAGGTTTGTTTCTTCAGGTTTGTTGCACTTCACTTTCTCCCATCAGGTTTCTTTGTTCTGGGTTCTTGTGAGTGTTTAATTCTTCTTTGTAACTAGTCAGAGCACGATACAACCATTCAGGTGATCTGTACTTCTGATTCACTTTCTTTATTCTTTTTGTTTTCTGCAAGTGTTTACCACCTTGTTTTCCTTGCTCCTTTTGACTTGTTATTTCATTCACTTGTTCAGCACTTTTTCCATCCAATTTTACTATTCTGTATCTTAATTTTCTTACTTCGTTGGGCCAATTGTCTCCTTTTCTCGGCCTTTTTGCTTCACTCCCTTTTTCCTCTCTTTCTGTTTTCCAATTTCTTTTTCTTGTCTCTAGTTTTTCATTTCTTTCTTCTCCACTTTCTTCTGAATCTGTTTCAATCTTTTCGTTATTTCCTCTTATTTTGAAACTAATTATTTCGCTTTCAGCCACTTGTGGTTCTTTTCTTGTCTTCCTTCGTTCACCTACTTCTGTCCCTCCTCGAGGTTCTTCCGGTTTTGTGTTAGTTTCTCTATCTGCTTCTAAATTTCCCTGTTCTTGTGTTTGACTATCTGTCCCTACTGCTCCTCGGGGTTTTTCCGATTTTTCTAACTTTTGGTCTGAAACTCTCCCTTCTTCATCTATTAATATTATCTTCGAAGGAATTTTACCACAACTTGTACTTGGTTGTTCACTGTCACTGTTTTTTGGCTCAGTTTCTTCTCTTATGCTTTCAAAATTCCACTTTGTCTTTGAAATTTCTTCTCCTTCTGAATGTTCTGTATCAGATTCTGAACTAGTATCAGATATTTCCAGATGTCGACTTACAGGTCGATCTTCAAATTCTGGAACTTCAGCTATTTCCTCTATTTCTTCTTCTTCTATCGTTTCACTTGTAATTGGGTCTTCCAGATGTCGACTTACAGGTCGATCTTCAAATTCTGGCACCCTGTTTGTCTCCTCTTCTCTTTCTGATGCTGAACTGTTGTCTAATATTTCCAGATGTCGACTCACAGGTCGATCTTTAGGTTCTGGAACTCTGATGGTGTGGCTGGCATGTACCCAGTGTTTCACTCCTGCACACTTAACTGCGGTGGTTGTCACTAGGATCACTTGTCGTGGTTCGTCCCAACGAGGAACCAAACAATTTCTTCTCCGGTGGACTTTTATTCGAACCCAATCTCCTGGATTCAAGTCGTGTGCTGGTTTTCTTTCAAGAGTGGTCGCATCCGGTCCAACCTGATGAAACACAGAATGCACCACATCAGCCAATCCTTTGCAATAATCCAGTACTAGATCATCAGTTATAGTCAGTAGCTTGTTGACAGGTACTTGAGCTTGTCTCATTGCTCGTCCCATGATTATTTCATGTGGACTGAGTCCAGTCTTCCTTTCCGGAATACTTCTGATTGTCATCAGAACCAATGGCAAAGCATCTGGCCATTTCAGTCCTGTAGCTTGACACATTTTTCCTAACCTGTTCTTGATTGTTCCATTTACCTGCTCTACTATTCCAGAAGCCTCTGGTCTGTATGCACAATGCAATTTCTGTTTAATACTAAGGGCTTCACAAATCAGTTTAACTAATTCGTTTTGGAAATGTGTTCCTCTATCTGTTTCAATCGTGACTGGAAAACCATACCTCGGAATGAATTCTCGCAGCAAAAGTTTTGTTACTGTGATACTGTCATTCCTTCTTGTTGGCTATGCTTCCACCCAACGGGAAAACAAACAGACAACCACTAAAACATACCTCAATCTGCTGCAAGGTGGCATTTCTATGAAATCCATCTGCATTCTGGTGAAAGGACCCCCTTCTCGTCCTATTCTCCCTAGATTCACTACTGTCTTCCTTCCTGGATTTAACTGTTGACAAGTCAGACATCTTTGACAAAGACTCTCAGCTATGGCTCTGAATTTTGGATTGTACCATGTTTGTCTAAAAAGTCTGATCATTGAATCTCTCCCAATATGGGCTTGCCCATGGTACATCCGTGCCATGTCAGAAATCATGCTATCAGGCATAACTGGTCTTTCATCCCTGTAAACCCATACATCAGTTTCTTCATGTTTCCTACACCCTGCTTTTAGCCAAGTATCTTTTTCTTCATCTTCTGCAGCCTCTTGTAACTGTCTCACCTCATCCCATGTTTCAATTGAGTTAGTAAAAAGCAATGGACAAGAAATATGCTCTCTCTCGCGGCATTTGTTTAAAGAAACCACATTCTTTGCACAGTACTGTGCCATTTCGTCAGCATATTTGTTGCCAACAGTAATGTAGTCTTCCCCATTTTTATGTGCATTGCACTTCACTACAGCAATCTCTTTAGGCAGCTGTATCGCCTCAAGCAACTTTTTCACAAAATCTCCATTCCTTATGGGTGTCCCTGCAGACTTCAAGAAACCCCTTTGTGACCAAATCTGACCAAAATCATGCACGACCCCAAAGCCGTACTGGCTGTCAGTCATAATCGTAACCCGTACATTTCTTCCCAACTTACATGCTTGAATCAGAGCTACTAATTCTGCAACTTGGGCAGACCGTACACCTTTCAAACAAGATGCTTCCAATACAGTTGCTACTGTGCAAACTGCATATGCTGCACTTAGAACTCCATCACTCGTTCTCAAACATGAGCCATCTACAAACAGAATATAATCTGATTCTTTCAAAGGCTCATCTCGTATATCAGCTCTTGGTTTAGTACAGTATTCGAGCACATTCAGACAATCGTGATCTACTTTATCCATTTCAATCACATTCTCTTCATCTGGCAATGATGTTGAAGGATTCACATTCATACATCTGTCAATGGTCACATTATCTGCATTCAAGATTACCTTTTCATACCTAGTCAGCCGACTATGTGTCATGTATTGTGTTTTCATTCTTGTCAAAAGAATTTCCACAGAATGAGGAACATACACTCTCAATGGATACCCCATCACTATGCCTTCACTCTGTTCCAGACTCACACATGTAGCAGCAACCGCTTTCAAACATCCAGGCAACGCTTTCGCTACGGGGTCTAAAACAGCTGAAAAATATGCAATTGGTCTTTTCATAGTTCCATGTCTCTGCACCAAAACTGAAAATGCACATCCATCTCTTTCACTGCAGAACAGCTCAAAATCTTTCTCATAGTCAGGCATTCCTAATGCTGGAGCCTCACACAATTTCTTTTTCAGCTCTTTGAATGCTTTCATTTCTTCATCATTCATTTCAAAAGGATCTTTAACATCCTTCTTTGTCAATTTTTGCAACGGTTTGGCGATCAACGAAAAACCGCTTATCCATTGTCGACAAATACAGGAAATTTTATGAGCGTCCAAGCCGCGCCTTGGTGAAAGAGAGCAACGCAACAGCACAACCAAATTACAGGTGAGCAGGTGGTGACCTTTACAGGAGGATCCCCAAGAGCGCAGGAGACCCTTTTGAGTAAACTGGAAACCACGGACCAAGAGCACAGGCTGCAACAGAAGATGGAGCTGATCTGAAATACCAAGCCGAAACTAGAGGCCATTGGAGGGTGATAAGAACAAGCTTGGAAAGAGGAATAAAGAAATAGAAACAGCATGAGAGGCTACAAGAATTCAACTGCCACAATGTTAGTTCCATTATACAGCCTAATGCAAGGAAGGAGACGTTTGAGAATTTAAATAGGGCACCAGATGTATGCATGCTGGATGTGCCTGCATTTTGTACCATGAGAATGACAAGTAAAAGTCGGGAAAGTTATACAACTATCAACAAAGAGTAAACGCATCGGAGTGATGCGAAAGGGAACAGCCTTGTGGTGCTCTGAAAGCTGACACTTAAATGGCTATCTCATTGACTAAATTGACTACTTAAAATGTAAAATTACAAATGAAACACTATAATGGAGAGATATATTTTTGGATCAACAGTACAGATATAAGAACAAAACAATGAGAGTGACACCCAGGTGGTCAGTTCAATAAGTATGTTCACTTGAAGAGTTGTACCAAAAATCAATTCTTTATTTTCAGCTGGAACCTTTTTTTCTTGTCGGATGACCCCTGGGTAGTGCACCACTCCAAATTCTGGTGTAGTTCTCTCTCTGCTTTGCAGTTGGCACCCAAGAATGGCAGGTGCAGGAGTTGTATGTGCACACCAACCCGAAATATCTTTGGACCTACCACACAGGGAATATAGCAGGGAAGTGCGGCTATCTCGGTCGCCGTTGCTCGCCTTGTTCAATAAAACAATGAGTGTTTGAAAATCCCTTGAAAGCCACGTCTTCTCTTTCCACGAGATCAGTGAAAAGCAAATAATTTGGAGGATATACAGCATAGGCAGTTGAAACTCCGTGCACGCACTGACATGCATCCTCTGGCAGAGCAGTGGTCTGCCTGTTCATTCTACCCCTCACCACACTTTACTACCCAAGCTAACCCTCCTCTCTTCCCAAACAACTGTAGAGCATATAAGGAAGGCCACACTCCTTTGAGAACATAGGAGGAAATGAGGTCCAACAGCCAGACCTGCCGATTTTGGAACATGTTCGAGCCCAGTGTTGGCTCAACATCCTGTGATCTGGAGCAAATTACTTTGGCCTAAAAAAGACTAACCTTTTGTAATGTACTCTGGTGCTCATGTAAAGCAACCTAATGCCCTCGAGCCGACTCCACGCTATATAAAACTGAAAATAAAATACGACACTCATTTCACTACCATACATTACTAAATGACATTATTAGGGGACAAGTGAAAGAGCAAAGTGCACGTCTCTAGGCTATACTCCAAATCCCACCTCAAGATGTTCTTATAGTACCAATAGAGAGGTCAGCTGGCGATAATAACATCAACAACATGCGGGAATACTGTGTGTAAAACAAAATACGACGATAGCACAGCGATGACCATTGTAAAGCATTTTAGCAGCCCAAAAATTAAATCGCTGTGATTACTTTGGAGCGCCACTGCGAGCAGTTAGCAGCGAGCCCCGCAGCCTTAGCTCGGCGATCCGCGATTGTAGGGCCATGTGCAAGGGCGGGGGCGCGCCGGGCTTCCTTCTGCTGGGGGTGGGCGGTGGGTTTGGCCTCAGCAGGGACCGTGTCTGCGCAATCTTGTACCTGCCTACCAGAGCGAGTCGCATCAGCGTGCCATGCTCGCAACCTTTGATGAATAGCTGTGCAGGGGAGTGGAAGAACAAAAACATGCATGTGGGAATACTGTGTGTAAAACAAAATACGACGATAGCACAACGATGACCATTGTAAAGCATTTTAGCAGCCTAAAAGTTAAACCGCTGTGATTACTTTGGAGCGCCACGGCCACAGTGCTTAATTTGTAAAATATGAAGTGCAGGTGCTCAAATGTTTGTCGGAGGCCACACCCACTTTTCTCCGGCTCCACCCACTCCCTCAACTGGCTCCACCCACTTACTCACACGCCCATCTCTTGCTCCATCATCTCTCTCTCGATATCTGACCTCAGGGCTCAGGCTCACCCAGTGGGCCAGTACTGGGCTCACCACTCTTTACCTGTCTGTCTCTCTCTGCTTTCTACCCTTGTTGGGTAGTCTTTATTATGTCCCTCCGTCAAGCTATCCACCCTCTTTTGCAGTTCAGAAACTGCCTGGGCTCTGCACCATTTTGTTTCCAATCCATGTAATTTAAGGACCTAGAACATTCATCCAGTGCAGAGTGAAGCATAGACACAAAAGAGGGACAATGACATGAAAGCAGTCAAAAGATTGTAATATTAGATGTGCCGCTTGTCCAGGTCTGACTCTAAAGGTTGAAGTTTGAACTGATCGATTGAAGCTATTTATAATTAATGCATGCTATACAGCACACAGGGACAGGGGCGTTGTTCTATTTGGGTGGATTGGGATCCTTGTTCAGAAGAGAAATAAAACTGCCCCATTGCACCCAATAGCATGGACCGTGGTATAAGGGGAAAGCTTGTGATAGAGGTTTTCTAGTGTGACCAAAGGCGGCGTGGCTACCGTATTCCATTTCCCGCGTGTCATACCTAATTGCGGGCAGGGTATTCCAGGACTGCGAGATGAGCCCGTTTTTTGGCAGCCTGCACAGATATTTAGCCGCTCTGAAGCAGGGGAGGATACTTCAAGGGCAGGGGCCAGGCAGGGCCGCTTTAACTTAACCCCGCCGGGCCCTGTCCGCCTGTTGTTGTGATATAAGTGTACACTGTGATGGTTTTTCTAGATCACAACCTTAATTTCGAGCGCAGCGCAGCTCTGTACATCAAACCAAAGAGGACCGGCAGGAACATTATTCAAATCATAGAATGCTTAGCACATATCATGAACTGTCATGTTCTGTTTTACGTCACTGAATAAGCTTATGCTTTTAAAGGCAGCTATTTTACCCATCTCATTAAAAAAAATAAACTTCTATATGATAGTGTTCATAGCCTATAAAATATACTGCTTTGCAAATTCTAGTACTTCGAATAAATAAATCAGTGATATGCTAACAACTGTATTGCGTCATCTGGCTTTTCTGTTGACAGGAGTATTACCAGAAGTAAGTGACAAACCACACAGTCATAGAAATGCCCAGGGGTGGATGCCATTATACTAGTCTTTGATGCAAGTACGACCTGAAGGGAGCAGTTAGATTTAGGTACATGATGAGAGAGCTCCAAACAAGCTATGCAAAGAGAAAGGTGGGCTTTTGGAGAAACTGTTACCAGAAACATGCTGACTTTTAGCTGTACGTTTTTAAGTTGGAATCGTGTCTTGGCTATAAAAAATGTTTCTTTATTTGGGCAGATTAAAACAGGCATGAGGCATGTCAGGTTTTTGGATGGCATCTGCGTGTGCCTACACGGCCATATAAAACAAAATGTGGAATTTTATCATTAGAAGATTTCGCATTTAGCAAGTAAATATACTGAATCAGCAGTTCAGAAGAGCAGATTTCTAGGACAGCAAAGAGAAGGTACACAGCCATGAATAATATCTGGAGTCAGACCTGAAACAAGAGCTGAGCTTAGCTACTCATTCGGGGTAAAGGCAAGTGGGGCATAAGTGCACAGCCCTGGGCCCTCACCAACAGAGCGCTGATTACCAGCCCCCCCCACTCACGCTCCTGGAATCTAAGAAGTGCAGTGGTGAAGCGCGTGACCCAGCAGTCTCCTCCAGACCCCCCCCTCACCAACAGCTCTAGCCACCCTTCTCAATCCCCAGCGCCTGGAGGGATACAGCCCCTCTCGGAGCACTATACTAAAGTCTGCAACAGCGCAGCCCCCCCTGGGAGGCAGGACATAACCGGGAGGGTAATACCGACCGTAGCTCGGTGGGTTAATGCTCCTCTTGCAGAGAGGAGTGCACTGTTCACTAGTGAGAGCACTAATATTTGTGGGTTTGTAGTGGCACGAAAAAGGCCAAGGAGCGTGTCACAGCGCTTCGTGCAGGTGCAATGGTTTAGGAGCTACAATACTGGTTTGGGTACATAATGGGGAGCTCGCGCTCAGTATATTATAACAGTAGTGTAAGCGTTAGCAACAAAGCAGAGACCTTATAATAACCACGACCACTGGGAATATGCGGCAGGGGAAGGCCAAATCATGCGACAGGGTTGAGAAAACTATGCAACACATTTTATGATAGTATTAACTCACTATTTTGTCATTTTTACACTTGTTAACACTGTCTGGGCATTGGTTGCACCTTACTGGTTTCAGTTCAACACTCAAATATAGCAGTAGCAACAGAAAGGTGACCAGTCAAGCTATGCAAAGGGCAATCCACTGCGCAGTAACTTGTGTCCCTGCACTTTTAGTAACTTCAGAAACGTTTGAGCAGAAAAAAATGTTTTTGTTAAAATCTGCAAATGATGAATTATGTGTCAAATATATAATTATGCGAAAAACGCAGCGGCATCAGAATCGTCGCATAATTCCAGTGGCCTTGATGACAACAGACAGGGTGGGCTGCCGTATTCAGCGTGCAGTAGACGGAGGATAGAAGTGCTGTTGGGAGAGGAATGAATGTGCCCTGACCTGCCCTGCCTGGTATTATAGACGTGTGCTCTGCCCCAAGTGACCCCTGCCGTAGGTTACCTGGTCACCAGTGCATTCTATGGATGGAGTTTTGGAATAATGGTAACCGTCTGCTTGCTATTCCTGGGTCTTGCTGACAACAGCACGAGGTGGAGGTGGGGTTGTACAAGAGATGTGCAGAGGATCATGGAGCAGAAAAGAAAAGAGGAAAGGAGCGAAGGTAAGTACAGAAAGAGAGGGAGGAGCCTTGGAGAGGAAAGAAGAGAGAGCAGCAGGAATCTCAGGGGGCGAGGAGGTCAGACTCAAAGGGGACTTGAAGAGGAGAGGCTGGGGGGAGAAAAAAAGAGGGTTTTAAGGGGAAGGAGAGGAAACATCACCCAAGACAAGAAAATACGTAAAGACAAGAAAAAGGGAGAGGGCCTTGAGCCCCTTTGTCCTTAAAGTGACTCGGAAAGAGAAAAATGGGGAAAAAAGAGGGAACTAAAGGAAGGGCATTAAAAAAAGAAAGAAATCAAAAACTAGCCTGATAGTGATTATTGGTAGTTAAGAAGGTCATTCACTAAGTTGGTTTTGTTGACTGGTCAATGCCTTTCTTTGTGAAACATTCCTCATAGCAGGTTCAATGAAAGTGATTTGTCAGAACCAGGGCTAGATGTACTGAAAACTGGTCGCAAAGAGTAGCCACAAATTGCACACCAACCTTTTGTGACGATTAACGTATGTTGCAAACCAAACTATAGTATTATGGGACTAGTAGTTTACTTATGGTCTACAAGACCGTGCGTGCTGAGGCCAGGGGCGGGGTTAGATTTAGAAGTTGAAGTAATCGGTAATCCTAAACCCACGAGAACAGACTTTAGCTACTTTTTTAAAATTTTACTTACAGCTTCTCTGCTGCCATCCCCGGGCCGAGAGCGGGCATTCAAAGACTGCGAGAGCGAGACACAGTCAGAGACAAGCCCGTTTTTTGCCACCCTCCACAGATTTAGCCCAGTACTCTCTCTGAAGCAGGGGAGGGGCGATACTTCAAAGGCAGGGTACGGGCGGGCAGGACTTTAACTTAATCCCGGCCGGGCCCGCCCCTATCATAATATAAGTGTACGGCCACTAGACCAGGCTGTGCAGTGCAATGCAATGAGTGCAGTGCATCAGTCTGTCTGCATCATATTCATGATAATGGAATTTTGTGGAGCCGGACTCAGCTACCACCACCACGGTGACCTGACGACCGTCACGCCACCATGCTCCAAAAAGAAAAGCAGCGTTGGTTTGGCATGGTGATGAGACTTAACTTAACTTAGACTTAGTACTTAATTTACCTGCTGTACTCGTGGTGGGACAGGCGCCTGCCGGGACACACACTGCGCACTCACTGCCTCCCTTTATTGACCGACTGGTTCCGTAACTGTTAGACAGGACTGGGCCTGGTATTGCTCAGTAACTGGCTGTGCCTGTGCCTTGCTTTGAACAGATAACTCGCGGTGGGGTGCGCGTGCGTGTATGCTGGGGCGTGGCAGCAATCTAGAAAAACTCTGCGCACGCTGCCGCAGTAGCCCCTGCCCCGCCCGCAGAACCAAATCCAGTCTGCCCAAATCATATTATTGGCATCATGGCTACTGGCAGTGGCTACTACTTAACTTAGTACTTAAAGTTAATTTACCTGTGCTGTACCCGAAGAGGGCCAGGCTCCAGCGGCCGGCCGGGACACTCACTGCCTTATTGACTGAATGACTCAGTGGTTCCTGTTAGGCGGGAGTTGGGACTGGGCCCCTGGTGGTATTGCTCAGTAACTGGCTGTGCCTGTGGCTTGCCTAACGGATGAGACTCGCGGTGGGGTGCGAGTGCAGATATGCTGGGACGTGGCAAATCAATCTGGAAAAAATCTGCGCACGCTGTCGCACCGCCCCTACCCCTGCATAACCAAAATCAAGCCCAATGAATCAGTGTCCCGCGGCTCCCGAGTCCCGCCCACCGGCAACAATGACTGAAGTAAGGGCCAATCAACAATCAAGCAACATCTGACTCACTCGGGAGACACAAATTAAGCACTGCACGGCCAGCAGTTAGCAGCGAGCCCCGCAGCCTCAGCTTGGCGATCCGCGAGTGCAGGGCCATGTGCGAGTGCGGGGGCGAGCCGGGCTTCCTTCTGCTGGGGGTGGGCGGTGGGTTTAGCCTCAGCGGGGAGCGTGTCTGCGCAGCCTTGTACCTGCCTACCAGAGCGAGCAGCGCGTGGTGCACATCTCCTGTCCGGGCGCGTGGTACACGTGCACATCGCCTGTCCGGGCGCGTGCACATCTCCTGTCCCCCTTCCAAACAAAAATCGACGACAATAGATCTCGCCAAGCGAGCAGTGCATGCGCTGCATCGCTAGGCGAGACCTAAAAAGGGAAAGGTATCTATTTCAAAGAAGCAGAACCTCAACATGAAACTTCAAGGACTCAAAAACTAAATTAAATTTTATGTCTGGAAAAGGACTTTAATTAGGGGAGTTTGAGACCTGAAACTTTGTTATCTGCTGAGTAGCCATATGGGCTGTGTGAGGAGGGGAAGCTCTGCAAGACTTCTGCCTGTGACTCAGACTGAGTGCACAGGCCTGCTAGTCTCACTGCTGGGTGAGGGGACATCACCCTGGGAAACCAAGACCTCCTGCCCTGGAGCCATGGGCGTCAGTGTCTGCCTGCTCACCAAGACCAGGGTGCCCTGAGAGAAAGAGGAGATCAGTGGAAAAAGCAAAGCCCAGGAGGGAGCCTATTCATGAGGACTCCCTGTGCGAGGTGTGAGGAATCTGCTCTTGTACTGATTGGGCTATAGCCCATGTGCTGGGTTGCTTTAGTGACCCATGTGTGCCAGGAGGGGCCGCCGTGGACTGAACTGAGGAGCGAGGGTTGTGTGGAGGGCGCCAGGCTTGCACAACCTTGTGGTCGGTGGCCCCATGTGCCAGAGAGGGGGCCACCCTGAACATCAACACCAGGTCAGTGTGTCCGGACTTGTGAGTGCTGTGGTGGCGACCCCATATGCTGGGAGGGGCCAAGGGTTTGGGCTGTCGTCCGGGATCGAAAAAGTGCTACTGTGACCAAGGCTGGTCTGGCCCACATTTTGCAAACTGCACCGAATGAGGCCCAAGGATCAAAGGACATCACTGGAGCCCGTGAGAGCAAGGAGATCAACCTTCCACAATCCTGTGAAGGGAATTGTGACTTACCGTGCGATCACTGGAGCGGGAACAACATCGTTCACTAGAACCAGCCAGTAGCGTTGTTCAGAGGCGAGAGCCTGCCCCTGCCGGGTGCTGCCGTGTTTAACCGTGTGCAGCCCAACTTTGCCGATCCAAAGAAGAGCTTTGCTGCACCGCTGAAGGATTTCATACGACCAAAGCAGGTAAGCCATGAACTGGGCCTTTGGAGATATACTGCCATCAGTACTGTGACCCCGTAGACTCTTGTGACTGAACTTCTGAAAGCAGTCAGAGGCGAGATCTCTTGAGTATGGCCTAATAGTTTTCATTCCTTTGATTTGCTCAAACGCCTCGTCCATCGTCCCCTTTGGTATCGCTTTGTTCGCCCTAAGTTGGCAGGGTATGCCCAGACGTGGGTCCCTTGCTCACTTTGCCACTGGATTCAAGCTAGCCTGGCTGATGACGGCTGAATAGCCAGAAACCGGTCCCAGGATGCTTGTTTCCGGTCCAGGGAAGACATGGCTTGTCAGTTCGGGCTGGACTGTTCCCATGAGGCACAGGGTCAGACTGATTTGCATATGGCCATGTCTGAACTGGGGTGGTGGAGTGAGCTAAAGAATGATGATGGATTAAACCCAGATCAGTTGACTGGGGGTGAGTGTTTGATTTGCTCAAACGCTCCGTCCATCGTCCCCTTTGGTATCGCTTTGTTCGCCCTAAGTTGGCAGGGTATGCCCAGACGTGGGTCCCTTGCTCACTTTGCCACTGGATTCAAGCTAGCCTGGCTGATGACGGCTGAATAGCCAGAAACCGGTCGCAGGATGTTTGTTTCCGGTCCAGGGAAGACATGGCTTGGCAGTTCGGGCTGGACTGTTCCCATGAGGCACAGGGTCAGACTGATTTGCATATGGCCATGTCTGAACTGGGGTGGTGGAGTGAGCTAAAGAATGATGATGGATTAAACCCAGATCAGTTGACTGGGGGTGAGTGTTTGATTTGCTCAAACGCTCCGTCCATCGTCCCCTTTGGTATCTCTTTGTTCGCCCTAAGTTGGCAGGGTATGCCCAGACGTGGGTCCCTTGCTCACTTTGCCACTGGATGCAAGCTAGCCTGGCTGATGACGGCTGAATAGCCAGAAACCGGTCCCAGGATGTTTGTTTCCGGTCCAGGGAAGTCATGGCTTGGCAGTTCGGGCTGGACTGTTCCCATGAGGCACAGGGTCAGACTGATTTGCATATGGCCATGTCTGAACTGGGGTGGTGGAGTGAGCTAAAGAATGATGATGGATTAAACCCAGATCAGTTGACTGGGGGTGAGTGTTTGATTTGCTCAAACGCTCCGTCCATCGTCCCCTTTGGTATCGCTTTGTTCGCCCTAAGTTGGCAGGGTATGCCCAGACGTGGGTCCCTTGCTCACTTTGCCACTGGATTCAAGCTAGCCTGGCTGATGACGGCTGAATAGCCAGAAACCGGTCCCAGGATGCTTGTTTCCGGTCCAGGGAAGACATGGCTTGGCAGTTCGGGCTGGACTGTTCCCATGAGGCACAGGGTCAGACTGATTTGCATATGGCCATATCTGAACTGGGCTGGTGGAGTGAGCTAAAGAATGATGATGGATTAAACCCAGATCAGTTGACTGGGGGTGAGTGTTTGATTTGCTCAAACGCTCCGTCCATCGTCCTCTTTGGTAAGGATTTCATACGACCAAAGCAGGTAAGCCATGAACTGGGCC
Organism: Calotriton arnoldi; assembly: GCA_963921515.1. Lineage (NCBI taxonomy): Eukaryota > Metazoa > Chordata > Amphibia > Caudata > Salamandridae > Calotriton > Calotriton arnoldi. Next base: position 333,061 of record CAWUFW010004342.1, on the reverse strand, counting down.
TTTGGAGATATACTGCCATCAGTACTGTGACCCCGTAGACTCTTGTGACTGAACTTCTGAAAGCAGTCAGAGGCGAGATCTCTTGAGTATGGCCTAATAGTTTACATTCCTTGGATGTGGTCATCAGTGAATGGGGAATAACATCAAACCCGTTGCACTAAAGATAGTAGGACAGGTAATGGCCTAATAACTACTAGAACTCCGACCTCAAGGGGGATTGTGTTATTACTTTTGAATGTTGTTTACCTTGGCATGTGTAGAATTAGAATTAAAATACTTATTTTAATATCAAAATAAGTATTTGCCTGGATATTGATTTATTGTTTGCACTGCTTGCACATTGAGTTATGAGTTGTGTTCACTGATCTGTATTTGCTCCTCCCCACTTCCCCTGAAAGGAGCCTTGGCTGTTCATCTGATGCTACCTAACTGAGAGTCAGGTGCAGAAGGGTTGCTAGGCCCAGTTGAGCAGGATTCGTAGTAGGCTGGGCCCCAGGACATCAGGAGTAAAAGGCCTCAGACACCACAGATGGGCCCAGAACTTCTGCTTGCCCCGTGGCCCCTGAAAGGGGTTATGACAGTGTCTCTAGGGGCAAAGGTCAACTATGATATATAATGTTGCAGATTGAGATGGTGGTAAGTCCTGTTAAGTCACAAATAGCATGTCCTCTTTGCTTGTCATGAAGACCAAAGAATAACTGAAGTTGGTTGCACTGCATAGGTATCAGTGCATCATTGAGAAGGAAATCAATCTGATGGGCTAGGTATTAATGACTCACACCAGTGATAGGGATGTTATTGGAAGGATAACACCAGAGGTTAGCAGTGTTTGAAGATATGCATAATATTATGTATTTGCTGCATGGTGGTGGAATCGGCCAATGATCCCAGCAAGTGGATACATGCCATTGATTTGTCAGATATGTGCCCTGGAGCATGATGGTGACAGCTCAAGTGCATTCATGCCTATGGGCAGTTCAGATATGCCCTCTTCTAACCCAGGCTCTAGTGCAAAATGGGAGTTTTTTCTTTGTCACTTGCACAATTTGGCTGGATGTGTGGGCGTGGTAAGTAAAATCTGTTGTTAATCTCAGCGTTTAGACTCCCATTTAAGTAGTGAATGTCATCACCTGCCATGTTTGCTTGATGTTTTTATTTTTATAAATGGTGTTATAATATCAAATAGTTCAAAATGAACAAAATAATAGTGTTACCTGAGCAGACAGAAAAACAGTGAGTTTGAAGCAGAAGCACCTCTGAATAATAGGATAGTGTACGATAATCAAATAAATTATAAAGAGGGCAAAGGACTGGTATGGGCAGTAATCTGAAAGAAAATAGTCCAGAAGGATTTTAATGAATTTGGAAATAAACCTAAGTAAAATAAAAGGACGAAAAGATTTGACAGTTGTAGAAAAGGAGATGCTAGACATTCAGAATTATAGCTACTGCTAGATGGTAAGAAGGGACAGATGCGGTTTAGCCTGAGTATAGCCAAAGTAAATGAGCCTTTGAAAGGGTGCAGAAGGGAACATGATATATCACAGTCATAAGACAGATATGAATGGGACAAGAAGAGGAAGAAAAAGAAGTAAACACAGCAATCATTTAGTAATAGAACAAGAGAAGAGTGTGCATTTTGATTGGATGGAATGAACCATCTACTGAGACAAGAAAACAAGCAGTGAGGATGGTGGGATGACCTGGAACATCTCTTCTTGAATCAGTGTTTCATAGATTGACGAATTACGAGAGAATAGGATAAGTGAAAGGCAGGGTGAGAAGCAATGTTTGAAGATGTGTCTGTGTTTTCAAGCTTTTCTCTACATGATGAAGAAAGTTTCAGGTGACATTAGGGAACATCTGAGCCTGAACTAGAAAGGCTTAGAAATGGAAAGAAATGTTACAAAGTATAAGAAGATTCAATGAATATGTGGACAACATTTGTAAGGCACCATGTACAAAGGACACCGAGGCAACTAGCCAAGAGATAAAAGGGAATGATCACCAGACCAGCGTAGCAGAAGAAATAACACTTAGGATATAGGGATCAAATGAAGAGCAAATTATTAAATTAAAGAGAGCCATGTTGGTGAGACTTAGAAGAGACAATCAGGAGCAAAGATGAAAAGCAGGTGTATATAAGAAAGAGGGCGTAATTGGGATCTAAGTCGAACTTGAAGTTTCTATTTCCAAGTAGAAGCAGAAACATTGAACAGGGATGAGCGCAAAGAGAGAGCCCATGGTGTAGGAGAGTAGGATCTGCCTCTTATGTTGCCCCCACTTTTTTTCTGATGTTTACACTGGTTTCTGGCTATAGTCTGGCTGGGACCCTGCTAATCAGGGCCCCAGCCTCTCTGTTCTCTATAAACGATTTGGAGTGCACTCTAGGTGCACTAGTGATTGGATACTGTGGTACCTTATGAGTCCCTAGTATATGGTACCTTAGGTACCAAGGGCATAGGTACTCCACAGGCCTACCAGGGGCTGCAGCATGTATTATGCCACCCCTGGGAAGCAGACTAAATCTGACACCACAGGCCTGCTACTGCAGCCTGGGTGAGGAAGTGCTAGCACCCCTCACTGAGATATAGGTCCCCTATATCTCTCCTACACACACATATAAACCTATCAGTCACCCCTAAGGCAGGCCCTATCAATCCTGAGGGCAGGGTGCTTGGCTTCTATGTGAGGGGGTGCCTCTGCCTGAGCAGGGCCCCTCTGCAGCTCTCAGAGTCCATTCTCTGGTGCTGTTTGTGGATGCGGTTAAACCATATACTTTTAAGTGCATTATATCCTCGCAGTAAAATGCTAACTTTGGAATGGCTGCATCGAAACATGTCGTGTTTGGTGTCAAACATCTTGGAATACTACCCCCCGCCAGTCCTGGTGGCGGGGGTAGCATTCCACCCTTCTAGAGGGATAGACATGTACCTACTGTGGAAACGCGGTAGAATCCTGCAGAGCCCTGGCATCACAAAATGGATGCCACCAGTCACAGACACTGGGCTGCCCTCCTGCTGATGACCAACACTCGCAGTGGAGGAAGCCCAACAATAGATATCCTGTCCCAAGGGGGTGTGACCACCTCCCAGACAGGGTTTAGTGTATTGGGGCTGGGTGGGTGCACTCTTAGAGTGCTTTGAAGTCCTGCACTGGGGGAGCAGAAGGCTCCTCTGTGCATATGCCAGTTCAAACCGGCTCAGGGGCTACCTGTCCCTGCTCTGGCGCGAAACTGGACAAAGGGAAGTGGGTGTAGCCACCCACTCCCCTGACCCTCCCATAGGTAGGGTCATAGAGCTAGTCCCTCCCTTTCTTTTAGTATAAGAGGGGGAACCTGTGCATAGCACCCTAGATTTCCCTGGACGACGCTCTGAAGAAGAATCCCGGACCTTCGACGTTCCACTACCTTTGGAAGACTGAAGAATCTCCCTTGGAGTCAAGGAGTGACTCCCCTGCTTGGCAGGCACCAAAAACTACAAACGACGGTCGCAAACTACGCCGCTCCCGCCGGAGTCCGAAGTCCCTGCAGCCCAAGAAATGGATTTCCTGACTTCTCAAAGGCCATCGTGAGTCCCCAGCGAAGCTGAGGCCAGTGGACCCCAAGAGTGACGAGGAACCGCGACCCCTGGGTACCGTGCACTATTGTCGAGTGCAACCCCTTCACAACGTTCCACGAACTTGTGCTTTGGACCACGTGTGGTCCTAGCCTCCAGCAGGAATCCCTCCGAAGATCAGAGGCCTACCACATCCCGAGTGACCGTGGGCCCCTGTGAGCGAATCCTCCCGAGGCGTCTTTGCGATCCCTTGCCAGCCAGCTTGTGGGTCCCCAGAAGACTTTCTAAAGAAACCAAAGGGCTCCCCTGGTTGCTCCAGGCCTGCCCTGACTTACCCTCACTGGGTGAGTCCCACAGACCTTGCTGGTCTGCGCCATTGCCTCTTCACACTTTCCCCAAGACTTGCTGTTACCAAGGCTTGTTGGTTCCAATCGAGTCGCTGACACAGCAGTAAGCTGCAGACATCGTGGGACACGCAGAATCCAGCTCCTGGTCATCGTCGACGCCTCCTGGACCTCGTGGCTGAAGAGTCAAGGCAACTGCGAACGACCTGAATCTTGCGACGACGGTGGGCATCCATCTTCCTTGCCCCGAGTCACTGCCAAGTGACTTTGAACACTGTCCCCTCTGCTTTCAGGTCTTCCATCTTCCGAATCCAGGCTTGGATTCCTCCGGACACTTCTCCTGTCGCCGCAAGCAGCAAGTCTTCACTGGCTCCCATTGAAAACGACGCCGCGACCCGACACCAAAGAACACCTATGCACCCGGCTCCCCTGGGTGAGGTAACTTCAGCACTACGGTGCTCCTGTGGGTGTGGGCCCTAGAACTACTTACCCTGTAAGTGACTTGCTTGTAGCTTCCCTAGAAGTGTCCTAAAACTCTAACTTTCTAAGTGCGACAATTGCGCTGACTCGTACAGGGTTCGCGTCTGTGTTAGACACACCGCGTCCATCTCCTTTGTAACACTATCTAAAACTGTATCCTTCGACTCGTACTGAGTCCGATCGGTGTTCGCCTCGAACACACAAAGGGCCTGTAACTCTGAGATCTCCATTGCACTGACTCGCACAAGGTTCGCGTCTGTGTTAGACACAGCGCGTCCATCTCCCTTGCAACTCTATCTGTGACCGCGTCCTTCGACTCGTACAAGGACCGATCGGTGTGTTCGCCTCGAACACGCAAGGGACCTTTAACATTGAAATCTCAATCGCGTCTGAGCGCATAGACTCGCACAGGACTCGCACCGGTGCCAGGTCACCGCGTCCGTCCCCTGTGGGTCTCCTACAACTACCTGGGGTGGTTCTTGGGGGTCCCTCGATTCTAGATGCCCTAGACCTAGGTCTAGCAAACTAAGATTGTGATATTCGATTGTGCTAAACTTATTTTGATAATATTTGACTTGTACATATGTTCCTGACTTCTAATCTCATAAAGAGATTAGTAGAGAGTGTTTATTAATAAATACATATATATTTGATATATATACCTGTGTGGTGTCTTTTCATTTGGTGATTCAAGAGATTGTGTGGTAAAACAAGCTGCTTTACATTCCTTCAAGACTTAGCCTGAAGGCTGCTCTCCACAGCTACCACTAGGATAGCTTTCTATAAAGGTTGTCTTAAACCTATCTACCATAAGAGTCGAATTGTTCTGGTGCAAGGTGTCCACTTTAATTAGTGAACAGCATATGCCAGGCCAACTTCTCACATTGGTGGGCAGCGTGTGGGATTCCAGCTTGCTATTGTTTTACCAGAAAATCTCTATTTGAATTACTAACTGAAAACCACTATAGGTACTTAAGGTACATATAAAGTCAAGCTTAGTATCAATAAGTTCTACTGAACTTAGAGCTGTGTGCCAAGGGATAGCACACCCTTTCCACAGCTCAAGCTAGTATCAGTAGGCCACAAACTAGTGTAGGTAGTACAACACTGCACAACACTAGAATGTCCTTAAAGGGTGGAACCAGTGGATCCACTCAGCCTCAGTATAAGGACATGGCTTTCTCTGACTTGAGAGCCATGTGTGTTGAAAGACACCTGAGGCTAGGACAGAGTCCCTCAACCCTACACCTGATAGATCTGCTGACAGCAGATGATCTTAGATTGGCTCTAGGAGCTAATGGGTCTGAATCAGTGGGTGGGTCAATTACAGTATCTGGGTCAGATGATGAAAATCAGAATGACCAGGACTCTGTGATTGAAGGGCCAGGCCTCAAGGGGCCTGAAAAGGACAGAGGAATTCTCCCTAAGAGAGCTGACAGAGTGGAGGAGAGGCATAGGTCCCCTTCCAGGGAATCTGAGCACTCTTATCACTCTGGCAGAGAATTTGTCCACCAGAGGAACTCATACTTTCCCATAAGAGAGACCTCCTCTGAAAGAATGTGCAAACTGCTGCAGTATGAGGAAGCAAGAGTTGCCCTCAGAACCAAGCAGTTGGCACTGGATAGAGAAGCCCTGGAGATCCAGAGAGCTTCTAGAAGAGAGGGGTTAGAACCCCTTGGTGGCAGCAACAGTGTCCCTAGAGGCAGAGAATCTATTCCAGACCATAGGAACCTGAGCAAGGTTGTTCCTCCCTACCAGAGTGGGGATGATATCCACAAGTGGATAACTGCTATGGAGAGGGCCTGTAGAGTACAGCAGGTCCCCCAAAAGCAGTGGGCAGCAATCTTGTGGCTCTCCTTTTCAGATAAAGGTAGAGACAAGCTCCTCACTGTTAGAGAAGAGGATGCTGACGATTATGAAGTCCTGAAGAGTGCACTGATAGATGGGTTTGGCTTAACCACTGAACAGTACAGGTTGAAGTTCAGAGACACCCAGAAGGCACAGACTCAGGACTGGACTGACTTTGTTGATTGTGCAACCAAGGCTCTGGAGGGTTGGCTGGTTGGCAGTAGGGTTACTGATTTCAAGGGATTGTATAATCTGATGATGAGAGAACAGATCCTTAATAATTGCCAGAACCAGTTGTTGCATCAGTACCTGGTGGACTCAGATCTGACCTCTCCCCAAGAATTGGGAAAGAAGGCAGACAAATGGGTCAGAACCAGGGTGAGGCAGAAACCCCAGAACCAAGGGGGTGACACCAAGAAGCAAGATCCTAAGGGCTCTGAGAAAGGTGGGGATAAGTCAAAAGACCAGAAGTCTTCACAAGGGCCCCAAAAATCTGCATCTGGTGGGGAGTCACAATCCAACAAGGGAAAAGGCCAAAAGAAGCCCTGGTGCAAATTCTGTAAACAGAAAGGGCACTGGACTTCTGACTGTAACAAGTCCAAAGACCAAACCACCACCACTCCTGCCCCTAAGGCAACTGTTCCCCCTAGTTCAGCTACTGGTGGAGGTGGTACTCAGAATAAGGGTGTAGTAGGGTTGACCCTGGGTTCTGAAGTGGACTCTGACCTAGTCAGAGTGCCCACTCAGGCAATGCTGATTTGTGAGGGAGACCTTAATATGTCCTTCCTAGTAAGCCCCAGTAATCTGGGCAAATACAAACAGCAGCCTGTAATAAATGGCAAACAGGCTTTGGCATTTAGGGACACAGGTGCTAGTGTCACCATGGTGGCAGAGGATCTTGTGGACCCTGGACAGATCATCCTGGGCGAAATGTACCAGGTGACCAATGCAAGCAACGTCAAGACCAACCATAGTCTGGCAGTTGTGAATTTCTCCTGGGGAGGGGTAACTGGCCTCAAGAAGGTTGTAGTCAGTGCAGACCTCCCTGTCGAATGTCTATTGGGCAATGATCTAGAGACTTCAGCCTGGTCTGAAGTAGAGTTATGGACTCATGCTGAGATGTTGGGCATCCCTGCAGAGGTATTTGCTGTGACCAGGTCACAAGCAAGAATGCATAACACTGAACCAGCTCTGGATCCTGGAACAATGGACCAGATGCTTCCCAAGAGGAGGAGCAGTAGGGTAAAGGCAGTGCCTTCCCCTCTGTCTCAGATCACAGATTCACCCCCAGAGGGAGGTGAAGCAGATCCTGAAGAAGGAACTGCCCCAGAGGGACTTGAGCCTGATCAGGTTGAGTTCTTGGGGGCAGGGGGCCCTTCTAGGGAAGATCTGAGTAAGGAGCAACAGTGCTGCCCCTCTCTTGAACCCCTCAGACAGCAGGCTGCTGCTGAGGCTGCTGGGAGTGCTAGTGGGTCCCATAAAGTTTATTGGGATGAGGGACTCCTATATTCTGAGGGTAGAGATCCAGCCCCTGGAGCCACCAGGAGGATGGTAATACCTCAGAAGTTTAGGGGGTTCCTCTTGACCCTAGCACATGACATCCCTTTAGCAGGACACTTGGGCCAAAACAAGACCTGGGACAGGCTTGTTCCACATTTTCATTGGCCACATATGTCAGAGGACACAAAGGAGTTTTGTCGCTCCTGTGTCACATGCCAAGCCAGTGGTAAGGCAGGTGGCACAACAAAGGCCCCCTGATACCACTACCTGTGGTGGGGGTACCCTTTGAAAGGGTAGGGATTGACATTGTTGGTCCCCTTGACCCTCAAACTGCATCTGGGCACAGGTTTATCCTGGTGGTAGTGGATCATGCCACCAGGTACCCAGAAGCAATTCCCCTGAGGACCACCACAGCCCCTGTGGTGGCAAGAGCCCTCATTGGAGTCTTCTCCAGAGTGGGTTTCCCAAAGGAGGTCATTTCTGACAGAGGTACCAACTTCATGTCAGGATATCTGAAAGCAATGTGGAAGGAGTGTGGTGTAACTTACAAGTTCACCACCCCCTATCACCCACAATGCAATGGTTTAGTTGAACGCTTCAACAAAACCTTGAAAGGAATGATTAAAGGACTCCCAGAGAAGCTTAGGCGGAAATGGGACCTTCTTCTTCCTTGCCTGTTGTTTGCATACAGAGAGGTTCCACAGAAGGGGGTTGGTTACAGCCCATTTGAGCTTCTGTTTGGGCATCCTGTGAGAGGTCCACTGTGTTTGGTAAAAGAGGGCTGGGAGTTACCTCTCAAGCCCCCCAAACAAGATGTGATGGACTATGTACTTGGTCTCCGCTCCCGGATGGCAGAGTACATGAAAAAGGCAACCAAAAACCTGGAGGCCAGCCAAGAATTACAAAAAGCTTGGCATGACCAAAAGGCTGTACTGACTGTATACCAGCCAGGACAGAAAGTGTGGGTGTTGGAGCCTGTGGCCCCAGCAGCCCTCCAGGACAAGTGGAGTGGCCCCCATACAATAGTTGAACAGAAGGGAGAAGTCACCTACCTGGTGAATCTTGGAACTCCCAGGAGCCCCCTGAGGGTGCTCCATGTCAACAGATTAAAGCCATATGTTGACAGGGCTGACATGGGCTTGCTCATGGCAACTGATGAGGACCAGGAGGAGGAGAGTGACCCTCTCCCTGACCTGCTCTCTCAGAACCCTGATGATGGGTCAGTAGATGGTGTTGCTTTGGCAAGCAGCCTCACTGACCATCAGCAAACTGAGTGCAGACAAGTTCTGCAACAGTATAGACATATGTTTAGCCTGACCCCTAGTCAGACTTCCTGGTGCACCCACGAGGTGGACACTGGAGACAGTCTGCCTGTCAAGAATAAAATCTACAGGCAACCTGACCATGTCAGGGACTGTATCAGGACTGAAGTCCAGAAAATGTTGGAGCTAGGTGTAATTGAGCCTTCAGATAGCCCTTGGGCTAGCCCAGTAGTCCTGGTACCCAAGCCTCATACCCAGGGTGGTAAGAAAGAAATGAGGTTTTGTGTAGACTACAGAGGCCTCAATGCAGTCACTAGGACTGATGCCTATCCCATACCAAGGGCAGATGAGCTGATTGATACTTTGGCCTCAGCCAAGTATCTAAGCACGTTTGACCTGACAGCTGGCTACTGGCAGATCAGGTTAGCTGATGATGCAAAAGCCAAAACAGCATTTTCGACCCCTGGTGGGCACTACCACTTCGTGGTGATGCCCTTTGGATTGAAAAATGCACCTGCCACTTTTCAGAGGTTGGTGAATAAAGTTCTGACAGGGATGGAAACTTATTGCTCAGCTTATCTAGATGATATTGCTGTCTTTAGTTCCTCCTGGCAGGATCACCTGGTCCACCTCAGGAATGTTTTGGAGGCTCTGCAGAAAGCAGGCCTCACTATCAAGGCCACCAAGTGCCAGATAGGGCAGAGTCAGGTTGTATACCTGGGCCACCTTGTAGGTGGAGGCCAGGTTCAGCCTTTACAGAGCAAAATCCAAACCATAATGGAATGGGTTGCTCCAACCACCCAGACACAGGTGAGAGCCTTCTTAGGCCTGACTGGGTACTATAGGAGGTTTGTCAAGGGATATGGATCTATAGTGACCCCCTTGAATGATCTGACCTCAAAGAAAATGCCAAAAAAGGTTCAGTGGACAGCTAGCTGTCAAAAGGCATTTGAAGACCTAAAGCAGGCCATGTGCACTGCCCCCATCTTACAGAGTCCAGACTACACCAAAAAGTTCATTGTCCAAACAGATGCTTCTGAGCTGGGTGTGGGAGCTGTACTGTCTCAACTGAATGATGAAGGTCAAGACCAGCCAGTAGCTTTTATTAGCAGAAGGCTGACCCCTAGAGAGAAACGTTGGTCAGCTATAGAGAGGGAGGCCTTTGCTGTGGTATGGGCCCTGAAGAAGCTGAGGCCATACTTGTTTGGCACTCACTTCATAGTTCAGAACGACCACAAGCCCCTCCTATGGCTTAAACAAATGAAAGAAGAAAACCCAAAACTTTTGAGGTGGTCCATTTCCCTACAGGGGATGGACTATACAGTGGAACATAGACCTGGGACCCAACATGCCAATGCAGATGGACTCTCAAGGTATTTCCACTTTGAACACGAAGACTCAACTGGTCAAGGTTAGTTTAGTGTCCCTGCGTTTGGGGGGGTTGTGTAGGAGAGTAGGATCTGCCTCTTATGTTGCCCCCACTTTTTTTCTGATGTTTACACTGGTTTCTGGCTATAGTCTGGCTGGGACCCTGCTAATCAGGGCCCCAGCCTCTCTGTTCTCTCTAAACGATTTGGAGTGCACTCTAGGTGCACTAGTGATTGGATACTGTGGTACCTTATGAGTCCCTAGTATATGGTACCTTAGGTACCAAGGGCATAGGTACTCCACAGGCCTACCAGGGGCTGCAGCATGTATTATGCCACCCCTGGGAAGCAGACTAAATCTGACACCACAGGCCTGCTACTGCAGCCTGGGTGAGGAAGTGCTAGCACCCCTCACTGAGATATAGGTCCCCTATATCTCTCCTACACACACATATAAACCTATCAGTCACCCCTAAGGCAGGCCCTATCAATCCTGAGGGCAGGGTGCTTGGCTTCTATGTGAGGGGGTGCCTCTGCCTGAGCAGGGCCCCTCTGCAGCTCTCAGAGTCCATTCTCTGGTGCTGTTTGTGGATGCGGTTAAACCATATACTTTTAAGTGCATTATATCCTCGCGGTAAAATGCTAACTTTGGAATGGCTGCATCGAAACATGTCGTGTTTGGTGTCAAACATCTTGGAATACTACCCCCCGCCAGTCCTGGCGGCGGGGGTAGCATTCCACCCTTCTAGAGGGATAGACATGTACCTACTGTGGAAACGCGGTAGAATCCTGCAGAGCCCTGGCATCACAAAATGGATGCCACCAGTCACAGACACTGGGCTGCCCTCCTGCTGATGACCAACACTCGCAGTGGAGGAAGCCCAACAATAGATATCCTGTCCCAAGGGGGTGTGACCACCTCCCAGACAGGGTTTAGTGTATTGGGGCTGGGTGGGTGCACTCTTAGAGTGCTTTGAAGTCCTGCACTGGGGGAGCAGAAGGCTCCTCTGTGCATATGCCAGTTCAAACCGGCTCAGGGGCTACCTGTCCCTGCTCTGGCGCGAAACTGGACAAAGGGAAGTGGGTGTAGCCACCCACTCCCCTGACCCTCCCATAGGTAGGGTCATAGAGCTAGTCCCTCCCTTTCTTTTAGTATAAGAGGGGGAACCTGTGCATAGCACCCTAGATTTCCCTGGACGACGCTCTGAAGAAGAATCCCGGACCTTCGACGTTCCACTACCTTTGGAAGACTGAAGAATCTCCCTTGGAGTCAAGGAGTGACTCCCCTGCTTGGCAGGCACCAAAAACTACAAACGACGGTCGCAAACTATGCCGCTCCCGCCGGAGTCCGAAGTCCCTGCAGCCCAAGAAGTGGATTTCCTGACTTCTCAAAGGCCATCGTGAGTCCCCAGCGAAGCTGAGGCCAGTGGACCCCAAGAGTAACGAGGAACCGCGACCCCTGGGTACCGTGCACTATTGTCAAGTGCAACCCCTTCACAACGTTCCACGAACTTGTGCTTTGGACCACGTGTGGTCCTAGCCTCCAGCAGGAATCCCTCCGAAGATCAGAGGCCTACCACGTCCCGAGTGACCGTGGGCCCCTGTGAGCGAATCCTCCCGAGGCGTCTTCGCGATCCCTTGCCAGCCGGCTTGTGGGTCCCCAGAAGACTTTCTAAAGAAACCAAAGGGCTCCCCTGGTTGCTCCAGGCCTGCCCTGACTTACCCTCGCTGGGTGAGTCCCACAGACCTTGCTGGTCTGCGCCATTGCCTCTTCACACTTTCCCCGAGACTTGCTGTTACCAAGGCTTGTTGGCTCCAATCGAGTTGCCGATACCGCAGTAAGCTGCAGACATCGTGGGACATGCCGAATCCAGCTCCTGGTTGTCGTCAATGCCTCCTGGACCTCGTGGCTGAAGAGTCAAGGCAACCGCGAATGACCTGAATCTTGCAACGACGGTGGGCATCCATCTTCCTTGCCCCGAGTCACTGCCAAGTGACTTTGAACACTGTCCCCTCTGCTTTCAGGTCTTCCATCTTCCGAATCCAGGCTTGGATTCCTCCGGACACTTCTCCTGTCGCCGCAAGCAGCAAGTCTTCACTGGCTCCCATTGAAAACGACGCCGCGACCCGACACCAAAGAACACCTATGCACCCGGCTCCCCTGGGTGAGGTAACTTCAGCACTACGGTGCTCCTGTGGGTGTGGGCCCTAGAACTACTTACCCTGTAAGTGACTTGCTTGTAGCTTCCCTAGAAGTGTCCTAAAACTCTAACTTTCTAAGTGCGACAATTGCGCTGACTCGTACAGGGTTCGCGTCTGTGTTAGACACACCGCGTCCATCTCCTTTGTAACACTATCTAAAACTGTATCCTTCGACTCGTACTGAGTCCGATCGGTGTTCGCCTCGAACACACAAAGGGCCTGTAACACTGAGATCTCCATTGCACTGACTCGCACAAGGTTCGCGTCTGTGTTAGACACAGCGCGTCCATCTCCCTTGCAACTCTATCTGTGACCGCGTCCTTCGACTCGTACAAGGACCGATCGGTGTGTTCGCCTCGAACACGCAAGGGACCTTTAACATTGAAATCTCAATCGCGTCTGAGCGCATAGACTCGCACAGGACTCGCACCGGTGCCAGGTCACCGCGTCCGTCCCCTGTGGGTCTCCTACAACTACCTGGGGTGGTTCTTGGGGGTCCCTCGATTCTAGATGCCCTAGACCTAGGTCTAGCAAACTAAGATTGTGATATTCGATTGTGCTAAACTTATTTTGATAATATTTGACTTGTACATATGTTCCTGACTTCTAATCTCATAAAGAGATTAGTAGAGAGTGTTTATTAATAAATACATATATATTTGATATATATACCTGTGTGGTGTCTTTTCATTTGGTGATTCAAGAGATTGTGTGGTAAAACAAGCTGCTTTACATTCCTTCAAGACTTAGCCTGAAGGCTGCTCTCCACAGCTACCACTAGGATAGCTTTCTATAAAGGTTGTCTTAAACCTATCTACCATAAGAGTCGAATTGTTCTGGTGCAAGGTGTCCACTTTAATTAGTGAACAGCATATACAAGGCCAACTTCTCACACATGGTCCCTACGGAAAGCAATGTGAGAGTGGGGTGATGCACAAAGGTTAATCATAGCACGTAACTGAAGCCAAAAGGGATAACTGGGCAAAGAGAGAAAGTGCTAGGAGTGAAGATGAGACATTAGGATTGGTGGAAGGATATCAGTACACTGGGGTGATTGAAAACAAAATGTATGTGAGAAAGGATAAAAAGAACAGTGGTGAGATGTAGCCCTAAAAATGAGGGGGTGGAAAGTGAGCATCATTTGTAAGTGAATGTCAGCTCTAGTAAGAATGTGGACATGAACAAAGAATAAAACAATGCAGCAAGAACAACTTTACCCGTGCAATCTTTAAGTGGCAATGGAATAGATAAACCTCCACACGTTGCATTGAATTTAATTAAAACATTTATCTTAAAGAGTGCATTATTAATAACCACTTGCTCATGCAGCTTGTAAGAGAGTTTTCAGGTAAATAATATTGCCAAACACTTGCACTGATATAGAACTGCAATACACTTGCTTCCCAGGAGCCATTTAAAGAGACGGTTTCCTCTAAAACATCATTTGTTATGTCTTATATATGATAACGGCAAAATTGTTTTCTACAACATAAGCAGAAAATGCACAGGTCTTTTGCTGCAGACTGCTACAAAATTATCCACAAGTATTAAACGTTATTGTCAATGCACAATACTTCAGAAAGGAAACATCTGCCAGGAAAGCATTAAAAATAATATAAACAATATAGGGCTTGGACACATTTCTGCTACAGGCCATTCGACGTTACTATTTTGTCGAGTACAGTTTTCTCCCTTATCTTAATATTGACATTTCTTACTGAGGATAACACGCCATTGTGGAGTATCAGATGCATTTACTTCTTCTAGAGGATGTCTCGATCTACAGCGCCTATAAAGCAGGACCGAGCTGACTTTTATTTCTGCATAGTGACTTCCACGGCAAACCCCAGCAACAGAGTCCTTGGTGGGCAGTTGACATGTGTCAACAGAACCAAGTCTGCTCCCTTGAAATGAACTGCGTACTCTTAGATCATTCTCCAAAAATCTGGTTCAAACGAGAAGCATAAAACTTCTGAGAGCTATCAAAATGGGAGGTTAACCCAGGGCTTTAAGTGGGCAGGGTCCTGCCGATGCTCAGCACCAGCAGTTCTAAAAAGCAGGTGCTGAGACGGCTCCCTATCGGGCTCTCCATTTTTGCCCTCACCCTTTGGTCGAAAAAAAATCTTAACTCCGCAGCAGTGCCACCTTTCACTGCCTTTAAGGTAACTTCAAATACACTGGTTACAGTTCTTTCACAGTCCCATTTTTTCAAAACTGAAGCATTTTCAATATTCTATGCAACTGAGCCATAGTTGTTGCTTAGTTATCTTATACAACTAACAACCATTGACAAAGCAAACAGTCCTAGCTTGTTGTAGGTATAATGTTAATTGTTGTATTATATATCTGGATGCAATAACAAAAGTAGCAAAATACCAGTCGGGCAGTACACTATGCTAAGCACAGATTGTTAGCTTAAGCCACGCCCTAAATAACATCGACCACGCCCCTTTAAGAGCCCCCCACCCCCAGTTTTTTCATTCCACTTATAGCCCTGGGTTAACCTATGTGGTGCAGGAGTATGTATATCACCTTTCTCAGAACTGGCCTTAAGATCGAGCTTGTCCATGAGTCCAGGAGGACGACTGACATTCAGGTATTCTTACATAATGGTAAGAGAAGAGAAGATTGCCATTCAGGACTTTTCTTTATCACTGCATTTGGAATTCCATCAGTGCAGAGTCAAGACTCTGCTACAAGATGTATATTAATCCAACTATGTTTCCGTCGGTAGAAGATTTTCAAAAACGTAATCAGGAGAATATTATGGAGGGACAGAGTCAGCCGCCGCCCCTACCTGGTATAAATTACATAAGTAAGCTTACCCTTCCTGTGCTAAGAATCTGAGAAATTTGTGTTAGGTGCATGGGGGAAGTTCTCCTTCCTACCAACAGGCAAACTTTCTGCGAGTCATTCGAGCAAATTTCTTCTTTTATCGCGGCTCCAGCTTTCTTATTTCGTGGTGAATCCTTCCCTTTAAATAGATCCAGGGTAGAGATGTTTCTGAAGTGTCCTCGCAAGAGTCCGTCTAAGCTGATGAAGTGCTTCACCCTTAAGATTCTGACTCAATAATTGTTACTAACCAATATCTTGACAATATAAATATGCAAGGAAAATGTTTATTATTTATATTTGACAATAGATCTACTATATTATTTAGCATTCCTCAGTCTATTGTAAATTGTTCTAATTGGTCCATGATATAAAACTTCAAATGAATAAATAAATGTGTCATATAATGACTTTATGGTTGTATTTAGCCTTACAGCAAGGCTGAGGCCCACTCTTTGCCTTAATGGAGTGTGTTTTTCAGGCAGTAGGCTACTTCCTTTTCCACCCAGAGTGGCAAACATTACCCTTGAAGCTTTTCACGTATTTCTTTTGATTGTCCCTCACCACCAGGGTTGGACTAGGCCAGATAATAGGTATAGTGCACCAAACTGAAAGGGCCTCCTATTAGCGAATCAGATGGCTAAAAAAGTGACCCACATTTGGAAATCGGGTAGTTTTTACTTGGAAAGACACACTGTGTAGGTGTTTTGCAAGGTATTGGGGACTGCATTAATTTGCGCTGGCTGCAGGCAGTGTTTGTGATAATATCTGATAAATCAGCTACAAAAGTCGGCCCACCGAACCATAAAACAGGCCCACAAACAGCCACAAAAGTAGCCCACACACAGCCCTTCTGGCACTGTCAGATCCCAGGCCAGTCCGACCTTGCTCACCACCCAGAACTCATTTGCAACTTGATTTTACATTGTAATTGTCTGCTTACACTTTATTTTCACTTTCTGTTTTCTTTTACAAACGTGTACTACAAATAATAATTTTTCGTGAATATCCTTCTATCACGAAGTCTCACTTCAGCAGGGGAGATGTGAATTACTGAATGGTAGAAAACAAGGGGCAGACGCGATGTCATGCTCAAGTGAGCATTTACTCTTTGTGCTTTTGCCAATTTGTGGTCACATTTGCAGACACCAAGCCGAGACGCCACACAGAGGGAGTCATGCCTTAATAAAACCCACACTGTTGTTAAGAATGGCTGGGGGGGAGGGGGGGCGGGGGGCTCAAATAACTTACATGTGTTTACACAAACAAGATTCGTCATTAGCCTCAGTGTTGAAAGGGCATTCTTACATGCGAACACCTGGCACATGTTCATTTCCCTGCAGAAATAATACGTGAGGTACTGTGTCGCTGTGTTATGTGGTGAACGACCCCCCTGCCACTCCCCCGCCAGTCTGTTCTCTTTCTCTCTTCCCACTGGCCTGGTTTTCCACTTAACAGTTTGAGGGACCATATGGCAAAGGTGGAGGCCAGGCAGATAAAAGCTTTCACTGCGCTCAGAATGGTTAACAACACATGAATACAAATTCTAATGCATCGTAAAGCCGTGGCAAAGAGAAAAGAATAAGAGACTTTAGTCTGGGCAGGAAATCTGCTCCGGAGCCCCGCCTCTCCCTTCCGGCTCATTGCAGGTATTGTGTGAGGGGAAAATGGAGCTGTGTGTCATCGCGCGGCAATCTGTGCCCCGCGCCTCGCCAGATTTCTAATGACTTTCCAATGATGGTTTAGGAGGCTGAGTTGTAAAGAGTTCCAGCCCCGCACCCCTCTCGGTGCCCGCCCCCTGAAATGCACTCACAGAGCCTCCCCACAGCAGTGCAGACATCAGCAACTTTTGTCTCAGCCTCGCCTCAGCGCCTCCATAGTTTCAGTGTCTGCCGCGCGATCCCACGGGTCACGAGACCAGCCCAGTGGAAGAGAGAAATGCAGGCCTGAAAGCTTTTACACAGCAATAACATTCATGACAATTTGTAACCAAGCAGGGAGCAGAGACACCCCAGCACCCAAAATGTAGCACACAATAACGCTCAAAGAATGCAAGGAAACTAAAAAGAAATTTTGTTTTGTGTCCGAAGCCTTTGACTACTGTATAGAGAGGCGTGTCATCGTTGAATTCTGAGTGAAAGACTGCAATTTCATTTGACTTAAATACGTATTTTTATAAGAACTGGTTACGGTACAAACACAACGTGTGTTTTCAAGTATTTGAACACAACTGTTATCAGAGACGTTTCAAAGCATGGGCAAAGTGGGCTCTGGCCCTGGCCTGGGCCCCAGCTTTTCAAGGGGGGGGGGGGGGTGATAGATCCAGCTCTGTTCTGCAGAGAGTCTTGCTCTGATGACCTTGAATAATTCTTAAACAGATGGTTTTAAATACCATTTTCCTTTAATTTACTTTTAACATTCATGATGTGTGAGAATCTATCTAAAGACATTTTGCACAAAAATGTGTTTATGTTTCATGGAGCATCCAGAAAAAAAGTTTTTTTAGATCAAAACATGACCTCTCATATGGGAAATAGGAGGGTGTCACATAGATTATTTGCAGTAATATTAGTCAGCTGCTGCTGTGTTACAATATTGAAAACACACTTCACTATCCCTGAATATTTGATGTAAACACATTAAGAATTTGGACAAGTGCGCCTCTGCACTGTCAGTTACATGGCCAAAGAATACATGAAAGAGCTGAAACTGGATCATAAATTCACACCTCTTCTGAACAGGCGCCTCCGAAATACCTTTGGCCCAGGGTCCTCAAAATCCTTAAGATGTCCCTGACTGTTATGACTGCATCTAGTTATGATGGAAATTAAAAACAGCATAGGTTAACTCTACCCATAGGATACCAATGCGTTTGTTATCAGAGCTGGAATGGGAACAAAAAGCAGGCAACCCTTGGAAACTATTTCTTTTAGGAAAACAGTATTCACTCAAAAGCATTCTTCTTCAGCAACAGCAAAACCACGCATTTTATTTTCAGAAAAGGTTTACATCTTAGAAACACTGGTTGCACAGAGCACAAGGTTTTGTCACAAGAAAAACAGTGACTCGTACACTGTGCTAAAGTGGCTAAAGCGCCCATCATAAATCAGCTGCTAGGACAAATACCGCAAGTTTAGCAAATTGTGATAATGTGAAGTAGGCTCCGATCAGGCAAGCTGTGAAATTTTGTCAGATGTCAAAAATGCCATAATGGTCTTCACACCAAGATTGACAAGATGAAAATGTGTCTATACCTATGGAGCAAAAATCCAGATGACAAAAATGCCTGAAAAGTACAAAGGAAACCATCCTCCTATGACATCTGTGCCATGAACCTTTCATTTTTTTGCAGTTTTATATAGCGCAAACTCGACCCGAAGCTATCAGAACACTTTACATGATCACCAGTTGCGTTACAGATGGACACATTTATTTTTTGTCATTTTTAGGCTCAGGGAGATAAAGTGATTTGCCCAGAATCACAGGATGTTTGAGCCTCCTGCCAGACTCGAACCTGGTGCCCCAGCTTCAAGGTCAGCCACTCTAGCCATAAAGCCACACCCTCTCCCCCAGAGGCAGGAGATTGCAGTTAGGAGAAGGCAGCGCTTTCATGGTATCATCACTCAGCATGCGTGGTTCTCATGCTCCGCACACAGGAAGGCATCTCTCCCTTTGCTGCTCAGTCCACATTGGTGTTTCCATGGTCATCTGGAGGGGTTTTCCTCAGCTTGAGCAGAACGCCACCCTTCACTTGTTTTGATGCATCTCTGGTGTACACACACAGGGATAGTCTACTGCATGCACATGATGATAGTGCTAAGTGATGTCAGCTTGTTTAAAGAGGGAAATGCCATGGGTGCAGCCATGGTGTTAACATATTCCTCGGGCACATTGTTTAATAATATGGAGACCAGACCAGAAACTGTTGCTTCTGAACATACTAAAGCTTAAGGATAAGAAGATATGTTCATGCGACTGCCAAACTACATCACCACTGTATATGCACAAACCTCACTGTCATACCTCAAAAATGTTTCATAAACTGGGTGATCAGCACTATTGATAGTCGGTATTCCTCACATCACCAAGTCAAAAGAGGTTTTGCTGAGGCTATCCTTTATTTTGCAAGTTGCTATTGTCTTCTTCCCAATTGGCTAATCCTTGTTAAGTTGCTAGTTTTTGACAACACCCCTGTTTTTCTGGGCCCAGGGGAGAACAAGTTCATCAACCCTGTGTTAGACTGGAAAATGTGTTCTGCCGCCTCCTTGTAGCATTGTGCGAGTTAAGTTAGCATTTGCGACACCATTTTGTATTCAGCCGCCATTTTGTACCCTGATCGAATCCAAGCTTCTGTCTTACATTGCTTGCCTCAGCAGAAAGCAGCCTCGATTGTTTTTCTTTAGTGTTCAAGGTTGAGCTTCGCTGCACTAATGAATAGATTGTTCTGTTTTTGCATGGCTTTCTCAGTATGTAGGCCTGCTCCCACTCTCAGAGAAAAAAGAACAATTGATGGACAGAATGCAGAACAATGTCTTACATTCACCCCAGCACAGAGATCTGGGCCTAAATCCATCGTTTTTTTGCTCACCATGCCATTCCAGTTTGGACCCAGCCATATGCAAATCAGTCTTGACCCTGCGCCCAATGGGAACAGTCCAGCCCGAACTGCCAGGCCAGGTCCTCCCTGGACTGGAAACAAGCATCCTAGGACCGGTTTAGGGCTTTCAGCCGTCATCAGCCAGGATAGCTTGACTCCAGTGGCATGGAGAGCACGGGACCCACGTCTGGGCATACCCGTCCCACTCGGGGTGACAAATGCAAAAAGAACAATTGATGGACAGAATGCAGAACAATGTCATACATTCACCCCAGTACAGAGATCTGGGCCTAAATCCATCGTTTTTTTTGCTCACCATGCCATTCCAGTTTCGACCCAGCCATATGCAAATCAGTCTTGACCCTGCGCCCAATGGGAACAGTCCAGCCCGAACTGCCAGGCCAGGTCCTCCCTGGACTGGAAACAAGCATCCTAGGACCGGTTTCGGGCTTTCAGCCCTCATCAGCCAGGATAGCTTGACTCCAGTGGCATGGAAAGCACGGGACCCACGTCTGGGCATACCCGTCCCACTCGAGGTGACAAATGTAAAAAGAACAATTGATGGACAGAATGCAGAACAATGTCATACATTCACCCAAGTACAGAGATCTGGGCCTAAATCCATCGTTTTTTTGCTCACCATGCCATTCCAGTTTGGACCCAGCCATATGCAAATCAGTCTTGACCCTGCGCCCAATGGGAACAGACCAGCCCGAACTGCCAGGCCAGGTCCTCCCTGGACTGGAAACAAGCATCCTTGGACCGGTTTCGGGCTTTCAGCCCTCATCAGCCAGGATAGCTTGACTCCAGTGGCATGGAGAGCACGGGACCCACGTCTGGGCATACCCGTCCCACTCGGGGTGACAAATGCAAAAAGAACAATTGATGGACAGAATGCAGAACAATGTCATACATTCACCCCAGTACAGAGATCTGGGCCTAAATCCATCGTTTTTTGCTCACCATGCCATTCCAGTTTGGACCCAGCCATATGCAAATCAGTCTTGACCCTGCGCCCAATGGGAACAGTCCAGCCCGAACTGCCAGGCCAGGTCCTCCCTGGACTGGAAACAAGCATCCTAGGACCGGTTTCGGGCTTTCAGCCCTCATCAGCCAGGATAGCTTGACCCCAGTGGCATGGAGAGCACGGGACCCACGTCTGGGCATACCCGTCCCACTCAGGGTGACAAATGCAAAAAGAACAATTGATGGACAGAATGCAGAACAATATCATACATTCACCCCAGTACAGAGATCTGGGCCTAAATCCATCGTTTTATTTGCTCACCATGCCATTCCAGTTTGGACCCAGCCATATGCAAATCAGTCTTGACCCTGCGCCCAATGGGAACAGTCCAGCCCGAACTGCCAGGCCAGGGCCTCCCTGGTCTGGAAACAAGCATCCTAGGACCGGTTTTGGGCTTTCAGCCCTCATCAGCCATGATAGCTTGACTCCAGTGGCATGGAGAGCACGGGACCCACGTCTGGGCATACCCGTCCCACTCGGGGTGACAAATGCAAAAAGAACAATTGATGGACAGAATGCAGAACAATGTCATACATTCACCCCAGTACAGAGATCTGGGCCTAAATCCATCGTTTTATTTGCTCACCATGCCATTCCAGTTTGGACCCAGCCATATGCAAATCAGTCTTGACCCTGCGCCCAATGGGAACAGTCCAGCCCGAACTGCCAGGCCAGGTCCTCCCTGGACTGGAAACAAGCATCCTAGGACCGGTTTCGGGCTTTCAGCCCTCATCAGCCGGGATAGCTTGACTCCAGTGGCATGGAGAGCACGGGACCCACGTCTGGGCATACCCGTCCCACTCGGGTGACAAATGTAAAAAGAACAATTGATGGACAGAATGCAGAACAATGTCATACATTCACCCCAGTACAGAGATCTGGGCCTAACTCCATCGTTTTTTTGCTCACCATGCCATTCCAGTTTGGACCCAGCCATATGCAAATCAGTCTTGACCCTGCGCCCAATGGGAACAGTCCAGCCCGAACTGCCAGGCCAGGTCCTCCCTGAACTGGAAACAAGCATCCTAGGACCGGTTTCGGGCTTTCAGCCCTCATCAGCCAGGATTGCTTGACTCCAGTGGCATGGAGAGCACGGGACCCACGTCTGGGCATACCCGTCCCACTCGGGGTGACAAATGCAAAAAGAACAATTGATGGACAGAATGCAGAACAATGTCATACATTCACCCCAGTACAGAGATCTGGGCCTAAATCCATCGTTTTTTGCTCACCATGCCATTCCAGTTTGGACCCAGCCATATGCAAATCAGTCTTGACCCTGCGCCCAATGGGAACAGTCCAGCCCAAACTGCCAGGCCAGGTCCTCCCTGGACTGGAAACAAGCATCCTAGGACCGGTTTCGGGCTTTCAGCCCTCATCAGCCAGGATAGCTTGACTCCAGTGGCATGGAGAGCACGGGATCCACGTCTGGGCATACCCGTCCCACTCGGGGTGACAAATGCAAAAAAAAATGCTAAAAGAACAAATGATGGACAGAATGCAGAACAATGTCATACATTCACCCCACTACAGAGATCTGTGCCACTGGATTCAAGCTAGCCTGGCTGAAGAAGGGTGACATACCCTAAAACCGGTCCCAGGATGCTTGTTTCCGGTCCAGGGAGGACCTGGCCTGGCAGTTCGGTCTGGACTGTTCCCATGGGGCACAGGGTCAAGACTGATTTGCATATTGCTGGGTCCAAACGGGGGTGGCGTAGTGGGCAAAAGAACGATGGATTTAACCCAGATCTTTTGACTGGGGGAGAATGTTTGCATTGTCAGCATTACGTCCATCATTTGTTTGCTGTAACACTTTTCGCCCTAAGTGGGATGGGTATGCCCAGACGTGGGTCCCTTGCTCACTGTGCCACTGGATTCAAGCTAGCCTGGCTGAAGAAGGGTGACATACCCTGAAACCGGTCCCAGGATGCTTGTTTCCGGTACAGGGAGGACCTGGCCTGGTAGTTCGGTCTGGACTGTTCCCATGGGGCACAGGGTCAAGACTGATTTGCATATGGCTGGGTCAAAACTGGGGTGGCGTAGTGGGCAAAAGAACGATGGATTTAACCCAGATCTTTTGACTGGGGGAGAATGTTTGCATTGTCAGCATTCCGTCCATCATTTGTTTGCTGTAACACTTTTCGCCCTAAGTGGGATGGGTATGCCCAGACGTGGGTCCCTTGCTCACTGTGCCACTGGATTCAAGCTAGCCTGGCTGAAGAAGGGTGACATACTCTGAAACCGGTCCCAGGATGCTTGTTTCCGGTCCAGGGAGGACCTGGCAGTTCGGTCTGGACTGTTCCCATGGGGCACAGGGTCAAGACTGATTTGCATATGGCTGGGTCCAAACTGGGGTGGCGTAGTGGGCAAAAGAACGATGGATTTAACCCAGATCTTTTGACTGGGGGAGAATGTTTGCATTGTCAGCATTCCGTCCATCATTTGTTTGCTGTAACACTTTTCGCCCTAAGTGGGATGGGTATGCCCAGAAGTGGGTCCCTTGCTCACTGTGCCACTGGATTCAAGCTAGCCTGGCTGAAGAAGGGTGACATGCCCTGAAACCGGTCCCAGGATGCTTGTTTCCGGTCCAGGGAGGACCTGGCCTGGCAGTTCGGTCTGGACTGTTCCCATGGGGCACAGGGTCAAGACTGATTTGTATATGGCTGGGTCCAAACTGGGGTGGCGTAGTGGGCAAAAGAACGATGGATTTAACCCAGATCTTTTGACTGGGGGAGAATGTTTGCATTGTCAGCATTCCGTCCATCATTTGTTTGCTGTAACACCCCACTCTCAGAGAGGCGGGTTCGGGCAGAGTAACCTTGAAACTAAGATAGCATGTACCCAGTCTCAGGATGGTAGCTCATCTTTCTGTACCACCTTTGTTCGTTAGCTCCGAAACTGGACAATTCCAGTCTGGACGGGTCTCTAGGGATGCTGGAAATGTATATCTGGTATTGCTATGTGGACGGGGGTCAGTCCCTCTGCCGCAATCTGAGGAGGCTGGTCAGACCGGACTCCGCTCGGGCGTATACTAATAAAAAACTTTGGTTTGTATTCTCTACTGTCTGACCGACTCTTCATTTGTATGGAAGGCTAAGAGGTGGTCGCGAGTGACCCGGGTGGCCCTAATCGGGTCACTTCCTTCAGTTGGCGCCCGAACAGGTACCCCATCGGGCGAGTGACCCTTCCTTGCCCACGGACGGGTGAGGAGGCCGGGGCCACGTCGGGTCGGACGGGCGGACCGGGGATCCCTGCACGAGAGATTCTGGTACTTGCAGCTGCCCTGTCTGTGTGACCGGGCAGTGCCTTGGCCAGTGGTCATCTCGGCTGGGGTCCTGAACGGCGAAACCCTTGGATCTGACCGTTTGGTCCGAAGAGTCTGCAGTGGAAAATAAATTCGTTTGACCTGTGTGCACCAGGTAAGTTTGCTTAGGTTTAGTTTTGTGGCCTTGGCGCCACTTTGGTTTGTGTTTGGTACGGTCTGAGGATCGCTTTGGACAAGCGCTTGAATTTGTTTGAGTTCTTTATGAACATGGTACCACTTTGATTTGGATTTGGTGAGGTCTGAGGACCAACTTTGGTAACATATTTGCAAATATCTGTTCGGCATAAATAGCGAACGTGTTTTTGTTTTAAAATGCCTTGCTTTAGCAAGCTATGCTGTGTGAGTTGCCGTTGTTGTTGTACTGATGCTCGATTGGAAGAGTCAGCCTGCGCCTCCGGAAGGCACTCCAAACTTTGAGATGTACGTTAAGCATGGCCTTGGCCCTATTATGTTTAGTACACTATGGCACAAATATACGAGGGACAATGCCCAGTTGCAATGGCCATTGACAGGCACATTTGACGAGCCGAAGCATAATTTCCTGCAGGATAAATTGTTTGCGAAACGAAGTAGGCAGTCAATGTTTGATTCCCTTAGAACGTGGCAAAAGGAAGCTAAACAGAGATGAATGAAAGCAGAAAAGGAAGCCCGAAAGGGAAGGATGCAGACAGAGACTCAGAAAGCTGTTGCGTATGATAAAGAGAAGATTGAGAAGGGGATAGAATGTGCCGATAGGAAGTTTCGATTGCAATGTGAAAAGTCTTATGTAGTTTGAGAAGAAAATGATACATTTGTGGAGGAATTGTTAGACACCCGACCTCCACCTCCATATGCCCCGCAGAGAATATACCCTGCCTTGCCACAGCCTCAGTCGTCTGCCTCTTCTGCGCCTGCTGTTTCTGCTTCTTCCGCTACCGACCCAGCTGCTTTGGCCGCCGCGCCTCCTTCCAGTTCTGTGGCTTCGCCTTCTGCCCCTGCGATAACTGCTAGTCTCCCTGCTACGCCTGTTGTGTCGATGTCGCACCTCTCTCTGGCCCTTACACCCACTACACAGCCGTTGATGACATTGGTGCCAACTCCCTCTGTTGCTACTCCTTCCCTTTTCTTTCATTCGCCGACAGTACTGGGTAATGGAACACCTGTACGTGGACAAGGGGACGGTGACTGGGCAACAGCTAAGGAATGACTGGGGCAGATATTGATACGATCTGATGTGGGCGATGAAGCGAATAAGGTGGTGGCCAATCAGGCCGCTCAGTGGGCTCGTCACCCCATTTACAGTGTGGAAGATGTGTGGAGTGTGATGAAAGATTTTGAGCCGTTTGTGTAGCAGCATGCCCTTAAGCACATGTCGGCTACACTGATTGGATTGTGGGAACAGTGTTTCAATGATGTAGCACCCCAGATTATTTATGATATCAGAAACAATGTGTATGCTGCTGGTATGGCGCCTGGGGAGGTTTTTGGTAATGTTGCAACGTTGGTAGCTTACCGAAGTAGGCTGTTAGAGAAGAGCCCGAAGACAGGGTCCCAGTTTCCGATGAGGGAAGTCCACCCCATATATCACCCTGAGTTACCGGAGCTACGAGATCAGCAGAATACTGTTGTTAGACCAAGGGTAGAGGCCCGTTTTCAAGAACAGTGGGTCTATACCCCATGGAAAAGGAGTGAGGTGTTATCCCTTAAGACTCAGTTGCCCGACCCCAGAAAAATCCTACTGCATACTATAAGGAACTGACCGAAGCCACTTCATCAACAGTAATGACACTCGCAGATATTGAAATATTCTTTGGTTTACTGGTACCCGTTGATATTTGGAGTCAGGTACACACACAGGACCACAGTGCGGAATTGGGTGGTACATGGGTGCAGATTAAAGCATGGGATCAGGAGAGGAAGCCTGGTAAGAAGCCTAGGGCCAAGATACTTGCTTTGCCTGGCCGAATTATCTCTTATATGCATTCACTTATTCCACCAAGGAGAGTAGATTGGGACAAGTTAACGGCATGTCGTCAGAAGAAAGATGAAAGTGTGTCTGATTTTTTCACATGGTTCGAGGGTGTGTTTTTGGACTTTAGTAGACAGGATTTGTCAGTGGAAGGGGGTGTCCGATTGTTCGTCAATAGATTTGTTACGAACTTGCTCCTAGAGATTGCAGCTCGATTGCAGGCTTCGGAGAGCACTTGGACGACATCCTCCCCTTCTGTCATATTGAGTATGGCACAGTATTATGAACACAGGGAGAACGAGGAGAAAGAGAAGGAAGAAAAGAAGCACAAGGAGTTGAAGATGAAGGTGCTGTTGCAGCAGGCGTCTAGGGGAAATGGAAGGGGACGTGGAGCTGGTCCGGCCCGGCAGCTTCCCCGTACTAGCAGGAACGCTGCGCCAGTAGGTCCGAATCAGTGTGCGTACTGCAAGAAGGAGGGGCACTGGCGTAGCGAGTGTCCGGTGTTGTTGCAGAAAGTTGCGGCCCCCAGAGGACAAGGTTCTCGTGGACGGGCCGTGAAGAAGGTGATAAGGATAGGGTTCGGGAGGATAGGGCTTCGCAAGGTCGTTCAGATCAGAACTATTTTGATGACCCTCGAGGGAGACAGTATTACCACGACGATTATTGTCTGGATGAAGTGACAGGGATGTCTCACAGCTAGGACAGCCAGGGGCAGGGTGAGGGACCAGTTCAGATCCCTGTAGATCAGTGCGGTCCTTATGTCACTGCGGATCTGCAAGGCTCAGTTAAGCAATTCTTGGTGGATACAGGTGCAATGAATAGCTCTGTTTCTCATTTGCTGGTCCCCGGGGCAGCTCTGTCTGGCCAAAATAATGTTTCGGTAGGATTTTCTGGTGTATCGGTTGTAAGCCCCATTTCCAAACCTCTTGCCTTGACTATCGGTCCTTTTATTGTGAATTCACCGTTCCTATTGAAATCAAACTGTGGGGATAATTTAATGGGCCTCGATTTATTAAAGAAGTTGCATGCGACTATTTACTGCTCCCCGGACGGTGTTCATATGACAATGGGTCCGAATGTGGTCTGCTCTAAGCAGTGTCTGTCCAAAGATGCGCCCCTTCCTTCTGAATTTAAGGATGTGCCACCCATTTTGTGGGCAACAGGTGATACGGATGTAGGACTGTTGCAAATTCCCCCAATTTCCGTTACAGTAAAAGATAATGCCATTCTGCCTCGTATTCCCCAGTACAAAATTCCACAGGGGGGGGAGCGAGCTTTGCTGTGAATTATTCAAGATTTGATTGAGTTGGGAGTGGTTGAAGAGACAGCGGCGAATGTGTGTAATAGCCCTATTCTTCCTATTCTGAAAAAGGCATCTTCAGACTCCACCGATGACCACCCAGATGTTTATCGTTTTGTGATTGATTTGCGCGCGGTTAATAAAATAGTGGTCCCTCAGTTCCCGGTGGTCCCTGATATTACTGCCCTTTTGACAATGATTCCTTCTTCTGCTAAATTCTTCTCTGTCATTGATTTGAAGAAAGTGTTCTTTAGCATTCCGATCCATCCTGATAGCCGAAATCTGTTCGGTTTTACCCTAGCTGGCAGGAGCTTTAGATTCTGTCGAGCTCCTCAGGGCTATACTGAGAGCCCTAGTATATATAGCCAAGCCTTGAAAGCCCAATTGGACTCCCTTACACTTTCCCCAGGTAATGTATTGCTTCAGTACGTGGATGACATACTAATAGCCTCTGACACTGAACAGGGATGCAAAGACAGTACGGTTAAGTTGTTGCTGCTTTTGGCTCACCATGGACATAAAGTGTCCCTTTCTAAATTTCAATACTGTTGACAGGAGGTCACCTATTTAGGTCACCTACTGTCGAAGGAGGGTAGGAGATTGACTCCGGAGCGCATTAGTGCTATTGTAAAAATTCCTATCCCTACAACTCAGAGGGATGTGCGCGCTTTTATTGGCATCACTTCCTACTGTTGCCATTGGACCCCCAATTATCCATTACTAACCAAACCCCTGCTCACATTAATCACTAAAGATGTGCATGAACCTCTACCTTGGACGCCTGAATGTCAGCAGTCTTTTGAGCAATTAAAAGTCACGCTTTGCTCTGCACCTGTACTTGGCACGCCTGACTATTTGAAGCCGTTCGTGTTGTACGTACATGAGACGGCTGGCTGTGCACTCTCTGTTTTAACACAGGCCTTTGGAGGTAAGCAACGGCCGTGTGCTTATTTTTCTGCTTTGCTTGATTCAGTCGCCAGAGCCCTCCCGAGCTGCCTAAGAGCGGTCGCGGAAGTGGCTATCTCTATAAGGCAATCGGCTGGGCTCGTACTTGATACTGACCTCACAGTCATGGTGCCCCATGCTGTGGATACCCTATTGAATAAGACCAAGACACAGCACCATACCAGTGCACGTCTGACTGGTTATGAGCTAACACTCTTTGCCCCACATATCACAATTAAAAGATGTGCCACTCTGAACCCAGCCACGTTGCTACCCCTCCCTTCTAAGAGTGAGGAAATTGACATCCATGATTGTATTTTTCAAACAGAAGAGGAGACAAAGGGACAGGTAGACCTGACTGATGTTCCCTTATCTGACCCCCAAGGGGAACTATATGTCGATGGCTCTTGTTTCAAACTACCAGATGGCACCACCACTGCTGCAAATGCACTCACTACACTACATACAGTAGTTGAGACATCACGAGTCCCTTATCAGTCCACCCAGGAAGCTGAACTGGTCGCCCTGATTAGGGCGTGTGAATTGAGCAAGGGACTGGTTGTTAATATTTATACTGACAGCCAGTATGCCTTCGGGGTCGCCCATAACTTTGGGCGACTCTGGGCAGAGAGAGGGTTCCTTACCTCTCATGGGACACGTATTCAGCTTGACCCCCTTATACATAGGCTTCTGTCCGCCTTGACACTTCCTAAGAGATTGACCATAGTAAAGTGTAGTGCCCATAAGGCGATCATTGATGATGTGGGGAAGGGGAATGCATTTGCAGATCAGACAGCCAAGGAGACAGCCCGAACAAAGATGAAAAGGATGTTTGTAGCGGGTCCCACCAGGTGGGTGCCTGAGGCCACTATGTTTGAGGATACACTAGACAATGTGAAAGAAATTCAGAGTGAGGCAACGGTTGAGGAGTTAGCAGTATGGCAGGAGAGCACAGCAGGCTTAGATGAGAACGGGCGTTGGACGGATAAGTCAGGGAAACAGAGATGGATGTTACCAGATGCATATGTCCTCCCTGTAGTCACTATGGTGCATGGGCCAGCCCACATTAGTGCAAAAGGTATCTGTAAACTATTATATCCTGTATGGCAGAACGACAATATTCCCAAGGTTGCTGCTCATCTAGTTAAGTACTGCATGGTGTGCATGATGTATAATCCTGGCAAGGGCACCCCTGCACCCCCTGGTAATTTTCCACCCCCTTCTTTCCCTTTCGAGGTCCTTCAGATGGATTTCATCGAAATGTAACGAGTCAATAATCTGAAATATGTATTGGTGGTTGTTTGTGCATTCAGTAAATGGGTTGAGGCTTACCCCACTAAAGAGAATACAGTGATGGCGACGGCGAAGGCACTCTTAAAGGAGTTCTTCCCTCGATTCGGTTTGCCCCGTTTGAATTGGAGTGACAACGGAAGCCACTTCAACTCAAAGGTTATCCAGTTGGTGTGTGATGGTTTGCACATTAAACAGAAATTCCATGCTGCAAACCACCCCCAGTCAGCAGGTCTGGTTGAGAAGTACAAAGATACTCTCAAACTGAAGCTGGCAAAGATTCAGGAGAGCACAGGATTGCAGTGGCCAGATGCTTTACCATTAGCTCTTTTGTCTACAAGAGCTACGGCTCACATTAGGACAGGGTTGTCCCCATACGAGGTTGTGTTTGGGCGCCCGGCAAATGTCTGGGGCGTCCCGGGACCTCGTCGGTTCTCCGAAATTGAATACCCTTTGTTAGTGGATTATCTGTATGAGTTAACTAAAAGCTTGCGTTCTATTCACCAACAGATACACAAAACTTTACCACCAGCACCTGAGGAGCCAGGACATGATATTCGGCCTGGGGATTTCATACTGACCAGGCACTTCCGGAGGAAGGGCAGTTTGGAGCCGAGGTGGAAGGGGCCTGCGCAGGTCCTCCTCTCCACATGCACCGCTGTGAAGGTTTCCCGACCAGAAGAATTGGATACACTCCCAGCAAGGTGTTGCAAGGTGCCCCTACCTTTACCCTACGACCAATGGGTGCTTGATGGAGTTGGCGACTCTGAAACCGAACAGGTGCCCTGTTTTGTTCCTTTCTCGGATGCTCGGCTGACGTGGGCACAAACGGAGGAGGAAAATGATGCAGTGTTGAACGAGGCAGTGCCTCCTGAGATCAAGGCCACCCAGGAGCCCCAGCCTGCTGGCCCATCTGTGCTTGAGCCCCAGTCCATTGGCCCCTCTGTGTCTTAGTCCCTTTTTGCAGACCCCTCTGTCCCTGGAGTAACTAGGTATAATCTGCACAGTGCACCAAAGGAGAAGTCTGATTAGCAGGGATGGACTCGATAAGTCAGGTAACAGTAGCATAGGGAGAGACGAGATTGGTGCACTGTTCGGACATTGGACAGGATTGATCGAGTGTGCTTCCCTAGGAAGGGGAGTGACTTATCCTGTGCGACGTGGGATTCTTCAAGAGCTGGTGCAATAGCTCCACCGCCGGTGCTCAATAGCGCCAACGATTGATGAACAATAGGAGTCTACCAGCGAGGCTCTGACGGACGCTGGGACTATTTGCCCCTTTTTTGCCCCTTTGTTATTGGCTCCATTATATGTCCTTTCCTCTGGTTGCAATGTATCCATTTGGTCGCCCCATTAGAGAGGAGGAGCAGCCCTTTGCAGCCCCACGTTACGGACAGAACGCACCTGGTTGGTCTAGTTGGTCTACAAAGTGTAAAATAGTCTTCATAGTAATTGTTCTGATTTCCCTGATAACAGTTCTTGGAATAGTATGGTTCTTAGAGGAGAAATATCCTGTGCACTCTTTTACAACACCTGTTCCCCCTGAGCATACGTTTGTTACTTTAGCCCCCCATAAAGGGGAACACAGGAAAACATATGTTGACAATGTATTTTTGCAAACTCTCCATCAAGCCAATGATACATCTAATGTCACAAACTGCTGGATATGTGGACTGCTCCTGTTATCGCTGCCCATGTCCTATTTGGGCAGCTGTGAAGGGTGGTTTGAATTGTTCTCCATTGTATACATTAATTATCATTCTTGTGCTCTGAATATGACATCTGCTGATTATCACGCAGTGCTAGAATATATACGTGTCCAACAAGGATTTACACCGGGAGAACAAGGGACCCCATATACATTATCCCCAACAGCCTGCATGATTGTATATGAAAGATAGAAAAATTTAACATAGCTTCAAAATGAAATGTTGGATTTCCAGGGATTTAATGTTACTGAATACCTTCGTTCATTCCAAATGCAAAATATTACTCAGGAGGAGGCAATACCGGTGCTAGTAGTTAACACTACAGCTGGATTTTGTGGTCAAGGGTTTGGGAAGGTGAAAGTGGGTGAGAGTAATTGCAACTGCACTTATACATTAAGCACGAATGACAGCCCGCCTTTGCTCTCACCGCATAATATCTATTTTGTTTGTGGATCACAAGCTTATGTTTGGTTTCCTAGGGGATGGTCTGGTGTGTGCTACCTCTCTTTCCTCCTTCCCCCAGTGCACATAACACCGTCCAATTATCACAAGGACCATCGATTGCAGCTTAGGAGTGTCCATCTGTCCCGAATTAGGAGGGTCATTAACACAGAAGACATAAACCAGACAGACACCACTCTGCAGCAGTTTAGAGATGCTATGAAGGGTATTTTGCCCTTTTGGGGCCCTATGTCCAATAGCCTCAACATTCGTCGACTTACCAGGGTTGTGGAAGGGGTCATTAATACTACAGCAGGGATTTTGACAAATATTACAGCGGAGCTCCAGGCTACGAGGCTTGTTGCTTTACAAAACAGGATGGTGTTAGACATCATCCTTGCTGATAGGGGAGGGGCCTGCTGTGTCATCGGCAGCAGTTGCTGTGTTTACATCCGGACCACGCCCTTAATGTATACGCTGCTATACAGAAGTTGCATAGGCTCGCATCTGACATCCACCAAGAGAACGGTACCTGGAGTCTTTCTGGTTGGTTCTGCGGTTTAATAGCATCCTGGGGGTGCAAAATTCTTATCTTCCTGATAGTAGTTGCAGGCGTCATCTTCACATGTTGCCTATGCGTACATTGTCTCCCTGCTTGTTGTGCTTACTGTGTTGGAAAAATGACACCCACACCTGAAGGCCCCAATATCTGATGCTAAGTCTTCGGCCATGATGATCCAGGCTGTCCACGACCTAATGTCCATTGATGAGGGTATTTTTGAATATTGGTAATGTTTGCTTTAACATGTAATAGTGGTCTTCTTAGTATGTGAGCAGCTCTTGGTCTCTTAGTTATAGCATTAGACAAAATTGTTAGCAAATGCTAAAAGGAGGGTCTGTTGGACTGGAAAACGTGTTCGGCTACCTCCTTGTAGGATTGTGCGAGTTAAGTTAGCATTTGCGGCACCATTTTGTATTCAGCTGCCATTTTGTACCCTGATCGAATCCAAGCTTCTGTCTTACATTGCTTGCCTCAGGAGAAAGCAGCCTCGATTGTTTCTCTTTAGTGTTCACGGTTGAGCTTCGCTGCACTAATGAATAGATTGTTCTGTTTTTGCATGCCTTTCTCAGTATGTAGGCCTGCTCCCACTCTCAGAGAGGCGGGCACGGGAAGAGTAACCTTGAAACTAAGATAGCATGTACCCAGTCTCAGGATGGTAGCTCATCTTTCTGTACCACCTTTGTTCGTTAGCTCTGAGACTGGAAAATTCCAGTCTGGGTGGGTCTCTAGGGATGCTGGAAATGTATATCTGGTATTGCTATGTGGACGGGGGTCAGTCCTTCTGGCGCAATCTGAGGAGGCTGGTCAGACCGGACTCCGCTCGAGCGTATCCTAATAAATAACTTTGGTTTGTATTCTCTATTGTCTGACCGACTCTTCATTTGTATTGAAGGCTGAGAGGTGGTCGCGAGTGACACGGGTGCCCTAATCGGGTCACTTCCTTCACCTGCCAGGAATGTCTATTGGACCTCTGGAGGTGAGATGAGTGGAAAAAGTGGTTCTAAGCCACCTTTGATCGAGGCAGCATAAAGTACATTTTTATAAAGTCACATTTCCATTAAAGTTAACACAAATCTGATTTCATCATTGAATTAGATTTTTAAAACTCTGTGCAAACTAACTCTGAATCATTTTACTAGTATTTCACCAGGCGAAGATAGACATTAACGATTTTAAATAGTTTTCAACATTTAGTCATTGAGAGGGCATATAGTTTGAAATATACATAGTGTGTCACTTTTTATATATTAAGAACCCAGCCCTGTTGGCATTCAAGACACTCATTAGGGGTGACTTATTAATACATAAAATTAAGGTTTTTTCTCTATGGCACAGGCACTTTTCCTTTCCATGTCACTGCAGCGGTTTTAAACTGCCACCTGACTAGTGGGGTGCTACATGGAACCAAATATTTTTGTCATTTATGAATGTGGTCTAAATACGCACTGCAGCCCACATATGACATAACATGTCACAATTGCAATATTTCCGGATCCAACTCAGAACTCTACTAATGTTGAGGATGGCAGTGGCATGCTTCAACCCAGGACAGCATATGGGGAATGCAGTAATAGATCTGCCTCAGGATTTCAATGGTAGTTCTGAATTTTATATCTTTCACAGCTGTTATCTATGATCAAACATCTGTGAGGATTATGTAGTAAAGAGTGTGCTATCAATGGCAGATGTATCAGGAGGCAACCCAGTTATACCCCAAAGTTGTGCTGTGCTTAACGTGCCTCCCAAGATATGCAGGGAAGGTGACAGGACTTCACCTAGGGCTTGTCTCATTGCCTTGTGGACAGCAGGATGTGAACTGCAGAGCAAGGGGCTTATTTACAAGGCCCTTGCGCCACTTTTGCGTCACTTTTAACATAGGAAAACTGACGCAAAAGTGGCACAAGGGGCTTGTAAATCTGCCCCCAAGTCTTCAGAGTCCATTAGAGGTCGCCAATTGCATAGCATCATAATGTGAATACCAGTTTTTCCTTTGCTGAAAAGCCCGAGGCACTCTGTTTTTAAATGTTGTTTTTAAAAAATATATATTTTTATTGTCATTTGCAAATTCTTGATACATGATAGAAAAAAATACATTAGGACTTCGATGTTCTCCCCAGAAAATGAAAAAAAAAGAACTTCCCCCCACCCACCCCCAATACACCATTGGAAATACAAGAAAACAGACAGAACCAAAAAAAAAGAAACAAAAAAAAACCCAAAAAACAAAAGAGCTTAGATTGCATTGCCACGCCATCAGATTCATTCAGTTCACTTCAATTACTACCAATAAAAGCCATAAAAAGATAAGCAGAAAAGAGAGACAAAGAAGATATTAATTATTGCACTACCAACAATCAGAATAGCAAAGTGCATTATATCTTGGTGTGCCTCGTGCCAAACATCAGCCACACCTGACTTTCATCCAATCCAGTAGCGACCCCACCTCCTCCATCCTTTCTTTTTGTTACATATCCCCTTCCTTAGAAAAATTGCCTTCTCTAAGTTACAAGCAGCCAGCACCCTGGCTAGGCACTGCTGGAACACTGGTGGATTACTATCTAGCCAGGCTGAGGCAATACATAATCGAAAAACAGTCATAGCAAAGAAAATCAGCTCTTTGCCTCTTGCTGGACTCTCATGTTCAGACACTCCCAGGAGTATCACTGCAGGGGATAACTGTACCTGGATCTTCAGTTTGTTTGATAAGAATTCAGTTATCTGGAGCTTAATATTAGATAAGGATGGACAGGTAGCAAAAATATGTACACTGTCGGCGCCTCTCAGATGACATCTGGGGCAGCGGGTTCCTTTCCCATCTCCCCATTTAATGATCTTACTAGGTGTATAATATAAATTGAAGCATGTTTTGTAATATTGAACATGTAGTTTAGATGATATAAATGACGTCTGAGCCAGAGCAAATGATTCCCGGAAGCAGGCGTATGAAATGGCCAACGGTTCTTGCCATCTGTGGGATGGTTTGTCTATTGCATCCCTCATGTGTTTGTTGAGGAAGGAATAGATAAATCCTAATGAGGGTTTATGCTCGGCTATCAAAGCGTCCACCAGATTGCACTGCTGAAATCCAATTGCTCCTCCAGTCTTGCGGAGAAGAAAATCCCTTACTTGTAGGAATTTAAAAAAATCCTTATGACTAAAACCATAATTTTCTCTAATTTCTTGAAACGACTTTATCCCCCTATTGGAGAACAACAGGCCTACCTTATTTAAGCCAGTATTAATCCACCCTGACATATGTTGATCTAAAAAGATGCCTGGGAGAATTGGGTTATCCTTCAAAGGAGTGTAGAAGTTGAGTCGACCTATACCCATCAGCTTGCGGACTATAGACCAGATCACAAATGCATTCCGCAGGATTTTAAAACGTACGCGCTTGTAGTAACTTAATTCGATTTGTCTGCACAAATTTCCCCACACCCCCTCACCAATCAGTAACTCATAAGGAGAGGGAAAATAAACTACATCTGCAGGCCACAGAGTTTTTTCTTGTAGTAGAGGGCCAAGATTCTGAAGCACAGTAGCCCAGTAGTACAGCTTTAAATTAGGGAGCTCCCACCCTCCTTGATCTTTGGGGAGCGTCAGAAATTTCATTGCACGCCTAGGCTTAGAATAGGCCCACACAAATCGGGAAATTAAGTCATTTAATTTTTTAAACCATATATTACTTATTCCTAATGGGATGGCCCTAAAAAATAAAGAATTTTAGGAAAAAAAGTCATTTTAATGATGTTGCAGCGACCTGCCAGGGATAAATGCAGATTATTTAACCTCATTAGTTCTTTTATAGATTTTTCAATTAGAGGCTCAAAATTGTCCCTAATAATACAATCCACCTCAGGCGTGATAACTACTCCCAAATAGGTTGCATTTGTAGCCACCCGTGGGTCCTGCCAGGATATCTTGCTATTAACTAAGATTACAGTTTTATCTTTATTTAGTGAATAGCCCCAGATATGACCAAATTCCCCTGCTTCTTTCTCAATTTTCACCATTGCCAAGATGGGCTCGGGCGTCACTACCGCAATGTCGTCCACATACGCAAGCATTTTAGTATCCCACCCGTTATATGTCATCGGACAGATCTTTTCATTGGCTTCTATCCTACGAATTAACGGGTCAATATAGAGGGAAAACAGCAATGGGGAGCAGGGGCAACCCTGCCTCATCCCTCTTGAAATTGGAAATGAGTCTAACAGGTCCCCGGCCACAAACACCCTAACTTCAGGTTTGTAATAAAGTGCCTTAAGCGCTTGTCTAAATTCGGGCTCTATATTTATTTGCTTGAGCACTTTCCACAGGTAGCCCCAGGAGACCCTATCAAAAGCCTTCTCTACATCTAACAAAATTAGGGTCATAGGGTCCCCTGATACCTGGGCGGCATCAAACAGCGTTATTACCCGCCTAATGTGGTCTGTAGTGCTCTTCCTGGGTACAAATCCATGTTGCCGCCCGCTTACCACTTTCCTAATAACAGGGGACAGCCGAGAAGCTAAGATTTTAGAATATATTTTGCTGTCCCCGTTAATAAGCGGGAATGGCCTATATGATCCGAGTTCCCTGACAGATTTATTTTTTTTAGGAAAAACTACTATCTTCGCTTGAGACCAAGAGGGAGGGGGTTTATTACCTTAAAAAAAATGTTTGACTAATCTGACAAGACAGTCCTTAAACTCCGGAGCAAATGTTCTATAGAACTCCGTTGGGATGCCGTCTTCACCCGCGGCTTTCCCGGTCGCCATAGATGAAATAGCGGTAAGAATCTCTTCCAATGGGGGGATCCCTTCTAATCCTGCCTGGTCGTCTTCATCAAATTTCAAGATTTTACTTAAATCTATATAGTTATCAATATCTTCCTGATCCCCCGTACCAGTTTCAAGATATAATTTCTGGTAAAACATTTTAAATGCAGCTCTTATCCTCTCTGGATCGGAAACAATACCCAGGTCAGGGTCCCTAATTTCCCTAACTTCGTTCTGGCCATTCTTTTGCTTTGTCCTTATAGCTAATGTGTGCCCCACTTGTTCTCCATATTCGTAGGCTTGCTCCCTATAGGCTAAGAATTTTGCAGCTGTTTTCTTTATAGCAATATCATTAATGGTTGCTTTAACCCTCATAACTCCGATCTGCTCTTCCGGGCAATCACCCCCCTGTTGTGCAGCTGTTATTAATGTTTCTTCTTCCTGAGCTAATAAGATATATAGTTCTCGCATCTTTTGCTTCTCCTTCCTTACCCTAGTCAACGAGAACTGGAGGGTTTCCCACGAATCCCAGCTTTTAGCATCCCAAACTATTTCTAGGGAAGTACTACCCAGATTCTCACAAAGGAACATTCCAATACAGTTTTTCATATGGGTTACATATTCTTCATTTACCAATAGTGCCCGCTCAAAGCTCCATTGCCTGCCACTACTACGGGGCACCCCCACCTTGATCACCAATACTAGAGGGTTGTGGTCAGACATGACCCGTGGGAAAAGTTCGATGTCACAGTCTTGTATTATAGCGTGTGAGACAAAAAAATAATAGAGACGGGCATGTGATTGATGGGGTGGGGAGAAAAACGTGTAGCCATGTTCAGTTGACTTCCTACACTGCCACACGTCCATCAGGGTATAATCTTTGCACAAACTTTTAAGAGCCCAAAATACCCTGGGTTTCCTACCATCGTATTTATAATGTTCCTCACATGACCAGTTGTTGGCTAAATTGATGTTTAAATCTCCACATAAGATTCTGGGTGTTCCCCAGACACCAGCTCATTATTCAACCAGTCATATAGCCTGGCGTCATCTAGAATTGGTCCATATAAAGAACATAATGTGAAGGTGCACACGTTGGACCGATATTCCATCAAGGCCCATCTCCCCCGACTATCGGTATGCATTTGCGAGAAAAACTGAGACAGAACCCTTCTAGCCAACACAGCCACCCCACAAGTCTGCATATTTTGACAAGTGCCTGCAATTAGTTTAAAACCTAACGTGTCCACTAAAGACTGCTGCGTTCCCTCAATATGGGTCTCTTGAAGACATACAATATCTGCCTCTAATGCTTGCAACTCTAGGGCTACCCTGGCCCTTTTTTTCCTATCATTGAGGCCACAAATGTTCACCGTGGCAATTTTTAGTTTAGACATTGGCCCAGTCTCCTACCTCCCTTCTTACCCATCTCGCACTTAACCCTTTGCCCTTGACTAACCAGAAAGGACTCTTTCCTATCATAGGCAGCGTGATTTCTTCCTATATTTCCTTGTGTCCATTCCTCCCCACGTGTAGTGCCCTTCCACCTGAATCCCCCTGACAACCCCTCCCTCCTCCCCCCACCAATAAGCAATCAGGCCAACAGCCTGAATGATAGCGCCTATGCAAGAGTGCCTCCCCGATCGCTCCTAACCAATGCCCCCCCATAAATTACGAAAGACAGAGAAAATAGAAAAATCACCTCCAAACAGAAAAAAAGACCCCTAAAGTCTAAAAATCCCCTCTAACCCCATTGAAAACTAAATCATCCTTAGAGCCCCAAGAATGTTTAACTATCTAGTGATTGGTACCACCGATCATTAACCCGGAGTCATAAAGCGGTGATCCCTAACTATTTACAGTTCATATTTACTCTACATTTCCTCCACCTATTTCTTTCAAATACTCCTGCGCTCTGATTTCCGAAGTGAAACTTCGTGTTTGTCCTTTATAAGTCAATTTTAAGCGAGCGGGATTTAGGAGAAAAACTTCTGCTTCATGCTGCTGGAAAGGGTTGAACAGCTGTCGCATCCTCCACCGCCTCTCCACTGTAGCATGGGCAAAGTCTGGTCTTACGAAAAACGAGATATCTCCGAACACCTTCCTTGCATTGGGACGGGCTTGATCGTATATTTCTTGCCGCAA
Source organism: Calotriton arnoldi (assembly GCA_963921515.1). Lineage (NCBI taxonomy): Eukaryota > Metazoa > Chordata > Amphibia > Caudata > Salamandridae > Calotriton > Calotriton arnoldi. Next base: position 293,620 of record CAWUFW010004342.1, on the reverse strand, counting down.
GAGGAAATTCCCAAAATATACCAAGATCGCCCTAAGTCTTTCAGAATCGTTAGATCGTGACTTCTTTATCATTAGGGGGAACCTGTGGGCACGCTGGATCTCTGTGTTCCAATCCCAGTGTGTTTTCTTGGGGAAGGCGCCCTTGAAGAGAGATATGATATAGGCACGTACATCAGGGCCTTCCACCCCCTCGGGAATCCCCAGGACTCTCAAGTTGTTACGTCTCTGTCTATTCTCGTACTCTTCAAGTTTCCATAAAACATCAGCCATCGTTGCTGCCTCTGAAGCTTCTTGCATCTTTAGAGTCTTAATATCGGTTTCCAGATGCTCTGTACGTTCCTCCATCATGGACAATCTGCCAGCGATATCAGAACAGGTCTTATTGATCTTTTTCACAGTCCCATGTAGCTTCCTGGTGGCAAGTCTCACCCGGCGACTCGAGCTCCTGGCTTCATCTTGAACTTGTTTTATGGTATGAAGGATTGTTGCCAGGGACCCCTCTACCGAGGTGGATTGCGGTTATAGATCGACTGTGCCCGTAGCACCCTCTTTAACAGGTCTTTCAGGTTCCCCTCCTGAAAACGCCAGCCGTGAGGCAGAGTTGTCCCATTGAAGCTTTCCCAAGGAGCCATTCTCACTACTTCCCTTAGAGCCTTCTCCGCTTGCTCGCCCTTTCTTGTCCTTCCGCTTCTTTCCCCGAGATCCTCTCCCGACCTCCTCCGTTGGGTGGCATAGGTAGTCTCTTCTGTGGCCTCACTGGAAGAAGATTCTAAAACAGGATCATTGGTTAAGGAGGATGATGATTCTGCAATATTCGAGAGTTCTGACTCGTCCGTCAGTGAATAGAACACTGGATCCGAGGCAGCCCGGGAGCTATTTTCCTTAAGGACCTTGAGGTAGCCAGCATTCGCAGGTTGAGTCAGACATCGCGCTTCCTTATGTTTCCTGCTTGCTTGCATCTGCTTACTTCCGTCTTGAACCTGGCCCGCATTATCGTTCCCTTTTTCCGAGGCCTCTCCTCTAGTATCCTTTGGTGTCACTATTATAGAAGTTACCTCTACCGGCCCCCCTACACCAATAGTGGGATTTAAAGTCTCACTCTGCCCAAAGCTGCTATTATCCACAGTCCCCAATGTCAAAATGGCCTCTTGGGAGGGAGTATCCGCTTTTCCCACCATTCCTTCTTCGTACTTGCCAGCTAGGGCTCCCCCTTGCCCCTTACTTGTTTTCTGGTCCATTGCCTTGCTGCTACCAGAAAACAGGGTAGTAATTAGGGACTGTCCTAGTGCCCCTTGTGTCCCAGTCTTCCCTGACCGGGTCCTGGTACCACTCTCCAAGCTGTTAATTTTGGTCCTCACTTTATCGACAGTCCCTTCCTGATTTGGAAATTTCCCCCCCCTCACCCCCTTACCAGCATCCTGGGAGGAGGAGGAGGAGGAAGGAGGCCCCCCTGGCACTCCTGTGCTCGGGCCGGTTTTCCGCGATCCACAGCCAGGCATCCTGATGCTCTGGAGCGCGCCGCCGGCTCTGCAGCAACAATGTATTAGGAAACGTCGAAGCTGTAGAAACAGCGGCGGAAGCTGCACAATGTCGAGGAAGCTGCCAGTCAGCGTCTGCGGTCCTTGCTTTGTTGGCAGAGCGGTTTTCAATGCAGGATGTCTAATCTGCACTCGTGGGTGAGTTCCGGATATCATACTCCGGTAAGACGATTCTTTTTCCTTCGTTTGCTAGCTTCTGGGGAGCATTACGGGCGGAGTGGTCCGGTCCGCGTTCATCTTGCTTGTCAGCTAACCAGCCTGTTTTTAAATGTTGTGTGGGATCTTGGCATCTGTAGTAAGTTTTGATATTATCTTTCATTAGGCAGTATCTATGTCAAAATACCTGCCTTATGACTCCCATCACCTTTGAGTTTTCCCACTCCTCCTGATAACTCACGTCAGTATGTGTGCTATGTAAAGCTGCCTTGTCTTCTGGTAGGTTGTCACACTGGTGAACTCCAGAGTGAACAGAGTCCTATTTATTTGAGTTAATGTTTGGGGCTACTGATATGTTATCTTTACATAGTCTTTTTTAGGTGTGGATTTTCAGGGTCATGAAGGACTGTTTGAAACTGTATTGTCTTGTAGCATTCATATAGCACTTTCATACCTCTTGACGAGTCCCCTGATGCACTTTCATGTTGGTCGAGTACTATACTAGCTATTCAGTTAGTTGTTCTTGTATGAAGATCGGTGTTGGTGGAGGTGTCACCTAAGACTGGTGTGTTTTGGTGGCATGCATGAGGCCTGGAGAGTGTGCTATAGACTTTTCACAGCACAGTGTAGCAGATTCTTAAACATGAATAGGAACGTGAAGGCATAGCTTTGAAAGCAGCGTATACAAATCCGTGTCACTTGTAGTCAGAGTTTCAATTGAGCCCTAGCCCTGGAAATAGCCAGCTCTCCAAAGGTAATCGAAACTTAAGATGACTACTAATTATCCCTTGCAGTCTGCTAGAGTGTAGTCCAGGGCCTATATGTCTGAACAAGGAAGTTGCTGCCACCAATGAGAGCTTTGGCAGGAGTGCAAAAGGAGTCACATAATGTGGCAGTTGGATTTATTCCATCGCATCTTTTGTCTGTTTCTGTCTTTAGCTCAGCATCTGGGTTCTGCACCTCAGCGCTCCTTTACTAGTTTCATCCATGTCTGCTTTGCAGCCTACATCCGCATTCAGCCCAGCAAGTACACCTGTCTGAAACTAGTTTAGCTGTCTGTAGAGCTCGGTTCCTTGATTAGAAAAACAAACAGATCAACTGCAAGTGGGTTGTCAGACTTGTGACTACCCACGTCTACTCTTCCTGACCATTTGTTGTTCCCCAATCCCTATGGTACAGAAAGGACAGGAAATTACCTGCAAATATTCTCTCGTCTTTGGTTGACCTGTGATATGAACACTGATGATGACATGCCTTTTCATCTGGCTCAGGTGTCTCAGAAGTGCCACTGACTGTATCATAAATATTGACTGCATTGAAAATGCATTGTAAAATTCTGCAGACTAAAGGATGCTAATAACTCCTCGTTTTTCTTGTAACATTTTTAGTTTCCCTATCTTTAATATACCTAGATATAGCGTGAGCCAGCCACATGGAAGGTACTGTTAATTTTGGTGATTCTGATAGCTATATTTGAAGTTGCTACTGTTTGAGTCACTTAGAAAGTATACTTTTAAATCACAAAAGGTTCATATGTTTGACCCCTTATGAATAACCTAGATGTAGGATATAATTTAATTGTTCATTTTAGCTGGGCAGACTTCTGTGTGTTTGGCTGTTTAATTCATGGTTTGAATTTTTACATTAATATTTCATAAGACTGAGAAATTAGATTGTTTTTATTGAAGCTGAATTTGGATTTTTCTCAGACGGTGCATAGAGCTCTCTTTTCCTTTGTTTTTTTCTTTTGTCTAATTTTCCTTTATATGTAATTACATGTTTGCTTTTCCTTTTCTTATTTCTATTTCTGTCTATGGCGTCTAGCTATGTTGCTCTTTTATTTATTTTTCCCATATTGACACAGATCACAGTATAAGTTAAGGCAAAACACATCTATTTTTATTTTGTAGTACATCACAAGTCCTGTAGTTTTATATGTATTTAATTTTTAGTTCTACTATACTTATATAATCCATTTCAGAATCAATTGCACTTATTTTCATCATCTTAGTATGTGATAAATAAAAATAATAAATAATAATCCTTCTCCCTACTAAGGGACTAGCTCCGTCCAATCAGAGGATACTCCACTGGACCCTCATCTTCAGTCTCCTGTCGATATTGACATCAGCTGATTTGGCAATCAATATGGCTAGAGGACAGGAGAATCGAAATTCCTTGTTTGTATTTGCTGCCCGGAAGACAAGTTTTTTTAAGTTTCCACAGGGTCACATATATAGCTCTATAAAATACATACATAAGTAATAGAAAATAAAAATAAAGAAGCCAATATTACATATATGGCACTCTTTCTCTGTTTGCGCCATGGTGTACCTTTAAACAGGTGTGCCGGGCTCAATCAGATAAAGTGTGTCCTATTATACTGAATGCACTGCCCCCATAGCAGCAGCGAACTAGTGCTGCCCTAGGGGCAGCACATTCAACTTAAATACAGAGCGGCTGCTTCAAAATCACTCTGTGTTTCACTGCGCAGGCGGCACCCGCCTGTATGAGAGAGATCCCATTTGCAGGCGAGTGCTGTGAGTTACTATTTGTGCCTGCAAGGGGATGTCTGGTAGTCCATGGGAAGCCCTTTCTCCCCTCCAGAGGCCTACCTTAAGGAGGTGCACTGAAAGTGTGCCACTTTTTTGTGCACCTCTTAAAAGCATGTTTGCCTCGCCGCCCGTGTCAGTAATACGGTGCAGGTGCAGAGGCATATGAGGGAATGCCCTCTTGAGATAGCGCTGGCGCTGCATGTGCACTATCAGTATTACAGAAGGGGCCACACACGCGTCTGCGGCCTCTTCTGTAATACCAATATGCCCCTGGCCGCAAAAAGCGGGTGCATATGCCAGGGCACTCTGTGTAATACAGCCCCAGTCGTGCTGCTAAATAATGTCAGTTGTGCATTCAGTTATTCCATTGGTACGTGGTACGCAGATGTGCTGCTCGTTCAAATATTACTTGCACAGCTCATCTAAAGTTGTGCAGTTAAATTGAGCCAATTAATTCGAACCAGTTCTGTTGGCCCCAAATGACAACTGTGCTCTCCATCCATATCAAACCGACAGCTCAGTTTTGCCAGTTGTATTAACCAATCATCCTACTCGTGCTAACTGATAAAGTCACGTCTACTGTCCAATTATGCAAATTATGGTACTAACCTATGGCACTTGTGTTTCACAATAACACCACCTCTGCAGATAATTATGAAACTTGTGCTGCTCTTTGAAAATGCTTTTCTTGCTTTAGTTGCTATTTGTGCTATTCAGTTATTCCTGCTCTACTGCTCATTATTAAAAGTTGTGCTGTCCAACTAAGAGGATTTTACAAATCAAGGGACAAATGTACTGTTTATGCTCGTAAAATACTGGCTGCAATTTATAACCAGTATTTTTGCGAGCAGTAAATAATTTTATGTACCGACCTATGTACCATTAGGTAGGTTCATAGAAAACAGAATCATATTGAGTCACAATCTAAATTTACTAAATAATATTAATATTCATTAGGTAGGTCTCAAATTGTCATTCACTCTGATTAGCTACTATCACCTGGATGGTGATTTGCAAGAGTCAGCAGGCCATAATGTCTGTGATTGATTTTCAGTAAAGTATTTATTAAATGCGGCCCGTTTTCTTTAGAGCTTGACCTTGCCGAAGATGGGCGGCCTTTAAATTGCTCTGCCAGTGCTGTGCCATCTACAGGATAAAAAAATCAATGAATGTAGGCACCAAATGACCAAGATTGAATGGAATCCTGTGGGGAAGGAAGGGGAGATGTAACTGGCCCAGCGACTGCGGGGGACACCTACTTGCATGCTATTGATGCTGCACTCCAGCAGCTGATGCAGAGCACAGATGATAGAGCGCCATGTTTCGTGAAATTTGTAGGGGTGCGTCATAATCACCGTTAGTCCGCACTCGCATATATCCAGGCATATATTAATGAGTGGCTAGTAAAATGTAGTTCTAAACCACATTATTAGAGTGAATAAGAGAGTAATTGTGCTGTTATAATTATGTCAATGTAATGCTTAACTAAAACGTGTTTAAAATGATGCATAGATGATTTAGTTCCTGTGCAGTTGAGATGCAGTAGTTAACGTGTATGATATTAAGTTGCACGTGTAGTTTATTTTTGCATATGAAATGTATGAGCCTATGTTTAAAGAAGTAATTAAGAATTGTGTGTTTAAAATGTGTAAAGGCCTGACTGCATATACGTCAAGGGAAGGCCTGTTCGTTCTTATGTTAGCTCATTTTGTAGGCAGAGAAGATGTTCTCTTGGAAAGGCTCTCTTGGCGCAGTTGGTAGATTCGTACAGAGGGAAAGTCTGTTGAAATGTATCTTCTGTTGCAGGTGCAAGGACACATGCCTCATTAGCAAAAGACTGGCTCTTTGTTTTAGGAGTTAGGGTGGTCGGAGGCATTGAGATGGGAGTATACTGGAATGTAGGGATGATACTTTCAGCGAGAAGGTGCCTGGGACCCAAGGTCATCGTAACCGTCCTGGATGAAGTAAGAGTTTTGATGGAAAAGTACGAGAAGGAAGACCTGGCCGAAGAGGCGTGACAAGGGCGTGTTCAATTGTATGTGGATTTTGTATTAGGGACAGTGCCCCGAGGGGGGAGAGTTGAGAGAAGGTAGAGGAGACCAGAGAGAAGGGCAAAGAGAGAGATCTATTAGGAAGGAGCATCTTAGAACGAGCTCGAAATGCTAAGTGAGTGCACTTCTTAGGAAGTCTTCACAGCTGACACCTTTTCTTTTACTCTTGCCTGGGGAAATTCGTTAAGTAGGTATGTCACCTTAGCGGTAGAGTAGGGACAGTTTAATGTTTTACGCTTATTTAGGTAAATGAAGAATAATATAGAGATTGGAGCAGTTATTGTTTGTTTAATACTTCTGGAGCTAACGATTCTTCTTATTCTGAGTCGGATGAGACTCCGGCGTAGGATGATGTTTGTATTAGTGCCCATCTATTTCTTTAACCTCGTGTTGAGGTGCTTGCATGTGCAGTTATTCTTGGCTGTAATAAACCCACAAAATTGAATTCAGAGTCAGTGGTCTTCTAAGGTAAACTGAATTCTAAATTGTTGCATAACTGGATAGGATTTTCTTCCCTTCACACTATTCAGCAGGTAAAAAGATTCTGGCGACTAGAAGATTCTTAGTGATGGTAAGATAAGATAAGAATCCCGCTTTATCACAGACATCAGACCATGGCAGGAGTGGAAACTAGGCCTGGGTGGAATTTCACTCCGTGGATTCACACAGACTTACATAAAAACTCAGTGAGATTCCACAGAGTTCTGGTAATGGGCAGAAAATGCATGTCAACACTTTTCATGCTACGATTTCATCACAGGTAGTGCATTCCGTACTGAAAAATCAGAGCAAATGGCACCATGCAGTGAGCAAGCGAGTGGCCATTTGTTTTGTATCCAGCCTTCTCCTACCTAGGTTTCCCTCTTGTTTTTCCTGCTTCTGGGCACCATCGAACCTAATCCACTCCATTCTGATCCCAATTTCTTTTCTATATTTTAACTTTTTATTGCTTTCTGGCTTTCCCTTGCGCTCAGTTTACATTTCTGTGTGTATTTTTAGTTAATCAATGTTTTAAAAAATAATAGCACAGAAAAAGGTTTTCAAAATACACCCAAGGCCTAGTGCTTGCTGGCCGTGGCCCATGGGCAGACTAGGCCCCAGACAATAAAATGAGCAAAATAGTGCAAAATTCACAAATACCACACAGGGAAATGGAGAACATTATTTTAAAACCAGGTCCCCAGTCCTCCCAAAAGTGTGCAAACCTTTTCCCTTAGAAGAAACAAAAAAAGTTAATGCACAACTGGGCCCTACGCAACTCCAGGCTACCTGCAATCAAATACAAAAATGTAAGAAAAAATGAAAACTGACGCATGCTCTCTATCAAACAACAGACTTCTCCAATAGTTCTTTAACATACTTGATTTTTCACAAAAAGCCTTCAAATCCAATGGTATATATATGCAGCAGAGATTGCAGACAAAGAGTGATCCTATCCCTCCAAATTCAAATGAAAAGTGACCAAGGGATAGACAAAGCAGTGTGAGGAGCCTTCTGGACAGGAAGAGGAAGTTGGAGTCTCTGTGGTAATTGCTTCTTATTAAAAAAAAAAAAGGACTATTAATTTTTTTTTTATTTTGAGCTAAAAGAAATTACCTGAACCATCCGTTAGTGTAGAATACCTACTTAAAAAACTATTTTCGGGGGGCGTGGCCGGGCAAGATGGCCGAAAGGACGTAATCCGTCTCGGCTCCCGGTCCGCACTTAAGTCTTGGGACCATACAGACTGCTACTCGGCACCGTTAAGATCGCCGAGGGCACCGATCCGACAGTCTGAGGCTGGTGCATGGGGGGACTAGAAGATACAGCAGCGAGAGCCCCGTAGTGATACTAAACAGAGCTAGAAGGTGCGGCTAGGGAATCTTCCCAAAATGGCGCCGCTCGCATAACGACCTGCAGAGGAACTGGCCTGACGCGGGGGCCTTCACAGTGACCGGCCGATCCACGGGCCCCGCTCCCTGCCCCGGCTGCCGTCCGGATGAGTTACTGCAGCTGAGCTTGCTACAACAGCGCGCCACGACGGCCATATCGTCCGACTCCCGATGCAGACTCGGTGAAGGACTTTGCGTCTGCCATAAGGTACATGGGGGCCTCCATGTGAACAGAGGGCTGGAGAGCGCTGTCAGTGGAATGCCCAAAGTTGATTTACCCGCCCTAGGAGAGCTGCAAAGAGGGGTCGGACGAATCTCGGGCGCCATATCTCCCCTGCCTGACCCTAAGATGGCGGCATGATCGAACGCTCACAGTGGAAGGGCCGCGCAATTTATACAGCAGTGGCGCGCTGAGTGGCGACTTTCCCGCTGTAGGACGGAGCCTGACTGCTTTGAGGCGCCCTGATGGCAGCGAGAGGTGGCACACCTGCGATGGTACGCTGAGGGCAAAGGAGGGGGGCAGCAACACGGTGGCTGAGTGCAGCACTAGCTCCTCCGCTCTATACAATGACTTGAGAGGATATGCGACTTCTTGCTGGGCCCTGATCTGTGTTGATGACGCAGGGAGAGTGCTGAGGAGGGAACGATCTTGGTGGAGAGAGGAGGCAGACTATAGCACAGCACAGCAATTCCCCTACGGATGAGACGCTGGGGAGGAGCCCCCGCAGCGTAGGCGCTCGGGCCGCGACCTGCCTGTTAGGCGATTGCCGCATACACGGACGGAGCGCAATGCCCTGAGGGAGTGAAGAAACGACGCCCGTGGAGGCCCTCCGCTGATCAGTGTCGCTGACCACATACAGAACTTGGGGAAGGAGGCGGGAACCCTGTTGTACGGTGGCTACGGAGAGATCACTGGGCCAGCCTCTATGCCGCCAAAGAAGACGCTGTCTAAAGCGACGCCTAAAGTTTCCCATTTTTCGAATTAAAAGAAGAGAAATGGAAGTTTAAAGAAGATTATAATGGGTTTAAAATTTGATTACATGGATAAAAAATAAGGTATACATGATCGCCAAAGAAGGCGGCGTTTAGCTGTGCGTCTGGTTGGGGGCGAGACGTCGCCCCTCTTCAAACAGTTGTTGTTAGCTTCAGTGGCATTTGGGCATGCCACATTACCATTCCGCACGCACTCTTGGAAGACTCGGATAAATATTATAAAACCTGGAATATATGGTGTGCATCCCACCCCCCGTGATTGAATGATTTATACATTGCCCTACCAAGGGATTGCACCCGCTGTTAAAATATGGAAAACTGAGGAAAATAGGAGAGTAGCTATAATAATCCACGAGGTCGGCGATACATCAAGTTCATCACACGCATTGAAGTTGGAGCAAAAAAAATGGATTGTTTTGGGATCGGCAGCGGTCAGATGACTTATGATTTATATACAACCATGGTCACTGAGTACACGATTTTAAACACTTGTAAGGAAAGTGCATTGGTTAATTGAATTATTGGCGAATTGCATTATGGGACACGCAGTTTGTTTGATTTACATGCAGGAGTAACGGAGTTTGTTTAAAATCAACACGCAGGTGTAATGGTGGGAGATGTTGCATATTGGGCCAATCGGGAGAAAGGAGGGAGGGTCAGAGTGTTGATAAGAGGGAGGAAGAAAGACAGCAGTGAGTAACTACGGTTGATGATGATGGCGAGAACGGAAGGCTTTTAACTTTCACGGCAGGTACGGGATGAGTTTGAATGTTTGTTGAAATAATGAGGATAATTAAGATTCAGGAAAAGTGAGTGAACGTAGGAGTCACAGTGATACGGGAGAAATGAGTGGAAAGGGTAAGGGTTAGCGAGGAAGGAAAATGAAGGGTTCATGTGGTTTTGCGTTATTGCATATTAAAAAATGGATGTTGACCTTAATGAGTCAGAGAGATTAGGTGGGGGTGAAGAGAGGATAACATCAAGAAAGATAAAGGGTAACGAGGGTATATTGGGAACGGAGTGACATTCTCACACGAAGGGAGGGTGAATGATTGTTAAAGAGCTCGTCACATGACGGGCTGGCGGAATTGACGCTTTATGTAAATAGCCTGTCTTGGGGATTGGTGTTGATAAAACGTTGCACTGTGGGGGAATGAGGAATTGCAATGCAAGTTCGATATTGTGTTTGTTGTTTAGAAATGTTTTTACTAGTGTGACTAGATGATGAAAAATGTATATCCGTGTTAAAAATATGAAGTGGTAATGATTTGTTTTGTTCATAGTGACCCCTGACGAAGGGCGCTTCATGGCCCGAAATGCATTGGGACTTTTACTGAATAAAATACTGCTTGTGATGAACTTTGCACCATTCGTATTCTGTCAAGAGGTCCGGATGGGCACAGGTTGAATACTAGAAACTTGAAAAAAGGCAACATTTTCCGAGCGTGGATTCGAATTAAAAGAAGAGAAATGGAAGTTTAAAGAAGATTATAATGGGTTTAAAATTTGATTACATGGATAAAAAATAAGGTATACATGATCGCCAAAGAAGGCGGCGTTTAGCTGTGCGTCTGGTTGGGGGCGAGACGTCGCCCCTCTTCAAACAGTTGTTGTTAGCTTCAGTGGCATTTGGGCATGCCACATTACCATTCCGCACGCACTCTTGGAAGACTCGGATAAATATTATAAAACCTGGAATATATGGTGTGCATCCCACCCCCCGTGATTGAAAGACTATAGCACAGCACAGCAATTCCCCTACGGATGAGACGCTGGGGAGGAGCCCCCGCAGCGTAGGCGCTCGGGCCGCGACCTGCCTATTAGGCGATTGCCGCATACACGGACGGAGCGCAATGCCCTGAGGGAGTGAAGAAACGACGCCCGTGGAGGCCCTCCGCTGATCAGTGTCGCTGACCACATACAGAACTTGGGGAAGGAGGCGGGAACCTTGTTGTACGGTGGCTACGGAGAGATCACTGGGCCAGCCTCTATGCCGCCAAAGAAGACGCTGTCTAAAGCGACGCCTAAAGTTTCCCATTTTTTTCCCCAAGTGGACAGACAAGTGTCTCTAGACCGAGACGTTACTCTCGACACCATGTCACTCACAAAAGATGACCTCATGTCCTCCTTACGAGACTTTAAAATGGAACTCCGCAAAGAACTGGGACAGGACATTAAGGACTCCATTGATCACCTGAAGTCAGATCTTAATGAAAGAATGACCTCTCTCCAGCATGATGTGGACTCAGTGGGCGTCAGATTGGTAGAGCTAGAGACACAGACCCAGGAAGACGATAAACGGACCTCCAAAATGCAGGACAAAGTGCACGCCCTACAAGACCAACTGCTCCAGACCCAACTGAAAATGGAAGACCTAGAGAACAGGGCTCGATGGGACAACCTACGTATCTGGGACCTGGAAGAGGGGGCAGAAGGCCACGACCTTGAAGCTTTTCTTTTGGGCCTATTTGCGGAGATTTTGAGCCCCCAAACACTAAAGATCAAGTTGGAAAGGGCCCATCGGGTTGGAGGACCGCCAACGGGACGACAGAAACGCACAAGAGACATACTGGTAAAATTTCACTCCTATAAGGTGAAGGAGGCTGTCTTGTCAGCAGCTAGGAAGCACACTGCGGTCTCCTTTCAGGACCATACATGTAGCATCTACCAAGATCTGGAGCCCGCAACCCTGGCGAGGAGGCAACACTTTCGGCCTATTACCACCAGCCTACGCGACAAGAAAGTTCGGTATAGATGGACATTCCCGTTTGGCCTCAGCTTCGAATATAATAACAAGCAACACCACATCACAGATTTGAAGGAAGGTCTGGACCTCTTGGGTCTCCCTGTCGGTGACCTAGAACCCTCCCCCAGTAAATCTCAGGGCCCTCAAAGGTCCGATCTCTCGCAGACGCATTGGTCCACGAGCTCCAGGGGGAACCACAAATAATGCGGAGCCCTGAGGCAGACATGCTAGGAATCAGCAGGGACTATGGAGTCTTGAACCTCCCCACATCAGACGCTCAGGCTGAAAAGGGGGAGCTTGACCTTCAGAAAACCTACCGCTCTCATCCGAATTGCGGCAAGAATGGCGCTGCCCAAACACACTGAGCCATTTCGTGAGGCGATCTACGATTCTTTAGATGTCCCAAGACGGGCGCGGATGGGGACAATGGCCACGCCATCCGTCAACGCGTCTGAACAGCTGATTACACCATGGTCAGAGACTGTTCGTCAATCTGACGCATGTTATTGTTGGTACAATTGGGGTTAAGGGTTTTGTTGTTTTGTTTTTTTGTTTTCGGGGGGGTTTCTGGGGGAGGAGGACGGTGGTTGGGGACAGGGGGTGGAACTGGTGGGGGCACTACACACTCAGAGCAGTTGGGACGGCTGGAGCAGTCACAGGTTTATTGTGGAATATGTGGGACAGATGGATTTCCTGGGTATGCAGGGGGGATCGGACGGGCGGGCACGAGAGGAGGTGGTGAACCCCCATTGACAAGATGGTAATCACGATTGCTTCGTGGAATGTTAGGGGCCTTAACTCGCTGCAGAAGCGGCAGAAGGTATGGAAATACCTTACGGATCACCACCTGGATATTGTGGCACTCCAAGAGACCCACCTTAGGAGGGCGGACGAGATGAGGCTTAAACACAAACAATATCTCCTTATCTATAGAGCCTCAGCACTCATTAAACACCGGGGGGTGGCGCTCCTCTTTCACTCCTCTACAAAGTTTCAGCCTCTAGACATCCAATCGGATAGAGAGGGTAGGATGATCTTGGTGAAGGGTTCCTTGAGGGGCACATTATGCACCTTTGTAGCTACGTACGCGCCCAATGTAGGCCAAACAAGCTTTCTCAACCTTTTATTCGATACAATCGACCATTTTGCGGAGGGGCCAATAATCCTGATGGGTGATTTCAATCTCACATGGCAGCCAGACCTCGATAGCACTCAATTACACAGAGCAGACACAGGCTCCTTCACGGCAGACTTGCAACAGAGGATACTCGATCTAGGGCTCAGAGATGCATGGCGGACACACCATCCTCAGAATAGGGACTATACATACTACTCCCATGTCCACCACACATATTCCCGATTGGACTATATCTTTATTAGTCAACGGCTAGTGGGCACCCTCCGAGAAGCTACGATCTTTCCCATCTCCCTCTCCGATCACTGCCCGGTAGCCATAGGCTTACAATGGGGTGCAGCTCCCGCCACGACTCCTAAATGGTACTTTCCCGTCTCTCTGACACGTGACAGGGTACTTCGCACTGAGCTCCAAGAAGCTATCACAGACTTCTTTACCAACAATAGACCTGAAGACACTTCCCCGAGCACTAATTGGGATGTATTTAAAGCTGTTCTGCAGGGGAAATGTATTGAGCTTAACTCCAGCCTCAATAAACAGCGGGCGCGGGAAAGAGAAGACCTGGAGCGGGAACTGGGGCAGGCGGAATTAGCACACAAAAATAACCCCTCTAGAGCTACGCTACGACCCCTCACAGCGCTAAGGGGCAAGTTAAAGGCCATATACAACAATAGGGCTGAATATACCCTCTTAAAACTACGCCATACCTCTTTTGCGCAAGGGAATAAAATAGGGAGGCACCTGGCTCGGCAACTCCGCGAGAAGAGGGAAAGGGAATATATTGGGAACCTTCGTGGTGGGGATGGGGAGCCGATCCAAATGGATGGAGACAAAGCTGATCTCTTTCGCGCCTTTTATGAATCACTGTACACTGCGGAACCTAAAGATCCGTCCCTGCCGGATGACTACCTGCGGGCCCTGCGATTCCCCCGCATCTCGCAGGCCGTGAATGATCAACTTACGGCCTCGAACACCAGGGAGGAGGTCGGCGAGTCCATTGCAGCACTTAAACTACACAAAGCCCCGGGGCCAGACGGTCTCACGGCCCACTTTTATAAAACTTTCGCAGCTGACATTACTCCCCATCTCACCAACCTTTTTAATCAGATGGCTGAAGTGGGTGAGGTGACCCCTTCGATGGCCGATGCGGTCATCACGGTTATCCCGAAACCTGGGAAGAATGCACAACTGTGTGCCTCGTACCGACCGATAGCGCTCCTCAATTTGGATGCTAAGCTCTATTCCACCATCTTAGCGAAGCGGATTCAGGACTTAATGCCTGACTTAGTCCACCCCGATCAGTCGGGATTCATCCCAGGGCGGCAAACGCATGATAACATCCGCCGTGCCATACACCTTATCGAAAAAGCCGCTAAAAAGAATATACCGGCGGTCTTAGTAGGGCTTGACGCCGAGAAGGCGTTCGACCGGGTGGGCTGGGCCTTCCTCTTCCGCGTCCTTAAATCTTTTGGCTTCGCTGACAAATTCATTCGCATGATTCAGGCCAATTACGCCCATCCCCGCTCGAGGGTACAAGTTAATGGAGTAACGTCGGCTCCCTTCCACCTCTCAAGGGGCACACGGCAGGGGTGCCCTCGGTCGCCCCTGCTTTTTGCCTTAAGCATTGAGCCCTTCGCTATGTCCATTAGAAACAATCTGGCGATAAAGGGGACACCCTTCCGGGGTGAGGACCATAAAATTTCGCTGTTCGCGGATGACGTACTCCTCTCACTTGCGGATCCGGCCCGCTCCCTGCCAGCTTTGGAAATTGAACTAGCCAAGTTTGAAGTGGTGGCCGGTTTTAAGGCCAACCTGGACAAATCTTATGTTCTCAACCTCACGTTACCAGACGATGAAGTTCGGAACCTCCAGACCCAATCCCCCTTGCGGTGGACCAGCCAATCTCTCCAGTCCCTGGGGATCCAATTAACCCCTTGGGTGGAGGGGCTATATAAAGCCAACTTTCCGGCGGCCATTCGCCAAATTGAAAAAGATCTCCGGCGATGGAAGCCTCTGTTCATCTCCTGGCTCGGTCGCATCCATGCCATCAAGATGTCACTGTTGCCCAAACTCTTATATCTCTTTCAAGCCTTACCTATCGAGCTCGAGGCTACCTTTCTACCCAAAATTAAGTCGTTACTAACGCAGTTCATATGGCAACGTGGGCGGGCTCGCTTATCTTTTAACATCCTGAGGCGCCCTAGAGCTAGGGGGGGAGTGGGCCTACCGGACATTGGGCTATATTACAAAGCTGCCCAACTACGCATAGTAACTGAATGGTTTAAAAGGGAATCAGGGAAACACTGGCTCCATATGGATAGAGGAGTGGCAGGAAGAACGATCTGGGATTTAATTTGGAAAGCCAAGAAAGATCGCCCTGCGAACGCGTATATTAGCACCCCCACCCGCACTGTGTTGAGGGTTTGGGACTCTGTGACGGGGAATGAGGGATGGACTACGTTCCCCTCCCCGTACACCCCGATCCACTTTAACCCAGCCTTTCCGCCAGCTCTTCATGAGGGACCATTCGATGCCTGGCGAGAAGGTGGCTGCCTCATTCTAGACCACCTGTTCCACAACCACGATATCCTCACTTTTGATAATTGCAGAAGGGACTTCCATCTTGGACCAGAGGAACACTATCATTATCTCCAACTCCGGCACTGGGCACTCACACCTCAAGTGCACGAACACGCCACAAGAGAGAAAACGGGTTTCGAGAAATATGTCAGAACAGTGGGCTCCATGAGAGGCGTCATCTCGTTTCTTTATAACTACCTGTTATCTAACACCCACTCTGCCCAACCGCGGTATATGTCCATGTGGGAGGGGATAGTGCAGCGCGACATCCAGGATAGAGAATGGACAGCATTATGGTCTGACATATCCAAGTTCAATCACTCCCTCAAACTTAGAGAAGCACACTTAAAAACCCTAATGGACTGGTACTTAGTTCCCTCCAAACTCAGAAGATTTTCCCGAACACAACTGACCACTGTTGGAGGGGTTGTGGGTTATTGGGGGACTTCCAACATATTTGGTGGGACTGCCCCACCATCCGCCCCTTTTGGGAAGAAATTCTGGCTCAGATTAAAACCATGCTAGGCTACCCCATACCGACTAATATGGAGGGAATCCTCCTAGGTCTCCGGGACCCCGCCCTTGAGCACCAGACCAGGGACGATAAAGCCATTATGTGGACTTGCATAGGCGCGGCAAAGATAACCATTGCTGCAGCATGGAAGAAGAAGACAGCCCGTCCCTCTCTCTCTGGCACTCCCGCCTATGGAAACTTCTCTGCTTGGAGCGGATGGCGGACCTATTCCGCGATGACTACAAAAATGTTGAATTCAAATGGGGGTCCCCTAGTTGCCTTCCTTACGAAGGGCCTGCCCTCAGCGGTGTGCCCCCCATCGATTAGAGACATGCACCTGTTCCAGTGTTAATGTACTATACTCGTGCCCAGCTGACCACATTCTGCCTGTGCACAGCGTCTCCACCAACCACCAAGTTATGAGTGGGAGGGGGGAGGGCAAGGGAATAGGGGGGGTTTTCTTTTTAAGTTCGGTAGATTAGGTTATATTCTTTTCGGGAGTGCCTTCCCAGTTGGAGGGCCCGTATGTAAGCAGATCACGGCGCACTGGGGCTTGACTAAGTATACAGGGAGCCTGTGTCATTCTGTTCCTGGGTCTTTTCACGGAACTGAACTTTTCAATAGCAACTTTGTTGGAGTGGACGGGTACAGCACTGCCTCCCCCTACCTAGTACCATTGTGCACTGTATGTTAGAATCTGGCTATGTTGCTTACTGTGATCCTTATGCTGTTGTTTTCTGAAATGCCAATAAACATATGTTTTACAAAAAAAAAAAACTATTTTCGAGTTGATTTTGCTGCTGCTCGAGCAGAAAATCTACTCAGGAAGCAGCCCTCTGACCGCGACCGCCTTCGTAAAATCCTGCCGGAAGTCCTCCTAGCGGCCGGAAATCACACTAGGGGATGCCAAAATCTCGCTTCTGCTCGCCATCTCATTCTAAAGACTTGTGTTGTACCCATTGTCATCACGTTGCTTGAATGGGATAAAAATTCAGCTGCGCTTGGCGGATTTTGATGGGAACTCTGCGTTACAAAAGTAACACAGAGTTGCCAAAATTCTCCAATTCTGTTTGTCAGTTGAAACCATTAATTGACCTGCAGGCTGATTCAGGGAGGTGGCACATTGCCATGAACTGCTATCATGGAATGCTGCTCTCGGTGTAATGACTTTCAAGGCCCGGTGCAGCTCCCGATATGGCGACCTGCCAGTAGCACTAACTCCCATGTGCTGGCTAACTGGGTCTTTCAGTCACCAATTCACTGTTTCTGGTTCCTCTGTCTCCCACCCGCCCTCTTTTGAAACACAGTCATGCTACACCCTCCCACCAGAGCATTACCCAGAGGTCACGGAACCCAGGTGATGGCCATTTTGAATTGGTCAAACAGGCGAGAACACCTTTTCAGACCAGGTACAATACCAGGTGTTTGGTGATCCTCAATCTTTGTCAAGGGCCTATCCCACAACGACAGTGCGGTGTTGGTGGTACCAAGGAATCCCCCCCATGGTAAGCCGCCCCCTGCACTCTTCACTGACTGCGGACATGCAGCAGGGCTTCAATGGATACTGCAGTATTGGGGTGTGATGCTGCATTGGGATTGGTTTGACTCGACACACTGTCTAATAGACTCCCAACCACTTTTGTGGGTGAACTTAATCCGATAGACACCTCTCTGATATTATAGCTCTCGCCACTACCGGAGGCTTTAAGAAATCTCCGATGGCCATATTGGACTGTGATACTATTTGATCACTTCACTCCAAACTGAAGGGCTGTGGTTACTGTACTGGAGTCTTGTACTGTTCCAAGCATCCTGAACCCCCTCAATTGTGAGATGATGGTGGGGCAAACGATGAAGCCTCTGTCAGTCTAGTTCCTTAATGTTCATGGCACCTCCGGCTATGTATGGTGCAAGACAATATTGTAATTTCTAGGATATAAAAATCCAGACATTGTGCTAATCCGAGAGACACAAATGTCTGTAATGGAAATTGACAGGCTGCAAAGCGACTGGGGCCAGGTTTAAGAAGCCCTTGCATTGCAGTGCATCATGCAAGGCAGTGCAAGGCAACGCAAGGTTTTCAATGAGATTTACTAAGCCACACAAAGCCACTTTGCATGGCTTAGTAAAACTGGAGTTATGCAAGGCAGCGCAAGTTGCTGCCATGCAGTATTCTGCCCTGGGAAGGCATTCCATGGGTTGAGCATGGGTGTTCCCATGTACCCACCCATGGATTTTGGCGCAATACTAGATTTACTAAGACTAGTAAACCTAGGAATGTGTGAAAAAGCTACACTTTCACAGATGAGACATAATGAGGAGAAATACGTTTATTTATCATTGTTTTTTCCACTTTCTACATGTGCTGTATTCTGCAGCACACAGAGAAAGAGGACAAAGCAAAGCCTCAGAGGTTTGTTTTTGTTCAGAAAGGTGTCCCTTCCTGCAGAAAAACAATCCTTCCTGCAAAGCAAGTACCATTGCACCACAGCACAAGGGTGCCTGTGTTGGTGCTAGGCTGCACTCAGCTCGCCTACACAGGGATGTATCGTATCTTAGTTAGACATGGCACATTCCTGTCCTCTCCCTGTCACACAACACAGCACAGCAAGTTGTCTTTCTGAGTTGCATTGTGTGACTTGTTAGTAAATCTCCACCTAGGTTGGGAGAGTAATCGCTGCCTCAGACATGGACCCTTCCACATCATCTTCAATTGCTTCCTCACTTCCATACAGGAAAGGCGGTGTGGCAATTCTTTTGCATAAATGCTTTGCTGCCACAATTCGTAAGGGATAGGCAAATCCACTGGGTTACTATGTGTCTGCACATCTGATGTTCCAAACCCACACCTGTGTGATGGGCTCCATCTATGCGCCAACAGAGGAGCAGAAGGACTTTCTTTCAAGACTGAACATATTCATAACAGAAACAGGAAATCAACTGCTAGTAATGAAGGTGTACTGGAACTTTGCCCTGGACCCTATACTGGACCATTCCAGCTGGCCAGTTGTACGTCATGACACTTACCAAGGTATTGTGCCATGGACTCGTTGAGCCTTGGAAACTCCTCCACCCAACAGATAGGGATTATGCCTTCTTCTCCTGCCCACAAAATGTGGAACCCTGAATTGATTACATTTTATGGAGTTCACCTCTCCTCCCAAGGATCACATCCTGCACAATAGGAGTACATTGTGTATCAGATCATACATCCATTTCACTAACTTTGGATTTGAAATTGCAGACTCCACAGGACAGGATCTGGAGGATGGATACCCTGTGTTTACAAACTTCTGGATGAGAAGTGGAAACTGTCTAGCTACCTACAGGAATAGGTGGAATTCAGCAAGGGCTCTGTATCTTTTCCTCAAATGCTATTGGCCACAAGCAAGGCCTACATGAGGTGGCTGATGATACAACGGACAACTGATTGCATGGCCATATTGGGCATTATATAACCGATGGAAACCACATATCTTGGAATACTGGACCAAAAACACTAGAAAGACATTCACCAATCACATGGCAAAAGACTGTGGGAAGCTAGGCTGAAATTTAGTTATTTCAAAATTTTACATGTGAAGGAAGTGACCCGATTAGGGTCACTTGGGACCACCTCTCAGCCTTCCATACAAATGAAGAGTCGGTCAGACAGTAGAGAATACAAACCAAGTTATTTATTAGTATTCGCTCGAACGGAGTCCAGTCTGACTAGCCTCCTAAGATGCTACCGAGGGGACTGACCCTCACCAACATTACATCAGTTGTTATACATTTCCAATGCCCAGCAAGACCCGCCCAGTACTGGAAATTTCCAGTTGGAGCAGGTTAATAAAGGAGGCACAGAAGATGAGCTACACTCCTGGGATCGGGTACATGTTATCTCTATCTCAAGGTTACTCTGTCCGTGCCCGCCACTGTAAGCATGAGAACGGGCCTATCTAACAAGGAAAGTATGCAAAGGCACATTCATGTATTCATTAAGACAGCGAAGCTCAACCTTGAGGAAATACTAAAAAAATATCGAAGCTGCTTTCCGCTGAGGCAGACAAAATGAGACAGAAGTTAGTTTTGATCATTACACAAAATGGCGGCTAAATGCAAAAAATGGTGCCGCAAATGCTAACTTAAGCATAATGCTAATAGGAGGAGTCAACTGGAAGTAATTGCCAGTCCAACACATGATTGGCATTGGTCACCCTCTAAACTTCACAGGGAAAAAAGTAACAGCCTCTTCTAATTACTGCTGATGCTCCCAACTCTGCTTAGGATCTCCTCCGACTTCGGATGCTGTAGAGATGCATTTTCATATGGGTTGACACTTTTGTGCGGATCTTCTTTTATATGTTTGCTTTAGTGATGCTTGTTTGTTTTACTGTTTTAACAGATATTGGTTGGTTTAGCAGGGTTTGCTGGTACAGTTCAGAAGTCCCCAATAGAAATAGTGCACTGGCCGTATGTTATGCTTGCATTGGGACGTTGTTTAGACTACTGATGGGATTCCTGTAAAGTTTAAGACCTTCTACAAATAGTGTAGTATATGTGCTATTGTATGATTACACTGTAATTCTTTCATACTGTGGTATTGAATCACTGAACCTCATTAAAACATTTCAATGAATATATGTATGAAAAAAAATGTGCTGCATTTAAAATATAGTTTTTTTTAAAAGTTTGCTTGAGAGTTGGCAGTGATTCCCTGGACCACTGCCTGCTGTTCAACATACGTTTTTTTTACATTCACAAAGGTAAAGGTGTTTCAAGGGGGCTCTTTCACCTTTGCAAATTAGTTACCACCTCCTTAGAGGTGTCTGTAATTGCAAATGTTTTGTGAAAGGATTCCCTTCACAAAACATTGATATATAAAATACCAATTTGATGTCTACAACATTCCACTTCCGGATACCGAATCAATATCCATTCAGACTCCCATTTTAGAAGTCAGAAAATATTTTCCAACTCCTAAAATGGAATTAGTACATAGGAAAAAGCATTGTAACCATCAAAAATACTGAATCACAGTGTTTGAAACTGTAAAAAAATGCATAAAAATCTATCTTGTCTAAGTCCTTTTTGTTCATGGCTTATGTAAGTAATATTGCCCAATTGTCCCATTTGTACAAATTGTTTATGCCTACCACACTGATTAATTTTCCAAACTGTGCTTAAAATCAATCTCCTCCTCTCTTGAGTTCATACTTATTGGCACCAGCATGGAGTAGCAGGAACCATTTCGCTGCTGAGAGCCTGTTGCTGGTCTTAGGCATTTATAGAGATAAAGAGGGCCAATTGGGCATTTCTCCCTGACTCCACAGCATCCAATTTCAAAATTCCTTCCTCCAGACATGAGACATGACATCACATGAAACAAAAAAAGTAAGATACAAGACTTTGTTCTGACTTTTTACAAGTTTCAGCAGAACAATGTCTTTTAACAAAGAGAGAACTCATTGGTTGGGAAATGCTAGGTATAGGTAAATTAACTGACCTAATGTTATGAAATGGTTGTGTTTACTTATCAGGGTTAAAGAATACCTTAAAAGTAGGAAAGGAATTGTGGTGGAAATACACTAAGATAAGAATTCTGTTACATAATTTGAATAGATCAGCTTTTGTTTATAGCAAAGGTACAGTATATATGTTAGACGGGAAAGCTAGATTATGTCAATACTTTAAGCAGCTATTAGAAGTATCAGGGGAGGGTAAATGAGAAAAGGAGATACAGTTTAAATTATCTAGAGTTGTAGGGACAGAAGTAAATACAGTGAATTTCAAAATATTTTGAGGTTCCAATTTTAGACTGATGAAGTTCTTCTTAAAATGGGTAGTATACAGAACTCTGGCATTTTTAAATAAAATCAACAAAGATATAAGTTGCCAATGTTTCAGGTACAGGGTAGATATGGGAAGCTATAACTACATTGTATGGCTATGTACAAAAGTATTCCTTTTCTGGATAGAGATTTTTGTATAGCTATACATGAAGAAAAAGTTGGGTAGGACAATTATGTGGGATCAAATGGGAGTATGGATGTGTCACGGAAGTGATGTCTGATGGTATCTTCCGAGCTGTACTTTCATCTGGTCATCCAGGTCTTTGCAGTCTCAGTCTGCCAGAGTTAAGGGCGACCCATTCCAGTAGCCATGTTGCTTCCAACACTTAGGGGTCGATTACGATGTCGTCCGGAAAGGCTCCGAATTGGATTCAGGTCTGCTGAATCCGATTAGGAACCCGTCTTTCTGACCAAATTGGAAAGCTTTCCGAACGACCAATTGCGATGTTCGGAAAGCATTTGCACTCTCTGAGTTGGTTCGGATTCGTATCCGGATGGCATTTGGAGGAACCGAGTCGTTTGGAGTCGACTCATACAGATCAACGGACCGCGTTTCCGACTGACTGATTACGATGTCAGATTCGGACAGCCTTTCCAAATCGTACCAAGGGGTGTCCGCCACAGGGTGCACGATTTTCCCCAGCCACCCCTTCAATGGGAGCCTGCGTATTCGGTCGGAACACAGGCTCCCATTGAAGTCAATGGGAGTCCAATCGAATGGTATTCAGAAGCATCGTAATTGGTCAGTCAGACTCCTGAATCCGATTCGGTCGGAAACCAGTCTGAGACAGATTCGGTCGGAATGCTTTCCGACCGACATCGTAATTGACCCCATAGTAGTGCCTAACAGAAAGTGCCTTCCAGAAGGAGCGTTAAACTGGAAAAAGTCTAATGCCAAATAACCTCTGAGGAGTTGTCGAGGCTTCTGAGACTGGTACATGATGGCCTTAGGAAACAAGATAAAGACCCAGAGAAGCTGAGGAGGTGACCAACATCTGAAAACAAAAACAGTAGACTAGGTTCAGAAGCTGAAGGGATAAATGAAAATGCAGACGAGAAGGCGAAGGAAAAGCAGGAGAAGGACTGGTAGGCTTTGGAACAAAAAAGGAAACACGACGAAGAACACTTGAAGTGCTGCAATGCAAGGAGTAGAAGAACTCTTCCCCTTATATAGGCCTGTAACAGGAAAAGGAAACAAAAGCAAGACACTCTTTTATGTTTATTTGTGAAGGACTCAGAAATTAGAATGCTGGTGACCATCTAAGATTGGGTGACAACATCTCCTCACCAGAAATATCACAAAGGAATTCTGGGAAGGCGAAGAAAGGATAGAATCACTCCACAAAGTTCACCAGCCTCCCAAAGAGAAAGGGCACACCAAAAAAGGACCTCAATGGTGTGCCTGCCTCTGAAAAGTTAGTTTCTTAAGGGAGTGCAGTGGCCCACTGGCACCACCAAGACTCTCCTGGCACCCGAGCTGCAGTGGGATAGCACGTATCATTCACCCGAAGCCGACCCCTTTGAGACTGGCCAGTGTTACAGCAGTGGTGCACAGGATTGGGTACTCAAATGAACGGTGGGTCTCTCTTGCAATTCTTATTGCAATTCCCATGTTAATAGCCAGATACGTGATTATATTATATTGGAAGAGAGATATTGACCTAGCTTTATGGAATGGAGAAATAAAATGTTGAAAACTAGGAAAAGTGAAGAGATATATTCAATAGGAATAAGATTTTCAAAAAAGTTTGAAAAAAATTGGGAATGTTTTGTATAAAAGTTTATGGATGAAAACACTTCATTAAACAGATGGTAGGCAAAAAAGGTATGGGCCACGTTTTCTTCTGCGATAATTTAAGGTAACATGTACAACATGCACAAATATGATATTTTTTATAATTGTATTGATAGATGAATTGTATATTTTAAATCTCCCAGAAAAAAATAGAAAAAAGAAAAACTGATCTCACATATTACATTGCAAATGGGATCATTGAAAACATGCCTGATGCCATTACACCTAACACTGTCAATATTAACATTGAAGCATGTGTGGAGAATTCACAAGGGTTGATTCCTCCATGTTTTCTAGTGTGCAAAGGGGCAATGCATGGGGTTAATTACCCATCTCATTCCTTCCTCAAGTTAGTAAGTGTTCCTTCAGGACGGTGGGGCACAAACCCTACAACTTTTCTGCATTTTACATGTCAAGTAGCAAAGTAGACAGAGTGTAATATAGTTTTGCCAATCTACTGCTTAGCAAGTGAATTGCTGCATAAATAAACAGGGGAAAATATAGTTTCCTCCAACCAGTGTATACAAAGTTCTCTGCTGTCTGAGATATACCACAGTATGGTTTCTCTGCCATAGAACCATTCTTGACAAAACAGAGACCACACATGTTTATGGTGCTTTCACCTGTATCAGCCCACTGAAATCCATAGGAAGAGAAGACAGGTCAGGCAGTGACTCTTCCCACTGCACCCCAGCCCGCGGATCATGTTCAATCTCTTATTAGGGGAGTGTAGTTGGGTGGGACCATTCAGGTGGCTGTGTTGCCTGAGCAGCAGGTGAAGATGAAGACTGGCTTTGGCATTAGGAGAGTTGCTGTCAATGGTGGCAGGAGGATTTTAAGGGGAAAGGATTAACAATATTGAAAACAATGTTCCTCAAAAGATTATATTGGGTAAGTGCAAGAATGTATGCGTCAATAACTATTATTGCTTTGTAATAATGTATTTTGTTGCGTGAAGAGGTACCTGTTGGTAAACAGGGGTGAGACTTTTGGTGATTATGCATATGGCCAACTACAATCCACTTCTCCCATTTTCAAAGCTGAAAGAGTAAAGGTATTGCAGGTTAAGACATAAGGAAACATCTTGCTATTCTTCTGTATTGTTGGCGTCTCTAAATCCCTGGCCCACTCTAAAGGTGAAGTGATCTGGGCAACTTTATCTGGAAGATGTTTACCGTACATCTACTGCATGGAGGATCAACTCGGGGTAGAAGAGTGGCACGTGCTGAAAGACAAGTCTGGCAGTTATTTATAGAATGTGCCCTCCGAATGCAATAGGTTTAAATAACAAGCGATTTCCTGTATATGATTTAGAGTTTATGGACTTTAGTGTTTTCCTTTTCTATTTCTTTTAGGGTGTAAAATAAACCAAATAGTAATCGCCATCAATCCTTAATAAATGCACAATAATTTGGAAATGTACAATATACACAGATAAAAAGCATGCCAGGTTATCCACATGTTAAAGATATCAAAATAATTCTGTGTAATGTTGGTACTTTTTTATGTCCTGCATAGTAGATGCTGATATTATAAATAGTTTTCGTATACTGTTAGTAGTGAACTTTGTCAAGGGGTCATTTTGTTCTTTTCTGTCTATTATTTTAGTGGAGGCAAAATGATAAAATGGAACGCATCAGCTATAAACAAATGCCAAAATACAAAGCCCAATTATAAAATGATTTTAAACGATCCAAAAAGTGTACTTGCTGGAAAAATAAACTGTTAAAGTTTTGTTAATATCATTTTGTGATTAATTTTTGTCTTATCTGATGGACTATAACCAAGCTTTATTGCAGAAGCTACCATATTCACACTTATTAAGACATAGCTGACAAAAGCTGCAGTTTCATATCACTCACTACCAAGTCCTGTCAACTGAATTATGAACATGTCCTACATAACCTGCGGTAGGAGAGTTTGACCCTGCTCGTGAGAGAGAGTGTTGTTTCTATTCCCAAAAACCCCTTTTTAAAAAGCATTAAAAGTGAAACTAGATTAGGGTAATTTAGATAATGAAACGCATAAGTGGGTAGTCACATAATCAGTGGCCCTCCACAAACAAACTCTCCAGGTCGGACACAGTCTGTCCAAAATGTAAATGAAAAGAGAAATATTGTACATATCCTGTAGGCTACATATTGTTAGGTGGGGAGTGTTAAAGATCATTGTACGTTTTCATTACATAGTTGCCTATGAATACAATCACTCTAGATAATAAATGTGGCTCAATACGGGTTTTACAAAATAGAGTTCAAATTGGTTTAGATCAGATACATTTTACATTAATACATACAGTACTGTGCATTAGGAACAAACATTTGCTTAAAATGTTTTTGATTGAAGAAGTAAATCTTGTGAATCTTCTCTAGAACTGCCAATACATGTTTTGCGGAATATACAAGAATCATATTGTCTCAAAAATATCATCAGACACAAATAGCAAGGTTACAAAATTTTGTGGTATAGAATATTGCAGGTAAGAATATAGGGCCCGATTACGATGTCGGACTGCCTGCCACCGACAAGCCGTCTGTGGCGGTCCGCCCCACATCCATGGCTGCTGTCCGACCGCCAGATTATGATACCGGCAGTCAGAGCACTGTAGTCGGGGGGGGGGAAGAACGCGGCCTCCGACAAGATCAGAGATCCCTTCGGGGTGGGCGTAGGACTAGTAATCCCTGAATGGCGGCGGTGCCTGCGTAGGCACCACCGTCGGGATTACGATGCCCATTTCCCTCTGCCTTTTCATGGTAGTCCAACTGCCATGAAAAGGGACTTTGGGGGTAGCCAAGCAGGGCCCCTGCCCCTTCTCGGCCTCTGCTTTGGGGCCCCCGAGGGCACACGTGGTGCCCCCCTAAATATCCATGCACCTTGTGTCAGGCACCACATGATGCGTGGCACACGGTGCAGGGATGTTTGTAAACATGCCTTTTGCCATTGAGGTTGTGCTGCGGCCCTTTACCGGGACACAGCACAAGCCACAATGACAAAAGGCATGTTTCCAACCGCCTACATGGTGGTTGGATTGTAATTCGGCGGACGGGACCACCGACTACCTGTCGGCCAGTCCCGATCCCACTATGATGTCGGTCGGACGCTCTTCTGACTGTCATCGTAATGAGGGCCATAGTTTTTTATGAAATTCCTATTGGTTTATAAAATATAGTTGTATATAATATTGATATTGCATTATTTTGTAATTTGTGATGATTTTTTGTGTTTAAGTTATTAACATTTTAATTTTAGTTATTTGCAATTTTAAAATAGTTGTTTTAATGGTTTGGTAATATTTTAAAGTGTTGTTTTTGTGTTATCTTATTAATTTCTTTTGATTATTGCAAAGATGTTGTGTTTGTAGGTGAGTAGGGTGGGAAGATGTATAATTATATATTTACATTTTTTTATACACTTTTTAAAATTCATAACATTTAGTTGGCTAATTGGATTAATAACATATGTACATTTAGTTGTTTCAATATTTAAATTCTATTATTTAAAATAAAAAAAATTCTATATGGTTAAGGTGTGTAATCATTTTAAATTTTAAATAATTTTATGTTTTTAAAATGTTATTTATTTCTTTATTTTATTTGGATAATTGTTTTATGTGTTATGTTTTTGTAAAGATTTGCTATTTTTGTGAATTTTTTTAATGCAATTAATTTTTTTATTTTTTTGTAGTATCATTTCACCTTTTTGTGGGTTGTTGTTATAGGAAAGTAGGATGGGAAGCGTTTTATTGTAAACTGTTTTAATGTAAACTGTTTTAATGTTTTCAATTGGTAAATAATTTAGCATTTTTTTTCTAAATAATGTCTAAAACATTTGGTTGTTTATAACGTTTTGTGCAATATAATTTTGATATATTTTTGTTATTAATTTTCAGAGTTATGATTTTTTAAATTTTACAATTATTTATAATATTTATTTATTGTATCTTATAATTATTATATCTTTTAGAACACTTTCCCTCCTGTTGCTTAGGTTGGAGTGGGCATAGTAAACCTCACCCCTCCAAAGTCCAATTCCTTCACCAATATTGCTTAGACTGCAGTGGGAATAGTACATATGACCCCTCAAAATCCAGTGCTTTCCCTACTATTACTTGAATCGTAGTCCAAGGTTCAATGCTTTCCATACTATTAGATTGGAGGGAGTATAGTAAATCTGACCACCTCCAAAGTCCAACTCTTTCCTTCTGTTGTTTGGATTGGAGAGAGAATAGTAAATGCCACCTCTCCAAAGTCTGTCTCTTTCCCTCTTGCTTGTGTTGGCGTGGGAACAGTAAATCTTAACCCTCCAAAGTTCAATAATTTGAGAAATGCCGCATAGGTTTGAGAGGGAATAATAAATCTGACTCCTCCGAATTTCTATAAGTTAACCAATGTTGGTTAGGTCAAAGGGTTCATAATAAATCTCACTTCTCGAAGGTCCAACACTTTCCTTGTTGTAGCTTAGGTTGGAGTCAAAACAGTCTATTTTATCCTTCTAAAGTGAAAACCGTTCCCTACTATTATTTATGTTGAAGAGGGAGTGGAAAACTTTATTATTTTAATTTAAAAATGTTTTGACATTTAAAGAGGGTGAATTTGGAATGTTAAAATTGTTCAATTCATGTTTTTAATTACATTTCTATTTTAATGGAGTTTATTATTTATGATTATTACGCCAGCGATAAATGCTTGGCATACTTGACCTATACTTGTTGAACCATAACAGAGATTTTACTTATTACTGTATTTACTTATTATGTATTAACAATTTCAAAAATTTATATGCAAAATACAGTTAAATTAATGTAATTGTTTAAAAAAAATCAAAGGTACATTTATTTTTAAATTAGAAAATTAATTATAGCATTTTATCATAAAATAATATTTAGTCTTATTTACATATATGCATTTAATAATACATCAATCAAATATATATTTTTAAAAAGTAAAAATTAAAATCAATTAATTTTAACATTATTTGCTATGTGTGACTTTTTTAAGTCCTGCCTCCATTATTTTCTATAGGAGGGTGTTGCAGCATGGGTGGATGGCCATGTGTGCTCTTGGACTTACTCCTAGGACCTTTTTCTGGCTGAAGTAACTTTACACTTGCAAATTAGGCTCCACCTCCTGGTTCAAGTGTTGGAGAAATGTAAGTCTACACTTTGTAGAAAATGTACCCTTGGAAATGGTGAATAGCCAAAAAGTACTAAATTTACTATAAAATGTAAGAGTAAATTCATGAACGTACATTTACTAATGTGTAAATTTATATTTGTGAATAGGCCTCAAGTCTCTTAGGCCCATATTTATCAAGGTTTTTCGTTGTCCTTGCACCATGCAAGGGGAAGCAAGGGCAACGCAAAACCTAAATGAGATTTATCAAGACATGCAAGGCCACCTTGGTTGGCCCTCTGTGGCTTGATAAATATAGAGTAACACATGGCAGTGATTTGCGATGCGTCAGGGAGGAATGCCATGGGTAGAGCATGGGTGTTCTCACACATCCACCCATGTACTCTGACACATTACCAGATTTACCAACACTGGTAGACTTGGGAATGTGTCCAAATTGTACGCCTCCCCACCAGAGGTGCAGCGAGGAGAAATATCTTTATTTCTCCTCGTTGTTTCCTCTTTCTGCATTCTGCCACACACTTGTAAAGTAAAATGCCTCTGAGGATTGTGTTTGTGCAGAAAGGTGCACTTTCCCGCACAAAAACAATCCTGCCTACGACGCAGGCACCCTTGCACCATGGTTCACCTGCGTTGGTTCTAGGCAGTAGTTTGTGCGTGAGTGCAGACAGAGATCAACAATGAGCTGTATAACATTAAATACGGCACATTTCTGCCCTCTCCCTTTCACGCAGCGCAGCAAGGTGGCTTGCTGTGTTGCATTGCGTGAAATATTGATAAATATGAGCCTTATATTTTAGACTACTGTACTGCCTTGAACCTGAATCAAACTTGAGACTAGTCCTATTCATTTGAAGGGCTGGACCCTCGACCCGGTGCTGTCTTCATATAAAATAGTTAATTGCATAAAGTTATCATTAACTTGGATAGTTCATGTAGCTATTTGCTTCACCATTTGCATCCATGCATCACTTTCTAATACTTGAACTTTAGAACCTAAACCGAGTCGTGTGTGGGTCAAATTCATGATACACTAATGGTACCATTACTCTTAAGCAGACAATTCCTGCTTTATCCAGCAATATTTTGACCTCTGTTTGGAGTTTATTATTAGCTTAATGATGCAATTGATAAAGTGGTTTGCACCTCCCAAGGTAGTTAATTTGTTGCACTTTAGACCAGCTGCCAGTTGGTTTAATGAAGTATTACAACAAATAAAGGAATATGGTAAATGTGTGGAATGAGTTTGGTGGTCCACTTACTGCCTTCTTGCTAAATAAAAATATTCAGCCTCAAAAGGCTACTAAAATGGGGTAAAATCTTTCAAGCTACTTTCTATGCCATTAGAAATGACAGTGCTCTTAACATGACTGGTACATTTTAACATTGTAAAGGGTTTAGACGTTCCTCAATGTAGCAAAGGCGATACTTAACTAGTGCTGGTGGTTGCCAGTGAGCAACACTGGCACTTATTTCATAGCACCAGGATTATTTATCTCTTTCCATGATGCCCATGATGCTACCATCCCAACCTGCCACGCTTTTATTTACAAAGCAGAGTCAGCATGGCCAGAACTTTTTTTTTATTTCCAGAAAGGTTCACAGCAATGGAAGGACAGGGCAACACATTGATCCTTCCTCATTCATTATATTGGCAGCCCATCTTTTATTTCCAAAAACCACAATGGAAAAAAAGGACTAATGCTTTCCCACACCACTGCCGCCCACGGGAGGAGGGTGAGCATGCTTTTCTCCAGCCAGCTGAGCACTCCAGGGGCCTGACTCTGGTCTGGTAGTCACAATACACAGCATTGGGTTGCCCTGTGTTCGTCAGAACCTGGGTCAGTTAATGTATAGTTATATATATAGTTAAAAAAAGAGGTGAAAGTAGGCGGGATCAGACGGCTACAACGCGCCCATATTTTATAAATTTATTATACACCGTTTCCCTACTTTTTTTAAAAATACAGCCATCCCGGGACAGTTAATTCTGATAGTTTAAATGCTTCAGCTGTAGTGTCATTCAGGGAGTTTCCTGTGCTGTGAAACCGAAGCTGGGCAGACAGCTAAACAAGAAACAAGCCTTCTTTCCAGGGTACCTGCTTGCCTGAAAGAAAAGCAAATGTGCACAACTGGTCAATCTGCAAATGTAAAAGGTGCTTGGGAACCGGTACTTTCTTTAATTGATGGAATCACTTGAAGCTTTGTGATGACAAAGATTTATTCTTTTGGAATGGTAGTGCAAGAGAGTTACCAGAGGAACTGTGAAGTGCGTGTTTTTAAGGGACAGTTATCAGTGGCGGGTGACACAGATAAAGAGTGGTGGGGTGGGTGGAGGGACTGCGGTGGGTGTGGGCGGAGCGCATGGAGGTGGGTTTTATAACTAAAAAAAACCTAAAAGACTCACCTGGTGCTGCCGGCTGCCTCGCTCTCTCTCCTCTGCTTCAAGTTCCTGGTTGCGGACTCCCCATCTAATCCCCGCGCTGCTCTCAAGCATGAGATCAGCGCAAAGATTGGCCCGAGTGGGCTGGATTAACGCTCGCTCAGACACAGGACATCTGTGCCTTTTCTCCAACCCAGCTGTGCAATACAGCTGTTTGGGGAAACCTAAGTGCACATGTCAGTTTGGCAGTCCTAAGATGGCCAGCCAAACTGACATGTGTACTTAAAAATGCACCTACCACTCCATCCCCCCTCCCATGGCCCCACCCGCCGCTCCCTGCACACGTTGGCTCAGCCAGCAGCTGAAAAATAAAATGAAAATAAAATATTGCTTTATTTTGTCAGCTGCTGGCTCTGAGCTATTGGGGCAATGCTCCTTTGCCATTGCAGAGGAGCTACCGCTGACAGTTATATAAGTTATATATCAAAAAAATTGTATTACGTACAGTTTGGGTATTACTAAAATCAATATTTTGGTATCATCACTTTATCTTAAACGTTTTGTGCATTTTGTAGCAGCCTATCTTATACTGTGTGTAATGCAAGTTTAGAATAATGACTTGCATTTTCTGCCACAGGCTGGGAGCTCGTAGCACTAAAAAAACACAAGTCTCTATTCTCCACTGCACCAACCAAGATCTAATTCTGTGGCTCTCAGGTTACACACAGACCTCTGCAGTGCATTAACTAATAGAGGTTTCATAATGTACTACAGTGCATTTTCCACTAATTAACAACTTTTTTAAATGTATTTCTCATTCAAGCTACACGTTATTTTAAATGTAGCTTCCTGAAGGTGAAAGACCAAAAGAGCTTACAAAATAGTTTGATTTTTTTAGCCACACTTTTGACCCTACCCCATGCTCACTGACCCCGCCCCATTGCATGCAGCATCACAGTTGCCATGCTTTTTTTTAATGCACTTTCGACCACTGGTTAAAAAGGGTTCTGTCTGCTCACTATTTACAGAAAATACATCAACTATTTGAGGGAGTCCGCCTACATGGATCAATCATTTTACCCACTTAAATTTTCAAAAGGATGAACATATACAAAAAGACATCACATAACAACATTAGATTTCCAACAAATGTATTGGCTCTAAAGAGTTACTTGTGCTTGACGAACAGCATAACTTGGTATAGTGCTCAATATGCAGTGCATAGAAAGTGTTTGTGCAGAGAAAGGACACGTGGAATAGAAAAAATAAGAAGTACAATAGTGAAAACCAATATTAGCTGTTGTACAATATGCCCACAAAACACCTACAGCAGTTTGAGCTAATCCATTCTGCTCATCAGTTTATTTCGTGATAGCCCACAGCAGCGGTACATGTAATGTCGGCATTTCGACCCTAAGATTGTGTCTGACAATGACTCATCAAAATGGGGTCCTCTTCAGGACAATAATGGATGGCACACTATGGGGCCGATTTTGATGTCGCACAGACCTGAGTCCGTCCGACATCGATCTGGAAGTGGAACCGACCGACCTCCTGTCGGCGGTCCCAAACCAGCAAGTAGGATGTGACCAAACACTGTTCGGTCGCAATCCTATTCTTTACAATGGGAGCATGCATTCCATGCTCTCATTGTAAAGAGCAGAGGTGCAGTTCATCCCTGCACCCCGTGGCAGGCAGCTCAAGGTGCAGGCCACCGGGTGCAGGGATCAACAGGGGGGCAACATCCGTAGGCCTTGCACCCATGGGGGCACTGCTGGGGGACACAAAGTCAGACTCCCACAGCCTTTCTGTGTCGGAAAGGCTAAGGAAATCTGCCATTGTAATCCCACGGGCGGAAAGAGCCGCCCTTAAGATTACAGGCCCCTTTCCGAATGGCAGACGGGTTCTCAGAGACCGTTGGAAGCCATTCGGGAAGCTCGTTCGGATTCCTTTCCGACCGACCACATCATAATTAGTCGGTCGGAAAGGAATCCGAACGGGGCATTTCGATGCGGTCGGAACGGCTCTGACCGCATCGAAATCGGCCCCTATGAGTAAACATGGAGTGGTGTAATTTCTTTATGTATATGCCGCTCCTAATGTGAATTCATGAGTTCTTTCTAGGCACTCACCTAATAACATGTGTATTTGTAAAGCACACTTTCACCCGTAGGCATCTTGGCGCTGAATAACAGATGTTTATTGTTAATCAACTCAATGGTACTCATTTTGTCAACCTCAGATGGATGAAAGGCTGAATGGACCAGCCGGGATTTGAACCTGTGACCATGAGGTCAAACACAGGCCCCTGCAGTGGATGCATTAATCCACTGATCCACCTGACCCAGCATAATGAGGAGATATACTCCTATATAATCGGGGGACAAAGAGGAATGGTTCCAGCTGGTCACCTTTGTAAAGAATCTCTGTATCAAAACAATAAGGTATCATTAGGAAAAACAATGGGAGAGAAATAAACATAAGAGATGTGAAATAAGAAGATAAGGCACTCACCCATTCCTTTACGGGTAATATTCCTCAAAAGATTTTTTTAAGTGTTTTAAAAAGCTGAAGGCCCTGCGCGGTAGGGAGTAAGTGAGCAAGTGAGCAAGACTTCCAATCAGTAATCAATAGGTAAATACTGAAATGGAGAAAAAGTAAGAAATGGACTGTATCCTACCTACTCATTTCGCTATTAGTGCTTGCGCTGCCCTATCCCTGGAGAGGGAGACACAGGACTGTGAACTTTTGCAGAAAAGAAAAGCAGATTACTGCCTCCTTTATAATATTGATTTTCTAAAATGTATACTTTTTTGTGTGCAGGCTCTAGCATGTTGACATGCAGTGGTATTTGTGGCATATTTAGGGCACCTATGACAACATGGTGGCCACCCTTTGCGTTTTTGATCCTGGCATGAAGGTGATAATACTTGACATAGTTCAAAAGTGCCAAATCGTGGCCATTCTTGGCATATTTTAGGTATTGATGGAATGAGATGGTGGTACAAGGACCTGTAGGCAGAATCGATCAATTTGCAACAGTAGTACTTGTGAGGACTTGACGAAAGTGATAAAGTGAGGATTTGGACCCAACCATGCATTTACTAAATACTAAAGCTGGCGCTTGAGGCAAAATACTCCAGAGGGAAAGGTGAGTTTGCTTGCTTAGCTTGCTTGCTTGGACTGTGCTAGTGCAGGAAAGGAGTGGTTTCAGTAATAATCTAGGCAGGGCCAGAGGTTGAAGTGGACAGCAGCCTCCTATGGGAATCTTTGGGCACCAGCACTTTTTTGTTTTTACAAATGAAGCCCTGTGTAACAGCACCACATCTGTGTCTAGTTAATTATGTGGTGCTATAGCAGACTTGTTTATCAGTAGGATGTACAAAAATGTAGCATCCTTTCTATCTGCTATAAAAAATGTGATGCTAAGAACTTAGAACTTTTCCTCTAAAATACTCAGCCCTTCTTGCTCTTTAGCGTTATTTGTATGTTTGCAGTTTTCAGTACAGGCAAAGGTACTCACTTCTCAGAAGTCCCACTTTTTGGCAAACAATGGAACTGAAGTACAGGAAAATAGTTTGAGATGCTTAGAATCATACAATTTGTTTTATTAGGAGAGCTAGATTTCGAACGATTGCTGTTCTGAAGTATGTCATTTAGGCCCATATTTATGAAAAAAAGTTGCTGCACCGCATTGCATGAAAGGAAGAGAGAAGAATGGCTCCATATATACTATGATATGGCTTTGTTTTTAATTTCCCCAGTGCTGGCACACTTAAGGCTGCTGTGTGCCAATGCACACACCCTTGCACCATAGTGGATGGTTGTGTGAGCTCTGTAAGGAATAATTCTTGTATTCGAAGGGAAACCTTCCAGGACAAAAACTATCCTTTAGTATTTTTCCTGCTTTGTATGTGTGTTGTATAATACAGCATGCATGCAAAGTAGAAAAATTAGGAGAAATGAATACATTTCTCCTTGTTACACCTACCTCGAGGAGGTGCAAATGCCTGTCTTCGAATGTTTGCAAATAGGGATTTGAGTCAAAACTAATGGGTGGTTGAATGGGAACCCCCTTTTACCACACATGAAATACCCCTTGACACAAAGCAGTGCAAAGCAACGGATAGTACAATTTTGAATTCCTTTGGGAAACTGTCCTACACAAATCCTGATTTGCATTGGCTAGTGATACCAGTATGACACTTTACATCAGGCTTGTTACAAAAGTATGGCAAACCCGACGCAAAGCTTTCATAAATCTGGACCCATGTCACTAGACTACATCTCCTTCACAGCTCCTTTCCATTTCCAACTGTGTAAAAGGAGGTTATGCGCGGCAAAAACCTTGGGCCATATTTATGAACCGGTTTGCGTTGCCTTTGCACTAAGCAACGCGGTACACGCATGATGCAAACTTTAAGTGAGATTTATGAAGCCACACAAGGCCACTTTGCGTGGCCCTGAGTGGCTCCACGAATCTGGAGTAAAGCAACACAGCACAAATCGCTGCGTTGCCTTACTCTGCCCTGGCAAGGCATTCCATGGGCCTTGCATGGGTGTTCCTACCAACTCCCATGGACTATGACACATTCCCAGATTTACCAGAATTGGTAAACCTGGGAATGCGACAAAAAACTATGCCTTCCCAAGGGACGGTATAACACGAAATATCTTTATTTCTCCTTGTCACTTCCTCTTTCTATGTGTGCTGCTAGAGGAATATGCCTCTCAGGTTTGTTTTTGTGCAGGAAGATGCCCCTTCCTGCACAGAAACAATCCTGCATCTAACAGAGGCACCCTTACACCCTGGTACAAGGGTGCCTGCGCTGGCACTAGGCTGCCAAAAGTGCACCAATGCGGATAAAAGGCAGGAATGCATTGTATTGATTTAAATACAGCATATTCCTGCCCTTTCCCTGTCATGCAGTGTAGCACAGCAAGGTGACTTGCTGTGCTGCACTGCGTGATATGTTTGAAAATCTACCCCCTTGTATCTAGAGGTGTGAGCAAGTTTAACTTTTTGTGCAACTTTGGTGAAATTCTATGGAAAACTGCAACTTCATGAAAGTTTTTCATCTTCCGACTT
Source organism: Calotriton arnoldi (assembly GCA_963921515.1). Lineage (NCBI taxonomy): Eukaryota > Metazoa > Chordata > Amphibia > Caudata > Salamandridae > Calotriton > Calotriton arnoldi. Next base: position 257,248 of record CAWUFW010004342.1, on the reverse strand, counting down.
CCATGTGAAACTTGTTAACACTGTGACAACTTATGTTTGACATATCATTATTTAACATTGCCAAAATAGTTCTGCATAAAATACACTTTACAAAATAAAATTAGACCTCCATTATGGGATTTATGGGATTCCTGGTTTTGCCCTAAATATGTGTTTAACACTGCACCTCGAGGTCTCTTCATTCGTACTCTAAAATGGATGAAAAACCTGTGAGCATTGGTGTGTAAACACTGGAGCTTATTCTTAAAGGCATTTTGGAGCATGTTAAGTAGTACTCCAATAGTACTCTTTTTCATACTTTTACATGCCTTTTTATTGGCCCCGAAACTTCAAAAATGGGAATAAAATTGTAATATTCATGAAATAGTCATATACAATTAGGACAAATAAAAAAGGACTGTGCCCTCTTTGCAAGTTTGATAATGGATAGTCAGATGTTTAGGAGCCAATTCATAAATGTGTGTAAGAATACATAAAAGAGTCATCCTTGAGTACTACTTCTTGTACATATAAATGCTTTTATAAACAGGCCCATGGATTTCATCAGTAATTTCTGATTACTTAGAGGAATACTCATAATGGTGCATATCATTACTATAACCTGCAGTACCTGTAGTTCTAATTGCAGGAATATCAATGTTGTGTTATCTTGTTACACATAAGCAAGCCATTGATGTTCTTTGTCTTCACAATGCCATTGTATTAGCAATTTCCCAGCATTAAAACTGTTCCAGAATATTGTTGCGTTCTACATACATGTGCACATGCTATTTTGGAACTTTGGCAGGTAACTCTGCAGAGGCTGGAATTGCCTTTCTCAGAAGTATCTTTTTCTGCCTTAATCCTGAGTTTCCCTTCCCTATGGCTAGCCACTTTTTCTCCAGTTCTCACCCTCTTTTATGTTTTTCCTTCACCCGTTCTCGCCCTTCCTACTCTCTTTCTTTTTTCCTACCAGGCCATTCCTTTGGTCTCTCCCTCCTTCTTTCCTCTTGTTCCGGGTGAGCTAACCTCAACTCACTCTCTCATAGTCCCTGGTCTTCTCATCTTCTTCAGCCTTAGCTTTCTGATGCACCAACTGTAAGTTCTGGGTCTCTACTATGCTTGATCTACCCAAGGGAATGACATCTGTAGTCGGTGGTACTCTAGAAAACAGGGTTGGAGACCATCTCGGGGAAACAACACAATGCAAATTTAGGGACACACTCAGGATGTGTCAGTAGAAATCCTGTGATAAAGGACTGAATGAGCCTGATGAGACAGTATTCCCTCTTTTGGTTCCTAAAATGGCACTCTCCCCAGAATCCATCAGAGTTTCTTCCCTACCATTCATTTTCTCTAACTGGTCTCTGATGTAACTCACAAGGCTCCCTAATCCTTATTTCCGGGTGCTTCCAGCATCTCTCCAAACACAGATCCCTCAACTGATCTAAAGACAGGGTGTCAATGTCTACTCACAACAACCTTGTGTCTACCATTCTTGTGTACTGTAATGATGCGTTCAAGCTGAACCAATTGTCCTATTGCAAACAGTTAGAACTGAAATCCTCAGGCACTCCACTTGCCTCAAATTGTCAGAACCCATTTCAGGGACCACAGAGAAAGCAGTGGCGGCTTGGGCTTTTTATCTCTGGTGTCTGTCCTACTATGGCACTGCAAACTTAACCAAGTACACCCTAACATCCTAGACTCTGAGGGTAGTGAGGGGAAGCTGTCTTAGGTGCGTGAGGGAGGTAGTGTGAACAGGATAGAAACACAGAACTCAAGCAATCAAAACGTAGGTAGAATAGTTGAATACCTATTTCAGTGTGTTTGTTTCCTTAAGAAAAAAAAAGTAATTTAACCACACCCAGTGCTTAATTTGTGCCGGTGCTTTCCGGTGCTAAGCACCGGCACTTAATTTTCAGGGCCGGGTCTACACGCGATATTGGCTGTTCACTAAATTCACACGGGTCTCCCCGGTGAAGAGCTGATATTGCACGCGATTGTATGTAAAATAGTACAAATTGGATGCCGCAGCAGCAGCCCGCTTTATGAGGCACACTGTCACACTCAGAAACTGCCAGGGCCCCTGCCTCGTCGTAAATTACAGGTCACTCCAATCAAGCGCTGTGGCCTGCACGCACACTGCTCCTGCAGGCTTGTGATTGCAGCTGAGTTACGGGCTTCTATCAGGCTGACTGTGCTGCACTGCTGCTACAATGTATCCTATTCTGATGCCCGCGGCGCCGCTGAGGCCGGATGTAATGCAAAGTCTGCCCGCGGCGCCGCGGGGGAGGGGACGTCACCTCCGGTCCTGTTGCCAGAGCAGGAAGTTTGCAAAGAAGGCAGCTGGCTACAAGATGCGTTTGGGTACGGGGAGAGAAGGAGGAAAGATAGGAAGAACTGGGGGCATATTCACGAAGAGCCGTCCAGACAAAGCCAAAAAACACATATAATGTTGGGGCTGGAGGCGGCAACTGGCAGAGCAGAGGAACACATGCTGACTCCATAAATCTGGGACAGGATGCCTGGAGGCGCCCCCCTCCACGAGTCTTACCAGGGCCATTAACTTAACTCTCAGCAGGACTCCCAGAGAAAGGCTCAGAGAGCAGGGAATGAGTGCAGGTGCCACGGCTGGGCTTTGAATCAAGGCGTGAGTGCAGCTTTCACAGCCAGGCTCCAGTGAGGGGTCGGAGGCGGCTCAGAGAGAGGCAGTCACTGACTGCGCTGCTGCAGCTGGAATCAGGGAGTGAGAGCAGCTCCCGCAAAAGGGCAGAGAGAGTGAGTGCAGGTCCCACGGCTACTGGTTCGAGGGACTCAGGCGCGCCGCGCTGGCCTCGCAGCGCTGTCTGCTGCTAGCAGTGGCCTGCCCGCGCTGTGTCTGTAACTATGGCCGCCGCCCTCGGCAAATTGAATTATGGCCATGCTGAGCCTGGGAAAGTGGTAATCATGGCGATAGGTTGTGGGGCTCTGGTAGGTGGTGTGGAGGCAGAAGGTAAAAGGCAGCAGCCATCGCCAGTTCTAGCCGTAGTCGGCCGAAACTACAGGCTTCAGGCAGCTTACAACTACAATGTACAGGTAAGACTGCAAAGACGCGTTGCAGCTGTTTTCTATAAAGACTGATGCAGCTGCTATTTGTGCTGTGTCTGTGATAGTTATGCAGCTTGACACCAAGTTGATCTCGGCTCATTATGGTTTGTTGTGCACCGTGCCAAATCCGTTACCCGGTCTCCCTTGACATGCATGAGTCGTGTGGGTTAAGACTCAGAGGTGGATAAAGTGGTTCTGTAGCGTAGTCTGTAGGAGCTCCGTTTTAAACCTCACTCCAGTTTTAGTTTATGTTTATCAGTTCTATAAAGTGGGTGAACACAGCGAATGCCAAACATAGAGACTAATGTTATCTATTTATCTGATGGCACGAGACAGGCGCAAGAGTGACTCTAATTTCACTTACACTTCGAGGCCTCACACATTTCATGCCTCGCCAAACTTCGATCAACTCCAGAAACACACTGAAGCGTTGCCCACTAGGAATGCTTTCAGCCAGGAGCCCTCTTTGCCCGGCTGACCTGTGAGGCCCAGATTTCTTTACCGCTTCAGAAGAACTGTAAATCTCGTTTATATGTCAGGAGAAGTGTCTCATTAATGACCTTAAAAATTGAGCACGAGGCCCTTGACCTATTGAACCCTCTTGTATTCTGCTGCTCCCATGCTCAGCTGGTGATGGGAACCTGAAAGTGTGAGGATGAGGCCTTGTTGCAGGTCTCTGTGCTTTTACAACATGGCTGACAAGGCATGCTCTATGAAAGCCAGTTAGGGCTTAATGTTTGAAAAAAAGAAATGCAGGGGCCCAAAGTTTGTCTTTTGAGACCATTGGGAGAACTTCTGAATGCCAGTGTTGCAAACTACGAAGGCTGTCTGGTCTTGATTCCACCTCATCATGGCTCTTTCTTCACTCTGCACTACTTTCTCTCTTGTGTGTTCTTTTTCAAGCCGGCTTTCTCCCTGTGTCTCTGTTTCCCTAACCTTCTCTTCCGCCATTCAATCTTTTTCACCTTTCTCTCTCCTGCTCTGAGTCAAAGTTAGTCTGATGTTGTACAATAAGTCCAGGTCTTCAAAAACGAGGGCTTGTTACCACCACCTGCAACAACTGGCACAAATTAAGCAGGGCAGTAAGGGCAGCACCCAGCGCTTAATTTCAGCTGGTGTTTTCCGGTGCTCGGTACCGGCACTTAATTCTCAACACCTGTATTCCGGTACCTATGAAAGTCTGGCACCTGGTGGCGCTGTCTGTCTAATTTTGAGTTAAGCACAGCAACAGATGTTTAATAATTTAATATACATTATATATGAATAATATCTACGGCTCACACCATTTTTATAGCTTTGAGTGACTTGACATAGTCTGAATTGTCACACTTCTAGGTGAGTGATGTGTAGTAGTTGTGTTGGTACTGCTATTAGCAGTGCTGCCAGGGAGGGAAAATGCGTGGTGCAAGCTGCAATGGCCTCCCGAAAACGGTCCTGGCACTTAGTTTTTAAAAATTAAGCACTGGTTTACTGTGGCTGGAAGTCAACACACCCCGGTTGGATGCCTATATGTGACATTTCCATGGTTTATGGCCTGGATCATGGATGTTTATGTGTGACATTTCCACGTTTTTTGGCCTAGCCCTGGCCTGGATGCTTATGTGTGACATTGCCACGGATTATGGCATGCTTTCTGGCCTGGGTGCTTATGTGTGACATTTCCATGCTTTCTGGCCTGAGGGCTTAAGTGTGACATTTCCATGGTTTATGGCATGGGTGCTTATGTGTAACATTTCCATGCGTTCTGGCCTGAGGACGTGTGTGACATTTTCACGGTTTATGGCTTGGGTGCCAGTTGAGGGTGTGGGTGGAGCCAATAGAGGAAGTGGGTGGAGCCGGGAAAAATGGGTGTGGCCTCCGACAAACATTTGAGCACCTGCACTTCATATTTTACAAATTAAGCACTGACCACACCAAAATGTAATATGGTATGTATAGAAAAGGTTGCATTTCCAGGATGAACTACGTAGTTTACTACACAGAGAAACTGAAAGTCTTAGTGTTAAGTGCAGGTGCAGACTTTCTGTGATTAAGTGAAACTGCTTTCCTGAATTCTGTGCCCTGTAGGTCAGTCCATAATCTTTGACTATGCAGTTCTTGTATGCGGATTGCACTTTTCTTTAAAAGTCCCACCAGAATTTGTTTGCTAACTTAAAAGTCAATGTCTTTCAGATGTTGATGTTTACACTCTTGCCAAGCGTGGGGAGTGCATCTTTTGTCGACCTGGGGCGTCCAGTCAATGGAACTAGTTCAGGTGGCCCGTCTACTTTTCTCTGCATCAGGCTACTGTAGAGGTACAGGAAAGGAACTCTGAACAGGAGATTCCTTATTTTGCATTAGGTGGAATCATCTCCTCCGGTCCTTGGTGCAGGAGTGAGGATAGTAAGGTTGGGAGACTCTGGACATACTCCCATTGCAATAAGCTTCTTCAGGGATGCTCCTCTCCCAGTAGCGGCCGCTACCGGACCTGGGTGGTGGGGGGGAGAGAGGGGAGCGGGACGGAAACAAAAGAAGAAAAAAAAGCCACTTACCTTGCTACTGCCGGACGCGTCTCTCTTCAGTCCTTTTCTTCCTGGCTCCGGTAGGCAGCAAGAAGCTCCCAGGCTCCTCTGAGCAAATCACAACGCTGCAATGCAGCGTTGTGATTCGTCTGAATGCCATGGCTCGGTGCTTAGATGGGGACTGGCAGTCTTTGCATGTTCCTCACCAGGCTGTGTAATGCAGCCTGGTGCGGAACATGCAAAGTGAGCATGAATGTATGGCCGGGCCAAGAGGGCCGGCCAAGCAGTCCTGCACACTTAAGGAGTGCAAACCACTCCTCTCCCTGCTATGCCCAGCCCCACCTGCCCCAAAAGTCACTGACTCGAATAGGAAAACAAAAATTATAATAACAATACATTGTTATCATTTTTGTTTCCCTATTGATCAGTGGGGCGACGCTCCTCCGCCTTAGCGGAGGAGCCGCCACTGTCCTCTCCCAGTGATTGAGATTCTCCTCCTGCGACAGGGAGCACCTGTCGGACAAGAACCTCCCTTCCCTGCTCTCAGTAGGCTAAGACAGACCCTCCACTTCTGCAGCAAGATGCGATAACTCGATTTTTTAATTAGCATTTTAATTACATAACAGTACAACATACATTGCCATCAATGTCAATTACAGCATTGTTCCTGGTTTTTTACGAGTCCGTAAAACATAAAACAGATCATGTAGTACACATCTACTATATCATATGCATCTGTGTCAGGAATTATTACACTAAGCATCATCAGGAAGAGTCAGTAAATATGCAGTAAACAGGCACCACATATCTTTCGGTTGTGATGCTTACAGTAATTCTGCTGCATAAGTCTATTTGATCCCTGCAATATGCCATATCTTGTAGCCATTGTTTAGTTTTAGGTGTACCACTCTTTCCCCAAAGATGTGAAAACTTTAGGCAATATCCATACGCCTCTGGAAGCTGGCTATTGGTGATACCAGTCCTGGATCACAGCAGCTTTTTGATTACTCTTAGGCGTACCCAGTCCTTGGTCAGCTCAGTGAAGCAGCTTGGAACTGTAGCAAAATAGAAAGGTTTGGGTCCCACTTTTGTACATGATTTCCTCACAGCAGATTTGGATCTGCTGTCACAGTTTAGGAACCAGTTTGGGGTGGTTTCCTTTCCTAAATTCATCTTCTTCCTGCAGTGCAGAAAATTCTTTCTTCCAGATATTGACTCTCACATCATGTAGTGGTGATTCTGGCTTCAAGCATGAGTATTCACAATAAGCACAATAAGTATGAAGTTCTGCACCTCACTGTCATCAGCTGTCACGTTTCACCATGGGCGCTGTAGACACACGAAGGCATGAATGAGGAATGAATGCGGGGAACTACATCTCCCAGGATTCTGAGGGAGGCGGCAGTCCTATCTCTTCCTCTCCTGTCTGCCCTACTTAAGCTCCTCCTGCACTGCTATCAGATGCTTGTCACCTGATATCGGAGCTTCCTGTATCCAGATCCCTGAACTGCATGTCAGCACTTTCCAGCCGCTCTCTAGCACATTGAGACGAAGGGGCTGAGACGCCCGGCTCCCTCTCCTCGTGGGAGAATCCTTAATAGCGCCGGAGGTGTCCTGTTGAAGACCAAGGAGGTTATTCCTCAAGGCGCACTGCCTTGCACTACCTGCGCGCCGAGACGCGACCTTTGATTCGAGAAGGCGCACGGACGCGCCTGAAAACTTCACCAAGCGCCTGCATGCTTGGAACACGACCTTCGCCATAGAACGCGCACAGAAGCGCCTCTTAGTGGCTTCCAGGAAAGAGCCTCTTATTCCCTATAAGCGCACGGAAGCGCCTCTTGCCTTATTAACCTGTGGCGCCTGGATGATGCTTTTTGTTATACCAAGCGCTTGTATGCGCCTATGGAAGTATTAAAACTGGAGAACTCCCTCTGGGTGAAATTAGAGCCGTTGAGAGGCTCGGAGTTCAAAATTGTTGTTTGTTTAAATGGCGATCTGATTCTGCAAGCAGTATCTTTGGGTAAAAAAGGATCTTACCTTGGATACTTAAAGACACAGTCACCATATACCAGTGGACTACCTGGTTACAGATAAGTACTTGGTTAATCTGTATACCTAAGGTCTCTGTTCTACAGAGAGTATTATATCACTGAAGAATAGTGAAGACAACTCTACTTGATTTCTTTTTCTTTATTTTTACCTTTTGTGCTCTCTTTTCTTGTGGATACGTGCAGCAGCTTTAAACGTAAGTGTAATACCTCACATAGATAACATTGATAGTGAATAGATCAGTGTGGAATCTTATGTGTGATGTGTTGTCTCTTATACAGGAAACACGGGGTTACCATAAGAGTGAGGTTTACAGAACTCTACAAAACGGAGCTCCTGGAGTGTTTTTTACTGCTGCAACTTTATTGTTTCGTTTATCCCTTTTTTCCCTTTCCCCTGTTGTGGTGTACTCTGCTGAGTGTTCATAGTACTCGCAGGTGATTCCATAGGAGGGAGGAGGAAGCATAGCATCTTCCATCGCTCCCGCTGTATCCGGCTGACCAGGTTAGTGTTAACCTATATCCGTGTCATGACAGAGTGACAAGCCCACGGTGCGTACAGCCTGAGCGATGGATACCAACACGGTACTTACTTCAGTGCTGGAAACATTGACCGCGTTAAGAATGGAAGTGGATGCCTTTCGGGGGAGAATTTAGAGCTGAGGAACGAGTTGGGCACAGTGAGAAGGGAGGTAGCAGGCCTGGCCCGTAGTAGCCCTACGAGTACAAAAGGGGTCTCATATATAAAGAATTGGACTCTACCACCTCCAGCAACTCATGACACATCACAGAGCCAAGGAGGGGAGCGGGATCCTCTACGATTCAAGTGATCCAACCCCTTCAGTTGCCACTTGCTCCACCCGAAAGATTCTTTGGGGACCCAAAGAAGTTTGGAATTTTTTAGGGCAGTGTAAGTTACACTTTATGTGTAAACCTGCTGTATTTCCTGACGATCAGTCTAAGACAGCCTTCGTTATGTCATATTTGGGGGAACGCAGCTAGTTGGTCCTTCCCTTTAATAGAGAGGAATGATCCCATGTTACTTGACTTTCCTCGATTCTGTGAAGAAATGCGCAAACTCTTTGACAGAAAGGCGCATCAGCTTTCTCTAGATAGGGAACTCATTACGCTTAAGCAGGGCACGCAAGATTTACTAACGTACATAACCACGTTCAACAGACTCGTTATAGAAACAGAGTGGCCAGAAGAAAAAAGAACTTCCTTATACTATCAAGGGCTACGAGGCGAACTAAAAGATGTTTTGGCTCAAGTAGTCCATATGCCAGCTACCTGTGATGAATTGATCAACCTGACAGTTCAATTGGATCATCGTCTGCAGGAAAGAAAGGGAGATAAACAACGTCCTGACTCGAGATCACTGTTTTCTAAACCTAGGGTCCAAACAGAGGAGCGTCTACCATCTACAGACGGGACGGAACCAATGCAAATAAGTGGCATACGTGGCCCATTGAGTCAAGAAGAGAGGAACCGAAGACGTAGCCAGAGGTTATGTATGTACTGCGGAAAGCCTGGACATTATATCAAAGATTGCAAGTCCAAAACCAGGGCGACGTATAAAGACAACCAAGGATCTAGGAACGTGCCTGTGGTAGAATACCTGTTGGAGAACCCGGGAAACTAATAGGCTCAGACAAGACAGAGACCCCTTGTTTGAGGCAAGAAAGCGAAGTGGTCTTCCCTGCCGTGGCTAATACCGTACAAACTTCTGTAGCCCATATGAATGTGTGTGTGACGCTGAAGCTACCGGGAGAAGAACCCATACTGGTACACGCTCTATTGGATTCTGGGGCTACAGGCAATTTTATTGATCAGCGGTATGCACAAGAACTAGGCATACCCTGTATAAGAAAAAAGACACCAGAACCCGTGAAGGCAGTGGACGGAACGGCCTTGACGTCTGGACCGGTGCGTTTTCACACCCACCTTATTTCCATGCAAGTCGGCTTGACCCATTACGAGACCATACAATTTGATCTCATTGACGCCTCGAATTTCAAACTTATATTAGGGATGCCTTGGCTTACACTTCATGATCCTCTAGTGCAATGGGCAGCCCGCACTGTCACCATGAACTCTTTGTTTTGTGCGGAACATTGTCACCGAGAAAGAAACCCTATGCCTTCTCACATAACAAACGCCGCTGCTTTCCTTGCTAGTGGTTGCAGTACAACGAGTGTGTGCCTTATCACCACATTACCGAAAGAATATACGCAGTATAAGGATGTGTTTAATGAACAGGAAGCCAGCAAACTGCCTCCCCATAGGGAATATGATTGCGTGATAGACCTGGAGCCTGGTGCCTGCATACCATGCAGCCGTATATATGCATTAACAGAGGCAGAGACCACCTATCTGCAACAATATCTGAAGAAGCTATTATCCTCTGGCTTCATACGTCCTTCGTCCTCCCCTGCTTCTTCACCGCTTTTTTATACCGAAACGTGAAGGAGGCTTAAGGGCGTGCATCGATTACAGGGCGATCAACAGAGTGACTAAGAAGAACAGATATCCTCTGCCCTTGATACCTGTGTTATTGGATCAGTTAAAAGGATCCAAGATATTCACCAAATTAGATCTCAGGGGAGCCTACCATCTGGTGCGAGTGCGGCGAGGGGATGAATGGAAAACGGCCTTTCGCACCAAATACGGGCTGTATGAATACCAGGTGATGCCCTTTGGCCTTTGTAACGCCCCCGCCGCATTCCAATATTTCATGGATGAAGTATTGAGGGGATTGCTGGATGTCTCCTGCATAGTTTACATCGATGATATTTTAATCTATTCGGCAACCCTAGAGGACCATGTACATCATGTAACCGCAGTGCTGGAACGTCTTCAACAGTACGCCCTCTATGCCAAGTTGGAGAAATGCCTTTTCCACACTACTGAAGTAGAGTTCTTGGGATATGTCATTGGACCCAGAGGACTCTGCATGGACCAAAAGAAGACAGATGCCATCATCCGATGGGAATCACCCTCTAGCATAAAGACCCTTCAGAGTTTCCTCGGATTTGCCAATTTCTATCGGAGGTTCATTAAGGAGTTCTCCAAAATCATTCAACCCATGACACATCTGCTACGGAAAGGGGCCACATTCCTGTGGACTGATGCTGCGGAACAGGCTTTTCAAACGTTAAAAACATGTTTTATTAGTGCCCCGATCTTACGCCATCCTGATCCCAGCCAACCGTTTGTGGTAGAAACAGACGCCTCTTATTACGCCCTCGGAGGAGTCCTTTCTCAAAGGCATCCAGAGACAGGACAGCTTCATCCTGTTGCCTTCTTCTCCAAGAAACTGTCAAACTGCGAGGTGAATTACAGCATCACCGACAAAGAGCTGTTGGCCATAAAGAGAGCGTGTGAGGAGTGGAGACATCATTTGATGGGGGCTAGACACACGGTGGAAATATACACCGACCATCGGAACTTACTCTTCTTGAAGAGTGCCAGAGCCCTAACTCCGCGGCAGCTTCGCTGGTCTTTGTTCTTTGCGGACTTTGACTTTGTAATCAAATACCGACCAGGACCACAAAATGGTAAGGCTGATGCACTATCAAGACCCATGCCAATCCCAGAAACCAGCCTAGCCTCAGCTGAAGAACCTCCCAACATACTCCAGAAGGCTTCTTTTCCAACGGAAATCGTGGCCGCAACATCATCTACGGCATTCTTGGAGGAGGTAAAGAAACATGTTGAGAACATAGACGAACATGAGTGGGTGACCAGAGAACCTCAACATCGATCTGCCGTGAATGATTTGCTGTTCTACGACAAAAGACTATATATCCCGGAAGAATCCCTACAACGGAAAGTCCTGCAATGGACTCACGATTCCCCTCGGCGGCCACCTGGGAAAACATAAAACCCTGCAAAACTTGACTAGGTATTTCTGGTGGGAAACCTTGAGGAAAGACACTGATCAGTATGTTACAGATTGTTCCATTTGTATGCAAGCCAAGGCTCAGCACCTGCGTCCCAGTGGACTGCTCAGACCCATACCCGTACCTCCGGCTCCTTGGCACACCGTCTCTATGGACTTCATCGTGGAGATGCCCCCTAGCCTGGGTTATAACACCATCCTTGTAGTTATAGATCATTTAACCAAGATGGGACATTTTATAGCTTTGACTAAATTGCCCACATCCGGAGAACTGGCAGCTACATTCCTACAACACATAGTACGGTTACATGGACTTCCCTCAGTCCTCATTACCGACAGAGGCACCCAATTCACTTCCAGGTTTTGGAAAGCTCTATGTGATGTCATGAAAATCGATGCCAGACTATCTACAAGTTACCATCCTCAAACCGACGGTAAAACTGAGAGGTTGAACCAGACCCTGGAGCAATACCTAAGATGCTTCACATTGCAACAAGGAGAAGAATGGAGAACACTCTTATGGACTGCAGAGTTCGCGTATAATAACGCAGACCATTCCTCGTTGGGTTGTTCTCCCTTCTTCTGTCTCAATGGATACCATCCTAACATGATGCCATTTGAACAGCCAGTCAATTCCACACATCCCACCATACAAGAGCATCATGCACATCTCAAGGCAGTGTTACAGAACGCTAAAACACACCTAGAAACATCCCGAGCACGCGATAAGCAAAAAGCAGATCAGAAAAGGACACCAGAGCCATCCTATAAAGTGGGGGATAAGGTATGGCTTAACACAAAACATCTGAAGTTTAAGGGAAACACCCGGCTGCTACCCAAGTTTGTAGGTCCCTATCCCATCCACAGTATAATCAATCCTGTAGCCATTAAGCTTATTCTCCCTTCCACTTGGCACATCCACCCTGTGTTTCATGTGTCACTTCTGAAACCTTGTCTCCCTAGTGCCAGATTGTCTAAAAAACCGTTGCCTATGGAGATAGAAGGGGAAGAGGAGTACGAGGTCCAAAACATACTGGATTCCAAGTTTGTCCGGGGGCGGGTGCTCTATCTCATTGATTGGAAGGGATATGGTCCGGAGGACCGCTCTTGGGAACCAAGTAATAACCTGCATTGCCCTGGCCTTCTGCGGCGTTTCCACACACGGTTTCCTCATAAACCTGGTGGACCGCCGGGACGGCGGTCGTGGAGAGGGGGTTCTGTCACGTTTCACCATGGGCGCTGTAGACACACGAAGGCATGAATGAGGAATGAATGCGGGGAACTACATCTCCCAGGATTCTGAGGGAGGCGGCAGTCCTATCTCTTCCTCTCCTGTCTGCCCTACTTAAGCTCCTCCTGCACTGCTATCAGATGCTTGTCACCTGATATCGGAGCTTCCTGTATCCAGATCCCTGAACTGCATGTCAGCACTTTCCAGCCGCTCTCTAGCACATTGAGACGAAGGGGCTGAGACGCCCGGCTCCCTCTCCTCGTGGGAGAATCCTTAATAGCGCCGGAGGTGTCCTGTTGAAGACCAAGGAGGTTATTCCTCAAGGCGCACTGCCTTGCACTACCTGCGCGCCGAGACGCGACCTTTGATTCGAGAAGGCGCACGGACGCGCCTGAAAACTTCACCAAGCGCCTGCATGCTTGGAACACGACCTTCGCCATAGAACGCGCACAGAAGCGCCTCTTAGTGGCTTCCAGGAAAGAGCCTCTTATTCCCTATAAGCGCACGGAAGCGCCTCTTGCCTTATTAACCTGTGGCGCCTGGATGATGCTTTTGTTATACCAAGCGCTTGTATGCGCCTATGGAAGTATTAAAACTGGAGAACTCCCTCTGGGTGAAATTAGAGCCGTTGAGAGGCTCGGAGTTCAAAATTGTTGTTTGTTTAAATGGCGATCTGATTCTGCAAGCAGTATCTTTGGGTAAAAAAGGATCTTACCTTGGATACTTAAAGACACAGTCACCATATACCAGTGGACTACCTGGTTACAGATAAGTACTTGGTTAATCTGTATACCTAAGGTCTCTGTTCTACAGAGAGTATTATATCACTGAAGAATAGTGAAGACAACTCTACTTGATTTCTTTTTCTTTATTTTTACCTTTTGTGCTCTCTTTTCTTGTGGATACGTGCAGCAGCTTTAAACGTAAGTGTAATACCTCACATAGATAACATTGATAGTGAATAGATCAGTGTGGAATCTTATGTGTGATGTGTTGTCTCTTATACAGGAAACACGGGGTTACCATAAGAGTGAGGTTTACAGAACTCTACAAAACGGAGCTCCTGGAGTGTTTTTTACTGCTGCAACTTTATTGTTTCGTTTATCCCTTTTTTCCCTTTCCCCTGTTGTGGTGTACTCTGCTGAGTGTTCATAGTACTCGCAGGTGATTCCATAGGAGGGGAGGAGGAAGCATAGCATCTTCCATCGCTCCCGCTGTATCCGGCTGACCAGGTTAGTGTTAACCTATATCCGTGTCATGACATCAGCCTTCCTAGACTGGCCAGTCAAAGGAAAACAAAAGGCGCAGGCCCTGCTGAGAAACAACTCCTTCTCTAACAACTGAATCTGTCCCAATAGTCCACTATCAACAAATAGCAGTGCTCAAGAAAGAGCGGTGAACTCCGCTCCGCTCGCGGAGTTTGCGGAGTTTCCTGCACTCCGCGTTACGTGGAGATCGCGGAGTTCTGAAAAACTCCACTTCGCGTTGCGTAGCAGAGTTTTTTTCCTCGCTCGCGTTTGTCAACGTCAAGTTGGCGACCGCGAGCGAGGAAAATCAACCTCCCGGTGAGATTTTTCCTCGTTCGCGATCGTCAACATCAAGTTGGCGAGCGCAAGCGTGGAAAACCAACATCCCGGCGAGATTTCTCAACGCGGGGGGGTCAGGTTTCTCATTGCGAGTGGTCGCGTATGCTCGCGACAGCTCGCGTTGAGAAACTGCCCGTTCGCGTTGAGAAAGCTGCCGCTCGAGTAAAAATCTACTTGAGCGGCAGAAAAGGAAAGCAGGGACCGCTTGCACTGTGCATGGTGCTGTTCGCAATGATTGCACAATGCGGACAAGCATCCAGCACTGTGCAATCACCGCGAAAGGCATTTTTCTATTGTACTCCGCCACTCGCGTAGCTCCGCGTAGTGCGGCGGAGTTTTTTTTTTTTACTTCGCGTAGTGCAGCGTAGTGCAACTCCGCGAACTCCGCCCAGGGTTAAAGGAAGCTCTTGCAAAAATAGATTTTATAGAATTTCTGAAGGCAGCAAGTCTCCAACCCTTAGCGCTCCAGTATGTAGCGCTATACTATCTAGCTCAGGAATGCAGGAAAATCACTTCCACTGCCTGGGGAGGCTATATCACTACCTCTATCGTGTTGCATGTGAGAACAAGAGGGAATCCAAAATGGATCCATTGCCTATAGCATATGTACTCTCACTAACAACATTCACCAAACACATAACACACATTCACACTTTTTTCACTTCTCTATCCCTCCACTATCCTTCTCAATCCAAATAACTGACTAACATATCCACCACTCAAATTACTTTCATATTTTCACTATACTAATTCACCACTAATCCTTTATGGGTTACGAAGTAGCGTGCTACTTGCCGAAAAAGCGCTTCAACACCCCATCAAAGGTAGCAAGCGCTATATAAATGCAAACCTTTCTCCCTCTTCTATCCCTCCACTATCCTTCTCCAACCAAATAACTGACTAACATATTCATCGCTCAAATTACTTTCATTTTTTCACTATACTAATTCACCACTAATCCTTTATGGGTTCCAGAGTAGCGTGCTACCTGCCGAAAAAGTGCTTCGACACCTCGTCGGGATAGTAAGCGCTATATAAATTCAATTACAATTACAATTACAATTGTATATAGAAAAGGTACGCAAAAATTAAACTTGTAGAGAATATTTCTGTAAATATTAGTCATGGTACATAGAAAAGCTTTCGCAGAAGGTATCTTAAAGAGGAAAATCCTGAATACATTTTCCAGCATGGATTGGTTAGATTAGAATGTAAAATATCCAGATATGCATTCAAAACTGTCCCATAGTGCGGGGAAAGAAGCATTACTTAAAACCTTGAATAAATTTGTTGGTGAAAAAACTTAACACAATCCTACTTTATCACATGTTTTTGAAATGCAGCAGTGATACTTCAGAGTTGTCACTAATTTCAAGCCATTGCAGAACATTTTATGGGTAGCTCTGCCACTTAGAGGAGCATTATAACTTGATGGTTCCATTGTGGCAATTGTTATTCCATCTTCATTTTTTCTTCTGAAAATATTTTCAAAGTTCTCAAGCAAGTAGCTTCACTTTGAAGAGTTGGTAACCTCACCAGAGCTTTGTAAGATGTGAAAACCTCGGTTTAAATCACAGCTAACCTTTTAGGCTTTCATCTTATTTTTTCAGAAGGAGCTTTTCAAAGATCATGACATATTTTCAAACCTCTCTTTGCCTGCTAGGAAAGCTCATTTGGCTGGACCCACATCTTTATCAAATATGTGGCAGACCTGGTCACTTTAGTTCAATTCCTACCAACATCAATTGGCATTCTACATGCTACTTATTTGCCTATTATTGTTTACGTTATGTTTCTATATTTTCTGGTTAAATGTGTCTGCAACAGGAAATCCTTTCAAATACAAGTGAACTATAGATGAGAGTCCATAACTGAAAGGATAACACAATTTTACATCTTGGGTGGGCTTCAAATCTCTGTTAAAAAAAGAAAGATCCATCAACAAAACTCTCTTCAGAATTGATTTTTATTTGCCAAAGATACTTTAATGCCCATAAAATTGCCATCTTTGACTTCAAGCAACTCCAAGCTTCATTTTATAAAATGTATATATTTGAACAATCGCTCAGGTGCTGATAGTGACATTACTATTAATAGAATGTTGGGAATGATGAATTATATGTACATTTTCAGTTTGTCTTTAAGTATGTATCAGATTGTCTTTGTTCCCTTTTCTGCCCTCTCCTACTGCTATAGTGAATTTAATAAATTGTGCTCACTGTTCTTTTTCATCAGTCATTAACCAGTGCCTCTCCATTCTGAATCACTCTTTCTTAGTCATAAGAGGCCCCTAATCATAACTGCATTTTTGTATGTAAAGTTGTATCCCAGTATATTACTGCTTCAAAATGCAATTTACAAACTTATGGGTGATGACCTTCACTTACGACTCTCCTTTCTTTTCTGTGTGGAGATATCCACCCAAGTGGTGAAGATCTCTACGCACAAAAGCATATTATTTTGTAATAAATGAGGGAGGGGCCAAAGGGAGTGGTGGGCAAATGGGGAATAATTATATAAAAACGGATGGGGTTAAGGGGAAAATAAGGAGGGGTTTGGGATGGACATGATAATGCAAAACACAGATCCACATAAGAGTAATACCATTGCAATTCACAAAATACATTTCTAAAGTAACTACTACCCAATTGGTTTCAAAACACAGCTAAATGTTCTACAGCCCAGCCTTGCAGTAAGTCAAGCACCAGACACAGCCAACCAATGGTACTGTAACACACTCCCATAGACAACAATGGAGGCAGGAACTGAAATAGCTACAAATTATAAAAATATTAGTAAGGTGGGTACACTTTTTAAATTATTGTTTAAAATTTATATTTATAAATCAAATTAATATATTGAAATTATTTTATTTTGTAAACAAATTTATTTTGAGGAGGTATACATTTTCATTTTATTAAGTTCACATCAATAGTAATTATTTTGAATACGTTTAAAATAAAATATTACATGATGTCATATTTATTTTTTTAATTTATTTAATTTCCCTATACTTTCTTATAGGGAGAGTTCTACCCTGGTGGCAATCTCCACCAAATGAAAAGTTGCTGTGGTACCTTTATACTTGTTAATTCATTTATGGGAGACTGACGGGGTGCAAACATGTCTACACCTAGGTGTAAATCTTCACTTGAAAATGGAGAATAGCCAAAAAGGGTAGTATTAGTCCTAGATCAAGGAGTAGAGCCACACATGACTAGATCTATGCAGGTAAATTTCCCTTTGTGAATCAGGCCTGTCGGTGACCCATCCTAATCAGGCCCTATGTTCGTAGAGACAGTGGAATTCTAATCCATGGAGAAACTCTGATAGTTTCATTAATGCCAAAGCCATTTCATTTGAATATATTGATAAAGAATAGTAAATAAGAGTTCGTAGTACTGCCACTGCATACTCCATTACGTTCCACAGACTTAGACATTTTGAATAAAAATGAAAACGCATTTAATTTATCGATTGCCAGTTAAAGTTATTTAAACACCAGTCTCTTCAAGAGCAAGTTATCCAGACACATCATGGGCATGCATCCACAATAGATTACATAAAAAACAAAAAGGTATCTAGGGTTTAAGGAACTTTGTGTGGAGTAGTGATACCCATCTGAAAAGTCAAAGCTCAAAGTCGGTCCCATCTTTTACATTACTTCTTGTTGGTATCACAGATGTTTTCATCAGATAGCATTTGTGGAAAGTTTTTCTTATAACGGAAGCATGACATGGTCTCTATTTGTTACTTTTTCCTAGTTATACACATTAGGGCATACTTACAAGCCCCTAGCACCACCGGAGCATCACTCTTTTGACGCTCCTTTGGCACTCTAAGCAAGTCCATATTTACAATGACGCACTAAGCCATTTTGCATGGCTTAACACAGCCTTGTAAATATGGCTGTCTGCAACGCAGTTTTCTGTGTCAAAGGGGCGTGCAATGGAAGTTGCTGTGGTTGTTCCCAGCCACACCCATGGCTTTTTGACACTGCTCCAGATTTGCAAGGACGCCTTTTAAAATGAGGCATTAAAGTGGCGCAACAAGGAGAAATACTTTTATTTCTCCTTGGATTTTTGCTCAGATGCATGCACAAACACAATCATCCCTGACATGCAGGCACACTTGCACCGTGGTGCAAAGGTGCCAGCATTTGCACTATGCAGCTTTTTTAGCACGGGATTGAGCACAGGGATGCGCCGTATTCTTGTTAATACAGCGCCTCCCAGTGTTTGAAAATGATGGAGTTCGGCACATAAAAATTGCTTGCTGCATTGCGCTGCACCATTTCCATGTAAATATGCCCCATTGTTTTCTTTACCCATTGTTGGAAATGAAGAGCAACTGTAACCATTCTCTTCACTCTGTTTTACAGTAGTCGCCTTTAATGACCTCGCTATTGAAAAGCAAACTGTTTGGATGTTTATAAATGTTTTGTTAAATCAGCATTGACTTGTGCTCATTGCATGTTCTGACCATCAATATTGGTTTTATTAAAGGTTTAAAGAAATATTACTTCTATAAATAATGTGATACCTTTTTTTAATGGTGTATGGTACTTGGCCATCTGAAAAATTGTAATATGTGATGTTGCCAAGCAGCACATCAATAAATACCAATCAGCGCTCACCATGCTTACCTTATTGGTTAATATTGAAATTCTTATATAATTAGGATGAATTTCAAGGATGAGTTAAATGTTGGTATATGAGAAATTAGACTCTACAAAAAGAAGAGCTAAAAAGAAGAGGTAATAAAGTTGAAGCTAACGTATGTTTACGGAAAATAACAAAATGTAGAGGTAGAACAGGTGAATTGTTTTCACCGCATTTGTAAAATGTACATACACATACATTATCCTTTGTATTAAACCCTAACTGTTGCTGCCTCCTTAATCCTTACCCTAAACGTTTATCCTTCTATAATGTTGATTCTGCCATTTAATGGGGGTAACTTTTATCTTCCTACTAACTCTTGTGGCAGTGTGTCCTGGTACTTTTTTGTTTATACATCGTACCATACACCATTCATATATCATCATGTACACCTTCTATTACTCTCATCATAACCCTTACCCTAACTCAATTCTCAAACAAAAATTAAGCTTGACTGTAGTAAAATGCCCCTTTTTGTGCGTTCACTCCCATTTTTGCTCGATTTTATTGCTGCATTTTGGATGCTGCACCCTGGGACACTGCTGTTCAGTGTCCAGTATATGTGCACTGACTCTAAAACATGTCGAAATTGGCTATACCCTTACAGATTGTTTACCATGTCCACTTTTTCCCATGGCGGCATTACCAGCCCAAGCCCCACTTGGGCGGACACTACTTTCAATGCATTTACCCCACCTTCTAGAGATGAGGTCATAAGATTGGACAAATCCACAAGATCTTGATCCCCGGAGGACCCTTGTCCACCTAGGGTAGCTATGCTTGCTGCTGAGTCAATTGCTTCAATACTGACAGATATATGTAATTTAATGCTTTAGTCTGGCTCTTTTCCAACTATCTGGAAGAAAGCTTCAGTGCTCCCTCTTATTACAAAAACCTTCCTTGGACCCTCTCAATCCTCACAGCTATAGCCAGATCTCATGTCTACCTCTACCAGCTAAGATCTTAGAGAAAATTAATGAACACTCAACTAGTTGAGTTTATTCAAGCCCATAATCTACTGGACGTTACCCAGTTTGGCTTTTGCACTGATCGTAGCACGGAGACTGCCTTAATCAAAGCAACAGAGGAGATCATGATGCCCTTGATCAGGGAGGCAGAACAGGCCTGATCTTACTTGACCTGTCAGCAGCTTTCGATACTGTTAACAATGGGCTGCTGATGGATCACTAAGCTGACATCGGTTTCACAGGCTCAGCTTGGGACTTGCTTAAATAATTTTTTCATGGACGAGAACAGTCAGTTCGACTGGACAATTTTATTTCACAGCCATACTCTCTTACTTGTGGGGTCCCCCAGGGTTCCTCGCCTAGTCCCACACTCTTTTATGTCTATATCACCCGTTCAGCTGAGCTTATGAAATCTTTTGGCTTCTCCCTTACTTCCTATGCTGAATACACTCAAATTGTCATCTCCCTGGCCAATGAGGACTCTAATACCGGGACCAGATTTTGTGACTGCATGCAGGCAGTCAGCCTATGGATGTCTGATAACAGTTTAAAGCTTAACTCAGGAAAGACGGAAGTTCTGCTTTTTGGAGCTCAGTCTTTGTTCTGGGCTCCCACCTGGTGGCCACAAAACCTGGGCCCCCATCCCACCCCAGTCAGTAATACCCGCAACTTGGGAGTCTTAATTAACGATAAACTGACCTACACCGACTAAGTCAATGCTGTTACATATGGGGTTTCCCACACTCTCAGGCTGGTAAAGAAGGTACTTAATTTTATTCCATCCCATTTTCAGAAAACGTTAGTT
Source organism: Calotriton arnoldi (assembly GCA_963921515.1). Lineage (NCBI taxonomy): Eukaryota > Metazoa > Chordata > Amphibia > Caudata > Salamandridae > Calotriton > Calotriton arnoldi. The sequence goes on along the minus strand of CAWUFW010004342.1, from coordinate 236,478 downwards.
ACCTCCCTCGTGCTATCCAAGTTGGACTACTGTAATGGTCTTTACCTGAATACACATCAACATGTGCTCAATAGGCTTCAAACCTTGCAGAACGCCACTGCTCAGCTCCTGCTGAAGTTTCCCAAGCACCAGTCGGAGTCCAAGCCCATGAAGAAGCTTCACTGGTTACCCATTAGGCAAAGAATTGCCTTCAAGTCACTTTGCATAGTATAAAAAGCACTTCATGATTTAGGGCCTGAATTCTTAAGAAACAGGTTTAGCTAGTATATGCCAAATACACCCTTAAGATCCACAACTGCCAAGTTCTTAGCAGTGCCCAGACTCAAACGAGCGGCCTGGGGTGGCCAAAGCTTTGTGTTGGGAGCGACAATAGCCTGGAATATGCTTCCTTTGCATATCAAAACCTTGCCCAACTTACTGGCCTTTAGGAAGGCCCTGAAGACTTGGTTATTTAGCACTGCATAGGCTCCTTTATCCTGGGGTTCTTCACACTGCACCTGTAGCCAGCAGCAGTACACCCTCGGGTATTTGAGCATTTGAGAAAAACATTTAACATAACATAACATTAGCATTTTTAAGTTACCTATAAGTACTTAATATATGGTTCAAAGTATACCCAGGGCCTTTAAGTAAAAGGTCACTAGTGGACTGCTGCACACAATTGTGCCACCACTAGAGTGACAGTGCAAACCATGATTGTAGGACTGTAGCATGTCTGTGCAGTTTTAAACCTGAAAATTTGATTTGTCAAATTCACCCCGTTTTACAGGCCTAAACACACATGTTAAATATTAATACATCACCCCTAAGTAAGCCTTAATGCCAAATATGCATGGTATTCTAAGTAGGACATGTAAAAGTGTAATTTAAAACATGTCCCTACAGTGACAGGACTCCCAAAAGCTATGTTCACTGTAGCAGGAAAGCATAGGGCATTATTACTAAATTTAAATAATGTTATCTCCCCCTAGGAAGCAGCTAAAAGGTTTATTCTCTTTATAAAATATTTATTGCAAGTCTAATTCATTGGTAAAGTTGGATTTGTAATACATTTATAATAAATATTTTACAAAATGGAATTCTAAAAAGTCACCTTTAACCTGCATAAAGCCTCTAGAAGCCCATTTGCATGAGCTTTCAACTGTCACCCAGGAGCAGAATAGCTCCTTGATGAGGTGTGAACATGCTTCCAAAACTGAGATAAAGGCCATGGGTGTGGGGAGATGTTATGTTCCTCTGACAGAATGACTATCTGGGCAGTGCCCAGGAGCTTAATTAACTTCAAAGAGACCTACCCTATCACAGGAAGATGAAGCTAGCACTTGGGCTTTCCCTCTTCCTTTGTCCTCCTAACCACTCAGGTATCAGGCCCAGTGGGAGAGGAGCTGCCCTCAGAATCAGTTTTGAGTGACCATGGAGGAAAGGTTGCTCATTTCCCTGGCCTCAACTCTAGGGTGGAAATAGGAGCTCTGCACAGAAAAGTTCTGACATCTTAGGGCCTGATTACAATGTCGGTCGGAAAGCCTCCTACTGCTAGTCGGAGGCTTTCCGACCGACATTATAGGTTTAAACTATGACCACCGTATTACAATGGTGGCGGTCAGAGTTTAAACTGTCCGTAGAATCCAACTCAGTTCCAATGAGCTCAAGGAGCCGTCGGCCAGTCGGAAGGACCTTATAACCCCTTAGGAACAGCGTTTCCACCATCGGGATTATGATGGCACTTTCCGACAACAGTTCCATGTTGGCCTTGCCGACATGGAACTGCTGTCGGAAAGTGTCTTTGGGGGCCACCTAGCATGGCCCCCTTCCCCGCTGGCCCTCTGCATGTGGCCCTGGGGGGCAACTATGGTGCCCTCCTTCACATCCCTGCACTGTGTGGCAAGCACCTCATGAAGCAGGGATGTTCAAAACCTCCATTTTTCAATGGAAGCTTGCGCTGTGGGCGGTTTCGGCCCGCCGCACAAGCTCCTTTTAGAAAATGGAAGTTTGCGACAGCACTATGCGCAGTTGCATACTAATTGTGGTGTCGTAACCGCCGACCTGAGGTTGGTTGGTTCCCCATCCGCAGTGATGTCGGCTGGAGGCAACTCTGGCCAACATCGTAATCAGGGCCATAGTGTTAGGTAGAGAGGGGCACTGCGGTATTGTTTGCAGTAGGGTTCACATGAATTACTGCACACATTGGTATTGTTACCCCTGGAAACATTTTCCCTATTGGTTGGGGAGGGGCCAGGAGTCTCCCCAACTGACAGACTAGTGACATTCGTAAATGTGGCACCCCTGGACACCCTCTTCAGAACACTACTGGACCTGTGGAAGACAAAAGAAAGATTGCACCTGCGACCTGTGAGGAGAACCCTAGGGTCTGGATCTGTTTCCACTTGTACCCAGGATTAAGAAGTTGACTCCAAGGGTCAGCTGGCTGACCTCCTATTAGGTTACAGGGACACAAAAGCTGCAAGAAGCCTACTTTCCTGAAAAGCCCAGCTAACCAGTTTCAACTGGACCTGCCCTGGACCTTGTTGGTGGCTTCTGTTGAAGTGAGTCCTGATGCTGAAGTGCTGCTCCTGGAGTCCTGGAACCCTTGGCTGGTGTTGGAATGTACTTCTCCTGCCTAAACCTAAAAATGTGGGACTCAGAATCTATTTGCTAACTTTTTGCCTGGAGAACCATTGTGGGACCAGAACCGATCATCCAGCTGATCCACTGAGAGTGCATCACCAGTGGCCCTGTCTTCTCCATAGCTTCCAGTATGCTCCTCTCTGTAGCAGCAAATCCATTTCAGCGGGCCCGACTCCAACGACCATCCGATCATGTTGAACCATATTTAGTCACAGCCTGAAACCTTGCTCTGCTGAGGAAATCCGACTTCCAGAAAAGAGTCTAAGTCAGAAGCTAGAAAGCTTCACCAGGCCTGACACTGACATTGACAGCTTCCTAGGTGTAAACTGTGTATGTTTCTTACTCTGAGCTTTTTCTGTCTTCATCGACGTCTTCACTGACACTTCGTCCTTCACCAATTCATATCCAAATAGCTCATCTTTGGATCCAGCCTGCAGACTTGCCCTGCTGTGGACTCCACCTTCTTGGAAATGTTTTAAGTGAGAAGGTAACTTTCCAACCAGAACCAATCCAACATGTGTGTCCAACCCAAACTCCATCGCATTCTGCCTTCAACCTTACTCTTGTTCTTGTCTACCGTGACCAGTTGCCTGCAGTCAGCTCTTCATGCTTGTTGGCTCTATTTTCATTTATAATTTTACAAATTCATATCTCCAGTTCCCCTTATTAGATTTTGTCGTTTTGGTGTCATTGTGTTCATTAAAATATTCTCTATTTTTATAAATTGGAGTGGGATTTTTTATTATGTTGTATTATCGATTTTTAACTGGTTTGGTACTTCTGAATGCTTTACACATTTTATTAAATTAGGCTCGTATGCTGTGTGGCATAGCTACCAGAGGTTGAAGTCAGATTTAAATTACTGAAACTTTAACTGGACTTTGCAAGAATAGTGACATTATTACTTGTGGTTGTCTTACATCCACCTCAAATAATAATTCACTTTCTCACATAAACCCAATTCCTCTCCTCATCATTACCCTTACCACAGTCCTAACACTAACCATCCATCTAGCTCCTACCGAAACCGAATCCCCTTCCATTAAACCATTCCTTACTATAATCGTAACCTAACCTCTAAAGTTAACCTAATACTAAACCAATCCCTTACATCATCAGTAGTTCTTTCCAAAGTGTAGCCCTACACTAAGCATAAACTGTACTCTTAACTTACCTTTCATCATCTCTCACACAATACTTCACTCTTATCTTAACCCAGAAACATAACTTAACCCTAGAACTAAACTTCTCCCTAAACACAATCCTTACAACAATGCTAATAAATGCATTTTTCTTGTTGTCTGACTATTTGTATATTTTGCTTTTTGCAGGATAATTTTCAGTTTTCTACTTTTTTTTCTCTACTTTTTCTCTACTCTTTTATGTCAAATTTCAAACCACTTATCAATGCTTAGTATAGTAATGAAAATCAGGATGGTTTACTATTATTATTATTTTCATCATTATTAATATTATTATTCGCACCTCCCAATATTTTAGGCTACCAGTGCCATGATATCCTTTTGGTGATAAGTGCAATTTATAAATATAAATAAAAATACATTAATTAATATAAGTGATCATGTAACAACAATGATAATAATAACAACAAGCACAATAATAAGTGTTATTACCATCAATATTATTATTGTTAATAATAATAATAATAATATTATTATTAGCATTATATTTATTGTTATTATTATTATTATTATTATTATTAGTTTGATTGGGATAATTTCAATGGCATTAATCCCTTTACTTAATATCAAGGATTACTTGCTTGCAAGCAGTTCTTTCAGAAAAGTTGCTTGACATCTTGAAATACTGAAAACTAATTTAATTTGTGTCTCTAGTTGAAGTAAAGCTAATAAGTTTTTTGCTAGTTTCTGAATTGAATGGAGAACAGTGCATTCCTTTTAAGAATTCAAGTCAGTTTCATGAAGATATTTCAATCTTGAAAAATGTCAAGTTGTCAGTGCTAATGCTCCATAAATTAAGTCTTGAATTTTAGCATGTGTTGGATGATGGACCAAAATTTGCATTTAATTGGAGTACAGTTTGTTAACGTTATTAACATCTACTTAAATAATCTGCCTTAGAAATAGCAATTATTAAGGGCTGTGAAAAAATTGAGTTCGTTAAAAACTGTTTTTGGACTTCTTTGGAATTGGTCATTAAATTCCCAAAAAGTTGAAATTTTTTATGGTAAGCTAAATTAAGAAAATACATGTTTTTTGGTAGCGTTTGCATGAAAAACTGCTTGAGATGCTTTAAATTGTTGTAAACACCTGGCAAGTGTTTGTGAGATTGATTTAAAAAGTGGAACCTGTTAGTTAAATAATTGTTGACACCAAAAATTAGTTGTTAAAAAGGGTGGATAGAGTTTGTTCAAGCAAAGTTCGAATTGTTAGTTAAAAAACTTTAAAAAGATTAAGGGGCATATTAGCAAGACCCACGTTAAAATTATCGCCGTTTTAGCGGCAGGAAACTGCCGCTAAAACGGCGATAATGGGCTTGCTAATATGCGTTATGGAATTCCAATAGAAGCCCAGGTTAGATGTCCTGCACATCTAACCTGGGCTTCTATTGGAATTCCATAACGCATATTATCAAGCCCATTATCGCCGTTTTAGCGGCAGTTTCCTGCCGCTAAAACGGCGATAATTTTAACGTGGGTCTTGCTAATATGCCCCTAAGAGACTTATTTTGAGTTTGGCAGAGAGGATAATGCTATATAAACATGACGGATGTCACGTCAACTGAATTGCAAGTGCATTATAGCCTGTGGCACTTGTAAGACAGCAGATAACATGTCCGCCATGTTTTGATCGAGTATTTCTATCTGCCAAACTCTAAATAAGTGCCTAAAGGTTTTTTTAAAGTTTCAATTAGTTCACACCCTTTTGAAAAATGATCCAAAAATATGGGTTTAAAAAATGTTTTGGTGATTTTTTTAACTAGGATGGAATTAGTTGGGTAATTGTTCTTATCATTAAAGTGGCATTATATATTTTGACCCGACTTGGCATTCAGTTATTGAAACAAGTCTGTTGAAAAGATGACAGCAACTAAGAATATTTGTATTAGAATTTTTAAATGTTGGAAGTTATAGTTGTAATGCTTTTGGGAAATGATTGAATGTTTTCTAAAGTTCAAATTAGCAAGAACATTTGTTGGAACTACTTCAAAAAAGTTGTATGTAGTATTCCAGCATTTGGAATTAGAGATTTTTTAATAAGAGATTTACTTACACAAACATCTATCAGATAGGTTGTGGAGGATACTCATAAATCTTTTATGAATGAACAATCACAACATTTACTTTGCTGGTGTGATATGTAACATACAAGGACTTAAGCATAAGTTGCGTAGTACATAAGAAGTTGAACTTACACGCGCATTTACCTTGTTAAAAGGCATCAGTAACGATATTCCACTCAATTTCAATAACATCTTTATCAAGAAGGTACAATGAGTAGCAGCAATATATCTGAGAAACGGTCTAAATTTCCATCCTGGGGTCAAGTGTAATTTTGCTCACTTTGCCACTGGATTCAAGCTCACTTGGCTGATATGGGGTGTTACCCCGAAACCGGTCCCAGGATGCTTGTTTCCGGTTCAGGGAAGACCTGGCTTGGCAGTTCGGGCTGGACTGTTCCCATGAGGCACAGGGTCAAGACTGATTTGCATATAGCTGGGTCTGAACTGAGGTGGCAAAGTGAGCTAAAGAACGATCATGGATTCAACCCAGATCTGTGACTGGGGGTGAGTGTCTGAAAAGTTTCAGCACTCCGTCCATCATCTCCTTGTGTTTGCTTTGTTCGCCCTAAGTTGCCAGGGTATGCCCAGACGTGGGTCCCTTGCTCACTTTGCCACTGGATTCAAGCTAGCCTGGCTGATGAGGGGTGTCATGCTGGCTTGGCAGTTCGGGCTGGACTGTTCCCATGAGGCACCATGAAAAGTTTCAGCACTCCGTCCATCATCTCCTTGTGTTTGCCTAAATTTTGATCTGTGTAATTCTGTCAGTATTCACTGAGCACGGTTACCTCTCAGCGATGGTCTACTCCAAACCTTCTGAACATACTGGTCTTCAGGAGTAAGAGAGGATGGCTGGGTGGAATGTCGAATCCACCTGGACAGAGACTTTGTATCCCAGATGGATGCACTACACTAAACAACTCAGGTTAGACAAAAATGCTTAATGTCCCATGGAGCAATAGGACTCTCACAGGACTTGTAAATGGCATTTTGAATGCTTAAAGTATATGTTCCTCATGGTCCATAGCATCTTTACTAGGCAATTATGATCCATAGTTGCTGCAGCCGGGACTCAATATTCAGAGGTTTGAAATCCTCCCAATGTGTTATTCTTGGAACTTGACAAAAGACATAACTGAAGTCACACAAATATTTTAAAACAGCACTTGTGTAAAAGGAAATCAACATTGCACTTGTTAGTTTACATAAGTGCCCTCCATTAGAAATGCTGAACACTAAATCACACATTTACTGTCATAGGAGTCATAAGAACCTCACCTTTATATCTTTATTACATCCTTCTGTATATTTATTAGTTATTTAGGTGAACTACATGATACAAATGAACGCTTTTCATTTTACAGTTTTCATCCAATTACGTTGAACATAATTAAAACCTCAGAAGGCTGTCATATAATATTTAAGGTAGCTCTCTTTAGAAAACAATATGTAATAGGTCATAATGTTGTTTACAATTAATATCACAAATTTAATTGTGTTTCAGCTCTGGTAAAATATTGAGTTTTATTCCACCATAAAGAGTTGGAAATACAGAGATAGTAAACAGGTATATCATACAGAACATCAGACTTTATATGCCAAAGCCAGCACCACAGACACAAAGTAACAGTTTTCTCTTGTCTTTAGATGTCATCACTACTGCATCGCAGATCAAGCCTAGATGTGTAAAAGAATAGTATGATATCCAGTAACTCTGCCTCTCTTGCTTATCCCACATTTCTTGGGTCTAATTCTAACCTACATGTCGTCCAATTTGCATTAAATTCGGAAAAGAGTGCAAGCACACATTACTCCCCTTCGGTTTGGATTGCAAGGTTAATGCATCTTAACAACTCCGTAAACTCAACTATCTCCAGGCTTGTACATACAGGGCTAAGGTTTATTTCTGGTTCAAAATGAATAATTATTTAGCAATAAAAAAATATGACATCGCGGAAATTACATCACCAGAGAGGACCATGCTCTACTCATGAAAGAGCTGCTTTTGCTGCTTTTGTGATGGATGTAGCACCATTTCTAATATCGCATTTGTTTAAATAAATATCTCCATGCAGAAAATCATCAGTCGGGTCATCCCCAATAGTCCTGGTCCCAGGCGCAACTTACATTTAAAAATCTAGGGCCTTTTGCAAATTGATCCATTCAAGAAAAACGAGCACATGCTGAAAGTCCCTCACAATCATCCCCACCTCAAAGACCAAACAGACAGCCAGACATGTAAAGTTACACAAATCTTTTTATTAGGAAATCTTAATTAAGTGCAAAGTGCCAAAAGTGCAAATATGATTGGGCAACCACACATCACCAACACTCAGGGCCGGACTGGACGTAGCGGGTACCAGGCATTTCCGGTCCTGCCAACACTACACCCATGCCTGGGAATTTATCAAGGTACAAACAGATCCTTATGTCATCCAATGGATTACCGATGAAGTGGAATACATCTTGAATATGATAAATTGTATGGGCACTACACCCAATTGGTGCTCTTGTGCTTAGCTATACATGATTAAGCCTACTCCTGGGTAGACAGCTTCACCTTCAAATCTTGCACGACCTGCAGCCAGGCCACAGTCTCAACTTCCCAAGCAAACAAGCCTTGTTATGCCTTCTGCCATGAGCGGAGGAAATTCACTTCTCTGAGTATAGTTTTCATTTCATACCAAGTCTGTAATACTTCTATTCAGTGGTGTTGGCTGCAGCAGAGCGAAGGTTCTTATGGAAGTTTAAAAAAAGGAACACGCCGTTTTTACCTTACTACCCACATAGGGATCTGCGTGCTCTTACAGAGGAAAGTTTCATGCAGGTTCGTTACACGAAGCAAAGGGTATATGCAATCAAAAAACATCTACATTGATTCAATGAAATAATAAATCTTCTGTCTCTATGGAATTAACATGTAATGGGTCCTTGTGGAATGCGGTTTAACCATCACAATGACATCCCCCAAACTGCTCTGCAGACGTTACTATTATGATGACTAATATGGCAAACTAGCAATGAATGACGAAATTAAGCAGTAGGTTTATCTAAATTATGCAGCAAGAAAAGGCAAATATTTTGGAGTGTTATTTTCATCCATTTCCGCTAGAAAGTACATTTTTGTTTGACTATGCAAATTATCTGGAAAGTGTGGTAGTAAATCAAATATCATATTGTAAACACCAAAGACGTAAAATCGCATAATTTCAATGGTCTGACTTTACCAAAGTACATTGTTTTATCAAAAAATCCATCATGAAAAGTAAAAAAAAAAAAAACATTCTAATTCGAATCAGTGGCCATTGTTACCTGCGCATTTACGAGAACAGCTTCACCGAGTTCCCCTTTTTACAGACAAAATGTTTGCAAAATAAATTTAGAAAGGTTTTTCTTCTTTCAATCAACATTCTTATCTACATAATTTACATCCATCTTTATGTCCCTTTAGTCCACCTCCACACACGTCTGTTTCTCTTTCTACGTATCCGTAGGCCTATTTGGGATTATATATATTCATGTGATTGCATAAATATAATGAAAAAGCTATCGAATTCTACCATGGATCAATCATGTACTGGCTTTTGATAAGGGTATTTCGACTGAGTTCTAATGATGGTCTTGCGCATTAGGCGGGGGTTGGCTAGATTACAAACATGAGCAGCAATGCTTCCTTCCAAAGCTTTCATTTCACTCAATCGTCGGCTTTGAACTAGACAGGCACCATGGAAGGCGCTCTGCAGGATAAATTCGCGCTATTTAAGGATAACGTTCTTCACAATGGAGCTGCTTCTGTGTGTGGCTCCTTTCACATTGACTGTGAACCTCTGCCAGATATCAGCCGAAGAGGAAGCCTGTTGTAAAGACCCTCTTGTGGCAAGAAATACAATTCAAGTAGCAGAAAGCAAAAAACAAGAAAAAACCCAAAGTGAAACGGGTTGTAGTCCCACTCATGGCTCAGGCTATCTGTAAGGAAACCTTATGATGTGAGGTTTCTCCCATCGCGTTTATAATGGTTGAATAGCAAGACCATGTTTACTGTGGGAGGCCCCACTCGAGCCCCAGTGCCCCTGTTTGTGTCTGGCAGTTTCTGCACTCCTTCTCTACTTCTAAGGGATTGATGGATGACCTTTTGTTCCTAATGACATTCAGGGATTTGCTGTGCTCGCCTCCAAGAAAGGGGGTGTTTCGTTTCACAGAAAGAAGCCGTCTCTGCAGGGAATGAGGAAAGTGAAGTGTCACTGCAGCACTTTAGAAATGTATTTTTCCTGTTCAGAAAGATGGATGGACTCTTTCACCTCCTCCCCTCGCGTGCCTGTGCTGGACTACGGAGGACAACGAGGTCAGACATCTATAGTTTGAGTTATCTAGTGCGTTTTTTAATAGCGTATAATTTTATTTAAAAAATTGCAAATACCATAAAAGTAAAAGTTGTAACTACATAAGCTCGTGATAAGAGTATATAAATACACCATGAACACTCTTATCTAAAATGGGTGTAAACAGCTGTAATGGACAATTACGGTCAGCACTGCCATAACGTATTATGGAAGAGTCTTTTACCTGAAGCTCGGCTTAGATTGATGCTGAGAAGGTGAGCTTCTCAGGAGAGGTAGGTGTCACTCGAGGTAGTAGTCACTAACTGAAGGAGGCAGTCCTGGGCATCACAATATGCAGATTGCTGTGGCTGTTCCATACCTGTGAAATATGACTTACCACTGTTCTGCCCAGTGTTTACACAGAGTAGAGAAATTAATGTTGATAAAAGGGCTTGGCATCATCATATCATGAAATCACTACTGGTCTGGAACACCACTAGGCTGCTTTCTCCAACCCATGTTATGCCCAGTAGTAGCTTCTATCTGAAGACAGAGCTCGTCCCCTTTCGCTAAAATGAGATTTTCGATCTATTTCCAACTCCCCGATGATCAGCCAGTTCTTAGACACCCTGGAGTATCATATTTCACAAAGTGATTCTGACACTGAACAACCAGTACAGGACATTTTTTGGAAAGCCACACTTTTGAGAGCAAAAGCGTCTGACAAAGGATGCGTTTCTGTGAAACCTTCCACAGAATTATTCGAACGTTTGCGATCCAGATACATGTTCATGGGATAGAAATAATTTTTTTCAGTTTCGTTGAAAACGTCCTAGAAAATATCTCTGGAGCTTGTTTTGGACATTTCTGCACAACTGTTGGAAGTACTGGATTCTGCTAAAAAAAAATCAAAGACCAGGAAACACTTTTCTAACTTGACTTCATAATTCCGTCGTGATTTCCACAGAAAATGATGTTTCTCTGGAAAGATCCATGGAATTCACAAGTATTCCACATACAGCATTTCAGATCATTCCACTTAAATCATATGCTCTGGTATCCTGCTCTCCCTTAACTCGACCCACCATATAATGTGTTATACTTGTCGTACTGAAGCAGACGCTCCTAAACCCTTTGTGGGCTTTTCAAGTGCCTCAGTGCACAGGATCGGTGTGATGACCTTTGAACTGTAACATAGTACCTAGTTACAGTAGAGTAACAATTTCACAACAAGACCATAACAAGGACATTATTCACAGGTTTTATGGCGTTTTCACATGCTTTCCAATATATTACACTTTCATTTTAGTGGTTGTTAACAGCAAGTAAAGCTATTCAGTAGTGGTTTGCTATGGAAGTTATTTCGGATGAAAGTGCATGACACCATGGCATGCTTAAATTGCTTTTGTCTGGAGCACACTCTCCGCCTCCCAGAGTGAGCACCAAACTCAAACCTAATAGATCTGACTCCTACCATCACCCATCTCTCATTCATGCACTACAGATGTAGTACTCACCCGGCTGCCTGCAGATCACTTTGGGGCCTTGGCAAGAGGTAGGAAAGTACTACAGGACTATTACAGTTCAAAACAATACCACTAGACTGGAACATCTGCAAACGGCGGCATCCAACCCATCTCACTACCTTTAGGGGTAGACCCTGTCTGCTGAGAAGATCTCCTCTCATTTTGCTGAAGAGAATTCTTGATCTTTTCTGAGCTTTGAGGAGCTGCCTTCTGCTGTGATGGGGCACAGCAGCACCAAGTGATCGACCTGTTCTCAGGGTTCAAGATTACTGGAAGCTGTCTCAATGGGACTGAGATCCAAGCGGGGTTGCTGGTCCCCAGCTTCTAGGCAAAGATGTCCAGGTTATTCTTGTCACAGACTGTGGGGCTCAGGAGCCAAAGGGCGGCGCTGACAGGAGACACAGCAGGGGATGGTATTTATGGCCTGACATACAAGTATCTATCTGGAGCCTTCTAGAAGATTACTGAGTGTTTCCTGCCAATTTGAAGGCTGTCTTGGCAGCCCACAATGGGGAACAAACTACACAGGCAGACTCCGGTATGCCTGCAATATGCAGAGGATGGTTAATTTGTTGCACATTACATGACCTAAAACAGCAAAGCTCATTCACAAGAATCTTTCACAGTAATATCAGTTTCAGACAGTTAGAAAGCACTGGAAATGACAAACACCTTTCAATGCAGAACTTTAAACATATCTTAGCAAGAAGTTAGAAAAGAGCTTTTACCAGAATTAGAAATCACCCATGGTGCACTCTAAGCTTTTTTGAGAAGCAAGGCTTTAAATAATATCCTAAAGAAAAAAGTAGGTTTATAGCCAGGGGAAGTTAATCCTCTCATCAAAACCAATCTTATACCAAGAGAGAACCTAAGAACCTTAACAGTAAAGAGTAGTAAGCAGGCAGTAATCAAGGTGGGCTATAATGGTGAATCATGCTGAATTTCTAAATGGCCAATGCATGGAGATCCTTAAAAACAAGATTATCAAGGTTTTGAACATGGATGGCTCGTGAACTGATAGCCTGGGTAGTGACCAGAGAACTAAGAATCTCTGTAGTTTTGCAACCAGTAGATAAACTCTGAAGTGACTGTAACTTTCTGATGATGCATTCTGACAGTTCTTCATGAAAGCTGTTTCAATAGTCCAGTAGCACAGAAAAGTGGCATCAGTCTGCTTTTAACTGGTCCCGTATTTTAAAGAAATCTCTGTGGGATAAAAGCCATTTTACTTGAGGTGGAAGTCTCACCACTGCAATGTTTCCGAGATCAAAAACCCATTGGAATCTTTCTGACTGTATACTTGGCTTATTATTTGTTGCCTTAACAATAGTTGGTTTTCTTCACTACTACTGAGAAGATTGACACGTTAAAGTATATTTTACCAATTATTTTGGTTTTTATTGTATATAAACTTTATTAAGCGAAATAACACTTGGAAGAAGCACATTACAACAGTACAGTAATGCAGCGTCCCTATGAGCACATGATGAAGGAAAGCAGATTACAACATTCCATCGCTGCACCATGCATACAGGCTGAGGGAGAGGGAGAGAAACATAACCACACCACAGCAGGCACAAGGTAGCACAAAGAGCACTCTCATCATGAGCGTACATAGTCCTCCAGTAAAACCTCATCCCAAATTCTGTATTATTGCCCCTCCCTGTGGGGAGCACCACTAGCAGCTCTGTCTCCCACCTCATTAGTATTGGAGGCCCCATCGCTCTGTTCTACATCATACATAAGTAGGTATGTTCTAAATAGGGTCCCAATATCACAGGGTCCAAAGGCATACGGAAGCAAATCTAAGTAGAGCTCAAGCTGGTCATTCCAGTTTACATGTCCTGTAACCAATGCTTAAATTTGGGAGCTTGTCCTATGCCCCATCAGCAAGCCATTTTGTCTCTTCACTAGAAGGAAGGCTAGGGCCGTAAATCATCTAACCAGATCTGCCATGTATCCCAGCAATGCAACAACGGGATCCACTGGTATCCTGCAGTCAGCCATTTCTGAAGGTGCGAACAAACCCTCCGCCAATACCCATAAACAGCACCGCAGGACCGAGCTTGGTGGAGAAACCCAGCTTCCGGGCAGCCACACTTGTGGCATCTCGTTTCCTCCCATAAACGGAAACTGTGAAGCAGGAATAGTGCGTAATATGCCCTTTGCAGAATTTTATAATGGAAAAGGTGAAGTCGGCTGCTGGAGGACACCATGCCCGCCTGTCGGCAGATGTAGGAACATAGTTCATCACCCAACTCCCGCCCCATATTCCCTTTCCCATTCTGCACGTGCCACTCTTTGAGGGGCCACCCACCCCCAGAGAGGCAGTGTATAACAGGCTAATTAAAAGTTTAGTAAAGGATGCATTCAGCAGGCTCTCGAGAGGTTCCAGGACAACTGGCTCCATCAGGAACTGCGGAAGCAACACTCTGCAACTACTTTGCAACCTTAAATAGAAAAACGTGTCAAGTGGAGTACACTGGCCTCCCTTATACTCCTCCAGTGTAAGAAATGAGCCATTCTTGTAGATTTCACACTAGGTAAGCAGCCCTCTAGTGCAAAAGTTCATGTTGGCTCCAGCTTCATGAAAAATGGGCAGTAGGGGGTGATACTCTATCGGAAGATGGGGTTAATATACATAGCTAAACAAAGAGAGAGCAAGGGAAAAATGGGGTGCGTCCGTATCCCCGGTATAGTGATATCTGAAACAAAAAGGACGAACCCTCAATGTGGATGTGGTACAATCACTGGTTATGTTAGTACATGGACCCACTAGGTTTGTTTAAAAGACCCCTCACACACCAACCTGGTTGGTGTCATGCTTCATCATTGGGGTCCCAACCGGGTGGCCGAATGCCGCCCGGTTGTGCTACAACGCCTGATTACAGCGGAGCTGGTTGGTGTATATGTGAGATGTGATGTAAATTAAAAATATCTCTGAGAATCCTTGCCTGTAAACTTTTATTAGTGGCGGCTCAGGATATGGTTAAAAATAAGTGTGGTGCAACTAGAATTGTTATCCCTAGTTGACTAAGTGTGTGGTCAACATGTTTCAGCCCACAATGGGAAGTACGAGGGGCTTTCTTCAGGACCGTGTGGTGAAAAAGTGAGTGGCAAAGTGAGTAGTGCCACGTGAAAAGAGTAAAATGGTACCTACACACGCGCTAAGGTGTGTGGACTAAATGTCTCCGTACTTACGGACACACAAAAAAAACACACTATGTGTGAAATTGGGCAGCCGATCGGGACTCGGGAAGGGTCACATCCGATGACCGAATTTGGTATCGAGAAGGAACCTGACTGAGAACCTAGTGCGGTATCCAGCCGGGATGCAGGGATACCGCACTAGGTTCTCAGTCAGGTTCCTTCTCGATACCAAATTCGGTCATCGGATGTGACCCTTCCCGAGTCCCGATCGGCTGCCCAATTTCACACATAGTGTGGTTTTTTTGTGTCCGTAAGTACGGAGACATTTAGTCCACACACCTTAGCGCGTGTGTAGGTACCATTTTACTCTTTCACGTGGCACTACTCACTTTGCCACTCACTTTTTCACCACACGGTCCTGAAGAAAGCCCTCGTACTTCCCATTGTGGGCTGAAACATGTTGACCACACACTTAGTCAACTAGGGATAACAATTCTAGTTGCACCACACTTATTTTTAACCATATCCTGAGCCGCCACTAATAAAAGTTTACAGGCAAGATTCTCAGAGATATTTTTAATTTACATCACATCTCACATATACACCAACCAGCTCCGCTGTAATCAGGCGTTGTAGCACAACCGGGCGGCATTCGGCCACCGGTTGGGACCCTAATGATGAAGCATGACACCAACCAGGTTGGTGTGTGAGGGGTCTTTAAACAAACCTAGTGGGTCCATGTACTAACATAACCAGTGATTGTACCACATCCACATTGAGGGTTCGTCCTTTTTGTTTCAGTTAATATACATAGCCCTGTTGCACCATTTTGCTGAGCTTCTCCCGTGCCCTGATCATGCATTCTACAGTCGAGACATCCCTCCTAGTAGCATAGACCGAGTCTCCCAAAAAAGAGTGGACATCCTGTCAGTTTCAACCGCTAAGTGATGCAGGAAGGGGGTAGGCCTGTACTAGTAATTGGCAAAGTGGGCCTGTGCACACAAGTAGCATAGCTTGAGGTCCAGCGCCTCAAACCCACCTAAACTAAAGGGAAGCATGAGGCTTTCCCATCCAATCCTGGGCTTCTTACCAGCCCATGTCAGCCTAACCATCTGCGAACACAGGGCAGCAAAAAGGTCCTAGTGAGAGGCAGTGGTATATTTATGAAAAGATACAACATCTGGGTAGTATCACCATTTTCATTAGGCCTATGCGGCAAGTCAAGAAAAGTGGGAGGGATATCCAGCGAGATATTTTCTCCTTTATACGAGTGAGCGAGACCCCATAGTTTTCCCTGATCACCACCTCTAGGTCTCTATTCACCGATATCGCCAGGTATTTTAAGGAGTCATCACACCACTGCAGCAGAAATTCAGGCACAAAGTGGGGCATGAGAGGGAAAAGCAGGTATATTTTTGGAGAATTACACTAAGACTTGTCTGTGGACTTCTAATATGCACAGTCATGTCGTCCACGCACAGGGAAGTAAAAATAGGTCTACTCATGTACCATATAGCGTCCTGAGAATAGTACTGCCAGAGCCTAGCACCAAGGGCTCCGTGGCCAGGACAAAAAGGAGAGGCGACTGGGGGCACCCCTGTCTTGTGCCCCTGGTGATTGCCAAAGGAGCTGTTTTTATACATATTCGCACTACAGGCGCAGTGTACAGTAAGGGTGTGCAGCTTAGAAACCTGCGAGCCATATCCATCCTATCTAATACTGTGAATAAATAGTCCCACTCAACAGAATCAAGAGCCTTAGAGGCATCTAAGAAGATTGCTGCAGCATCAAGGTTTGGGTCAATATCTTGCATAGTAGCAAAAAGGGTGCATAGGCTGTGGACTGTGGAGCATCCCGCAACAAGTCTAACCTGATCATGTTGTACAAGCCCAGGCAGTAGAAGGGCCAGTTGTTTAGCCATCAGTTTTGCTAATAACTTAGTGTCACAATTCATAAGTGACAGGGGCCGCTATGAGCCAAATTGATGCACCGGCTTGCCAGGCTTAAGCAGCATGATTATCACTTCCTCCCGCATAGAAGGTCGAAGGAGATAACTCGCCTGTGCCACCTCAAAAACCTTCAGCAACATAGAGGCCAAGAGATCAAGACACCATTTATGAAATTTGGTGGGCAAGCCTTCCAAGCCTGGTGCCTTTCCCATAAGGAGCACACCGACTACCTCCTGAAGGTCCTCCATAGTAAAGGGCTGTGTCAAAAAAGGCGCTGAGATTCACTCAACCAGCCAAGTGCCATATCCTCCAGATATTCACCCACCATTGCAGGAGACCTTGCCCCAGAGATAAATAGAGGTCTTAGTAGGATTGCTGGAATATATCCAGAACATGTGCACCACCTTGGTGCAGTCTCCCCTGTCGATCCTCAAACTTTACCACACGCTCAGCAGTCCAAGGTCATGCTGTCTTAGTGGCAAAGGAAAGGCCGGGTCTCTTCCCCTCTCCATAAGCTCTCATCCTGACTAATTTGCCTCAGAGGTGGCATTCCTTTGCCACAACTTCATGATACTCTGTGAGCTGAGCATGAAGACGAGCCATAGCAGTTGCAGCCCACACTTGCGCAAGAGCACATTCTGTCGCTTTTATCTCCACCCCCAACCTATTCAGGTGATCCCTGCGAGATTACGGAACTCATACACACTTTGCCATGCACTTACCCTTTATAGTGGCCTTAAAAGCTTCCCACAAAGTGCTCCTGGTGGCAGCTATGCCCTTATTGATTTTAAAGTATTACTTAATCTCCTCCTTGAGCTCATCTGCAAAACACTTATCTAAAAGGATCTCAGGGTGCAACATCCATAAACAAGTGGTCCTAAGGACTGGCACGTGATCTGACATGGTGCGGTCTAAGTGTGTTATCTCATGTACCCATGGCACCACAAGCTTCGGCACAAGACAGCAGTCCAGCCAGGACCCCCTCTGTAAGTGCGAGTAATAGGTGGCCTCCACAGTATGCAGAAATCTATGCCGTCAGACATCAAGAAGACCATGATCCTGCACTATGGCTCACAGATGTGTAGCTACTGTGGTTCCTGTGCCACATGAGACTTGGGTTTTATGTAATTAAGGCTACAAAACACAATTGAAATCTCATCCCCACAGAAGGGCCTGAGGGTCAGTTGATAGAATTGTGCCCCACAGAATATCGAAGAATCAGGGTCATCAACATTAGCCCAAAGCAATTGACGATAGTTAGTTTTGTATGCCCCAGCTGACCCCATACTATGGCATACCTGCCCTGCGAATCTGTAAAAAAACCATCAATTACAAAAGACAGGCCATGCCGTACCGGGATGGCCAACCCCTGCACATAGGAGGAATAGAATGAAATGATGCGACAAGAGGGCCAACGCCCAACCGGGTAACTTCGAGTGCACAGTGAGGTGGGTCTCCTGGAGGAGCGTAATGTCCACCCTGTGCTGATCAGGATATGTAAAAACCTGCCTGGTCTTTCAGGGCTGTTGAGAGCCCGTACATTCCATGTCAAACAGCAGCAGGAGTAAGTCCCCCCTTCATGGCATCGGCTATTTGACTATAAGTACGCTTGTGAGAGCTCTCCACCCCATCGCATATGAATTGAACCCCTTTCAAACTGTATTTGCCGTAACAATATGCTTAAGTGGTTAAACAAAAAAACAACATCCCCAACCTCTACCCTCCCTTTCACCCACTCTGATGGCCCAATCCCACCAAGTATATTTACCCTCCCCTAAAAACATTCCCAGAAAACGATCAATACAGCAAATCCAAAAACAAATTAGATAACACAATGTGCCCAGATTACGTAAATGGGGGTATTCCACGGGGACCGCCAAGAGAGGTTCATCCTTAGTATGAACTGTGGATGTCTGAGTCAACCAAGCGCACACATGCCAAATCATCAAGTTCTGCACTGTTCCTGCAATGGCAAACCATGTCTCCCAGTAGTAGTACCATGCCAAGAACGAATATGTGACCAGTTGGGAAGTCTGTAATGATAGTACTCCTAGCTCAGACCACACATCGCAGGCAGCCACTCAAGGCACTCAGGGACATCCCATTCGGTTTAATAATTTTTATTGATTTTTGTAAGATAACAACATTACAACATAAACCACCTGCAACCCTTGGTCGGTGGTCGTGCATTTGGCCGCATGCTCAATAGGCGGTAAGTAAATAAGAAGAATTAAAACATGATAACAATAGTGTTAAGGATAAAATATAAATGGGGGGGGGGCGGTGAAGAGATGGGGGCGAGGGGGCATCGCTTTCCTGGCGCGCTGGCGTCTCTAAAAGGTAGTTGCGGCCTAGGTGTGTGCGGTAGGTTCGGTAGCTGTTAGATGTAGAATCCGCAGGTATTGAGAGCGTGTCAGCTCGCTAAACTCATCTGCCAGGTACCCTATACATGGTTGCCACATCTTATCAAACCGGGGTAATTGCTGTGCGATCACTGCAGTCAACTTCTCCATTCCCAAGATTTCCCACACTTTGTGCAACCAGTCCTGATGTGAGGGTATCCTCTCTGTCCCCCACCTGGCTAAAAGAAGCTGCTTAGTTGCCCCCCAAGGTAAGGGTAATAGCTTTGCCTGTGGGCAATTTCAGTGGGTAGGTGAGTGGGTTAGAAAGACCCAGCAATATGTAACTGGGAAATTTGGGTATGTCTGTGTTGAACATTGTGTTAATAGCGGCTAAGACTCCTGCCCAGCATGCTTCTATCTTGGGACACTGCCATAGGAGATGCGTGAGTGTGCCCTGTTGTCCGCATTGTCGCCAGCACAACCCACCCTCCCTGGGGTCCCACTTAGCTACTCTTGCTGGTGTGAGATACCAGTAGTGAGATATTTTGAGGAGCATTTCTTTACTAGTGGTGTTGAGGGCAGATGTTCGTGCTCAGTGTAGTATGCCACTCCACTCTTTATCAGAGAAGGGGCGTTCGCATTCTCTTTCCCATCTAGCCCTGGTGGGAGAAGACAAGGGGTGCACAGGCTGCATCAAGAATGCATAAATGTCAGACAAAAGCTTCCTGTCTGAGCTCCGCGTAATGAGCCACTTCTCAAAAGGCAGTAGGGGTCTGCCAGCGTGCAGTTGGATCCACTGTCGGGTGACCCAATGTGCTACTGCCAGGTATTGCCATCTCGCCGAGTTTGGAAGTGGCTAGCATGTCTGTAGTGTAGCGAAATCCATGAGCCCAACGGAATCAAATAGGTCCCCACCCGCTTGCATTTGGCATCCTGCCATACCCTAAAATCAGAGCCTTCCAATGCCGGGGTGAAGTCCGGGTTGCCTATCAATGGGGTCTGCGGGGCTATCGGAGTAGAAAGGTTGTGTCTCTGCTGTACCTTGTCCCAGACTCCCAATGTCGATCTCGTGGCCGGTGAAATGTATACACCCATCGGTCTATGCGGCTTAGGTAACCACTGCACCTTCCAGATGTGTATTCCCGCTATGGCTTGGTCTATAAAGCACCAGTGTTTTTCGGTGAGCGTGCAGGACCATTCTACCATATATCGCAGTTGAGCTGCCTGATAATACTTGCATATGTTCGGGACCCACAGCCCTCCCTCCGCCACCCCAATAAAGGCTTGTGATCTAGACATTCTTGCCCTTTTACCCTCCCAGATGAAGTCCCAGATTAGGGCCTTCAGCTTGTCTAATATTCGTGCTGGGGGCTGGAGTGGTAGGGTTTGCATCACGTAAAGCAATTTGGGCAGCAACGTCATTTTGACGGCTGCCAGCCGCCCCAGCCATGAGAGGCTCTGTGGCTTCCATTTAGTGAGGTCTGACCGAGTCATGGCGAGTAAGTTCCCATAGTTATATTCTGCAGTAGCCTTGAGTGTGGGTAATATTTGTAAGCCTAGGTATAGGACCCCACCTTCTGCCCACTGAAACGGGAACTGTTCATGGAGGTGAATTCGCTCAGGTTCCTGCAGCGTCAGGTCTAGGACCAGGGACTTCTGTGGATTTATTTGAAACCCGATGCTCGCCCGAAGTCCGAAAGCTCTGCCATGACAGCCGTCAGAGAATTAGACGGGTTTGTGAGGGTCAGGAGTGCATCGTCTGTGTATAGCATGATCTTATGTTCCCTCCCTCCCATCTGAATCCCGGTCACCTTACATTGCCAATAAAGTGGCCCAGTAGAACCACCTTTAGTGTCTCCCACAATGTGACAATAGTCATTTCGGCATTATCATTGCGCTCCAGAAAGGAGATCAATGCTCCTAAGGTGGCCGTACGCACCTTATCATATGTGAGGAGTTTTGTGTTGAGGCGCCAGTGATGGGAGGTTGTTGATTGCAGTGTGGGGCGAAAATGTAGGCTAATGGGGGAATGATTGGAAAGGGCAGCTGCCCCTATATCTGCGGCTGTTGTGGCCCTCGTCATCCCTGGTGTAGTGAGGAAGTATGAAAAAACAAAGATGTCCACCCTCTACTACTAGAATGATGCTATCCTTCCTAGATCAGTTCTATGGTGTGTTATAGAAAACTGTTCGTTTTCCTAAAGATGTGTAGGAAAACACAATGTTTTGTTAAAATAACCCTGACCCACCAAAAGGTCCCTTGGTGGCATGCTTCATCATCGGGTTCTTCCCGCCCCGCTGCTGGACGGGGCGTGCTGGGACCGACGAAGACGTGGGAGCACTTGTTAGTGTGGTGATACTATGTGTGATGTGAGAGTGGAAGGGTCAGAGTGAATATAGTGAGATTAAAAACTACCTGGCTGAGTGGAAACTAAAATTTAATACTCCCTATAGCTGGTATTAGTAAAAATGGGGAGTGGATGATGTATGCTGTAATGGGCTGCTACCTCCCAAGTCTACATGTTTCGAAGCCATCCCCTTGGCTTCTCTTCAGAACCAAAAAAAACTGATCCCTGCACCACTCTATAAAGGAAACAACAATGTGGTCTGCCTACTCAATGTTGCAGTTTTTTTGTGCATATTGAAAACATGCCCTTATACAATACCCAATTGGTATAATCATGTGAGTTCATCTGGAAGGATAGAAAAAACATGGTTAATACAGCAATATTATAATTGCACCCCCAAACTCGTGGAAGGTCTACCCAGTGATATATTTTGCACTTGTGCACGACAACTGTGCTGCCCTTGCTTGTGACGTACAACACAATAGAAGACAAAAAACATAGAGGCATATTCACAAGGACCTACCGCCGATTTATCTCCACCTTAACTCATCAAAAGTGGAGATTGATTTAACACCCCATTCACAAGCGGGTGCAAACTGCAGACATCGCCAGTATTCCCGCGACAACCGCCCCAAAATGTATCTCCATGGTGGACACCACCAACTAACCCTAATGAGATGCAGAGTAGGCGTTCCCATGCAAATACACACGAAAAAACCACAACACCACTTTCACAACGAACTGCCAGATCTGCGATGTGAGTCAAAACCACGCGATAAGCCGCGGTAGCAGCAGGGACTCAACACCTGCCTTTTGCTGGTGTTAAGCAGGACGACTACCTGCAGCATGAAAGGGAGCCCAGCCAAGAGCCACATCTGAAGACCCACAGATGCCATGGAGACAATGATCATGCAGCTCCGAGACCCATGAGGGTCACAACACCCACCGCCACCCACCCCAGGCCCGCCACCACCCCCAGGACCCATCCCGCCCCCCCCCAGGAACACCACAGAGGCAGCGTACACAAAGACAGCGGACCCACCTGAAACGCACCTGCCGCCCAGACCCAACGCCAGAGGAGGACATTGCCCACTAGAGGCCCAAAAGGACAACCATCCCCCGCATCCTGACCCACATCCCACACCTGCTGACGGTACCAACCCAGCGGACAACCAACATCCCTCCGCAGACAAAGCTGCCGGCTGCGCAGCACATGTCGGCCTCTGGTACCATCCAACCCACAACTGCCAGAGTCGGAGGAGTCACACAGCCAGCCCCATCCAAGGTCATCACACCTGTCCTGGATGCCAACATCAGCCTGGTACCCCAGCCCCTCCACCTCACACACACTGCGCAGGAGCAGCTGGAGACCAAGCAAGGCCCCTACGCCATAGCTGGATACCCTCACATGTCAGGGCCAATCAACGGCACACATGTACCCCTCGTGCCCCCTGCCGACACTGCACACAACTACCACAACAGAAAGCACACGCATCCCATGAATGTGCAGGCAATAGTGGACCACCCGGGACCCCTCAACAATGTCGTGGCCAACTCCCCAGGCAGAGTGCATGATTCTCACATCTCCCAACAGTCCAGCATCACCCAGCGCTCCCAGGATGGCACCCATGGAAATGCAGTGCTCGTTGGTAAGTCCAAAATGAACACACCACACACCTCCAGCCCACAGTCATTCAACTCACGACACTGGCAATGGGCACGCAGCACAACTACACTCAACATGCCACACAACATGCCAACCGACCAGACACGACAACACAACTCCATTGGGAACTTGGCCTTGCCATGCCCACAACCCAGCCATGGCATGGCACCACAGACACACAATAGCAGGATGTGAGGAGAGGCATGGAGCAGGCATGTGCGAGAGCGGCATGTGACTAAGGAATGTGAACCTACCCAATGCCAGGTGTGGCGTGGAGGTGCCGGACAGACCACAGTGTGCAAACCATGGAAATGGCCATGTGGAGATCAACTGCTGGTGCATGGAGTGTAGTGGCCAGTGGACGCTACCATGTCCCCACAGGCTGTGGGGCAGAACACGGAAATGTCACATGTTACGTCCCCCCCTGCATGCGCGGGCGGAGTGGGTAGGACCTGCGTACGCCAGGCCTGCGTAGGGGTGTGAACAAAAAGCCCGTCGCACTAGGCATGGTTCTCATTCGGCATGGACAACGCGTCTGCCAGGGCGGCGCCTCTCAGCCCGCCATGAGGCCGACGCCGTGAGCAGCGGGGCCTGCGAGCCTGTGCGCCTGCTGCACCCCAGGACGCTGATACCCAGACCAGGCCTGCCCACCCCAGCGCTCCAAGGCCGCACTGCTCACCTGCCGACACCGTTGTGTGTCAAAGAGGGCCCACCACGTGCCGGTGCAAGCTCCAAGCCCCAGTCCTGCGACCTCTGCAGCCTCCGCAGAGCATCGCTGGCCCCCCGACGCTGGCCCACATACTCTTTCTCATTGACATACTCCACCGGCGTCCTCTTCGGCCCAGTAAGTCCCACATGTGGAACTGTGTCCTGAGTCTTGAATGGAAGTGACACCAAGTCCGTGGCAGCGGCCACAGCACCAGACTCCCTTCGATCAGTGAGGCATAATTCCGTATGGCAGGCCTGTGACACGTGGTGCCACTAACCCTGTTCAACGCAAGCCGGTGACACGTGGTGCCACTAACCCTGTTCAACGCAAGCCGGCGACACGTGTTTGTGGGCCCCTGCAGACTACTGGCTCTGGCCTACCCTGCGCTCCAGTATGTCCCACATATGGAACTGTGTCCTGAGTCTTGAACGGCAGTGACCCCAACTTGGCAGCGGCCACAGCACCAGACTCCCTTCGATCAGTGAGGCATGATTCCGTATGGCAGGCCTGCGACACGTGGTGCCACTAACCCTGTTAACGCAAGCCGGCGACACGTGGTGCCACTAACCCTGTTCAACGCAAGCCGGCAACACGTGGTGCCACTAACCCTGTTCAACGCAAGCCGTCGACACGTGGTGCCACTAACCCTGTTCAACGCAAGCCGGTGACACGTGGTGCCACTAACCCTGTTCAACGCAAGCCGGCGACACGTGCTTGTGGGCCCCTGCAGACTACTGGCTCTGGCCTACACTGCGCTCCAGTAGGTCCCACATCCAGCACTTAGTCGTGTTTCATGAATGGCAGAGTCCATACAAGTGAACGCACGGAGAGGAGTAAGAGGAAGATGCGGCTCAGTCCGGATGAAAGCCGGATCCAAGTCATGGAGGTGACCGAACACTAGCAACAACTGATCTGGTGCCATCAACCCTGTTCACCGCAAGTCCGTGTACCATGGTGCCACTGAACCTGAACTACGCAGGCCGGTGGGACCATCCAACGTATGCCTGCGACACTCAGTGAATGGCCCCTGCTGACCGCTGCCTCAGGCCTACACTGCGGTCGAGTAGGCCACACATGTGGAACTGTGTCTTGGGTAAGATGTGGAGGAGTCCACACCATTGGACACGCCTCATCGCAGGCGGCATCCCCGATCAGGACTGGTGGCACTAACTCTGTGCGCAATGAGTCATGGGCACTATCTGGTTGGACCTTGGTGGCGTCTGAGTCCATGGCCTGGGAGTTTTCTGCATCTTCATCTGGCTGGAACGGACTTGTATCTGACATGTGTCTGTTCCATTCATCTCCACCATAGTGACTGTTTCAGCGTGGTTCTGCCCTCTGCATCATGCCCTGGGGGTACACCTTCCACTGTCCACCGAGACACTCCGCGACAAGCCCCTTTGTCATCTACGGAAACCTGCTCTGCACTCGTGACCCTGCCCCAGTGCCCCGCAATTCAGCGGCCCGTGGCAGTAGGCCCGTGCAGGACGCTGTGCATCCGGGGCCACTAACTCTTTGCAGCACAAGTCATGGGGCCTTTATGGTTGAATGGTTGTGTCTTTTACGATGTACACTGTTGTCGATTGCTGACTGCACCAGGCAGCCCTTGCCTGCTGGTGTGCACACACCCCACACACATCCAACACAGGTGTCACTCGATATGTGTGCCTGCTAATAAATGTGGCCGGGCGCACGTGCCCATAGCCATTCACACCATCTGAGCAAGTGTGTCCGTGTGGTCGTTGTGTCAGCATGATGGGCACGGGCCCTGCAACATCACAGTCTGCTGTCTTCAGCGGACGATACCATGTCACCTCAGCATTGGCAGTGATCTTGGACATGTAGCTTCGCCCGCCCCCCTGCATGCACAAGCGGCGTGTGCTGGTCCGGCGTACATCAGGTCAGCGCAGGGGTGTGCTGATTCGGCAGGGGGAGCAGGGCGTGGTTCGGACCTGGCCTTGGGCAGGATGTGCGGTAAGTGTGTCTCTGTGTTGGGGTGTTGTCGCCACCAGGGCCACAGTAGTCGATGTTGCAATGTAGCATGCACCAGGAGGGCAGGCCCGCACGGACAGGGAAATGTAGGAGCGCAAGACCGCTCGGGGTCTTGGCACATGCATGCCAAGTGTTATGTGTATCAGTCCTGCGGCTGCATGAGTCAGTTGCCTAGCCTCATTCGCAGCGCGAGCCTACACTCACGTGGCTGCACACCTTCAAAGGCCAGCGTCACAGTGTTGTTGGCATGCTGCTGGACATGCATGGACAGGCATTACAATGGTGTGCTGTAGGAGTGCACGTGATACAACCACGCAGCGCACACAAGTATGGGGGCTCGTGGGAGGGAGGAGCAGCTGTGAGGCAACGTAACACACAGTGAGGCCACTCATGTGCCACGTGTTGGGCATATCATCCATGATTCCCAGGGTCGCAGACATCCCACCACACCCACGACAGGCCTCTGTACATCTCCTGAATGCATGCAGATGGTGAAGTTACTGTAGGGATGAAGGGTCCTTTGTCTGTACTATCAGGCGGTGGCACATCTGCAGCTCCGAGCTGGTACTTGCATGTGGCCAGCACCCCCTGACAGAAACAATAGCATTTACTTGCGACTCCCACACTACACACTGCCCGACGTGAGACCAACGTGTACACATCCCACAAGCAGAAGTCCTTGGTCGTAGTTAGCATGCGTGAAATGGTCTTCACACGTACTCCCACCCCACCCCAGGCCTTCACCAGTTGCACACAGACACTGCTCATTGCTCCGAGCTGTGCCATTTCATCCACAGGACTGGCGCAGGGCAAGCCAGTGCCGCTTCAAGCAGAGCCACTGACGCAATGGCAGACCATCCCGGACACATGCTCGACTCCAGTCACGTGGACCTGTACCGTGCACGTCTGCTGCATGTACTGGGGGCACTGCCGTGGATCAGTTACTGGCTGAGCTTCCGCCTTGCGAACGTCACCTGCGTTCAGCCTGTGTTGCATTGTCGCTCGTGCATATTCGAGTGGACCATGGATGTCTGCCTCTCCAACGTTACGGTAGCTGACCTGGATTTCGACGTGTGTGTGCGCCCCCTGTTGGCCCACGACCAGGAGTGTCACCGTGATGCCCGTTTATGGCATGCATGGATGTTTGGCATGCATGCTGGCAACTGGACCTGGGAGATTGCACGAGTCGTCGTGTGCAGTGAGCACATTGAGCCACTACCTGATTGGGCTTTGGTGCACATTGGGGCCAGGGGTTGGAGTCAGCACATCTGTCCGGGTCAGCTGATGGATTATGTCGATGACATGTCATATGTGGTGGACAACGATCTCTCATTGGAGATGTTGGCCTACGCTGCTGCACTCGCGTTCATGGACGAGTGACAAGGTATCTGCAGCCACAACTGGATGTGACCCATTGCACATGTCCCGACGCCTGGTTGCATGTTGGGAATCTGGTCACATGTCCCAAGACGACAGTGGACATGGCTGCATTGGCCTGGACTCCTGATCCATGCGCGGACAACCAGCGCGGGTTGGCACTGACTTGTGTTGGTGATGGACTCCCCCGGGGTGGAAATGGGCGCTTTCCTACGTTCCTCATTCAGACATGCTGCTGCATTGGTCTGCATATCGTGGCACTTCTCTTGGCCGTACTGACACGCACTTGTTGATAAAGTTTCCGCACTTTCACTTGTCTCCAACTGTGTTGTGTCTTGATTTGTATGCCAATGTGTGTGTCACGGACTCTTTGGCTCCATGCCATGCGTGCATTGCTACCCCATCAGGGCTGTGGGTTTGTACTTGTGCATTATCATGTCCCTGTTTCGTGCTTTGCCAGATGCGTATGGCCGTTTACCGGCCACAAGCGGGTGCACTTGTGTCCTGTGTTCGGTTGTGCAAATGTTGGTGTTTGTACCACATTGTGTTCGATGTTGGGGTGCTCTGCTTCCTATGTGTGTGTGCTGCATTGTGTGTGAGATGTCCCTTCAGCTCTGATTTGGCTCACCCTTCTCCCTTTCAGGCAGTGTGGTTTTCACTTCTGTGCTTGTTCAGTGGTGTGATATTGCCGGGTTGTGTGACTTGTGCTCTTGGTTGGTGTTGTAACTCTTGGGCATGGTTTGTCTGCAGTTGTGCTGTGCTTAATTGTGCATGTGTGCCATTGTGCCCATCTCCCCCCATCGCCCCAGTCCCTGGTCGTTCCTCTCCCTGTTGCTGTAGTGTCAGTTGTTTTGTGCAGTTTCCAGTCCCCGACTCCTGCCACCATCTCCAGACTGATGTGGTGGACACCATTTCCTCATGTCATCCAGCTCCTGGTGTGGCGCTGGACTCCCACCTCCGGTGTGCATTGCTGCCTTCTTGTTGTTGGCGTGTTTCTGCTTGTTTGTGCGTTTCGCATCATTCCGGCTGTTCTAGTTTTCTTCCATTGTCCTCCTCCGCTCTCTGGCTGCATTTACCTTGCCCACGATGGCCTGCCATGTACATTGTTTTGTTGCCAATGGGGCTTGTGGGGTTGTATACTGGCTCTAGTTGCCTCCATTGTGCTTGGCTGTTGTTTTCTGTTTGGTTTGCCTTTCTTTTTCAGGCTTTTGTTTTGCTTATTCCCGCCTGCCGTGTGTGTGTCGCGGGCCTGGCGGTGCTTATCGCTGCTTTCCTCATCGCGAATGGGCTAATTGCAAGTTTTTTTGTGTTGTGGTTTGTGTTTTTATCTCCGTCGAGGTGGTTGTATTGCAGACATTGGCCGCGTTTTCGGCGGACTATCGCATGGTACCGCTGTGCTGTGAATTCCACGTTAACTCAGGGTTATTTTCCCGCGATAGGCTGCGATGTGTAAAGTTGCATTAACATTTTTTGGAGATGTTTAGCACACATTCTTGTGAATATACCCCATAGAACATAAAACAC
Organism: Calotriton arnoldi; assembly: GCA_963921515.1. Taxonomy (NCBI): domain Eukaryota; kingdom Metazoa; phylum Chordata; class Amphibia; order Caudata; family Salamandridae; genus Calotriton; species Calotriton arnoldi. The sequence goes on along the minus strand of CAWUFW010004342.1, from coordinate 207,691 downwards.
ACACTCTATAGTGATCCGTATCCATGGTATTCAAATCCATGTCTAGTGCTCTCGTTGCATCTCTGTTGTCTCTAAGCGGGAAAAATATACTGCGATGCCTGGTGAGATACTTTATGAAATAGAAGTACAAGGAAAAATGTAAAGCAGAGTTAACATACACTTTTGTAGCCAACCTATAGCCCCATTAGCTTTTTCACGGGAGGGGAGGAGCGCTTGTAGTCACACACTGTGGGAGACAAAGTTTCACGCAATGAGAAATAAAGATTTTGTTGAAAAACGATACCTTGTTATCTAAATCGTTTGTTGCCTAAGGGGATCGGCACAGTACTCACGTTGTCAAAGCTGCTCTCTCACCCTAGCAATGCCTCCCGTGGCTCCGATGAACAAGGAATGTCAGCCGCGAGCTGGTTTAAGTACCCATGCCTCCCGCGTTTGGCATGCATGTGTGGCAAAAAGGCTAAAATGTTAACCTTCCCAAAATGGCCGCCCAGTGATGGAACCTTCTACCAGATAGTCGCAGTTACTTCCGCGTATGTGCGAGGCGGCGCAAAACCGCTAGAATGTAAACTTCTCAAAAATGGCCACCATTAAGTGGCACTTCTTTCACCGGTAGCTCCTTGTATAGTACGCGGCTGCGCTCATTTGCCATAATGCTTAAATGTCAGAAAAGATAATACAGAGTCACTCCGATGACTAGCGTGTGACGTTTATCTGCATGTAAAGTTATGACATGACCTCATGACACTTTGCCCCCTACTGCCATCCAACTTTATTGTCAACATTTACGCCCTTGTACTCGGGGTGAATACATCGCAAACATCTTTGGCATGATGGAAAAGATAATACAGAGTCACTCCGATGACTAGCGTGTGACACTTATCTGCATGTAAAGTTGTGACGTGACCTCATGACACTTTGCCCCCTCCTGTCGTCCCACTTCATTGCCAACAGTTACGCCCTTGTACTCGGGGTGAATACATCGCAATCATCTTTGGCATGAGTCAATCAGTTATGAATGTTCTGGCCCCGCTGAGGGTGTAACCACCAAACTGTGCAAATGTGTACACAATTAAAGTACCGATGGTCAGTACTGACAGAGTCCTAGCTGCCTGGATGGTTCTGATTGTGCCATCGTGTCATGGAGCAGAGATATAAGAACTATGAGTTTTAAAAATTGTTTGCATAGGTTGATGGGATGTCTGGAGGGTGTGCTGCCGCGAGGAAGAAGTCGATCCGCATATGTGTTTGGTGCACCGCTGAAAAGAATGTGTAGTCTACTTCCATGGGATGCGTGCGACGCCAAATGTCAATTAGGCCTGCTTCGGCCAGCTAGCCATTGGTGCCGGGAGCGAGACCTCTGTCTTGGCCCACCCGAGGGTGTGATCTGTCCCTCTGTCCGTCCATTATGATATTAAAGTCACCCCCACCACCATCTCCCTGTCTGGGTAGAGATCAGGCGTCCCAGGGCATCCCTGAGGAATAGTTCCTGTTTGTCGTTGGGAGCATAAATCGTGGCCATCGTGTACCTGGTGCCCTGTATCTGTATGTGTAGTGCTAACAAACGACCTGGGACGTCCACAAAGATGCCCTTCACCTTCCCTGCATAGAGTGTGGCTAGCAGAATGGCAACCCCTTCCTTCTTGGCAGGTACGGAGGAGAAATATTGACGGTTGAACCAGCGGGAGCGCATACTTCGCCAGTCTTGTTGGACGAGGTGGGTTTCTTGAAACATGCAAATGTCGCATTTGGTGTCTTTAAGATATGAGAGTACCGCCAGCTGCTTCGTTAGGGAGTTAAGGCCTCTAACATTAAGGCTAAGTATGGACACCATGGGTAGTGCCATCGCACCCCTCTGCCCGCCCACTCAAGCGCCCTGCTACCCCGCACACCCCCCCCCAAGGTGAGGGACTGATGTCAACAACGTGGAGGGGGAGGGAGAGGAAAGAATACAAATTAGAGCACAAAAAATAACACAACATGAACAATAAGTCTATCAACTTCTCCCACCGGGAGTCATCACAGTCACAGGTCTAAGGTCCTTGTCGCAGCTGGGTGTGCGAGTTGGAGTTGAGGAGATTATTTTGGTGAGCCCCGCCGGTGTGTCCCTGTGATTAGGGTGTTGTGGATCGGCTTCGGCTAGGCCCAACGGCTCTCGTTCGGCAGAACAACGTTAAGCACATAGGAATAGTAGAAAAGAGGTATCCTGAACCTTCAATGATCGCCGGAAGAGGAACCGGAGGTACCCTCCTGCTGCAGGTGTTGGAGGAGCCGTCAGCGTTCCTCTCGGCTGTCGGCCTCTATCGGTTTGTTCAGTGTTTTTGGCCCCCGTCTGGAAGAGCGCCTTATTCTCCGTCCCTCATCCGAGGGTTCGCGGGTCTGTGACCTCGGGGGGGGGGGTAGCTTGCCGCAGAACCCGCATCTCGGGCAGTGCACATGCTTCAGCTAAGGTGCGGACCATCTGGACCTCCTCCTTCCATATAAACTGTAGGCAGAAAGGGTGTCTCCACTTGTATAGAATCTCCTGGGCTCAGAGAAGATCAGTTAGCTGCTTCCGGGCCCTGCGGCACAGCAAAGTGGTAGGTGATAGGTCTTGATAAAGACAAACCTTGAAGCCTTCGAATTCAATTGTTTTCAGGTCCCTTGTTGCAGACATTATTGCTTCCTTCTGTTTATAGTAGTGCAGGCACCCGAGTATGTCCTGAGGTTGGCCCTGCGCAGTCGCTGGTCTCCCAGCCCGGTGTGTGCAATCCAAGACTATCTCCTGGTCTTGTAATGAGGGTGTCACTTGTTTGAATAGCCGAGTCACAAATCCCTCCAAATCGTTCGGGATGGCCCAGGTCGGCACACCCTTAATACGTATGTTGGCGTGTCGGTTTTCTAAATCTTCAATCTGGTATCGCAGCTCCCAGTTCTGGCCTCGTAGCTCCAAAGGTTCCCGGCGGTGACCCTCTAACTCCTCCTTCTGAGCGTCATGGTTCTGCTCCACCGAGTCCAATCTTTGATCGAGGGCAGCAATGTCTTGCCTGATTCCCTTAATGTCTGAGGCAATGTCACGTTTGAGCTCCGCAAAATCCTCTCAGAGAGTGCCGAACAGGTGCTCCATGAATGCCTGCTTGAGGAGGGGACTACCCTTGCCCCCATCCTCACCACTGGCCTTATCTGAGTGCCCCCCTTGGTCCTCGACCTCCCTCACTGCATCTGCCTTTTTCGTGTTTGAACGGGCAAACAGGTCCTTTACTGAGGGGTCTTTTTTTGATTGGTGGACATACCTGCAGGGGCGTAACTTCCCCAGTGTGTATCAGCTGTCCCACACTCCCCAAGGGCCACCTCCTGTGGACACCGCTGGGTAATCTGGCATGTGTCAAAACGGCCTCCGAATCCATGGTCCCCCGCAGCAAGGAGGGACAGCTCCCAGCGTTAGAGCGCAATCAGAGCGAGGCAGCCAGTGCGCCGCAGAAGGCCCGATCTATGGCCCTCGCCTCCAATTTCAATGATATGGCCCCAGAGGGGGCATGGGCCAATGCAGGCCCCAGGGCGTGTCTCCAAACATGTGGGGGGGACCCCAATGAACCACCGGGGCCCACCGCCACTCACCCCGATGCAGCAGACCGACCCACGCTGCACAGGCCTCAATGAGCCTCGTTGGCCTCCTCTGTAAATTTTGGACCCAACCCCCGGGGGGTCAGCAGCACTCCCGCCACACAGGCACCACCAGGAGGCCCCTCTGGGAATATTGTCCCTCACGCTGTCACAGGCCCCAGCAAGAAAGGAAAGCCGGTCACAACGCAGCGCCAATGTACAGTGAGGTGAGCCAGCCTGCAACAGCGGATGGCAGAAGGTCGCCAGCTAACGCCCTCGCCTCAGATTCTGGCCCCGAGGCCCAGTAAATAATGATGTGGGTCCAGCGGTCGCTAGCAGTCAGGGGGGAAGTGGCTCACACAGATCAATGAGGCAGTAATGTCCCGGGCCCCCTCCGAGCCCCGGATCTGTGCTCAAGCCGTGTGCCGGGGTGGGGGGGAGGCGGTGGTAGACACAGACACTCTCCTGCGGCGCGTCGGTCGACGGACTGCTCCCCCGCACCCACAACCCAGCGTCTCCACTCACTGTGATTGTGACTTCCTGAGGGGGCCACCGTTCCTCCACCACACTGCTAGGGCACGATCCTCAATTCAGCCAGGCCAGTCGCGGCACGCCCCTCTCAGGGTAGCCTCAAGCCCGGGGTCGCTGCGCCTCTTAAGCTGACTTCGCCTTGATCGCCGGGACCGCGTCCGTCCCCGCTCCTCTGCTGCCGCCAGCCCCCTGGTTCGCTTCCGCCTGTTGTCCGCTGACAGACAGTCTCCCTCCTCATGTCTGGGCACCAACGTCCCTTGCTATGTTGCAGTTGGGCCTAAAAACCGGCAAAGCTCCGAGATGTGCATCCTACACCGCTGCCATCTTGGACACGCCCCACCAGGTTCATCCCATTCTATGGGCTGCCTCATCCGTGCACCATTAAACCATTTCTGAGCATCAGTCTGAGTCAGAGTGCTATACATGTGATCCCTTTGGTGATCTATCCTCCACCCCCAGGCTGTGCTCCTTCTGCAGCTACCACAGGTACACCAGGCCTTGCTGTGTGGTCTGGAAAATATGTTGGTTCCCCTTGTGCATGATTCTCAAGCATGCAGGGTATAACATGGCGTATTGTATTCCAGCCGGCGCAAGCTTTTTTTTACTGGGACAAGTTTGTGTCTCTGCTCCTGGACAGCCAGAGTAAAGTTTGTGGTACAGCGAGACATCATTGCCTTCCAAGGTTAACATCCCTCTCTCTCACGCCACCCTGAGTGAAGTGTCTCTGTCGTGAAAATTCAGTAATCACGATATAATCAGATGTGCCGGGGCCCCTGGTGATGGCCTAGTCCGAGGGATCTGTGGGCTTTCACTACCAGCTGCAGATGAGAGAATGCATCTGTTCCAAACAGTGCCACCAGCAGTTTCTTCAGATAATCCTTAAGTTTGCCAGCATTTGTAGACTCCGGGACTCCCATATTGTGAAGATTATTTCAGCTCTACCTTGCCTCCAAGTCCTCATTCTTGGTGGCAGTGACCTTAAGGACCTTCTCCATATTCAGCATTTTTCACCCTTTGGCACTAAGTTGTCTTCCGCTGTGGAAATCCATAATTCTGTGTCTTTTTGTTAACTGCTGTGCTTGTAGATCTTGTGCATGACAGCGTACGACCGTGCCTTGAAAGCCTACATTGTGGTATCAATGGATGTCAAACTCTCCTGCATTGCTTGCAGTAGGGCTTTCAAATCAACATCTGGTGTTCCCCCATCCGAGGCCTGTCCAATGGCCCCGTCCAGGGTGGGCTCAGGTGCAGCAGAGCACATACACTTGCACACCTCTTATTGAAGTCTGGGCTGCTTTCTGTCCTACTTCCCCATAGCAGTAGAGCAATGCCCCCTGCCGACAGCTTCACACATCTCTCTCTGAGATGGTATGGCAAAGGGAGGCTCACACACCGAGTTCTCCCCTCAAAGAGGAGGACTTTATATAGTACAGCAATGGCGTCTCCCTAGGGCCCTGGTGGCCAAGGTCCCTCCTCACCCCTACTCCACACGGGAGCATGAGCAGACCATGCAGCATCAGGGAGTGCACCAGCCACAAAATAAGAGGACTGGGGCCCCTCCTCACGTGCAGATTCATCAAGGTTATACCCCAAGATGTGTTATGCCTTTAAGGGCATGTGGTATGCTTTTAAAGGGATGCATTCCCCTCCCTCATCAGTGCCCTGTGCTACCCCCAAGCCAGAGGGGCCTACCACCACCTGCTGCTCAAGCCACCATCACACAAGAGCCTCGAAGTGCCTCAGGGTCACCGGCCAGCATCGCTCTCCCTCAGTGCAGGCCCGAGGCTGCACCACTCCATGCGCAGCAGCTCCTTTCCTTGGCCCAGGCCATATCGCTGCTCCGCTGTATGTCCCAGATCAACACCATCCCACTGCAGTCTATTCCTCCTCTGCTCCCTAGGGGCAGGCATAGTGGTCGGTTCATAAAGCCGTCTCTCTCAGCACAAAAGGCCTCTGTGGGCCGCTCCAGTGGGCATCTCTACACCAGCACCATCATCTTAAGCAGTCCGCCACCCCAGCCTCGCCAAGTCATTTTCTACTGCTGCGCCTCCAACCGCCTTCGATACGGGAGATCCAGGCAACATCCCCAGCCTGGAAGGTCAGGCAGAAAGCTTAGAAAGCAGTGGCATGCACAGATATGGAGATTCTATTGGATATTGATCCCTGGCCGCAAAAGCTTTATACATCTTGCCTGCCTGCTCTCTGGAGCCCCCATATTTTACCAAATGTTTAAGTATCAAAGTGACTTGTTCTGTCAGACACACTTATTTTGCCAAAGATTGACTGCCACTGCGATGCAAGGAGGGTGAAAAACCAATTCAGTTTATTGGCAACCATGATGGAAATTCCTTATGGCACATTGATTCTGTTTAAGTATGTGGCTTTTTCTCTGTCTTGGAATAGTGTTTGGTACTTTGCACAAAGCCAGAGTTGCAGATTTGGATTACTTCCTAGTCCTTGTTCTGTTTCTGGTACTATGTGCGGAAGTGATGCTGTGAATTGTTCCGCACATGGAAAATCTGAACAGTGCAGGTATGGATGAAACTTGTTGTTGCTCTGACTTCTGTCCCACATGTGTCTCTTTCTGTAATTTTTCCCATTAAAGCTTTGTGCATCCTCCCTCAGCTTTACTTTTGACCAATGACCGTTCAGTCTGCTTACCTACCTGTAAGTTTGATCAGTATCTGAAACCATTAGCACTACACTGTCATAACACAGCTGTCACATCTGGGTGCAGTGATTCTCCTGAGATGTCTGGTTTTCACTCTGCACCTGTTGCTCTTTCCCCCTTGCAGTGGCAGAGGCTGGGTCAGATTGGTTTCAGTAAATGTTCACGGACCTTCTCTCCATCTATCTGTATACCTTCGCCTCTGATTATATGAGCCAAATCCGACTCTATGTCTACCTCAGATTCTTGCAGCACCCACTCCGTAAGGTTTCTGGGATTCTAGTATGATCTTTTGAAAAAATCTGAGGTGTGGCAGCGCTAGCTTGAATTCAGTGGGCAAGCCTGGTCTTAGAATGTTTCACCTAATAGATAAATATAGTCATGATCTATTTATTGTCAGTGTTTAATTTGAGCTGATGGTTGCTGGTGGGGGCCATGACACTAATTTTCTGGGGATCAGCACTTATCTTTCCTCATCAGACATTTACCCATAGCATGAGAGTGAAAAACACTCAAAGCGGAAAGGCAAAGGAATAAAAAGATGGAAAAGCCATCACAAATTGGGAAAGCAGGAACCTGCAAAAACACTCAAAGCGGAAAGGCGGAGGAATAAAAAGATGGAAAAGCCATCACAAATTGGGAAAGCAGGAACCTGCAGGAATGAGAAAAATGGACAGGTAGCTTCTGGTAGTTGATTAACTCCTTAATTGCCATGCCTTTTCCCCCTCAGTGCTGAGCCCTTTTTTGGCTATTTGATGTGGTTTGCCTTAAGGCTGCATAACATTTGTTTAACTTAAGGTATCCACACCAAAATTTCTATCCTTTTTTTCTGATATCCTAGTGATTCTAAAGGTACCCAGGGTTTGTGGATTCCCTTGGAGGGAGCAGAGAAAGTAGGCAAAATATGGCTACATTTTAAGTTATTGGGAAAAAAATAAGAGAAAAGTGCTCTGGATAAAACTATCTGCTTTTATTCCCCTAAATATGGCATCAATGAACAGTTTGCTGTGCTATAGCCACCATCTTCCCAGCTTTCAAGAACATGCAAAGCTTAATAAAAAAAAACGAATATTTTACCAAAGTGTTGTCATTTTTCAAAGAGGTAGCCCATATTTTCTATTTTTTGTGCTCTCAACCTACTTCCAGTTTGTGGTGGAAACCAATGTGAAACACATGGTGATCTAGGAAAGCTACAGTTTTCTGAAAAGTAGACAAAATTCAGAATTCAGCAAGAGATCATATGCGTAGATCCCTCAAGGTTTTCCCTAAGAAAGTTACTGTTGAAATAAAGAAATATTGAAAATGAGTAGGAAAAACGTTTTCATTTGTAACTTTTTGACAAGATGGTCGTTTTACAAAAACAGTATACTATTACGGCCCTTCTGGTTGTGGGGATATATAGGGTTTGTAGGTTCTCCAAGTACCCAGAACCAACAACTGAACTGCACTGTACAATGTTTTTTCTTTGTGTACCGAGAATAGAACCAATTCATATGGCGAAATATGTAGAGTGAAAAATGGGTATCAAGGAAAACTATGTATTTCTGAAATAGGCACAAGATTTAGAATTTAGGAACAGTGGTTATTTGTCCGTCTCTTAACTTGTGGGTACCTGTACTAACATATGATTTAGAGAGTATTTTTCAAAATGTCTTCTTTCTTACACACTTACTTACATTTGGAAGGCACAAATGCAGTGAAATCCAATTTGTAATAACACACTTTCTACTATTCTATGCTCCCACATGTCTTCCGATAAAAATGTTACCTCACTTGTGTGGGAAGGCCAACTGACCGTGACAGGAAATGGCCAAAAACCCAACATGGACACGTCACATTTTTCCACTGAAAACTGACACTTTTTTCCATTTTGTGTAGCTGTGTATTTTGGCCCCCTGCTCAGCCAGCACCTAGGGAAACCTAGCAAACATGAACATTTTTGAAAACTAGATATCCAGAGGAGTCCAGGGTAGGGTGACTTGTGTTGCTGTCTGCAGGTTTTTTACCCAGAATCCCTTGGAAATGTCAAACTTTGACTAAAAAGTGCATTTTCCTCGCAATTCTGTGATAGAAAGGTCTGGAATCTGTAGGAAGCCACAAACATCCTTGATTGTGGGCCCTAGCTCAGCCAGTACCTAAGGAAACCCAGCAAACCTGAACATGTTTGAAAACTAGACACCTGGGGAATCCACAATGGGGTGGCTTACGTGGCTCTCACCAGGTATTTTACCCAGAATCCCTTGCAAACCTTAAACTTTGACTATAAAAACACATTTCCTCATGTTTCTGTGATGGAAAGTTCTGGAAATAGTGGGAAGCCACAAACATCTTTCCACCCATCATTCCCCCAAGTCTTCTGATTAAAAATGGGATCTCACATGTGTGGGTGGGTCTAATGTCTGCAACAGGAAACGGCCCAAAACGCAGCATGAATACATCACATTTTTTGACTCAAAATTGACACTTTTTTTCCAAGTGGGTAGCGATGGATTTTGGGACTTCGCTCACCAGGCACCAAGGGAAACCCAGCAAACTTGCACATTTTTTAAAACTAGTCACCTGGGGAAATCCAGGGTAGGGTGGCTTGCATGGCTGTCACAAGATTTGTTTACCCAGAATCCCTTGCAAACCTCAAATTGAACCACAAACCACATTTTCCTCACATTTCTGTGATGGAAAGTTCTAGAATTTGTGGGGAGCCACAAACTTCCTACTACCCACCATTTATCTAAGTCTTCCGATAAAAATGGTACCTCACTTGTGTGGGTAGGCCTAGTGCTCGTGACAGGTAACGGCCCAAAACACTACATGGAAGCATCACATTTTTCCATTCAAAACTGATCCTATTTTTGCAAAGTGAGTAGCTGTGGATTTTGGTCCCTAGCTCAGCCGGCAGCTACGGAAACATAACAAACGTGCACTTTTTTAAAAACGAGACACCTGGAGGAATCCAGGGTGGGCTGACTAGTGTGACTCTCACCTGTTTTTATTTACCTAAAATCCCTTGCAATCCTCAAACTTTGACAAAAACAAATTTTCCTCAAATTTCTGTGATATAAAGTTCTGCAGTCTGTGGGAAGTCACAAGCTTCCTACCACACTGAATTACAACATGTCCCCTGATAAGAACAGCACCCCACTTGTGTAGCAGGGCCAAGAGACCATGACATAAAAGGCGTTAAAGCGCTGCAACCATATATAAGCAATAGGGGTAGCTGGGGCATTTGGGCCGTGCTGTGGCACCACTCAGGCGAACCTATGAGCCACCGTCATTTTTGAAAGCTAGACAACCAGGAGATTCCCAGGTGGTGTACCTTGCATGAATCCCATGAGATTTTCTAACCCACAATGCACTGCAAGCCGTAAACCTTGCCTGAAATCATGCATTTTCCTTGAATTTCTGTGATGGAAACTTCTGGATTCAGGAGGAATCCATAAAATTGCTACCACCAAGCGTTACCCTACTTGTGCTGATAATAACGCTGCACCACTTTTGTGGCTGGGCCTAGTACTGTCAACAGAAACAGATCAAACCATGGTCAATAGGAGCTCTCTGGGGACTTCCATTGACTTCGGTTTGATCCATTCATGTTGCATACACTAGGCCCAGCCACACAAGGAATGTAGAAATTTTATAGCCACAAGTGGGGCAAATGAGTATATGTAAAACAGAAGTGTGCTTTGCGAATTAAGTTGTGTCTATATATGCTGTAAAGGGGAAAGGACAAAAGGGGCAAATTATGTTTGCAAAAAAAGAAATGGGATAACGCTGTGTGGTAGGACATTTTGTGGATTACTCTTGATTTCGGAAAATTCCATCACAGAGATGCAAGGAAAATGTTTGATTTTAGTCAAAGTTTGAGGTTTGCAGGGCATTGTGGGCAAGAAAACTTAAAGGGATTGATGCGAAGCACACCATCCTTGACTCCCCTCGATGTCTAGTTTTTTTAATTGTCTGGGTCTGGCAGTTCTCTCCATGTGGCGGCCTACCCAAGTCCAAAAAGTGCAGCCATTCACCATTACAAAGGGAAAATATTGGTATTTTGCCCCACTCTCCTGGTCTGTATGGAAAAACAACACTCAAAAGAATCACATGTTCTCTCTCTTGCCTGTGAGATGGGATATTATAGTACCCAGGAGAGCAGAAAGACTGTTGTGGCTTTAGGTGTGTGGACTGATGTCAGGAGGTGCCAGACCCACCCCATTATTTTATTCGAAATTTGTTTCCTGTCATCCACTGGATTTCCTGCCCTTGGGGGCAAATTGAGTTCAAACCACCAATCTGAGCTTGAGGGAGGGGCTGGAATATTGGGTTGCCCCTTTTGGAGTGGGGGTGTGGACAATACTAGAGTGCAACACCCATGCCCCTTTCTGTTACCCAAATGCAAAATGCCTGGTGTCTAGTGGGGTTTCTACCCCCCCTATGTTTTTTCCCCTGGTGTCTAGTGGACTTTCTGCTGTCCAGGGGGCAAAGAGTATCTGTGCCCTTTCTGGGGTGGGGTATGTCCATGCCCAAGGTGGGCAACCTTCACTCCTATGTTTATTTAAAAAAAAAATTACCCTGGTGTCTAGTGAGCTTCTTCCCCCTGGGGGCATATTGGGGATATTCATCCCATTTGCCCCCCTTGGGAGGCAGAAAGACTGCTCCATATATATTGAAGGTGGGGCATGTCCATGCCCTGGTGAGCAGCCCCCACCCCTATATTCAAATAATAAAAAAGCAATCCTTGGTGCAAGTGGGCTTTTTGTCGCCCCCTGGGGTGGGGTCAGATCAGGGGTAATCACCCCATCTGCCCCCCTGTGGAGACACTATAACTGTTTGATATAAATTGGGGTGGAGGCATGACCATGCCCTGGTGGGCAGCATCCACCCTTATATTTTTATTTAAAATAAACAATGACTGGTGTCTAGTGGGCTTTCTATATCCTCAGTGGGCATATCAGGGGCCATTGCCCCCTTTTGACTCCCGGGGAGGCAGATAAATATAAAGTTTGTAGGGGAATTTGGGGGAGCAGAAGCCCTTGCCTAAGGGGCTACTCCCCCTATCCCTGGTGGCTAGTGGGTGGATCCCTGCTTTGAGATCACTCTCCTGTGGCGATCCCCATGAAGGGATCCACTGGGCAGAGGTACTATTGGAGGATTCTCCCCTTTCCAATGATACCTCTCCCAAAAGAATCAGGGCTCAGAGGCTGAGATATGCCCCCAAGCACTGATTCAGTGAAAGTGAAATGAAGCCCTTTGGCTCGTTTTACTTTCACTTTAAGAATGTAACGATGTCAGCGCGCTCTGTGTGCTGATCACCATTACAAACAAAAAAACAAAAAGCTCAAGCTACTCGGGTAGCTTTTCCCAAGCAGCCTGACCCTAGGGGGAAAAAAGGAAACCCTCTGGTAAAATGCACCACAGGGGCCTTTCTAACCCTCCCCAGTGTCGGCTGATGGCAGACAGATGCACCAGGGAGGGAGTGCGGCCATTGGCCGATGGCCACACCTAAGGGGTTAAAAAGGTACTAGGTGTATTAAGGACTGCCAACCTTAATATTATTCAGCATGACAGCATTCAATTGCGGGCTTCTGAGCAGAGTCTTGGGTATCAACACTCATTCTTTTACAAGTTAAGCACAGTTTATTGCCATGATTCAGATTCTCTTGCTCAATAAGAAGTGCAAGGTGCAGAACTGTAGATCATCTCCAATGCTGTGACTAGGACTTTAAATGGGCAAAACATTTTCCACACTCATCTACACAATCACGCAATCACACACACTCCCTCACATAATCACCCACACAGTCACACAGAACTGCATTCAGACACACTACCAAATAAAGGCAACTTACAACAAATACACCATCAAATAACTATAAAATATGACTCCACAACACCAACCCACCATTGCAGCATCTCTCACACACCATCAAATACATTATATCATCAATCACACCAACACAAACTATCACACAGTTTTACATCACCATACAGCAAAATCACACTACAAATGCATAAATCATAAAGACACATGCATGCACATTGTAAGGGATGCTTGCACCGCTCTGGCACACAGTGCCTGTTCTGTATCTGAGTCAGCATGCATTACTACTGCCTGTGACATTATTGGTATCTACTTGTGAGACCTGACAGCCTTGGGTGTGGTCTTCCTCCAAGCCCTTTGCCTTCTCCCCTGTTCTTTCCTGAAATTCTTTTTTGTTGGATTTAGGACTGTACACTTTCCCACAGCGCTAACGAGTGCAAAAGTGTTTGTGCTCTCTCCTCAAACCATGGTAAAATTGGCTTACACCCAATTGGCACATTTAATTTACTTGTAAGTCCCTGGTAAAGTAGTACTACATGTACCCAGAGCATGTAAATTAAATGTTACTAGTGGGCATACAGCACTTATTATGTCACCCACTAAAGTAGCCTTTTAAAACATGTCTCAGGCCTGCCATTGCAACCTGTGTTCAGTTGTAAACTGCCAATTTGACCTAGCAAAATAAACCTTTACAAACATAGTAGGTGCGCTGTCGCGTGCCAATCCCAAAGCGCACAGCCACATAAGCAAGAAACAAGAATCTAATGTAATCAATATAATCCATTGTAATCAACTTTATCCCAAATTCTTCTATAGTTTCGGAATCTAAACAGAAGCAGTGTGGTTCCAATCTTTCAAAGTAGAAGAAATGCCCATGCAGGCTTTTTCTAAAACATAGCAGAATTAATTTTGCTTCCTGGTAAATCATAATGGTGTTCACCCAATGCATTTTGGGCTAAGGAGCCCTTCGTCAGGGATAACTATGATATAAAGAAAGGACCATCAGTAACCATCAGAGATCTCTTAGTGAAAAAACATAAATCTGTAAAACATGCATTTCATGAAATCAATGTGCAAAACCAACACTGAAACGTGCTGTTATAAAATAAAATAATAACTTCAAAAACAAATGTGCCAAACCGAACTTAACATGTAAGTCACCATAACAAAAAAAATTTAAAGTCCCAATGTAACCAAGTGAAAAGTCCCCGTCTGCAAATATTATCAAATCTGTATCACTGTTAACGGGAGCGAGTTTTTTTTTCCCCTCCCCATAATAGTTAACGGGAGCGAGTTAACTATTATGGGGAGGGTCTCATTGATCAAGATGTCCGTGCTCCCGTTATTTAATTTTTTATTCTCGGCAATTCCGTGTGTTTTAACAGCACCTCTCTTCGGCACATTAGAGTCCATGTTCACATCTTTTCTTTGGGGTAAGAAAACCCCCCGAATTGCACGAAGCACTTTATATGAGGAGTTGGAGAACGGTGGGCTAGCTCTCCCTAATCTCAGGGATTATTATTTTGCATATTTTGCACAATATATGTCTAGGTTTAAGTCGGAGTCACAAACAGGACTATTCGTAAATTATTTTATGAAGTTAATTTGTAAAGAGTACCAGATTCGTTGCCCATTAAAAATTTCAAAATCCCCTAAATTAGTGCGCTATGAGTGTATGCAGTGGTTCTTTCATAAATGTCAGGACTTTTATAGAATATATACAATTCCCGTAATCATTTCCTCAACCCCGTTATCCGAACTCACTTCAGTATTTGGGATTAGAGATTCGACTGAAATTATTCTCAGATTTCTTAAGGATCGATAGGTGGCTGAATATTTCTGAAATGTATGATTTAATCCCAAATGATTTCCTTCTCCTTGGGTCATATAACATTCTTATCAAGCTCCTGAGTAATTTGAATTTGAAACAGGTTAATGAACGTAAAAATCTGGCATACGCATTATTTGAAGAAATCACAGTTAGGAAACCCGGGGAGTGGACAAAACTTTTAGCCCCTATTAAGGGTATAGATCTTGCGGAGAAAGCAATAATAAAATGGGAAAAATATGAAGATTTGGAGGTTACAGCGAGTATGTGGTCTGAATTAAATAAACTTAATTTTAGCACGTTAAGGGGGGCTAACTGGCGCCAGATGCTATTTTTTAGCAAATGGCTTCTCTATAGAACCCCACATTTTTTATCTAAGGTCTACTCCAGCCAATCTGGTCAGTGATTCTGCTGTTTAAATCATTCGATAGACAATTGAACGCATATTATATCACAGTGCCCCGCAATACAGGGGTTCTGGAACGATATTTTTCGCCATTTGGAGGCTGCATGTTTAATCACAATAGATTCTAACATTTGGCTGAAAGTCCTTGGCTATGACCCTACTCTACATCTTCCTGATAAGTTGGTCAAACTATTATATATTGCAATGGCGGTTGCTAGGTCACTCCTGTTTCAGAGATGGCGTTCAGACCTTATACCAACAAAATGCGAGTGGACTTGGAAAATGAAGCAGGTTAAAAAAAGTGAGCGCTTGTATGCATTGCGAATTGGGGGACTAAGAAGTTAGAGAAAGTCTGGGACGACTATTTTGATTAAATTTTAAAACAGAGCTTAAATTTTAAAAGGTACTCCTAATATGCTGTAATTTTATCTGATGTTCCATGTTTTGACATATTTGTATACTCTTTTGCACTTTATTGTATTATGGACACTTATTTCCTAGCACTTTACTGCACTATAGACACTTTAGTTTTTTTTTTATAAACAGTTAAAGTCGATTTTACATGATGAAATACTATTCACTGTACATATATTGATATTTCTGCATATTTCAATGTACCTAATGCATAATCGATATCTTAGCTCGTTTTAAAATAGGCAGGCGATGTCTTATCTGGTCTTAAAACACTATTAGCAGCCTTATTTATGGCTACATTTACAAACTTTACCTGAACTTGCATTTCAATGTATAATGGGCATTTTAGCTATTATCTTTTCAATGACGAAACAATACTGTATCTGGTCTCTAATGATTTCTCTAGTCATAGGTCATTCTGGATTTTATTTTGACTACTTAACTTTCTTGTAACCGACATTTTATGCTCTATTGCAAGGCTGTATTATTGGATATTTTTAATGAGTTGTACAGATGAATTTGCAAATCTTTGTTTTTGATGGATCTGAAAAACTTTTTTTTTTTTTTTAAATCTGTATCACTGTTATCGGCAGCATGACTGCCCTCTTCGACCTCCAGAAAACCAAGAAGATTGTGCTCCTAACGAGCTGAATTTCAACACACACTGTGAAACACCTCAAAAAATTAAACCTTTAGCCAGGCCTATACCTCCCTTTTTAATTCATATAATTCACCCCACGGTAGGCCCTAAAACAGCCCATAGGGCAGGGTGCATTGTGTTTAAAAGGTGAGACATTTTTTTAAGTTTAACATGTGCCGGTAGTGAAAACCCCCAAATAAATGTTTTACTACTGTGAGGCCTACCTCTGCCATTGGATAACATTGGGTTACCTTATTACATTCAAATAAGTGCTAACGTTTGATGGCGAACAGGTAGAAGTGTCATGTTTGCTCTCAAAAGAATTGTAATTTATAATCTTCTTTAATGGTAAAGTTGGATTTTAATTTTAAGTACCAATTCTGAAAATGCCACTTTTAGAAAGTTAATGAAACTGTGTGGAGCGATATTACACTCCAATCCCAGTCGCACAGCCAAATCGTGAATTCACAAAACTATGCAAATCTCATCCTTTGTTTGTCTCCATTTTCCTCTGCGCTTTAAACCAATTATTCATGTACTCTTTTTTACTTTTTTTCTCTTTTGTTCCACATGTAGGGTATCATGCTGTTTTCTTTTAAACCAGCTTCCAATGTTCAAAATGTGCCCATCCAGGCCTCTGTTGAGAACACGATAAAAACGCTGAAAACGCATGTTTTCGTCCAAAGCAGTTTTCTTTATTGCAACCCAATGCATTTCGGGCTTCTCAAGCCCTTCTTCAGGGGTAACTGCAAGTATCAAATTAATAACCACCATTATTACACATATTCCAAATTTCGCGTATATTACATTCTTTCTTAACCAAAGTACATTAATAAAATCTTAGTTCCGTCTGTATTCATAATCCTAAACCAAAAAAACATCCCCAAAGTAATAATCTTATCAACCCTTCCCTCCCGTGCCTAATGAACCTACATCTTCCCTCCTATTCCTACCTAAAACACTGGTAAAGCAAACTGTTGAATCCATCCTATTTCGCTCTCACGCATCTTCTCCCTCAACCTGATTCCATTCTTACTCGCCATTCACCTGAACTCAATCATTTTCATGCACCCATCGCCACCCTCCCTCTAACTCCCCGACTCAAACTTCTGACAGTTACACACTCTCCACATCGTTCGTATTCCTACTGTGCGCAGTCCCCGCCTACTCCTGCACTCCAACATCCCATCCTGGAAACTCAACTGCGACTTCTGACAGTTACATACTCACCGCATCGTTCGCATTCATACAATGTACAGTCCCCACCTACTCACGCACTCAAACCTCCCATAATGGAACCACAATCACACCTCCTCACGTACCTGTGAAAACTGCATCCCGCTCCCTTCAGAACATTCATTGTTCGTGAAAGTGTTACCTCCCCCGTATCACCGCGCCTTTTTAACCCCAAATCGTCAACCTAGTCCCTCCCACATTAACACGTGCTCATTAATCTCCCGACACTCTCTCTGCTACCTCAACTGATAATGACTACAAAAAACTACAATGCCCATAATCCAATAAAAATCCCGTGACCAAAGATACCCGTGCCCCTGATCAAGATAGCTTAAGGCCTACTGCATCATAGATCGGATAGCGTGAATAAACAGACTGTCATCAAAATATACATGGTTATATCATAGGCGATTTTTAAATATGAACTCGAGCTGCCTTCATGGACGAGATGTTCTGCCATACATGTGGAAACGATGACAATGCTTTAAAGTTAAACTCTATTTTCCATTGGGTGCAAACCGTTGGTAAGGCAATAACAATATTACATCATGAAGAGGGAACGGCTGCACACCTAATCGTCTAAATAAACCATCTTAATCCCTAATTATCCAATATGCGTGCTTACTGGGCAAGTGCCTTGCCCTGGTGGCACTCAGGAAGTCAATGAAACTGTGTGGAGCGACATTGCACTCCAATACCAGTCGCACAGCCAAATCGTGAATTCACAAAACTATGCAAATCTCATCCTTTGTTTGTCTCCATTTTCCTCTGCGCTTTAAACCAATTATTCATGTACTCTTTTTTACTTTTTTTCTCTTTTGTTCCAAGTGAAGTAAAAATAAAATTATATTGTTTCACTATCATTTTATTTTTTGTGGCTGACTCTGACTAGTGGGCGACACCCCTTCACCATTATGGAGAAGCCACCCCTGTTTACATGCTGTTTTCTTTTAAACCAGCTTCCAATGTTCAAAATGTGCCCATCCAGGCCTCTGTTGAGAACACGATAAAAATGCTGAAAACGCATGTTTTCGTCCAAAGCAGTTTTCTTTATTGCAACCCAATGCATTTCGGGCTTCGCAAGCCCTTCTTCAGGGGTAACTGCAAGTATCAAATTAATAACCACCATTATTACACATATTCCAAATTTCGCGTATATTACATTCTTTCTTAACCAAAGTAGAATAATAAAATCTTAGTTCCGTCTGTATTCATAATCCTAAACCAAAAAAACATCCCCAAAGTAATAATCTTATCAACCCTTCGCTCCACACAGTTTCATTGACTTCCTGAGTGCCACCAGGGCAAGGCACTCGCACAGTAAGCACGCATATTGGATAATTATGGATTAAGACGGTTTATATAGACGATGGTGTGCAGCCGTTCCCTCTTCATGACTTTTAGAAAGTTGGCATTTTCTTGTCCTAACCATTTGGTGCCTACAGCCTGTGTCCTGGGTTATATGACTGTGAATAGTTGGCAATTAGCCTTTATGAATTCCTCCCAGACAGTGAGACAAAGGGGATTTGATGTTGCCAGGATGGGCCACTCTGCCAGAATGAGAGGGGCTGAGCTGTCCCCAGCCCCACTTACATTTAAAAGGGCTACCTCCAGCATACTCACAAAGGCTCTTGCTACCGGTCTGTTGTCACCCTAGACTACTTGGAGCCTGGGCAGTAAAAGGAGTGGCACTTTCCAGAACCAGGTGTGGAAGTAGCCAGGATTTCACCCTCACTTCAAAAGCTGGTCCCAGGTATAAATATTGGACCCTCAGATCAACACTTCGGTACACTCCTTGGCCTGTGGACTACAGAAGAAGGACTGCCTAGTTCCCCAGAGGAATGCCCTGCTCCTCAAGGCCTGTCTTGTTCTTCAGAGGATTGCCCTGCTTCTATCAGAAGACTGCCCTGCTGCTTGAGGCCTGCCCTGCTCTCTGTGAAGGGAGACTGGCCCTGCTCCCTTCATCACAGGTTAACCTGAGTGGCTTCAATGGTCAGTTGGCTGACCCCCTGCTCTGAGAAACAGGGATACAGCTCCTTCTGGCCTCCTTCATCGCAAACTGGACTCTTGCTCCCGACTTTGAGAAGGCAACTTTTTAAGCAGGACTAACCTGGTTCCCATATCTAGCCCACGCTCCATCGGGGTCAGCCTGAACTTGTGACTTCACCTGGTCTAGCACGACTAGATGACCGAGAATAACATTTTGTGCTTTTAGGCGCTATAGCTACCTAAAATTTGAAATTACATATCTCTGGTTCTCCTGATTGGATTTAACTCGTTTTTGAGTCATGTTATTTGCTAAAATGTACTCTATGTTTCTAAATTTGGTTGCAATTTTACTTGTTTTGTATTTCCACTTTATTACTGGTTGTGTGCTGCATAAATACTTTATACTTTGCCTCTAATTTAAGTTAAGTTTGACTGCTTTTGTTCCAAGCTACCAAAGGGTTAGGCACAGGTTGATTTAGTGACTTTTGTGGTTCACCGTGACAGGGATTGTGGTTGTTGATTGGGAAGGGTCTTTACCCCCCTCAATCAAAACCCCAATTTCCTGCACCTGTTCTCTTTGTTTGAAGCAGCATGCTGAATTGATGCCTATATTGTGCCTTATTTTTGTGTTTGTGTGGGGAGCTTCATTGCTGCTGCTGACATCTGCCTGTATCTGCTCTTTCTATTATGAAAGCTTCTAATACTGTCAATTATGTGCCTGTGTGGTGTGTTTATCATGTTTGATGAATCCTTGTTAATAAACAAGTGCAATATAATTGGCATTGCCAATCACTTTTAAGTTTTTTACATAGTGGTACTGTGGTATACAAGGAGGAATTATTATAATTAATATTTCAAGAAATGGACTGCTATGCAGAAGTAACTCACTCACTCACTCACTCTCTCATCCATTAGTCGGCATTCAACATGCATCCACCCTCAATTCTCCACCATCATCCTAAGGCAGCACCTTCACCATAACTACTACTCTTTTAAACATTCAGAGATGGAAACCTTTACCCTTTCATTTCCACAGATACCTAAACATCCAGTAGCTCTGATACATGACATGCACTTGAACATGGAAAAGACAGTTCAGCTGAAATGAAAAATAATTCATGATAATGTTTCTAAAAAGATCATCAAAATGGGTCAACAAGAGTCTATTCTTAAGTGAGACCCACCACCAATTCATCAATGTAATTTGTTTTTGCAAGAATGAATAGTAAAAAGGCTCATCAGCATATCACCAAATAATCATCTCAGGTTCTTTAAGATCAGCACTTCTTAGCGTGACCGAACATCCCATCCACAAAGTTGCACAAGCAATCCTTTGATCAAAAGTGAAGACAAAACCTAGACTGGGGTTATACTCATAGTGGTCTGCTCAGGATGGGGTGCTTGCAGAGTGTTCTGTAGCCACTGTTAAACTCCACTCAGCAGCCTGTTGTTCCACTTTCAGCATCCAGGTGGTCTCCACTGTCTAGCGAAACGTAGATGTCAGTCAAAAAAGAAAACCACAAAGCGGTCACTTCTAGCGTAACAATCTTCAAACGCCGCTTGGTATCAATTACTCATGGAGACAAACCCAGACAGGTGCTAGCTATGTAGCAGTCTGACCAAGTATAATCTCTCCAGTGTAATGTCACAAGCAAAGCAGTCAAGTGGAACAAGGAAGATTGCCAAACCTCAGAAAACTACTGCTGTAAAAATGGGACTTGTCAACCCCAATTTGATGTTTCACCGTTGTTTTGGAACACTTCAATATGAGCACAATTTGTTTCAATGGGTGTATTTGTGCTGAAAGTTTTATAATAAATCCTCACATGATGGCAAATCCTCTTTTTTTCCCAGAGCTGACCCAGCCAATATAATGCACAGCATTCATGCCTGCAACAAATGTAACCAATGGATAATTGGCTTTGCCAATGTTTGTTTAATTATTATCTTTCACAGAAAAGCAGTACAGAAGCTAGAGGAAGATGTGTTCACCAGATGATAATGGAAACCGGAATGTGTGCTGAAGTATGGGAAGTGGAGCAGTGCAGAGAATTAAACGCTCTGCTAATGGGGGCATGACCACCAGTGGGGGGTTGGGCACCTGCATTGGGTTGAGCGCATGGCCAGACCCTGTGGCCAACATCCTGCCAAGGCCATGTGCCATTGAGGGGTTCACGTAGACCTATTGTTATAAAAGATTACCTTACATTAAAAAAACATTCTTAGAAATTAACTGAAAAAGTTTTAAAACAAAAAGCACTGAAGTTCTCCAGTTATATGTAACTACGTAAGTATCATTTGCACTGCTATGATGCATTGTTTGTGATTGCACATCTTTGTACATATTACATCACTGGTGATGTCTGACATCAACGATGTTGCAAATTAGACACCCACAGACCACACTAGAAATCTGGGAATCATCCTGGACAAGTTCAACATGATGGCACATGTCAACAAAGTGAGCTCCTCCTACTTCCACATCCTGCGGATGTTGCAAAAAATCTTCAAGTGGCTACTACAGAATACCAGACAAACTCTCATGGAAGCACTCATCGCAAGCAGACAAGACTACAGCAACTCACTGTATACCAGAAGTCCCAAGCAGCTCCAGAACAGACTTTAGACCATTCAGATTGCCCCTCAAGACTCATACTCAACCTTCTACATTGCACCCACATCTCATCTCACCTCAGGGATCTTCACTGGCTCCCCATTCACAATCGCAGCAAGTTCAACCTCCTAATACACACATACAAAGCCCTACACAACATTGGACCCGCATATTTCAACAGCTGCATACACTTTCACAATCCATCCAGACACCTACACTCAGCATTACACTTACAAACACACATCCATCCCCAGCTTTCACAAAAGCAGGGCAGGAGGTCGCTCATTCTCCCACATCACACCAAAAACGTGGAACAACCTCTCACAACACATCAGAGCCACATCTTCGCTACTGGATTTTCGCAAGAAGCTGGAGACCTGACGTTTCAAATAATGCTGTGGGGACCACACACCCTCACACCTGCCCAAGCGCCTGAACACCCTCATGGGTGACTAGAATGCCCTGCAAATGGACATAACATAACTCATGTCAATTACACATAACTAGTGAATTTCACAGCTTTTTTGGTTTTAAAAAGGTAGTGCTTTCTCAGTGTATTTTAAAGGTTTATTAAATGTAAGTTAAAAACCTTACCTTCCTCAAATATAACTCCACTTTAACCTTTGTTTTGCCAGTATATATATTCATTGAAAAAAAGCAAAGGTTAAAGTAATGTTATAGTTAGGTGTAATAAAAATATCTGTTTTAGTTAAAAAAAAAAAAACATAGAAATTCACGTAAAAAACAAAGGTTAAAGTAACGTTATAGTTAGGTGAATTTGTCAGTGTGAATATTAAAGTTTTGAACTAAAAAACCACAAAAAGTCACCACTTATAGTTAGCAGTGCTAACCATAGCTTGCACCCGACCATGTACTGCTTATGACCTCACATATGACATCAGTGATGTCATAAATGATGTCATAGAACATGTCATGAGTGATGTCATATGTAGGGTCATCAGCAGTGCAAGGCGGTAGCGCAAGTTATAGTTAGCGCTGCTAATTATAACTGGTGATTTTCAGTTTTTTTGTAGTTCAAAACATTAATGTTCTCACTGACAAATTCACCTAACTATAACGTTACTTTAACCTCTGTCTTTTTAGTGAATTTTTATATTCATTATTTTTGTGAGTATATGTATAGTGGAATGACTTTAAAATATATGTTGTGTTCTGACATTATTTTAATAAAGAATGTTTTTTTTTATTGTATGGTCCACAGTTGGCAAAATCTTTGTAAAATGTGTGTGCGTATTAAACAGACAAATATTCAATAGAAATTGTTTATTTGCTCAGTTATTGTAACTCTGATACCAAGACATCTCACCAGCAATATTTCTTTAAGGTGTCATTACTCTCGCAATGATGGGGACGCGGAGCAGGGTGTGTAGACGGAATGGCTTCTCTGCTGAGACCTCTCTGTGTAATGATTGGTGTACATAGTAGGGTGTGGGGAGGGACTGCCATCTCCTTTTAGACCCCTCTCTCAGATGATGGGTGTGCATAGTACGGTGTGGGGAGGGACTTGCCTCTCTCTGTCGTAATGGGTGTGCATAGTAGGGTGTGGAAAGGGACTGGCCTCTCCTTTCAGACCTCTCTCTCAGTTGATGGGTGTGTGTAGTAGGGTGAGGGGAGCGACTGCCTTCTCTTTGTAGTCCCTGTGGTGGCCACCACAACACGAAGGTGGGGGGGCGGGGGGAGGGAGGGAGAGACAAATGGGGGGACGAATAATTAAAACAAAACTTACCTTTTTCTGCAGCCTTCAACGCCGACCGCCGCCGCAGCCTCGGAGCTCTCCCAGCAGTATCTGGGAAGGCAGAGGCTGCTCAGCCAATCCTAGGATGCTTGTTTCCGGTCCAGGGAAGACATGGCTTGGCAGTTCGGGCTGGACTGTTCCCATGAGGCACAGGGTCAGACTGATTTGCATATGGCCATGTCTGAACTGGGGTGGTGGAGTGAGCTAAAGAATGATGATGGATTAAACCCAGATCAGTTGACTGGGGGTGAGTGTTTGATTGGCTCAAACGTTCCGTCCATCATCCCCTTTTGTATCGCTTTGTTCGCCCTAAGTTGGCGGGGGTATGCCCAGACGTGGGTCCCTTGCTCACTTTGCCACTGGATTCAAGCAAGCCTGGCTGATGACGGCTGGAATGCCAGAAACCGGTCCTAGGATGCTTGTTTCCGGTCCAGGGAAGACATGGCTTGGCAGTTCGGGCTGGACTGTTCCCATGAGGCACAGGGTCAGACTGATTTGCATATGGCCATGTCTGAACTGGGGTGGTGGAGTGAGCTAAAGAATGATGATGGATTAAACCCAGATCAGTTGACTGGGGGTGAGTGTTTGATTGGCTCAAACGTTCCGTCCATCATCCCCTTTTGTATCGCTTTGTTCGCCCTAAGTTGGCGGGGTATGCCCAGACGTGGGTCCCTTGCTCACTTTGCCACTGGATTCAAGCAAGCCTGGCTGATGACGGCTGGAATGCCAGAAACCGGTCCTAGGATGCTTGTTTCCGGTCCAGGGAAGACATGGCTTGGCAGTTCGGGCTGGACTGTTCCCATGAGGCACAGGGTCAGACTAATTTGCATATGGCCATGTCTGAACTGGGGTGGTGGAGTGAGCTAAAGAATGATGATGGATTAAACCCAGATCAGTTGACTGGGGGTGAGTGTTTGATTGGCTCAAACGCTCCGTCCATCATCCCCTTTTGTATCGCTTTGTTCGCCCTAAGTTGGCGGGGGTATGCCCAGACGTGGGTCCCTTGCTCACTTTGCCACTGGATTCAAGCAAGCCTGGCTGATGACGGCTGGAATGCCAGAAACCGGTCCTAGGATGCTTGTTTCCGGTCCAGGGAAGACATTGCTTGGCAGTTCGGGCTGGACTGTTCCCATGAGGCACAGGGTCAGACTGATTTGCATATGGCCATGTCTGAACTGGGGTGGTGGAGTGAGCTAAAGAATGATGATGGATTAAACCCAGATCAGTTGACTGGGGGTGAGTGTTTGATTGGCTCAAACGCTCCGTCCATCATCCCCTTTTGTATCGCTTTGTTCGCCCTAAGTTGGCGGGGGTATGCCCAGACGTGGGTCCCTTGCTCACTTTGCCACTGGATTCAAGCAAGCCTGGCTGATGACGGCTGGAATGCCAGAAACCGGTCCTAGGATGCTTGTTTCCGGTCCAGGGAAGACATGGCTTGGCAGTTCGGGCTGGACTGTTCCCATGAGGCACAGGGTCAGACTGATTTGCATATGGCCATGTCTGAACTGGGGTGGTGGAGTGAGCTAAAGAATGATGATGGATTAAACCCAGATCAGTTGACTGGGGGTGAGTGTTTGATTGGCTCAAACGTTCCGTCCATCATCCCCTTTGTATCGCTTTGTTCGCCCTAAGTTGGCGGGGGTATGCCCAGACGTGGGTCCCTTGCTCACTTTGCCACTGGATTCAAGCAAGCCTGGCTGATGACGGCTGGAATGCCAGAAACCGGTCCTAGGATGCTTGTTTCCGGTCCAGGGAAGACATGGCTTGGCAGTTCGGGCTGGACTGTTCCCATGAGGCACAGGGTCAGACTGATTTGCATATGGCCATGTCTGAACTGGGGTGGTGGAGTGAGCTAAAGAATGATGATGGATTAAACCCAGATCAGTTGACTGGGGGTGAGTGTTTGATTGGCTCAAACGTTCCGTCCATCATCCCCTTTTGTATCGCTTTGTTCGCCCTAAGTTGGCGGGGGTATGCCCAGACGTGGGTCCCTTGCTCACTTTGCCACTGGATTCAAGCAAGCCTGGCTGATGACGGCTGGAATGCCAGAAACCGGTCCTAGGATGCTTGTTTCCGGTCCAGGGAAGACATGGCTTGGCAGTTCGGGCTGGACTGTTCCCATGAGGCACAGGGTCAGACTGATTTGCATATGGCCATGTCTGCACTGGGGTGGTGGAGTGAGCTAAAGAATGATGATGGATTAAACCCAGATCAGTTGACTGGGGGTGAGTGTTTGATTGGCTCAAACGTTCCGTCCATCATCCCCTTTTGTATCGCTTTGTTCGCCCTAAGTTGGCGGGGTA
Organism: Calotriton arnoldi; assembly: GCA_963921515.1. NCBI lineage: Eukaryota > Metazoa > Chordata > Amphibia > Caudata > Salamandridae > Calotriton > Calotriton arnoldi. Next base: position 181,918 of record CAWUFW010004342.1, on the reverse strand, counting down.
TGCCCAGACGTGGGTCCCTTGCTCACTTTGCCACTGGATTCAAGCAAGCCTGGCTGATGACGGCTGGAATGCCAGAAACCGGTCCTAGGATGCTTGTTTCCGGTCCAGGGAAGACATGGCTTGGCAGTTCGGGCTGGACTGTTCCCATGAGGCACAGGGTCAGACTGATTTGCATATGGCCATGTCTGAACTGGGGTGGTGGAGTGAGCTAAAGAATGATGATGGATTAAACCCAGATCAGTTGACTGGGGGTGAGTGTTTGATTGGCTCAAACGTTCCGTCCATCATCCCCTTTTGTATCGCTTTGTTCGCCCTAAGTTGGCGGGGGTATGCCCAGACGTGGGTCCCTTGCTCACTTTGCCACTGGATTCAAGCAAGCCTGGCTGATGACGGCTGGAATGCCAGAAACCGGTCCTAGGATGCTTGTTTCCGGTCCAGGGAAGACATGGCTTGGCAGTTCGGGCTGGACTGTTCCCATGAGGCACAGGGTCAGACTGATTTGCATATGGCCATGTCTGAACTGGGGTGGTGGAGTGAGCTAAAGAATGATGATGGATTAAACCCAGATCAGTTGACTGGGGGTGAGTGTTTGATTGGCTCAAACGTTCCGTCCATCATCCCCTTTTGTATCGCTTTGTTCGCCCTAAGTTGGCGGGGGTATGCCCAGACGTGGGTCCCTTGCTCACTTTGCCACTGGATTCAAGCAAGCCTGGCTGATGACGGCTGGAATGCCAGATACCGGTCCTAGGATGCTTGTTTCCGGTCCAGGGAAGACATGGCTTGGCAGTTCGGGCTGGACTGTTCCCATGAGGCACAGGGTCAGACTGATTTGCATATGGCCATGTCTGAACTGGGGTGGTGGAGTGAGCTAAAGAATGATGATGGATTAAACCCAGATCAGTTGACTGGGGGTGAGTGTTTGATTGGCTCAAACGTTCCGTCCATCATCCCCTTTTGTATCGCTCAGCCAATCCTGGCACTGGTCTAGGAGAGCAGCCCCAGGATTGGTCTAAGCGGCCTGCTCTGCTGCTCAGAGACTGCCTGTGAGGCTGGGGCCTTTCTCCAACCCGGCCGTAAACACAGCTGGGTTGGAGAAATAGAAGTGCACATGGTATGTTTGGCCAGCTTAGGACGGCCGGCTAAACATACATGCAGACTTCTAAGAGCCACCACCTCCCTGTCATGGCCCGGCCCCGCCCCTCCCTGCAAGCAAGTCGGAATCAGTGAAGTAAAAATAAAATTATATTGTTTCACTATCATTTTATTTTTTGTGACTGACTCTGACTAGTGGGCGACACCCCTTCACCATTATGGAGGAGCCACCCCTGTTTAGACATCTCTCCCAGATGACAGGTGTGCATGGTAGGGTGTGTGGAGTGACTGACCTCTCTGCTGAAACCTCTCTTTGTAATGATAGGTGTGATTAGTGGGGTGTGGGGAGGGACTGCCCTCTCCTTTTAGACCTCTCTCTCAGATGACAGATGTGCGTAATATGGTGTGGGGAGGAACTGGCCTCTCTGCTGAGACCTCTCCCTGTGATAATTGGTGTGCATAGTAGGGTGTGGGGAGGGACTGGGTGCCCCTGTCAGACCTCTCTCTCAGGAGACTGGTGTGCAAAGTAGGGTGCATAAAGGGACAGGCCTCTCTGCTGAGACATGGCTCTGTAATAATGGGTGTGCATAGTAGGATGTGGAGAGGGACTGGCCTTTCTTTTTAGACCTCTCTCTCAGATGACGGGTGTGTGTAGTAGGGTGTGTAGAGACAATGCCCACTCCTGTTAGACCTCTCTCTCAGATGATGGGTGTCCATAGTGGGGTGCGTGGTGGGATTAGCCTCTCTGCTGAGACCCCTCTCTATAATTATAGGTATGCATAGTAGGGTGTGGGGAGGAACTGCTCTCTCCTTTTTAACCTATCTCTCAGAAGACAGATGTGCGTAGTACGGTGTGTGGAGAAACTGGCCTCTCTGCTTAGACCTCTCTCTGTAATGATAGGTGTGCGTAGTAGAGTGTGGGGAGGGACGGGGCTCTCCTTTCAGACCTCTCTCTCAGATGATGGGTGTGCGTAATAGGGTGGGTGGAGGGACTGACCTCTCTGCTGAGACCTCGCTCTGTAATGATGTGTGAATAGTAAGGTGTGGAGAGGGACTGGCCTCTCCTTTCAGACCTCTCTCTCAGATGGCAGGTGTGCATAGTAGGGTGTGTGGAGTGGCAGGCCTCTCTGCTGATACCTCTCTCTGTAATGATAGATATGTATAGTAGGGTGTGGGGATGGATTGCCCTCTCCTTTTAGACCCCTCTCTCAGATTACAGATGTGCGTAATATGGTGTGGGGAGGGACTAGCCTCTGCTGAGACCTCTCTCTGTGATGATCGGTGTGCGTAGTAGGGTGTGGGGAGGGACTGGGCACTTCCTTCAGACCTCTCTCACAGATGACAGGTGTGTAGTAGGGTGTGTAGAGGAACTGGCCTCTTTGCCTAGACCTCTCTCTGAAATGATAGGTGTGTGTAGTAAGGTGTGGAGAGGGAATGGGCTCTCCTTTCAGACCTCTCTCTCAGATAATGGGCATGTAGTAGGGTGTGTATAGGGATTGGCCTCTCTGCAGAGATCTCTCTCTGTAATGATGGGTGTGTGTAGTAGGGTGTATAGAGAGACTGGCCTCTCCTTTCTGACTTCTCTCTCAGATGACGAGTATGCGTAGTAGGGTGTGGAGAGGGCCTGCCCTGTCCTTTGAGACCTCTCTCTCAAATGACAGATGTGAGTAGTAGGATCTGTGGAGGGACTGGCCTCTCCTTTCACACCTCTCTCTCAGATGACGGGTGTGCGTAGTGGGGTTTGTAGAGGGACTGACCTCTCTGCTGAGACCTCTCTGTGTACTGATAGGTGTGCGTAGTAGGGTGTGGGGAGGGACTCTGCTCTCCTTTCAGACCTCTATTTCAGATGATAGATGTGAGGAGTAGGGTATTTGGATGAGCCTTAACTCTGCTCACAGTTCTTCTCAAAACAATGAGCATGAATTGAAGAGTCTGATAAACCCCATCTTCAGTAAGACCCCTTCATACAGTAACAAGTGTGCATAGCAGAGTGTATTAAAACATCACCTACTCCTTCCTACTTTACACGATCCCGTAAGAGTCTCCTAACCACCCCAGTACTTTTCTCTGACACGCTTTCTCTCAAAAACAAGGATCACAAAATGCATTCCTACTAATAGAGTGTATTGAGAACTCATCTACTCCTTTTTACTATTCACGATCCCATGAGAGTCCCGTAAGATCATAAAAATTTGTTAAAACTAATATACATTTATTATCTTCACAGAAGTTATCCCTTAGACACTTCCTCTCTAAATCTAGGGGGACAGCATGCCTTTCTGCTCCAATTTTCCACACTAAACGGAAATGGCGGGCATTTAATTTCTAACATTCCAACAGCCAGTCAATCAGAGTGCTCGCTCTCGTGAGATTCACAAGAGCCTCTCACGATAGAATGAAGGCTCATGGGAAAAATTGACCTCTCGACCAATCACAGACCTCCATTTTTGATTTCACACTCTTGCGGGACACCCGCAGAACTCTCATGAGCCCAACTGCCAAAATATACAATTATTTTGATCCTTAATATCTCAAAAACTACTGAATAGATTTACACCACATCAAAAAAAGCACAATCTGAGGACCAAGATATAGCTTCCTGCTAATCTGGTGTAATTCTGTTCAGCAATTTTTGCTGTAGCCTTGTCTAAAGCAGTCGATGGGAAATGCATGGGGATTTTGCGTTTTGGGACCTCGTCTTTTTTCTCGGCCCCTGCTGGACAAATCACCCAAAACTTCCCTGAGGTGGCTGAATTTTGTTTTTGGAAAGTTTCGTGAAGATTCATCAAATGGGGCCAAAGTTATTAGCAAACAAAACGTTCCAACTATGTTCCCATTAGGAGCGTGGTCAAGACCGATTTGCATATGAGTTGGTCCAAACTGAGGTGGCATGGTGAGCAAACAAACAATGGATTGGAGCGCTACCCTGAGCTATTGCCAGTGGTTAGACTTATAGCAAGCAGCCTCCCATCACCTTTTGTGTGTTTCATGTACCACCCTAAGTTGTATGGGTATGGCGGGATTTGGGTCCCATGCTCATTGTGTCACTGGAACCAAGCTGTACCTGACTGATGAGCCCATAACTAGGGTGAAACGGGTCCTGGGTTGCTTGCGTTCCTGTTCAGGGAGGACCTTGCTTGTCAGTTCCGGCTGGACTGTTCCCAAGAGGAGCATAGTCAAGACTGATTTGCATATGGCTCGGTCCAAACTGAGGTGGCATGGTGAGCAAAAGAATGATCGGTTGGAGCGCTACCCCAAGTTATTGTCAGTGGTTAGACTTATTGCAAGCAGACTCCCATCACTTTTTGTGCATTTCAACTCTGGGTAGTTCCCAAGTTTAGGTGGAGAGCAGCTCCCATATAGAGCACCGTACAACATCAGCTACAATCTGACTCTCTGACTCTCTCTTTATCTCTCTCTCTATATATGGCTATTGACTATTGTGTACAACAGATATATTCGATAATAGGAATGGTACAACGGATGGTCCCATTGTGATCTCAAACAGTCCGAAGTTGCAATGAAGTATGCATAGTAAGCTCACTATGGGCTTAATTAGAATTCTAAAAGAAATATATCTTGACCAGGAATTGTTGCTCCATGAGTTATTGGTCATATAAATAGGCACATAGATATGTTAATGAGTATGAAGATAATCGTGATTGTTTTCTTAATGAAACATTTTTTTCTGAGGATATTGCACAGTATATGAGTGACCATTCATGATTTTCCCCATAACATTGGTTGATATGCCTAGGATACAAACCTGAATAGATTTTTTGCATATGTGTCTTTTTATAAAATCTCTTAATTGTGGCATTATGCATTAATAGTCGATCAGTGTACTTTTACTGGTGTTCTTATTTGATCAGTAACGGGGGTTCGACAAATTAGCAGTCTTTTTCAGTTTCCATTGTTTTTGTTTCTGTGTGTCAATCAAGTGATGCAAATTTATAATGTTGGGGTTAGTTTCACAGCACATATGTGAGCAAGGCCACTGTTGGTGGCCGAAACGTGTCATGGACACGGGTGAAGACAACTAATAAAATCTCTGCACTCCAATACCTTGGAGTCTGTGCCCGCTTTACTGGAGATTCAGTTTCGGAACTGGTGTATGTATATATATATGAATATTTGTATATATATGAATATTTGTATATATATGAATATTTACAAAATCCTCAGCACACATCTATAGAGTGATATTAAATATCAATGCAAGTATACACAAATTATAAACACAGTTTCAGAAATCTTCTCTTTCTTTTATTCTTTTCTTTCTGATCAGCCAACAAGTGTTTCGCCGCACAAACTGGGAAATCGTCCCGTGACTTTCTCAAGGCTGAGTAAACAAAAGTGCTGTACAGAACATACACCATACATATTTATATATATATATTTTATAGGAGAATCTTGGCCCAAAGTGCTGTACAGAACATACACCATACATATATATGTATATATATATATATATTTTATAGGAGAATCTTGGCCCAAAGCATTAGAGTGCTGTACAGAACCAATTTCCAGTATACATTTATTTTAATTGGACATAGGGAGGTTAAGTGACTTATTCATAATCACATAATATTGAACAAAAGCTGGAATGTAAAGTTGATTCCCTATGTTCCAAGGTCAGCAGCTCTAGCCACTTGGCCACATCATTTTTACAATGCTGTGAATGAATACAAAACACAGACTAGAGGGATGGAAGGGCTGAAAGACCCAGAGAAGGGGATACAATGAAGTGCAGACGAGTAAAATTGATTCTCCTTTAAAATAGATATTTCTCAACAGCGGACGTTCGCCTTTCTTAAAGGTGGTGCCAGGGGAATATACTTGCCAGGCTGTTATTCAGAGAGCATTTACATAACCTCCTGGTCTTTGAAAGTATTTTATTTACCAAAACAAACTCAGCGGTCCTGCAGTTTTCTTTGTTTGCCTCAGTGTGTGACGGTTGTTTTTGTGAAGCAAACAAACGCCATTGATCACTCACACCTTTAGCCCCTGTAGAGATAGCCCAAACGCAGATAACCTGTTTACTCTTCACATCTGCCAAAGCATCTTACTTCACAGAGCAGAGAAAGCCCCCACAGACAGATCTAGAGATGAATGCATTAATGGTTGCTGGCATCTACACCACATGCCCGTAGCTAGTAAGTACTATAGCTTCAGGGGCCTTCATGCCCTTTTGAATATGTTCTTTTTTTCTTTGTAAGGGAACTTCTGTGCTGTAGAAAGATACATTCTATTTTAATATGTGTTGTAAGCAAAGGGAAAACAATATCAATTTATTAAGCAACCAAGGTATTTGTCAAATGCATGATTTTAAAAGATTACACCCAAAAAAGGAGTGAGAGGATCTCAGCCAGACTCTTCTTCCCCAACTATACACTACAACACCCTTTGGAGAGGTTTGTGGAATCCCTCTATATGCACATATAGTATTTGTTTTAAGGTACTTGTGTTCACCACTTTCTAGGTCACGCCTAGCAGACATTGCAAGTTGTCTGGTAACGAAAGATCTATTATGAGCTTACAATGGGCTTGCAGCTTGCACATTGCTTAACATTGTTTGGTTTTATTGTGACTCTCTTTTCCTTGCTTCTTATTCAATGGTTTGCTTTCCTTCTTGTGTTTTTTCCCTAGCCTGAAGCATAGCCTATTTACGATCCTTTTGTGTGGCGGACTTCCACCTTTCCACTTCTTATATGTAAGGATGTACTTTTTCCATTTACATTCAGCACTCTATGAGCTGCTTCACATCTCAAATTACTCCCCCTATGCTGTATTGCTACCCACCCCTCTCAGCTTGTCTTTAATGGCCCAGCAACAGAGATTATTGTGCCTGGTCTGGCTGAAAAGCAGACTTTAAGAGTTCTTTTGTTTCATCTCGTTCCACATATTGTGTGAAAGCACAATATTTGGGACACAAAGGCTTTAATGGTGCTGGCGGAAGGGCCATCTGGTGCACAAACTCAGCTGGAGTCTCGTCTGAGGCAGAAGGTGTATTTAGCATGACACTTCTCCGGGAGACCCATAAATATGCTCCTTGGGTTAATGAAGAGAAGCAAACAGCTGAATCCTGTTGATAGTAAATTTGGGTTTGAGAAGAATTTCCCTATACATTTTCACATTTCCTTATTCTTTTTAAGTTCGGTGCAGAGTTTGCTAAGTGAAAACAAAACATACCATTTCTAAAAACTAAAAACATTGTATTCAATGTATAGATTTGAGATACTATGAGACATTTATTTGCTATCCTTCCAGTATTTTTCCTTTACTCTTTTCTTTGTTTTTTTAAACAATTCTGTACAGACAAGCTTTGGCAAAGCCAACAGCGCAGTTTTCGCATTTCACAGGCGAAACTGATTGCCTCTGCCAATGCTTGTTTAATGTGGTTCTTGCATGTCTAATGGTTTCATTTTGTTCTCAATAGGTGCTGTTCTCTATAGCACACACAATGGGTGCTGGTATGTGTGAGAAGTTGGCCTGGTATATGCTGTTCACTAATTAAAGTGGACACCTTGCACCAGGGCAAATCGACTCTTATGGTAGATAGGTTTAAGACAACCTTTTAAAGAAAGCTATCCTAGTGGTAGCTGTGGAGAGCAGCCTTCAGGCTAAGTCTCGGAGGAATGTAAAGCAGCTTGTTTTACCATATAATCTCTTGAATCACCAAATGAAAAGACACCACACAGGTATATATATCAAATATATATGTATTTATTTCTAAATAACTCTCTACTAATCTCTTTATGAGATTAGAAGACAAACATATGCACAAATCAACGTTTCACAATAAGTTAAGCACAAAATATGGCTGGGGCCCTAGGGGCGTACCAGACCATATACTAAGTAAGAGACTTAGGGACAACGACTTGCAGGGAGACAAGGCCTAGGGCCTTCAGAAGTGCTGGGGCCTCACGAAACCACCCAAGGCAGGTAAGTAAAGGACCCACGGGGGACGCGTGCAGTGTAGATACACAGGCGCGGATCGCCGTTGACTTCAATGGGGCAAGTCGCGGTTGGAAAAAAAGAGTTTTAGGATACTTCTATAGAACCTACAAGCAAGTCACTTACAGGGTAAGTCGTTCTAGGGCCCACACCCACAGGAGCACCGTTGTGCTGGAGTTACCTCACCCAGGGAAGCCGGTGCACAGGTGTCCTTTGGTGTCGGGTCGCGGCGTCGTTTTCAATGGCGAACAAAGAAGACTTGCTGCTTGCGGGAGCTGAAGAAGTGTCCGGTGGAATCCAAGCCTGGATTCTGAAGAAGGATGACCTGAAAGCAGAGGGGACAGTGTTCAAAGTCACTTGGCAGTGACTCGGGGCAAGGAAGATGGATGCCCACCGTCGTCGAGTGATTCAGGTCGGTTGCGGGTGCCTTGACTCTTCAGCCACGTGGTCCAGGAGGCGTCGACGACGACCAGGAGCTGGATTCGGTGTGTCCCTCGACGTCTGCAGCTGACTGCGGTCTCGGCAACTCGATCGGAGCCAACAAGCCTTGGCAGCCGCAAGTCTCGGGGAGATGAAGAAAAGTCGATGGCGCAGACCAGCAAGGTCTGTGGAACTCACCCAGCGAGGGTAAGTCAGGGCAGGCCTGGAGCAACCAGGGGAGCCCTTTGGTTTCTTTAAGAAGTCTTCTGGGGACCCACAAGCCAGCGGGCAAGGGATCGCGAAGACACCTCGGGCGGAATCACTCAACAGGGGCCCACGGTCACTCGGGACGGTGTAGGCCTCTGATCTTCGGAGGGATTCCTGCTGGAGGTCGGGACCACACGTGGTCCAAAGCACAGGTTCGTAGAACGTTGTGAAGGGGTTGCACTCGACAATAGTGCACGGTACCCAGGGTCGCGGTTCCTCGTTACTCGTGGGGTCCACTTGCCTCAGCTTCGCTGGGGACTCACGATGGCCTGGGAGAGGTCAGGAAATCCACTTCCTGGGCTGCAGGGACTTCGGCCTCCGGCGGGAGCGGCGTAGTTTGCGACCGTCGTTGTCGTTTTTGGTGCCTGCCAAGCAGGGAGTCACTCCTTGACTCCAAGGGAGATTCTTCTGTCTTCCAAAGGTAGTGGAACGTCGAAGGGCCAGGATTCTTCTGTAGAGCGTCGTCCAGGGGTTATCTGCTTTGCAATGGCAAGGTTCCCCCTCTTATACTAAAAAGAGGGGATGGACTAGCTCTATGACCCCACCTATGGGAGGGTCAAGGGAGGGGTGGCTACACCCACTTCCCTTTGTCCAGTTTCGCGCCAGAGCAGGGGCAGGTAGCCCCTGAGCTGGTTTGAACTGGCATATGCACAGAGGAGCCTTTTGCTCCCCAGTGCAGGACTTCAAAGCACTCTAAGAGTGCACCCACCCAGCCCCAATACACATTATCCTGTCTGGGGAGGTGGACACACCTCCCTGCAACAGGAAACCTATTGTCCAGGCCTCCCCTGCCGGAGTTTCGTCCAGCAGCAGGAGGCCAGACTTGTGTCTGTGGCAGCAGCATCCATTTTGTGATGCCAGGGCTTCAGAAAGAAGTTACCGGGTAAGCCAGAGTTAACATGTCTTTCCTCTAGAAGGGTGGAATGCTACCCCCGCCGCCAGAATTGGCGGGGGGTAGTATTCAAAGATGTTTGACACCAAACACGACATGTTTAGGTGCAGCCATTCCAAAGTTAGCATTTTACTGCGAGGATATAATGCGCTTAAGAGTATATGGTCAGGCTGCACTACAAACAGCATCAGAGATGGTCTCCGAACGCTGCAGAGGGGCCCTGCTCATGCAGGGGCACCCTCTCACATAGGAACCATGCACTCTGCCTTTAGGATTGATAAGGCCTGCCTTAGGAGTGACTTATAGGTTTATATGTGTGTATGTATTTAGTGATATAGGTAACCTATATCACAGTAAGGGATGCATGCACCACCCTACCCAGGCTGCAGTAGCAGACCTGTGGTGTCAGTTTGGATGGCCTTCCAGGGGTGGCATAATACATGCTGCAGCCCCTGGTAGGCCTCTGAGGTACCTATGCCCTTGGTACATAGTATACCATATACTAGGGACTTATAAGGGCACTCCAGATTCCAATCAGAGATGTGCCTAAGGCACATGGAAACCTTTTACAGAGAAAGCAGATAGACTGGGGCCCTGAATAGCAGGATCCCAGTCCAACTAAGTCATAAACCAGCAAAACACCATAAAAAAGTGGGGGCAACCATATAGTCAGATTCCACCTTCCTACATAACCCCCCCCCAAACGAAAGGAGATAAGGCTAACCTTGGCCAGTTGAGCCTTCATTGACTAAGTGGTCATATAAGGAAGCACCTGCACTAGCATGGTTGCCCCCTGTCTTATGGTCCACTAAGCAATCCCTCACCCTAAGGGTATGAGAGGGTCTCCACCATGGGGAATCACTACCTGTGGTGTGCTTAGGTAAAGTACAAGGCTGGTGAGGTGTCTGAGTAGGGAAGTGAGGCCCTAGGAATGTTGGCCTCAGCTTCCTCAGATCACTGGTCACCATGTATGCCTGTCTTTCCATGACTGAGTTGCACTTTGCTCTAAGGGTCAACCTTTGGCTGCCTACAGCTGTGGGTTGGGTCCCTTTGGATGGACTACTGGAGGGACATGGCAGGTTTGGAACCTTCTGGTCCCAGGTTTGCCCTTGCCTACCAGAGTCCTTCTGGGGGAGGTCCCTACATAAAGGTATGGGGGATCCCTCAGTGTGTAGAGGAATTTTCACCTGGCTAGGGCTACTAGACTGGGTGCCCCTAATCTGCTGATGGGGGGCTTCCTCTGGACAGGGGTCCCTGGGGGGTCCACTGACCTCCCTGACCTCTGCAGCCCTGGGCTGACTGAGGCAGGGTAGAGAGGGGCAGGTTACCTGCTTCAGACGGGGTACCATCTTGGAAGGGTCCTCTGCCATCAGGGGTGTGGCCAGGCCAGGCCTGACTACCTCTGTGGCAGTTCCTTCACTAGGGGTAGGGTCAGTTCCCTGAGGAGGCTGACCCTTACCTACTGTCTGGGGGAAGAAGACTTTTCTTCAACCCTTGTGCTCTCTTTTGGGGAGAGTGGGCCATTCTTTCAGGCTCCATCTCTCCAAATTCTTGGGCTGGGGCTGTGGCCATCACAGCCCCACTAACTTTACAGGGACGCCCAACATCCTAAGATGGGTTTGGTGTTCCACTTCAGCCCAGGCTGAAATTTCCAGATCATTGCCCATCAGGCAATCTACAGGTAGGGTTGGGGACACTGCCACTCTTTTTGGGCCTGTGACCCCTCCCAGCTGAGATTGACTATGGCCATGGGGTGATCTGTTCTGACACCATCAATGTTGGTCACCTGGTATTTAAACTCAGGTAAAAGCTGGTGAGGGGGACTAGTTTCCCTGCCACCATGGTGACACTAGCCCCTGTGTCCCTAAATGCCACAGCTTTCTGACCATTAATTATTGGCTCCAATCTGTACCTGCCCAATGCTATGGGTCCCATGGTAAAGGTGGCAAATCCTATACCACCATCAGAGTCAGAGGAGTCTGTTGAGGGGTCCCTGTCTAAACTAGGGCCCACCTCTGTTCCTCTTGCAAAAGCACCCAACTTTTTGGGTGCACTACTCCCAACTGGAGGATTACTACTGGTAGTACCAGGAGGGGTGGTAGTAGTTGTGGGAGGAACATTTTCTTTATTGCCAATCCTGGGGCAACTGGGATCAGTTTTCCAGTGCCCAGGCTTTTTACAGACATGGCAATAGGGTTTCTTTTCAGGAGAGGAAGGAGTTTGGGACCCACCCCCAGAAGAGGAATTTTGGGGCCCTGTGGGGGACTTATCCTTAGATTTATCCCCACCTTTCTCTTGGGACTTAGTAGAATCTTTCTTCTGGTCACCACCCTGATTTCTAGTTTTTACTCTGGTTCTGACCCACTTGTCTGCCTTCTTTCCCAATTCTTGGGGAGAGGTCAGATCAGAGTCCACCAGATACTGGTGCAAAAGCTGGTTTTGACAATTATTAAGGATCTGCTCCCTCATAATCAAATTGTACAATCCTAAAAGTCCTGCACTTTGTTGCCATGTATCCAACCTTCCAGAGCCTTTGTAGCACAATCTACAAAATCAACCCAGTCTTGAGTCTGAGCTTTTTGGGTGTCTCTGAACTTCAACCTATACTGTTCAGTGGTTAGGCCAAACCCATCTATCAGAGCACTCTTCAAGACTGTGTAATTGTCAGCATCCTCTTCTCTTACAGTGAGGAGCTTGTCTCTACCTTTGTCTGCAAAGGAGAGCCACAAGATTGCTGCCCACTGCCTCTGGGGGACCTTCTGAACTTTACAGGCCCTCTCCAGTGCAGTTATCCATTTGTGGATGTCATCCCCACTCTGGTAGGGAGGGACAATCTTGTTTAGGTTTCTATGGTCATAAGACCTGTCCCTATCTCTAGGGATATTGCTGCCACCATGGGACTCTAGTCCCAACTTTCTTCTCTCCCTGAGGAGATCTAGGGATTCCCTATCTAAAGCCAGTTGCTTTTTTCTGATTTCCAGCTGAGTTTCCTCATACCGGACCAGCCTGGCTCTCCTCTCATGAGAGGATTCCCTCCTGTGAGAGGAGACAGAGCTCCCTATAGAGGTGCCAGAGTGGTTAGACTCCTGAGAAGGAGATCTAGACTTCCTGGGCACACTCTTAATCCTTCCTGGGGGACAAAGAGGGCATCATTTTGATCATCCTCATCATCTTCCACAGGAGGGATTGGGTTTTCTAGGTCAGGGTCATTGTCACCCTCCTGGCCAGTTTCAGAGGGGGGCTGGGGGTATTGGTACCCCTGGCCTCCTCCTCTTCTTCTGCCCCACCCTCAGCTCCTACCCCTTCAGTCCCTACAGGCTTACTAAGGTCATAAGCCACCAACAACTCCTTGAGGTGTTGGGTGGTGAGGCTTTGGCCTGTCCTTATTTTTCTCAAGTTGCATAAAGCTCTCAATTCCAAGAATGGGAGTGTATCATACTTGGAGGGTGGAAGCTCAATGGCTTCCTGCAAGGATTCTTTGGATCCTCCCCTTAAAGACATTCTAGTGTTGTGCAGTGTTGTACTACCTACACTAGTTTGTGGCCTACTGATCCTAGCTTGAGCTGTGGAAAGGGTGTGCTATCCCTTGGCACCCAGCTCTAAGTTCAGTAGAACTTATTGATACTAAGCTTGACTTTATATGTACCTTGAGTACCTATAATGGTTTTCAGTTAGTAATTCAAATAGAGATTTTCTGGTAAAACAATGGCAAGCTGGAATCCCACACGCTGCCCACCAATGTGAGAAGTTGGCCTGGTATATGCTGTTCACTAATTAAAGTGGACACCTTGCACCAGGGCAAATCGACTCTTATGGTAGATAGGTTTAAGACAACCTTTTAAAGAAAGCTATCCTAGTGGTAGCTGTGGAGAGCAGCCTTCAGGCTAAGTCTCGGAGGAATGTAAAGCAGCTTGTTTTACCATATAATCTCTTGAATCACCAAATGAAAAGACACCACACAGGTATATATATCAAATATATATGTATTTATTTCTAAATAACTCTCTACTAATCTCTTTATGAGATTAGAAGACAAACATATGCACAAATCAACGTTTCACAATAAGTTAAGCACAAAATATGGCTGGTGCCCTAGGGGCGTACCAGACCATATACTAAGTAAGAGACTTAGGGACAACGACTTGCAGGGAGACAAGGCCTAGGGCCTTCAGAAGTGCTGGGGCCTCACGAAACCACCCAAGGCAGGTAAGTAAAGGACCCACGGGGACGCGTGCAGTGTAGATACACAGGCACGGATCGCCGTTGACTTCAATGGGGCAAGTCACGGTTGGAAATAAAGAGTTTTAGGATACTTCTATAGAACCTACAAGCAAGTCACTTACAGGGTAAGTCGTTCTAGGGCCCACACCCACAGGAGCACCGTTGTGCTGGAGTTACCTCACCCAGGGAAGCCGGGTGCACAGGTGTCCTTTGGTGTCGGGTCGCGGCGTCGTTTTCAATGGCGAACAAAGAAGACTTGCTGCTTGCGGGAGCTGAAGAAGTGTCCGGTGGAATCCAAGCCTGGATTCTGAAGAAGGATGACCTGAAAGCAGAGGGGACAGTGTTCAAAGTCACTTGGCAGTGACTCGGGGCAAGGAAGATGGATGCCCACCGTCGTCGAGTGATTCAGGTCGGTTGCGGGTGCCTTGACTCTTCAGCCACGTGGTCCAGGAGGCGTCGACGACGACCAGGAGCTGGATTCGGTGTGTCCCTCGACGTCTGCAGCTGACTGCGGTGTCGGCAACTCGATCGGAGCCAACAAGCCTTGGCAGCCGCAAGTCTCGGGGAGATGAAGAAAAGTCGATGGCGCAGACCAGCAAGGTCTGTGGAACTCACCCAGCGAGGGTAAGTCAGGGCAGGCCTGGAGCAACCAGGGGAGCCCTTTGGTTTCTTTAAGAAGTCTTCTGGGGACCCACAAGCCAGCGGGCAAGGGATCGCGAAGACACCTCGGGCGGAATCACTCAACAGGGGCCCACGGTCACTCGGGACGGTGTAGGCCTCTGATCTTCGGAGGGATTCCTGCTGGAGGTCGGAACCATACGTGGTCCAAAGCACAGGTTCGTAGAACGTTGTTAAGGGGTTGCACTCGACAATAGTGCACGGTACCCAGGGGTCGCGGTTCCTCGTTACTCGTGGGGTCCACTTGCCTCAGCTTCGCTGGGGACTCACGATGGCCTGGGAGAGGTCAGGAAATCCACTTCCTGGGCTGCAGGGACTTCGGACTCCGGCGGGAGCGGGGTAGTTTGCGACCGTCGTTGTCGTTTTTGGTGCCTGCCAAGCAGGGGAGTCACTCCTTGACTCCAAGGGAGATTCTTCTGTCTTCCAAAGGTAGTGGAACGTCGAAGGGCCAGGATTCTTCTGTAGAGCGTCGTCCAGGGGTTATCTGCTTTGCAATGGCAAGGTTCCCCCTCTTATACTAAAAAGAGGGGATGGACTAGCTCTATGACCCCACCTATGGGAGGGTCAAGGGAGGGGGTGGCTACACCCACTTCCCTTTGTCCAGTTTCGCGCCAGAGCAGGGGCAGGTAGCCCCTGAGCTGGTTTGAACTGGCATATGCACAGAGGAGCCTTTTGCTCCCCAGTGCAGGACTTCAAAGCACTCTAAGAGTGCACCCACCCAGCCCCAATACACATTATCCTGTCTGGGGAGGTGGTCACACCTCCCTGCAACAGGAAACCTATTGTCCAGGCCTCCCCTGCCGGAGTTTCGTCCAGCAGCAGGAGGCCAGACTTGTGTCTGTGGCAGCAGCATCCATTTTGTGATGCCAGGGCTTCAGAAAGAAGTTACCGGGTAAGCCAGAGTTAACATGTCTTTCCCTCTAGAAGGGTGGAATGCTACCCCCGCCGCCAGGATTGGCGGGGGGTAGTATTCCAAGATGTTTGACACCAAACACGACATGTTTAGGTGCAGCCATTCCAAAGTTAGCATTTTACCGCGAGGATATAATGCGCTTAAGGGTATATGGTCAGGCTGCACTACAAACAGCATCAGAGATGGTCTCCGAACGCTGCAGAGGGGCCCTGCTCATGCAGGGGCACCCTCTCACATAGGAACCATGCACTCTGCCTTTAGGATTGATAAGGCCTGCCTTAGGAGTGACTTATAGGTTTATATGTGTGTATGTATTTAGTGATATAGGTAACCTATATCACAGTAAGGGGTGCATGCACCACCCTACCCAGGCTGCAGTAGCAGACCTGTGGTGTCAGTTTGGATGGCCTTCCAGGGGTGGCATAATACATGCTGCAGCCCCTGGTAGGCCTCTGAGGTACCTATGCCCTTGGTACATAGTATACCATATACTAGGGACTTATAAGGGCACTCCAGATTCCAATCAGAGATGTGCCTAAGGCACATGGAAACCTTTTACAGAGAAAGCAGATAGACTGGGGCCCTGAATAGCAGGATCCCAGTCCAACTAAGTCATAAACCAGCAAAACACCATAAAAAAAGTGGGGGCAACCATATAGTCAGATTCCACCTTCCTACAGTATGGAAGTCAAATAACAGAGAATTCCGTTTGATCCTCAGTCCTAATTTAAGTGACGGGCTGAGCATAGCATGGTGTTTTTGAGGGTACAATGACTAGATTTTTTTATCATAATATTTTTAAAAGCAACCATTTTGTTTAATTTTGACTATGTAACACCAGTGTAGTGAGTAGATTATAACAAATCTGTATCTGGAGCAGTAGTAACATGTTGCCACCAGCCCACCATAGAGCCCTTTTATAACATCTTCTGTTTCTATGATAGAAAGTTTTTTCTTACTCTATAAACAATCTGATTAGAACATACTCTCCCTTTTTCTTATTCATGGTGCAGATTTTCTTCTCTCATGCTGCACTGAACTTCCAAACATTTTAAATCCAGGGATCATGGACAATAGATTATCATTATAACCCCACTTCTCATGAGGTCTACCACATGTGTAGAGGTCATGTTGACCTTTTAGCCTTCAGCATTATATTACACACCAAAACAAAATCCTTGAACTACAACCTTACAACTTTTCGACTACCTCAAATGATATGCTTTCCAAAGGGAAGTGGCTACCTTTCTGCCTTTCACCCTCAGGGTGACACCAAATCACCTAATGGATGTCAGAAAAGCCAGAGAGCAGTTTCAAGCCTACACATTGATCATGGCACCTTTTTACACTGCCTGCATGTGTACATGCTGATTGAATGTACAAAGGACTAGGGACTTCTGGGACCACAGGGAAATGGCATAGACCTCATCAACCCCACATCCTTGAGCACCTCAGTATTCCCTAGGATTACCTTCCATTGATTAGTATTTACCTCAATAAAAAGGGGGAAAAGCCCAGGTTGTCTTTGAATTCTAGGATTGGTGAAACTCTTTCAGTCTCCCACAGATTTTGGTGCCCCTTATTGATATTTAAGATTATCTTCCTTAGGGTGTGCAACCTCCCCCCTCAGTAAAAGGGGAATCTCTTAGATTCCCTCACCAGTACTGCACCTTTGCTGGGGAATACTTCTGCATCCAATGGACGGTAATATTAGGAATTATGGAGGTATCTCACTATGAAGAATCCTCTGAATTTCCTTCTCTCTGCTATTCATGCATGACAGCTATGTTGCAATTTCTAGGTACATCACAATTCCCATGGGTTGCAGAGTAATAACTCTGACTTTACAGTCAGATATTTATACAGAGAAATATGTTTTGGCCAATTGTACAAATAACGTAAAATTAAAATAAGACATAGGGACTTATTATGAGTCTGGCGGTTCACGGACCGCCAGATTCGCGGGGGCACAGTGGTGGTGATCTTCTGACCCACTTATTAGGACCAGGACAGTCAGGCCGCCCTGGGGCCACTGCAACTGCCAGGGATCAGAGATCCCTGACGGTGGCAGGGCGGACTTGAGGCCACAATATGCTTGGCAGGGTCAGCCATATTACAAGTTTTCTCACCACCACACTTTTCATGGCTGTGCGACCGCCATATGGATGCACACAGGGTGGCACAACATGTCCCCCCCTGTGTGCACGCATACCAGTACCTGCATAGCATAGACTGCAGCAGTCCATGCTGTCCAGGTACTGCCTTTGACGTTCCCCTTGTGGTGCCTATTTCATAGGCAGCACCCTGGGAACGCCAAAGAACCGCCAGTCAAACGAGGAGAAAACTCCGGATCTGGAAGGCAGTCCCTACACGGGTTTGGTGGTGCGGGAGCAGGGCGGTCCTGCTCCTGCACCGCCAAACTCATAATAAGGACCATAGGCAAGAAAACTAGAAAACTCCATCTTTGGCAATAATTCAGGTACAATGCAAAATATATAGGATAAAAAAGGTGACTTTGGATACACCTGTCAAGGTTCATTACTTAAAATTGCTCATAGATATGGACTTCAGGTTTTCTTATGTGTGTTTCAATGGACATAGCTGTGAAGTGGTATTAGAATGATATAACTTATGATCTGAGAAAATAGAAAAATGCCCAGGGCACTTTAAACTAAGCCCCATGGTTTAACTTTATATACCTCCATACAGCCCATTCAAGAATTCTTGAGAACAAAATTGCAAGGGGGCTGGCTCAATAATATTCTCCAATAAAGTTCTTTAATTTATTTAAGCAAAATGCTATTGCCAAAGTAAGGAAAAAAGACATGTTAACGAGACAAGCAAAAGAGCATGTTCTTGTCATGACATCACACAAATGAGTCAATTACGAGATGAAGTAAGCACACATGCATCACGTTGCACCTACTGAACAATAAAGGTGATGTTTTATTTATTTTTTATTTACCTATCTGAAATGGAGGTAGCCACTTGGAGCATTAAATGAAAAAATATATCTTCAGTTGTGCAAAAACACATTTATGAAAGTGAAATGGCCCGGTGGCAAATGAGAGCTTCCAGGCCCTCCAAAAAGTGTAAAAAAAGAAAGCTAAGGACCACATTGGTTGGAATAGCAAGAAAGGAATGGGTAGGAAAAGAGGAGTGAGAAGCAATGGGGAGTGGGCTGGTAAGCAACTGACAAGCTTTAGGCAGTGGAGGAATTAAAGTTAAAAAAAAAGCTGGGCTGAGTGAGAAGGGGAGCAACATGGGGTGTGTGGAGTGGGATGGGTTAGGGTACTGAACAGGAAAAGAAGCACATGAGGAAGAGAGCTGAAAAAGACATGCACTGTCATGGAGTTTTTAAAAGCAAAGAAAAATAGATCCCTTGTTGCTAGCAGTGGAAGGATATAAAAGAATGTTATCAAAAGAATAGTTAAGAGGCTATGCTCCAGAGGAGGGAAAACTCAAGAAGAGGAAGGAAAGTCATCGAATAAGAAGAGATGCAAATGAGAGTGACAATAAAACCAACCAATGCTAAGCAATTAGAATGCTGCAAGCCTACTGTTTATGGTATGGTCCACAAAAGGCTTTCGCCTACAAGACACCTAAAATCTAAAATCTAGACAAGACCTAAAAACAGCCAACACTTCTTTTTCGAGTTTGCTTGATTGAGGCTATGTAAATAAATAAGGAACAAAAACAATGAATTGATCTCAACTGTGAAGTAAAACAAATATTGGTTACAACAGTATCATATTTTTTCAAGGACCAGTAAACTTAAATCTCTATATGGATATTGAAGGTTACATGTATCTTCAAGATTTTAGCCTTTCCCTAATGACTTGCACATGTAATTGATATTTGGCAAAACTACATCACTTTACAAACATTATTTCAATATATATTTTTTTCCCTTGTATGTTGATTTCTTTTCACTGTCCGTACCTTGATTAACACGTGGTCCATAGATAGACAACACAGAAAAAAATGATGTGGGGTCAGGTTTTGTGTTCTTCAAAATTATGTGCTGTCACATGTTCATTAAATTATAGTGGCAAATTATCATTTAAGTGTCATACAGATCTCTCTTTAATTATCTCTCATTTCTTGTTATCACAATTATCAAATGTCTAACTCCCCGTCAATTTTACCAGACGCTGTGCATGCTGTCTTAAAGTGCATATTCTATAATATTTATTTCTGGGCCATGATGCTCTCAAGCTTTTGGCTAAAGACAGAAATATAAGCAACAAATCTGCTTGCTTGTGTTGGCTCTAATCTGAGATTTTATCTAGCTTGGGCTGTTGCCTACATGATGTGGTATGCACAGGATAAAGCTTATCACAGTTATAACAATTGCAAAGGGTAACCAAAAACTCAGCTACATGGATTTTCAGTCAGGAGAAAGGACCAAAAATGGAGTTCCTCCATGTTTGTAGTTTTTTTAGGTTGAACCTACTATACAGCACAGCTGTCTGATTGCAAAAGACCCATTGTCAGCTTACCAATATCTTACTGTGGAATTCGGTTGGCTATTTTATCACTTTTATTTGCTTGTTTCTTATTCAATAGCTTACCTTGTCCATCTTGTGTTTGTCTTTCCCCTGGAGCATAGACTATTTTATGTGTGTCCTTCCACTGCTCACTTTAAGGGAACTACTTTTTGCTTAAGCACGCCACAAGATTGCACGTTTTCCACTTGTCTCTCTCACATGCTTCTCATTTCTCCTCCCGCTCTATTTTGATCTCTCTCGTTTGCTTGTTTTTTCACACCCTGCATTGCTCACTCATTTCTTTTTTGATGAAGCACTCCATGGGGCCTATTTACAAACTGTGTTTGTAGTATGCTTTGTAGTACTACAATTGCTACAACTACAAAATGCTGTTTATAAACCTACATGCGGAATCTATGCCTCCATTTATCCTATTTCTTTCTGTGCAGAGATATGCATCTCTATTGTGGAGCCTGGGCACACATAACTATGTTGTAGTAGTAAATGTGGGAGGGACGAGGCAGGTGTTGGAAAATGGGGATTACTTACTATTAAATAGGAGGGGTTTAGGGAGGTGCAAGGAGGAGTTAAAGGAGGATAAGGAAGGGGGTTTAGGGAGGCACGTGTACCAACCCACAAAGAGTAAGCCCATTGCTATTCACAATTGCACTTCTAAAGCTACTACAGCAAAAAAGGGACCCAACACAGTTGTAAATTACTCCAGGTCAGAGCAGAAATAAATAAAGCATCACACATGGCCAAACACTGGTACTGCAACACCCTTCCATAGAAAATAATGGAGGTAGGGGCTTAAAATAAAAGCACATAGCAAATAATGATAAATTACATTATTTAAAATAGTTTCAAAAATATAAATTATAAGTTAATGTTAACAAATATTCGAAAAGTACATATTTTTAATTTAATTATATAATTCTTTAATTATTTGTACATTTAAACATGTAACAATACATTTTATTAAAAATAATTAAAGTACTTGTAATTAATTGTATACATCACTTTAAATCATTATTAATGCATGATGAAATAATTTATTTTGTTTAATTTAGATGTGAAATTATGTTTTAATTGGAACTTGAACAAAATAATCTTAATTTTAAATATCCAAATAATTTTTAATGACAACCAAATTTCCACTGAAAATCATGGAACTAGTAATATTTGTATTTCTATGTTAGTTTGACTACTTATAAAACCTTTGCTCAGAGGTCAACAGACTGTTATATATAATGGCAGATTATGTCTCCACCATATGAGGATAGAGTGGCATGAAGATACTTTTGCAATGTAAACTATAAAATAAGTGGGCCTCATTCACAAACTGCATTTTGTACTAAGTAAAGTAGTACTGCAGTAGAGCTACTTATTACAAAATGCAATTCATAAACATACAGGTGGAAATCTCCACATCCACCTCTCCTATATTTTCCATGGGCAGATCCTCACACATGTAACTTTACTGCACAATACTAAATTTGGGAAGGACTAATGGGAATGGATGGGAAATGGGAAATATCTACTGCTCAATGGGAGGGGTTTAAGGAGGATTAAGGAGGGCTTTAGGGAGGGAACGAAACCCACTTGCAAAAGAGTTATCCCATTGCTCTTCACAAACTGCACTTCTAAAGTTACTAAAGCAAACAAGCATTGGCAAATCCAATAGGTCTCGCCTATGGGTGAGCTATTGGCTTTGGCAGTCGGTGGGGGTGGTGAACAGGAAGGCCAGTGGGGGTGATGAATGGGTGGGGGTGGATTAATTAATGATAAGTGTGTGTGTGCTTAATGGAACATCCCCGAAACAATATAATTGCATTCCAGTCATGAACCATATTTGTTTAACAAGACTACCTAGCAGTCCTTCATCCATTATGATAACATGTTTGTCATGACAGAACACTCTTGGAAACTGCAAGAATCTCCTGTTGGATGAAAGAAGTCGGCCGTGTTGTAGGGGAAGCTGAGTGGCCAATCACGAGTCCAATTTTAACTTGTAGATTATTGGGATTTCAATGTGTTCATAGAGATAGGGATGGAATTCTCTAAGTACTGCAAACAATGTTTTTGGAATGCTTTTTAAACAATGCAATTTTTAAGTTACCGATATTAGTGGTTCTTTAAACTTTTTTATTGAATAAATACGACTTAAGAGGTTTCTCAAAAACCAAGTTCCAATGGTAAAGGCTTTGTTAGCAATTCCCCTGCGTACATGGGCTTCAAAGCTGTTTGTTAAAAATGTCTTTATAAACCTGCTCTAAGCAAAGAATTGCAGTTTTATTTTAAGGGTGTTACTCTTTTGTCTGCATACATCGTTCATCTCAGAGTGTGGTAAGACCATCAGAGGTCTTGCTACAGCTCAAAGTACAGAATGTTGGCCTTCCTCAGTAGAGAGGTTAACAGTAGGAGCCCCTGAGACTACAGCATTATGCTACAGAACTGTCACTGCAAGAAGCATCATTTTAAAAGCATTGGGTCTCAGCAAAACATTTGTCTTTCTTTCAGAATGTAGGTTTCAGATTTCATTTTAGTAGTGGAATGCCATTAGATGATACACAAAGAAATAAAAAAAAAACTTTAAAGCTGATTGTGATACACTGCAACTCGGAAAGACTGTTCTTCTTCAAGTCTAAATCCTTTTAGTCACCAACAGTAAATACAATTTTAAAGCTCAAAATAACTATGTTAAAGAAGATGAAAGGGCTACGACCATTAGTTCTAGACCTTTTCTAAAGACACACTCCGATGGTTCTTTTTCGCAGCATGAAAGTGTGAAGGGGAGAAAAGTCGTTAACAAACAGTTAATTAGCCAATAACTTTCCTTGATGCATAATTATCTACGGACAACTATACAAGGTTAGTTGATTTATTACAAAGCCAAAGATAGCTGGACTTTGAGATACCTCAACACAATGGTATAGAAATACAAAGGAATTAGCATGAAGCCAAATCTACGCATCCAATTCAATCGGTGCAGCATGAACAAGACTATTAGTTCAAGAAGTAGGATACAGAGAATCAATAAGCATGAGTCCAAATTTCCTTGCATCGAGGGTTGATGAGTAAAAAGCATTAAATCTATCCCTACTCTAGCACTAAGATGTCATCCCTACATAAGCTTTTTCAATAGAAAGGGAAAGGTGTCAGTGCATGGAGTCTTCCTAAGAAGCCTCTCCACCATCAATGGGTCAAGTAGCTTAAAGCCACTATTGCAAAAGGAAGAGCTCATTCTGAGATGCTCTCCCTCTGTAGGCAATAATGAGTACATTCCCTAATTCCAACAATCAGTTATCCACAGGTAGAATTCCCATAATGCGCAGCATGAGCATAATCCACAATGGGTACAGTCATGTGGGTACTTTTCCACGATGTTCTCCATGTACATCTCTCATAACAATTCGTCCTTGATTCCCATGCCTTCTCCCGCATGAATCTGTCTCTGTCTCTATCACCTTCAACCCATGTAACTGTATCTTCTTCGCTCCTTGCCTAGCTACTAAAACAAAGACATTACTTTTCCTAAAAGAATGCTTCTCCACCTGCAATACAAATGTGAGAAGGAACAGATTCTGCAGTGCACAAGAAATTCAACTATTAATTCTAAAGTGAGAGTTTCAAGGGCTTGCACTCCAGGCCTACGATTTCAGCTAACATTAGAACATGTCACTTTAAGCGTTACAGATTCACATAATCATATAGCGTTTAAACTAATGCATTCGTCTACTTATAAAATATCATTGTTAATCACATTTAGTAAATGAGTGGCATTAACTTCACAATACAAGTTCTTCATGTTAACGTTTCTGCTAGTTACATTTCTTTTCTACATTAATTCTCCATGCTACTAGTCAATAACATAAGACATGTCAAGTAATTCACAATTCTAACACTTCATGTTAAAATAATTGCAAGATTATTTGTGGATGTGCTCTACATGTGAATATGATGCACCCCTACAAATGAAATGAGATTTCCGCTCCATCATTTCCCCCCTCTGATGAGGTTAAGTCATCATAAAATCATTGCAAAGTAGACTGATCTAAACAGATGTTGTAGATAATCTTCTCTGTCTGAACTCCTCCATTAGCTTCAAATTCTCATAGTGACTGTCCTGCAGTCTTTCCATCCTTCTCTCTCTTTCCCTTAAGGAGTTCTCCACTTGTCTTGCTTTGTGCCACTTATATGCCCTTTCCGTATCAAGATAATTATATAGATTACAGCAATCATTACTAGTTTCAAGATGTATCCAAAGATTCCACTTCCCAGATTTGCAAACCATTTTTGAACTGCGCCAAATCCTTTTCCAACTTTATCCCAAACTCCTTCAGCTGCCAAGTCCAGTATTTCATGATGTATGTCAGCGATCTTTTTGATATATCCCTTCAGATCTTTACTTCTACGAGGGATATAAGTACAACACTGTTGGACCTTCAGCATTCGACAGACTTCGCCTTCTTTTGCAAGTAACACATCTAATGCAAGGCGTTTGTGCATCACCATCACCCTTATAAAGACCATCTCCCCATCTATGAGTAGTAAAGACTGAACCATTTTAACAGATAACTTATCCACTATGGTAGACAGCCTTCTAATCTTGATGTCATTCAATGCCACTCCCAAACTAGGTATTATCGCTTGAAAATATATCTCCCACAACCTCTCCTACACTCAATCCACACTTTTTCCCTGCTGTTCGGCTTTCCTTCCAAACTCTCCAAATCATCCACATGGTATATTTTCGAAAATAAGAACGCCAAATTTGCAAGTACCGTACCATTTGCTGGGTAACCCACCTTACGCAATCTTTCCACACAAAATATATACTCCTGGCACCCTTCGAACTGACTCTTGCAAAAACGTCTTCCAAGGACCATTGACTAAGAAGATATGATCACACACTCTCTGTCCCACAAATAGCGTATAGTCACGACTCTCAGCCTGACATATGCAAAGCTTGCCTCGTTGTTGCCTATCCAAAGCTGTAGGACCCGAACTTCCTTTAGCCTTATGAGCTAATTCCTCCTTGGCCCAATCAGAATCCTTGTCCTTGTTGCCAACATTAATAACTAATCCCCTACATCTATCTTCTACTTGATCTATAAGTTTCTTTTCTTTATCTGTTACTATGCGTGTTAGATTATGTCTATGCACATAAGCAGTGTCATATTTATTCAGATGTTTATATACAGGTATTTCTGAAAGTACCATGCCATAATTTGAAAAGTAGTGCTCATAATGGCCTGTACCATAAAACATACTAAGGAGTACACTGCCACTAATGCCATATTCAAGGGTAAGTGATGATAGCGTATTCCTTCCTCGACTGAGCCAGGTAATTGCATACACATGTTACAATCCCTAACTTCATAGTGTCTACAAACTCGTACAGCAACTTAGCATAAGCATTCAAAGTATAATCACCACTGGATAGGTCTACATGAAGAAAGTGACTAGTTTGCGCTATTAAGCCATTCTCAGATCCTAGTGTACCCTCCTTTGAGAGAGCAGTGGTACCCCCACCCCATCCTCTTTGCTTTCAGGTGAACCTAAAATGTACTCTAAATAACTACAGCTATTACTACAACTACCCCTACAATGAGTGCACCTATAATACTTTTGTGGCTACGATTCAAATTTCCAGACTGCCTTTTCAGAGTTGCTCGGATCACAGTTCGAAAGAGGTTCAACACTCAGAGTCTCCTTTCTCCGCCTCTCTCCATGTATGACAAAGCACTCAAGCAACTTTTGAGATTTTGGAAAGTTTTTTTCAACAGTCACAGCTTTGAAGACCTCCTTAGCCCTTTTTCTTCTTCTAGATGAAATCCCTAAATGTACTCTTCTTCCACTTTGGCCTAGGTTATCTTCTCCAACAATTTATTTCCATTTCAAAGTTCAGTTGACATCCCTTATCAGGTCAGAGCCAATCTCCTCAATAACACGTTGTAACAGTTCAGCTCTCAGTGCTGCGATCTCTTGAGGAGACTGTGGTGCCCCGAAGCTTGCTTCCAGAATCAGAGTCCATAACCCACTTGGTCTTGGTGGGAAAGGAACCGTCAATGACAGAATCAGAGTCCGTAACCCACTTAGTCTTGGTGGGAAAAGAACCATCAATGACAGAAGTGCATTGGCTTGAATTCCAGGAACTCTAGCAAGATTGCCAAACAGCACTGAAATCTTGGACCTCGCTCTCCCCCAGCATTTGCAACCAGATAAGTCCTCTCTGGAGAGGAATATCTCCAACAAGGCACTCGAGCTCTCCTGGATCTTCGTGCACTTTCTGTGTTTTGCTTGGTCTAACTCAGATCGGACTCTGAAGATTCACCTATTGGTGCAAGTTCTCTTTCAGATGCAAGTCGCAGGTTCCTTCTGTTCTGTCTCACAGGCCAGGTTCCCCCCTCAGCATCTTTCTTCCTTAACTGCACACAACCACTTGTCACTCCAGTCTCTTCCACTGAGTCAGACTCTCTGTCACTTGCAACATTACCGTCTCCCTCAGAGTCTATACCAGGGTTGTGTGTAGCTTGACCCCCCTCAGATTGACTTAGTGTGTATCCAGCCTCCTCAGGTACCTCTACAAGTCTACAGCTTGGCTTTCCCCCTCCTGTGACGCCTCAGTCACAGCTGAAAGTTCTTCTGGGAGAGGAGCTGTTTCATCAGAGGGACCTAAGACTCGTCGGGTGTGAGAGTCATGGACCCAATTCGGCACTCCCCCACACTTCGCAGCAGTCGTAGTCACCAGTATCACTTGGTTATGTCCAAGCCAACGAGAGTCAATGC
Source organism: Calotriton arnoldi (assembly GCA_963921515.1). Taxonomy (NCBI): domain Eukaryota; kingdom Metazoa; phylum Chordata; class Amphibia; order Caudata; family Salamandridae; genus Calotriton; species Calotriton arnoldi. The sequence goes on along the minus strand of CAWUFW010004342.1, from coordinate 155,196 downwards.
AATTTTTCCTCACGTGCTTTCTGATGAGAACCCAATCTCCTGGGTTCAGATCATGGCAGAGATCCTTTGAGGTCTGTGCAGTCACTGCTTCAACCTGATGAGACACAGAACGAACCACCTCAGACAATCCTTTACAGTGGTCAAGGACCAAATCATCTGTGATGTTCACTAACGCGGTAGCAGGCATGGCAGGCAAATGCATTGCTCTTCCCATAAGTATCTCATCGGGCAACAACCCAGTTCTCCTGTTAGGAATGCTGCGCAGACTCATTAGCACCAGAGGTAAAGCATCAGGCAACTTCAAGGATGTTGAAGCACATACTTTAGCAACCTCGATTTCAAAGTCCCATTGATTTGCTCCAACATTCCTGCTGCCTCTGGCCTGTAGCTACAATGTAGTCTCTGATCCACATTCAAGGTAGTGCACAGCAATTTTTTATGATCTCATTGTGGAAATGTGTACCTCCATCTGACTCCAATGTAGTTGGAAATCCGAATCTAGGAATGAGTTCCCTCAACAACAATTTAGCTACTGTAAGGCTATCACATCTCCTAGTTGGGTAAGCTTTGACCCATCTTGAAAAAATGCACACAACAACCAGAATGTATCTCAACCCATTACACACAGGCATCTCAACAAAATCCAATTGGATCGGATTCAAGGGACCCCCTGATCTGCCAATGTGACTTGAGGCAACAACACTCTTCCTCCCAGTGTTCATTTGTTGACACGTGACACACCGATGACGCACAGCTTCTGCAAGCACTCGAACCCTCGGATTGAACCAAGGGGCATATTAGCAGGGGCGTTATCGCCGCTTTAGCGGCACTTTTTGCCGATAAAGCGGCGATATTTTTATCGCCCTATTAGCAAGCTGTCGCTAACAGCTGTTAGCGACAGCTTAATGGCGATAGCGGGTGTTTAGTTGCCGCTTTGCATGTCAGCGATAATTATCGCTAATGACATGCAAAGTAGGCGTACCCAACTAAAAGCAACTGAAAACAGTCGCAAACACAACTTCCCCCTATTACCAATGCCCGCGAAGCGATAAAAAAAGTCGCGCTAACCGCGATTATCGTTGGAATCTAACACCTGCTAAAAACTTGACTTAACCATCTTGTCAATGGGAGGTGGATTGTAAGGTTAAGTCCTCACCTGCCTATTAGCAAGCTTTTCATTAGCGCAGTGAATTTATCACTGGATTTCTCGCGCTAATGCTGGGTTTCGCCGCTATCGCTGGATTTTTTATCGCCTTGGAGATAAGCGTTGATAATAAGGCGTTATCTCCGCGATGAAATCCAGCGATAGCCGGCGATAAAAAAAACAGCGCTAAGCGCGCTTTGCGATAATTATCGCAAATCCTTGGTAATATGCCCCAAGTCTCTCTGAACAATCTCACCATCGCATCCCTTCCTATGTGAACTGCTCCATAAATTTGCCTTGCCATTGGGTGTAAAAAACAATCCAGTAATACTGCCCTGCCATCAGCTGATACCCAAATGTCATCTTTTCCTTTCTCACAATCTGCTCTGATCCAACCCACGTGTTCCTCCTCCGTGACCTCCATTTGCAAACGCCTAACTTCATCCCATGTGTCAGCAGCTATTAGCATCATGTTGAGTTCGGTCTTCTCTGTACTCTCGCCAGTATATTCTCCATTGAGAACACATGCATGTAAAGCACAGTAGCATGCAAATTCATCAGCATACCTATTTCCAATAGTGGCAAAGTCATTTACCCTTCCATGGGCTGCGCACTTAATGACAGCCACTTCTCTTGGCAGCTGTAAAGCTTCCAACAGTTCTCTCACATATTCCCCATTTCGTATCAGAGACCCAGATGATGTTAGGAACCCTCTCTGTGACCATAGCTGTCCAAAATCATGAACCACACCAAATCCATACTGGCTATCAGTAAAGATGGTGATTCGGATTTGTTCAGAAACAAGGCATGCACGAGTCAAGGCAATGATTTCAGCCCCTTGTGCGGAGTGTATTCCCTGTAAGCAAGCAGCTTCCACCACTCCAGAGATGGTACAGACAACAAATGCTGCTCTCAAATTTCCTTCAATGTCTCTTAAGCATGAACCATCAACAAAAAGGACTTGATCAGGATCATACAATGGCTCATCGATAATGTCAGGTCTCGGTTTTGTACATAATTCTGTGACATCCAGTCACGGTCTTCACATTCTTCCCCATCAGCACTTGGAATAGGTAACAAGGTAGCAGGATTTAACACAGAACACCACTTCAGTGTAATGTTTTCAGCGTCAAGAAACACCTGTTCATACCTTGTCAGCCTGTTATTTGTCAAATGCTGTGCTTTGGTTCTCGTCATCAAAAGCTCAACTGAGTGCGGTACATATACTGTAAGAGGATGACCCATCACAATACTTTCACATTGTTCAATGCTGACACCTGTTGCAACAACAGATTTGAGACATCCAGGCAACACGGCAGCTACAGGATGTGGAGTAGCTGAGAAATAGGCCACTGGTCCATGGGCACCTCCATGTGTCTGGGTGAGTTCAGATAGAGCACAACCTTCCCGTTCATAACAGAACAGCAAAAATGCTTTGTTGTAATCAGGCATTCCCAGAGCTGGAGCGCGACACAGGCACTCTCTAAACTCCAGGAAGGCAAGTAGACAATCATTATCCCAATGTACCGGATCACACACATCCTTGTGGGTCAGCAACTGCAAAGGCTTTGCCATCAGGGAAAAGTCAGGAATCCACTGTTGGCAGTAGCCAACCATTCTCAAGAACATTCTGACCTCTTTTTAGGTATTAGGCGGATTCATTTTCATGATCGCTTGCACTCTTTCTGGTGACACCTTCCTTTTGCCCTTTTCGATTTGATGGCTCATGTACAGTACTTTATTCAGACAATACTGGAGCTTATTAGGAGACACCTTATGCCCATTGTCAGCCAGATGGTTCAGTAAGGCAATAGTTTTGTCCCTGCAAGCATCTCGCGTTTCAGACGCGATGAGAAGGTCGTCAATGTATTGGACCAACACTGTGTTTCGGGGCAGAATCAGACTCTCAATGTTCTTTTTCAGGATCTTATTGAATATGGAAGGACTTTCAGTATACCCTTGAGGGAAATGACACCACATTAAGACATGATTCTCCAGACGGAAAGCAAATAAAAATGTGTTCTCCTTGTGCAATGGAATGTTGAAAAACGGCTGGCAAAGGTCAATCACCGTGAACCATTCAGCTTCGAACGGGATCTGCTATAGAATTACAGATGGATTTGGTACCGCGGGACAGCATGGAATCAGTATGGTATTGATCTTCCTAAGGTACTGGACAATGCGATATTTTCCACTCGGCTTCTGCAACCCCATGATTGGAGAATTGCACGGACTTCCCATGATCTCCTTTAGGATGCCTTGCGCAATCATGGACTCAATTACAGGTGTAATCCCTGCCACCGTTCCGGGGTCAGGTTGTACTGAGGTGTTCTCGGAAACTCTACATTTGGCTTGACCTATATGCGAACTGGCCCTACTCCTCGAATCAGTCCGATCTCTTCCCCTGTGAAGTCCCATACCACTGGAGAGACAGTGTCCCTGAGATACAGCGGCATGGGGAGAGGATGTAGCCTTACGGCTAGAGCGGTCGACCTCGAAGCTGGGGAACCGGGTTCGAGTCTCAGCAACAACGCTCAACATCCTGTGATTCTGGGAAAATCACTTAATCTCCCCGTGCCTAACAAGAATGAATGTGTCCTTCTGTAACGAAACTGGTGCTCATGTAAAGCGCTCTGATACCCGATTCAAGTCTAGTTTGCGCTATATAAAACTCTAAAAAAAAAAAATTCTTCCACTGTTAATAAAGGCAACAATACAGCGCATAGGTTCTGATTACCCAAATTGAATACATTGACCTCATCATTAGTCTGCAATTTGATTTCCTTTGGTGTGCAGTAGATGGTACAATTCAGTTTGCATAACAAGTTGCATCCTAGCAAACAGACTGGACTTGAATCACACACCACGAACTGATGGTGATGCTGAAAGGTTCTGATTTTCACCTGCACCTCTTCTGTCAAAGGGTTCATCATTCCTTTGTTAGAGACTCCTACAACTTGGATCAATTTTCCAGAGAGGGGCAGGTTTGGGACTACTGCGGATCTCACAGTAGAAGGGGTAGTGCCAGTATCAATCAAGAATGTAATAGGATGACCATCTACGTCTGCTTCTACGTATGGTCCACTCTGGTCTACCTCTAAGACTGCGCCAAGTGTACAGCCTTCCTCCCCCCTCAGGCACCATCATAAGGATGGGTCTAGATCGAATCCATCCAGAGCTTCCATGAAGGGCATTTGGTGATATGTTTGATTGCCTCTTGAAATTCTTGGAGGCTGTGGCACTTGCACTAACTGGTTCTGATTCCCTCCCACATTAAATGATCTTGGCCTGGTCACTGTTGGTAACTGATTTACAGCATCTGCCACCTGTATGAGTTCTCCTTCCTGCTCTTGGTTCACAGGATTAAGGTGACACTCGTGCTTCCAATACCCGATCTTGTGACAAAAATGACAGGCAGTGGTCTTCTTCAGGGTCACAACATTTATCCCTGTCTTCTGATCTCTAGGGATACCTCTCCCTCTTCCCTGGCCCATCGACCCTGCAACTGGTTGTACTTGTACACCTCCTGGGGCATACCCCTGACCACGAGTTACAGTTCCCATCATTCCCTGCACTTGCTCTCCTTTCTGGGCATTACGCATTTGGACCAACATCAATTTCTTCTTTATCCTCCTGTGTTTTGAGTCCACCTCATCACTGCAATACCTGCCATACTATAGGAGTTTGCCTACAGATTTGTTTCGCCAACCGATTAGGTGCAGATTAGGTGATCTCCAGCCTTAGTCCAGTCACAAATTTGGACACAAATTGTCCCATGTCTTTAGGGTCGAGTGTATCTAACCCACTGTACTGCTTGAAGGCTTGTAACAACCTTTCATAATAAGCATGCACTGACTATTTAGGTTCCTGTGTAGTTCGATCTATCTTAACTCAATCGATGTCCTGTGGGGCTATTTTGGAATGCAACTATGTTATCATCTGATAGTACTTCTTCATGACCATTGGCGAAGGACCATGAGTTACTGAGTCCCTCTCTGGTTCAGCAGTAGGCCACTCAACAGCTATCTTACAAGCAGAACATAGATCACTAGAAACCACAATTTTGAACAAGGTGTTTAAATCAATCCACAACACTTTCAAGATCTTAACAAAGCGATCAACTTGCTTATATCACTCAGCAGTTTTCTCTCTTAATCTGGGGAAATCATTTGTGAATGCAGAAAGGTCACCCCGACTCCAGGGAACATGCACATATCCTCCACTAGGCAGTTCACATAATGGATATGCCTCAACTCCCTGTGTTCCCCCTCCTGAAGGTGGTGTCTCTCCTGTCTCCTTTCTTACGCTGTTCTTCCTTGTCCACCTCTCCTCCCACTTATCCAGCATACTCCAAGCCCTTATTCCTATTACCAGTTCCCCGAATCTGTGTCCTCAATCCAGTCACTCTCTTTTCCTTTAACTCTGGGTGACTGTAAGTAAGCCTGTGACTTTTCTGCAATGCCTTCATTCGGGATAAATCTACTCCATACCTCTGAGCCAACTCTGACAACTTTGCATGTGCTTGTCTCGCCCTTTGGGTGACATCCTTAGCTATAAACAACAAATCATCTGGCTCATACATCTTTATTCTGTTTAAGGATAGGCTCCCAATGATGATTTCTTCTAATTTTGCCTTCATCCTCACCTCATCCACTAGCTTCACCTTCATTGCAGCCTTGATGGTACCCTGACTCGACTTACTATTCTGGCTCTCCTTGCTGTTATTATGGTCCCTCAGCCATGACTCTAAGTCTGCAACATCTAGAACATGCTGATTCTCAGAGGTTCTCTGACTTGTGCCTCTCCCTTGAGTCATGCCACTTGCTCCTCTCACACGAGTTTTCCACATTCGCAGATCTGAACTAACATAGGCATAGGCCGTATGGTACTGGAGCCAATACATACTCCTGGAGGGTCGGCAGTAGTCGCTAAAGGGGTACTGGATTCCATAGGCAATAAAGCATGACAATTCCCTTTTGCCCTCCTTGTTCTTCCCAACCAGTCCCTTCAGCATATATGGATTGTCTCTGACCAGGGTTTCCTACTGGGCTCGAGTCGTAAACAGGAACAACAGGACCATTTGTAACCGGTACTGGAAGAGCTTCCGGCAACCGTGAAGCAACATTCATATCATCCTGTTCCATAGCTCTCGAGATGGACACTCCCATCCCCCCTACTCCTGTCCCACAATCCCTGGATCAGGAGTCACAGGGACTGGCATGCTCCCCACATTCTCAGTGCCTTCAGCGCTTCATCCCCCTTCACCCGTCTATGGACTGTAAGGTGGAAGACACTCAGCCAACAATCCATACAACAAGCTGTCTTCATTATCACTACTGTCACTCCCATTTGTCATCCTATTCCTATCCTGTGGTCCTCCATCTTCTACCAGCACTATGTTCAACCTCTCTCCTGCAAAGTTATCCACTCTCCACCTCCTCAACCTCGCATCCCACTTTGCATCCTAAAAGGCCTTCATTGTTTTCTTCATACTCCCTTGATATTTCTCTCTTTACTTAGCATAAGCTGCATGCATCCATGCGTCTAGTGCTTCAAACTGAGTGGGGCTAGGCAAAGGTCGCATCACAAACATCATTCCCCTAAGTTGATTCAACACATCCAACCTAAATGAACCAACGCATGGAAATGACATTTCACCCTCGTTTTCAGTGATCTTGTGCCAATTTTGGAGCCAAATTATAGTGTGGAGCCCAACTTTTGTTGCCATATAATGTGCTGGAGTATCCACAGGTGGTGCCTCTTCGCCCACTTGAGTAACAACCCCTTCATTACCCTTGAAGAGATCCCATAACACCCTAAAACCTCACATGATTTCAAAAGTGCAATATTTTGTTCAATTGATTATGATGGAACAATCCTTTTCAACCACAGACTTTCCAATGACTACCAACCAATCCCAGTGTGGCGTTACACCAACCAGCCTATCGCAGTGCGGCACAACACAACATCACTTTCACTCCTCGCAGCCGTTCAACCTCCTTCACAATTTCTCTGTACCATTCACTCACACAATCATCTTAAATCCGTAATTGTCTGCCACTCTAAAATATTGATAGATTTCAATCACTCGAGAACATTCACACACAGTAACCCTGAACCAGCATGGATCACCCGAATCAGTATTGCTAACCCCGGTAAACAAGGTACGCTAGACGATTACCATATTTCCCATTTACACAAAGCTCCCTGTCTTAAGTGGAACTGCAAATGACTTCTCACGACAACTCCTCAATTCTTTGGTCAGAAAATCACAATCTCAGTGTCTTCTACGTCGTTAAATATCTGGGATCTTAGGCCACTTCAGGACCTACAACTCAAATCTCAATCCTTGTGCCATCTCAGACCCGAAACCACACGCACTCGACTCTCATTCCAACTCCGCAAGACATCACACAATCAAACCATTCCCGCAATCTAACATACTAGACACCCGGTTAATACTCACTCCTCCTTCTGCCGCTAATCTCGCAGCACCATCAAACTCCCTCCATCTCTGCCAGATTCCGTCGCCTTCCATTCTTGATCATTAGGCTCTAGTTCAGGGCTTTGGGTTTATAGATTCCACCAATTCTTGACCACTTCTAGATTTTCCCCTTACTTCATGGGTGAACCATCCTACTCTGCTACCAACTGAAAGGGTAGGGCCCATTAGTTCTAGACCTTTTCTAGAGACACACTCTGATGGTTCTTTTTTGCAGCATGAAAGTGTGAAGGGGAGAAAAGTCGTTAACAAACAGTTAATTAGCCAATAACTTTTCTTGATGCATAATAATCCACAGGCAACTATATAAGGTTAGTTGATTTATTACAAAGCTATAAGTAGCTGGACATAGAGACACCCCAACACGAGGGTATAGAAATACAAAAGAATTAGCATGAAGCCAAATCTATGCATCCAATTCAATTGGTGCAGTATGAACAAGACTATTAATTCAAGAAGGAGGACACAGGGAATCAAGAAGCATGAGTCCAAATTTCCCATCATTGAGGGTTGATGATTAAAAAGCATTAAATCTATCCCTACTCTAGCACTAAGATGACATCCCTACATAAGCTTTTTCAATGGAAAGGAAAAGGTGTCTGTGCTTGGAGCCTTCCTAAGAAGCCTCTCCACCATCAATGAGTCAAGTAGCGTAAAGTCACGATTGCAAAAGGAAGAGCTCGTTCAGAGATGCTCTCCCTCTGTAGGCAAGAAAGAAGTGGGCACTTTCCCTAATTCCAACAATCAGTTATCCACAAATAGAATTTCCATAATGCACAGCGTGAGCATAATCCACAATGGGTACAGTCATGCGGGTACTTTTCCACGATGTTCTCCATGTACATCTCTCGTAACAATTAGTGCTTGGTACCCATTCCTTCTCCCATGTGAATCAGTCTCCGTCTATATCATCTCCAACCCATGTAACTGTAACTTCTTTTGTCCTTGCCTGGCTACTAAAACAAAGACATCACTTTTCTCAAAAGAATGCTTCTCTACCTGTAATGCAAACGTGAGAAAGAACACATTGAGCAGTGCACAAGAAATTCAACTATTAATTCTAAAGCTATAGTTTCAGGGACTTGCACTCCAGGCCTACAATTTCAGCTAACATAAGAACATGTCACTTTAAGCGTTACAGATTCACATAATCATTATAGCCTTTCAACTAATACATTCACCTACTTATAAAAATAAACGTGTTAATCACATTTAGTAAATGAGTGGTGTTAACTTCACAACACAAGTTCTGCATATTAATGTTTCTGCTAGTTACATTTATTTCCTACGTTAATTCTCCATGCTACTAGTCAATAACATAAGACATGTCACGTAATTGCGTTAATACATTTCACAATTCTAACACTTCATGTTTACATAATTGCAAGATTATACGAGGATGCGCTCTACACGTGAATATGATACACCCCTACAAATAAAATGAGATTTCCACTCTATCAAAGGCCAAGAGGCAGGGTAAGGGAAGGCACCATTGAGAGTAGAAACATGGCCTGCACGAAACATTCGCCCCTTCCTACATGGGAGTGTTTTCTTTTTTCTCCAATGTACAGTCCTCTTCCCAGCATTAATGTGGACTTACAAAGGCATATCTGTGTGTGTTGGAGGGCCAGCCTGACGTGCTTTCTGCTCTAGCAGCAGCTGTGCTTTTTGAGGAAAAAAGGTTGATTTTCTAGTCATGCTGGAGCATTTTTTTCTCCTTTCGCCAAGAGTCCACGTGTAGGAGAGGGAAGCGAAGGGAAGAGAGTGACAAAGAGCTGCAATAAGAAAACTCCACGGCTTCTCAGAAAGGGGTGGGGGAGAGAGATCAGGAGCAGCCTGCTGGGAATTTGCGTCTCGCTTTTCTTTAACAACTGTTCTTGAGTCATGGCCAAAAGCTGTAGACTGCATAAAATCGCACAAAAGATAAAAAGCAAATATTCATCACATTAAGTTACTGTAAAAGAACAGCTTTATCGTGTTCTTCCTGGTACTAGGTGGTACTAGGTGTGCATGTGATATTGTTACAAGGCAAACACAGGACAAGCAACAATGAGAGAGGAGGTGGAGGGACTGGTTCTTTCACTTTGAAGTCAGAGAAAGAAGAAAAGAAAACATGCACCCTCAGAAAAACAGCGTCTGACATTGATCTCGGGTTTTGAATGAACAGCAAATGTGATGAGATAAGAATAAGAATGATAGCCTTATTTACAGAAAAGCTCAGAGCAGTGAAAAGACGAGCGCTCTTGTGTGAAGTACTCTGAGACAAAGAAAAAAGAATTTCCCGAAAGCAGTTGCTAAAATGGGACAAGTGTAAGACTACAAGTAATAGGGGCGGTGCTCAGTGGGAGGGAATAATCTATAAAAGGGAGGGGCAAAAAGGAAACAATAACCATTTGGAATAAAGGCTTTTAAAGGACACTTGAAGAAACAAACGAAAAACAATGGGCGGGCTGTTAGCCCACAAAGTATATACAAAATGTCTCGAAGAGACAGCGCAAGTGCTGTCTAGGTGAGACCTAAAAAGGACCTAAAACAGTAGTATGTGTATTCCAGCACAGACCTGGAGAAATTCTAGGTAAGTCCAGCACCACACAAGACCAGCTACTGGTACCACAATGTTCTCCCATTGGAAATAATGGAGATGGATACTTATACTAGAATCGCATAGGAAATAATGTTACAATTAATTTATTTATTTCCGCTTTTAAAAAATATCTATAAATATTCTTTCCTGTTAACAAATATACACCAATAAATAATATTATTTTATGATAAAACATTGTATTTCTTTGTGTAAAAATAATTGTAAGTTTATTGTTTAAATAAATTAATTTAGATAAAGTAAATACATTTTAAAATTTTTAACCCCTTTACCGCGGCCGAAATTCCGCCGCGTTGCGGCGGCTTTGAAGAGTGGGCGGGGCGCGTCGGCCAACGGACGTGCGCAGCACTACGGAGGTAGTGCTCGCGACGGCCGTTGGCCGACAGAAGCAGCGAACAGGTTAATACATAATAAAAACATTTCGCATTATGTGGGATTTTTTAAATGAAGCGCTTTTAAATTTAACTGAATACATTTCAATGAATCAAATATTTATTTTAAATTAATTTATTAGTGTTTAGCGTTTTTTATTTTGATGTATGTGTATTATAGATGTACAAAATTAATATTTAACATACACATTTTTAAATATGTATTTCTAGTTTCGTAATCTTTTTAATTTTTTTATGGTTTGGCATAGGGACATATCTCTGCCACTTCTGAACTTTGCCTATGCTTGAAAAGTTACTAGTATTAACATTACACTCGCACATTTTACATATAATTCCACACTCAGAAATCCTGAACATCCAGAAGTAGTAAATTTACTATGCAACGTGTAAGAGGCAATTTACACAGGTAGAAATACTCATGTGTAAATTTACCTTTGTGAATAGGACTCTGTGGTAAATAGTGTAAATGGGAGAGGCTCACAAACAGTATTACAGTGGGTAGTGGTGGGGGACGGATACAGTCTGCAATGCTAGAAAGATTGTGCTGAGGTCCCCAAAACCGATTGATATACCCGATTGTTATACCAATAACATGTTGATGAAACAATTAACAAATCTAGTAAACTAAGATAACAATATAGCACAATGGTGAAATAGTTCTGTTTCACAAGTGACATTACCAAAGGCATGTCTAGATGCCCGCATTTAACATGCTCAATAACATGACTATTTCCCTTAAAATTCATAGACATTAGTGAAATCAGCAAAACTTATGATATTATATCCCAATGCAATTCTCAAATGAAAATAACCCCTACAGGCCCTCATGCAAAGATGTTTCTGCAAGTAGGTGAGATTTATACAGATGTTTGTGTGACAAGTCTATTGATAAACTAAGAGTGAACACCAGCCAAATGTCCTTCCGCAAATAATTAAAGGCTCACATCTTCAGAATATGTTTTTCTAAGAACTATTTTGTCTGCATTTAAAACACCTCTGTTTTGCCTCTTCTATTTAGCTGAATCTACTATCTCCGAGTTGAGGTTTTCCCCGGTCTCGTAACTCTCTGATTCTACTTATTACTCATTCATTGATATAATATTATTGTTAAAGGTACCTAGCTTTTTCTATCTGTACAGGGCCCTCGTGCTTTTGAGTGAGGGAGCACTATAGAAAACTTCCAAATAAATAAAAACCAACAATTTGTGATAAAATGCTCCTTTTGTTTGCTTTGTTCGCCATAAGGGGCAGGATATACCAAGACGTGGGTTCCTTGCTCACTTTGCCACTGGATTCAAGCTAGCCGGTCTGATAAGGGGTGTTACCCCGAAACCGGACCCAGGATGCTTGATTCCGGTCCAGATAGGACCTGGCCTAGCAGTTTGGGCTGGACTGTTCCCATGAGGCACAGGGTCAAGGCTGATTTGCATATGGCTGGGTCTGTTTGAACTGGGGTGGCGTAGTGAGTTAAAGAACGATGATGGATTAAACCCAGATCTGTGACTGGGGGTGAGTGTCTGAAAAGTTTCAGCACTCCGTCCATCATCTCCGTGTATTTGCTTTGTTCACCCTAAGTTGGCAGGGTATGCCCAGACGTGGGTCCCTTGCTCATTTTGCCACTGGTTTCAAGCTAGCTTGGCTGATGAGGGGTGTTGCCCAAAAACCGGTCCCAGGATGCTTGTTTCCGTTCCAGGGAGGACCTGGCCTGGCAGTTCAGGCTGGACTGTTCCCATGAGGCACAGGGTCAAGACTGATTTGCATATGCTGGCTCTCAACTGGCGTGGCGAAGTGAGCTAAAGTACGATGTTGAATTCAACCCAGATCTGTGACTGGGGGTGAGTGTCTGAAAAGTTTCAGTCCTCCGTCCATCATCTCCTTGTGTTTGCATTGTTCACCCTAAGTTGGCAGGGTATGCCCAGATGTGGGTCCCTTGCTCACTTTGCCACTGGATTCAAGCTAGCCTGGCTGATGAGGGGTGTTACCACGAAACCGGTCCCAGGATGCTTGTTTCCAGTCCAGGGAGGACCTGGCCTGGAAGTTGAGGCTGGACTGTTCCCATGAGGCACAGGGTCAAGACTGTTTTGCATACGGCTGGGTCTGAACTGGGGTTGCAAAGTGAGCTAAAGAACGATGATGGATTCAATCCAGATATGTGACTGGGGGTGAGTGTCTGAAAATTTTCAGTGCTCCGTCCATCATCTTCTGTTTGCTTTGTTCGCCCTAAATTGGCAGGGTATGCCCAGACGTGAGTGCCTTGCTCACTTTGCCACTGGATTCAAGCTAGCCTGGCTGATGAGGGGTGCTACCCCGAAACCGGTCCCAGGATGCTTGTTTCCGGTCAAGGGAGGGCATGGCCTGTCAGTTCGGGCTGGACTGTTCTCATGAGGCACAGGGTCAAAACTGATTTGCATATGGCTGGCGCTGAACTGGAATGGCGAAGTGAGCTAAAGAATGATGATGGAGTCAACCCAGATCTGTGACTGGGGGTGGGTGTCTGAAAAGTTTCAGTGCTCCGTCCATCATCTCCTTGTGTTTGCTTTCTTCGCAATAAGTTGGCAGGGTATGCCCAGACGTGGGTCCCTTGCACACTTTGCCACTAGATTCAAGCTAGCCTGGCTGATGAGGGGTGTTACCTCGAAACCGGTCCCAGGATGCTTGTTTCCGGTCCAGGGAGGACCTGGCCTGGCAGTTCAGGCTGGACTGTTCCCATGATGCACAGGGTCAAGACTGATTTGCATATGTCTGGGTCTGAACTGGGTTGGCGAAGTGAGCTAAAGTACGATGATGGATTCAACCCAGATCTGTGACTGGGGGTGAGTGTCTGAAAAGTTTCAGTGCTCCGTACATCATCTCCTTGTGTTTGTTATGTTCACCCTAAGTTGGCAGGGTATGCCGAGACGTGGGTCCCTTGCACACTTTGCCACTGTATTCAAGCTAGCCTGGCTGATGATGGGTGTTACCCAGAAACCTGTCCCAGGATGCTTTTTTCCAGTCCCGGGAGGACCAGGACTGGCAGTTCGGGCTGGACTTTTCCCATGAGGCTCAGGGTCAAGACTGATTTGCATATGGCTGGGTCTGAACTGGGGTGGCAAAGTGAGCTAAAGAACGATGATGGCTACAACCCAGATCTGTGACTGGGGCTGAGTGCCTGAAAAGTTGCAGTGCTCCGTCCATCATCTCCTTGTGCTTGCTTTGTTCACCTTAAGTTGACTGGGTAAGCCCAGACGTGGATCCCTTGCACACTTTGCCACTGGATTCAAGCTAGACTGGCTGATGAGGGGTGTTACCCCAAAACCGGTCCCAGGATGCTTATTTCCGGTCCAGGGAGGACCTGGCCTGGCAGTTCAGGCTTGACTGTTCCCATGATGCACAGTATCTAGACTGATTTGCATATGGCTGGGTCTGAACTGGGGTGGCGAAGTGAGCTAAAGAACGATGATGGATTCAACCCAGATCTGTGACTGGGGTGAGTGTCTGAAAAATTTCAGTGCTCCGTCCATCATCTCCTTCTGTTTGCTTTATTCACCCTAAGATGGCAAGGTATTCCCAGACATGGGTCCCTTGCTCTCTTTGCTAGTGGATTCAAGCTAGCCTGGCCGATGAGGGGTGTTACCCAGGATGCTTTTTTCCGGTCTCGGGAGGACCAGGCCTGGCCGTTTGGGCTGGACACTCCCATGAGGCACAGGGTCAAGACTGATTTGCATATGGCTGGGTCTGAACTGGGGTGGCAAAGTGAGCTAAAAAACAATGATGGATTCAACCCAGATCTGTGACTGGGGGTGTGGGTATGAAAAGTTTCAGTCCTCCGTCCATTATCTCCTTGTGTTTGCTTTGTTCACCCTAAGTTGGCAGGGTATGCCCAGATGTGGGTCCCTTGCACACTTTGCCACTGGATTCAAGCTAGGCTGGCTGATGAGGTGTGTTTCCCAGAAACGGGTCCCAGGATGCTCGTTTCCGGTTCAGGGAGGACCTGGCCTTGCAGTTCAGGCTGGACTGTTCCCATGATGCACCGGGTCAAGACTGATTTGCATATGGTTGGGTCTGAACTGGGGTTTCGCAGTGAGCTAAAGAACGATAATGGATTCAACCCAGATCTGTGACTGGGGTTGAGTGTCTGAAAAGTTTCAGTGCTCTGTCCATCATCTCCTTGTGTTTGCTCTGTTTGCCCTAAGTTTGCAGGGTATGCCCAGACATGGGTCCCTTGCTCACTATGCCACTGGATGCAAGCTAGGCTGTCTGATGAGGGGTGTTACCCTGAAACCTGTCTGAGGATGCTTTTTTCCGGTCCCGGGAAGACTAGGCCTGGCAGTTCGGGCTGGACTGTTCCCTTGAGGCTCAGGGTCAATACTGATTTGCATATGGCTGGGTCTGAACTGGGGTGGCGAGGTGAGCAAAAGAACGATGATGGTTTCAACCCAGATCTGTGACTAGGGGTGAGTGTCTGAAAAGTTTCAGTGCTCCATCCATCATCTCCTTGTGTTTGCTTTGTTCGCCCTAAGATGGCAGGGTAAGCCCAGATGTGGGTCCCTTGCACACTTTGCCACTGAATTCAAGCTAGCCTGGCTGATGAGGTGTGTTACCCCGAAACCGGTTCCAGGATGCTTGTTTCCGGTCCAGGGAGGACCTGGCCTGGCAGTTCAGGTAGGACTGTTCCCATGATGCACAGGGTCAAGACTGATTTGCATATGGTTGTATGTGAACTGGGGTTTCACAGTGAGCTAAAGAATGATGATGGATTCAACCCAGATCTGTGACTGGGGTTGAGTGTCTGAAACGTTTCAGTGCTCTGTCCATCATCTCCTTGTGTTTGCTCTGTTTGCCCTAAGTTGGCAGGGTATGCCCAGACATGGGTTCCTTGCTCACTTTGCCACTGGAAGCAAGCTAGCCTGACTGATGAGGGGTGTTACCCGAAACCGGTCCCAAGATGCTTGTTTCTGTTCCAGGGAGGACATGGCCTGGCAGTTCGGGCTGGATTGTTCCCATGAGGCACAGGGTCAAGACTGATTTGCATATGGCTGGGTCTGAACTGGGGTGGCGAAGTACTAAAGAACCATGATGGATTCAACCCAGATCTGTGTCTGAAAAGTTTCAGTGCTCCGTCCATCATCTCTTTGTGTTTGTAATGAATGAGGCCCTACAATGTTGAGAAATATGAAAAAGACAGAACAGCAAATTAAAATATGTACATGTTCCAAATTCCAGTGGAATTATGGGCCTGATGTTATCAATGGTTTTTGCACTGGAATAGCTTTTATGTTCAAAATTGCAGGCTTCAGAAGCATAGAAAACAAATTTTCAATGTGCTAAAGAAACATTCTGAGTCACAAATGGAGCAACATAGTAAACTCTTAAGACTAATGACAAAATGGGTGTGTGCAAGACAAGCCTTTCTCTTCCTCGCAGGAATGTGTAACAGTGGTTAGTGATCTACTGCAGTTGCATACCATGGGATACTGACCCCCAAAAGGTAGTGGTATCCATTCACAAAATGGAAACTGTCTGGAAGCACAGCTTCCACTATATGAATGTCAGTAGTTGTTGAGCAGACAGCCGTTCAAAAGTATAGCTGCATGACCACCACAAAATCCCTTTGTGCCCTGACATTTTTTATTGTAGCACCTCTCCGTTTGAGAAAAGGGGCTACAATTTTATCTTTGTGTGAGTATAAATGGAGAGATGGAGGTATGCTGTCATTCAAAAGCCTCAGTCACTGAAATTGTAGCTATTCCACAAGATGCACAGAGTGAATCTAGCCTCATTAACGTTTATGAGAACTTCATTTCTGAAAATCCTCTTGACTAGTCATTTTGTATTGGTAAATCCATTGCAGTACAAACAAGCATTTGCAATGCAATTGATCTCTCCTTTGGGACTTTATATGTATTTAGCTATGTAGCACATTAGCCTGGGTCCTGAAACATCTACTGTTCTTTAACATGGAGGGAAAGTAAGCACCAAACTGCATGACACGCCAGGTCTGGGAACACATAGAGAGAAATATTGCCTTTCAGCGGGAAATGGTATAGTCCAAAGCTCTGTTTTTAATATAAAATCAGGGCTTTCAGTGGTCATATCACTGAAAATACAAGATTTGAAAAAAATACTATTGTCTACTGGTGCTCGTGGAAGACAGTTTCTATGGACTGGAATCTAGAGAATGCTAAAGTGATTCTGGTATTTTACTGACCTCTACTGGTCGTTTTCTATCAAAACAGTTAAATAGAGGCAGTTGAACAGAAAAAGATTCCTAAGCGGAAGCAGACAAGTCCTAGGGCTGATTACCAGAGCACACAAAGTACATACACATATAAGTATATACTAAAGTATATACAAGAGGACTCAAATGCTCGACCTAAAAAAGTGGGAATGAATGGGTTTTCAAAAACAATGACCGTTTTGAAGCTGAATCTTTATGTCAAGCCCTTTATTTTTAAAGAAGTAAAGTGCTTGCAAGCTTGGTGTATTGTGTCTGCTTTATTTTCTGTTATTTTGTGTGAAAAGCCCATTGATTGCCCTTAATATCACTTTGGTATCTCTAATTAGAAAATTGCAGCAAAGTATGAGACTGGGCCTTTGCAAATAGTGGCAACTACACTGATGTTAGTTATTGTACGTATATGAGTTCTATTGGCCTACCATAGTAAGACAATTTGGTTTAAAAAGGAAAACAGACTATATATTACTGTGCTCAATAGGCAGATCTGTCGACCTGTTGTCTAGTGGCAGCATGCAAAGTACAGCTTGACGTTGAAGAACATAAAAGGCCATATTCACGAAGGTAAACTTACACTTCTGGTGTAAGTTTACTTTTTGTTTGCTATCCAGAAACTACAGGCCTTACTCACGAAGGTAAACTTACACCAAAAGTGTAGGACAGTCTCTGCAGTCGTAAAGATACTACACATAAAACTACACTTGTAGTTTGTGAATAGCAAAACAGTAATAAACTTGCACCAAAATTGTAAGTTTACCTTTGTGAAAAAGGCCCCCAGATTTTAGGGTCACAGTTTGAGAAACATGACTATGGGGACTGATTTACCAAGATTTTGCTGTGATTTACTCTTATAATACGCCTGAATTCTAGAAGTAAACCGGGGTCAGCCAGGAGTTCTCCTGCGTATTCCTGAAATGTATTAGAAATCCAGAGTACTGCACATCACATCAATTCATACACCAATATTTGTGAATCAGCATTTTTCTGCTTTAGAGTTTTGAAATGTCAAGGCTTAGAATGCCCGTGCTCTGCATTTTCAAGCATTGCACAAAACTTTTGTGATTTTTTCAGTTACAATGCATTGCAAGTGTGCAATTAATTCTGTGCACATCTGGGCCTAAACATAGTAATGCTGGCTCTTTTACTTCACTCACATTCTCGTAGCAAGAAAGATGGCTCAGTGAGATAAACCCTCCCTGCTGATAACTGCTGTTGAATGCTGAACACCAACTTGCAAAACAGGTCGGTAAATTGAGCATCATTAATTTAGGTAATGCTAACAACTGTTCAGAATCAACATAAGTGTTATCTAAAAAGCAAGGTACCATATATTTTAACAAAAATATTGTGTGTATCTCTATTATTGAAGTAGTACTGTGTGCTATCGTTTTTTTCTGTGGTATGCAGCACTTCTTTAAATGTCTGCCTAGATCTTCTTTCTGCACTAAGAATTCATCAAGACATCACAGGTCCCTGAGCACAGTACCTGTGGGTAGGTGTCTTTTCTTCTCTGATCAGCCATTGGAATTTGATATCAACAAAGGTCGACAGAAATGATTCAAGGTTGGTCCTGGGCTGCCCCGGGCATGCATTCCTTGTTAAACATTGGTCTTATGAGCATATTTGCTATGGAACAGTTTTTCTCATGCACATCCTGCCTTCTCTCAAATTAGATCATGGTTGATATTGTTGCTTCCCTGCACAATAAACCACATGAACAATTTACAAAAGCCCAATTCTGCTGCCTCTCATCGGATCTCTATTCCTTGATAATGTTCACTGTAGGATTTTGCAAAAGTCATTCAAATGTTTGCAAAATTCAAACAAATGTAACACCAGACTTTTGCATATATATGCTGAACATCCTATACACTTAATTCAGTTTCATATTCTGCTTTGTCCATTGTCATCACATCATCTAGTGCATTTTGGTAAAAGAATCACTGAAAGAGTTTGAAAGAGAAGTTGAAAAGTGATAGTAAGGGAATTCTTCCACGGACGATTTAGCACTAAATTATAAGGGTTTATAATTTGCTCAAAAGAGAGGCATTTAAAAAAAAAAAAATACTTGACAATCAATTGGATCTTATATGCAATCTCTGAACAAACAACCACAATTGTTTCTAAAATCAAAGAGCAACCCACGCTGGTACTTATGTTTCATCAATTCAAATTAATGAAAACATATCTCTATGTTTTTTCTAATTTGTGTGCATTATTACCTTTAGTTTAAAGGAAATGTGCTGCGCATTTACCAGTAGTATGTGCAACAGCCCGCAAATTCAACGCAATCTAAGTTCTTGTTTTCCAAAGCGTAAGGCACTGAATCAATCAATTCACAATTTTTATTCGGCTTTTAAAAGAGTACATTGCATAAAAACATTGTATACAATCATTATGTCATAGCAATTGAAGTTTAAAGAAAACAACACAATAATATGAACTACAAAATTGCATGTACAATATATAGGTTATTTACCAGGAACAAACATATACTCCACTATGGGGATTGATTCCATAAAGTGACTTGTGCATAAAAAGCAGGAAAAAGTAAAATATTCAAACTAAGCAGAAAATGGTCCAGCCCCAAATTCCATACTAAAAGGCTTATCAAGGTACTAAGAACAAATTGAGTAAATGAATAACCATAAAAACATTACTTCCCTACCAATATTCCTTAGTCTTATTGCAGCCGGAATAAACTTGTGTACCACTGAGTTTTCTTAAACTTTATTAGATGACTCAAGTACATTTACTATCAAAAGGTACCCCCAGATTTATGAAAGTTGGAATGTAAAGATGTTTTCTGCCATTGATAAAATGGGATTTCAAATTATTTGGGGAAAGCCCACAGGTGTGTGATTTAGCTACATTGGTCATTCGTCCTAGGAAACTCATAAGCAGAACAAATCTATCCAGGAGCCTATGGAGACCCACATCAGTTCTAGACAATAAAACGCAAATACCCGCATATAACAAAGCAGGCAGTCTGCTTGATCCTACCCTGTGCATATCCACTTCCCCTAATGTTAAAAGTGTATAAAGGTCCTTAATATATAAATAAAAAAGAAAGGGGGTCAGCACACACCCTTGTCTCACACCGTGCTTGATCTTGATTAGGGAGGAACACTCGCCGTTAGACCCGTACCTAATATGCCCAGTCACGTCTTCATGCAATTGGGTTAATAAGTGCACTAATGGGGCCTCCTCTCCCATTTCCAGCATTTTCCCTCAGAGCTTCCCTCTGTTAACACAGTCAAATGCTGAGCTAAGATCCATGAACGCCAAATAAAGACAGCCTTTCTTCACCAGTGTATATTTGCTGATGATTAGGTGCAGGTTGAAAAACTGATCAACAGTCCCTAGGCCTTTCCGGAACCCATACTGAATGGTGGAAAGGATGCCTTTTTCTGCAACCCATCAAGGGTCAATCCTATCACCCTCATTCTCCTTACATTCATCGATGAATAAGGAAAATCATTCTAGGCCTAATTTACAAACTTGTTTGCACACATGTGAAACTTACTTGTAACAAAAATGTCATATAAAAGATAACTCATTGATATCGATTAATGGAATGCATATGAGTGGATATTTACTCCTACAAAATTGCATTTACACCTGTAAATCATGTGCCACTCTGTCGAATTGTCCATTGGAGGAAGTCTGTCACTTAGGTTAGCACAGTGATTACTTAACCAAAGATATGTCAACATTAAGAGACTGGGAGGGGGGATTTCCAAACCTTTTGCGCTGCTTTAGCGTCACAAAAGTGACGCAAACTAGAGCAATTTTTCTTTTTTGCTATTTTCTTTCCAAAGTACCCTCTAAGTGGTGCAAAGCAGCGCAAAGCACTGCTTTGTGTTACTTTGCGCCGAGGGGGCGTTACATGGGTGGTACATGGGCGTTCCCATGCAACCACCCATGCCTTTTGATGCAAAACAATATTTACAAAGATTTGTAAACATGGTTTTGCGCCAAAAGTTAACGCCCCTTCAAAGGAGGCGCTAACAGGAGAAATGCTTTCATTTCTCCGTGCTTTTCCAACTTTCCATGCGTGCTGCACTGTGCAGCACGTATGCAAAGTGGGAAAAGCTTTGCATCGTGCCTAGCATAGTATTTTGTACAGGAAGGGTACCCCTCCCTGTACAAAACCTGTCCTACACTCATGCACACACCCTAGCGCTGCGGCGCTAAGGTGTGTGGTGGCGCACGGCAGCTGAATCAGCGCTGGCGCAAGGGAAAGGGGAGGAGAGAGCCATATCTCTGAAGATATGGCGCTCTCCTGCTCCCTCCTTGTCGAGCAGCGCAGCCTCATGGGGGGCTGCGCTGCTTTGCGAGACTTTTTTGAAAATCTCCCCCTTAGAGGTTTGTGGATATTCCCAAATGTTTTGATAGTCCTATGCACACTCACACAATACTCTGATAAAGATCAGGAGCAAATCACTTCAAAGGTGGGAGAGGAATCAGTATAGCTCCATATTTTAATGGAAGTGCATGAGGAGGGATGCTTTCTATGGGGAAAATGTTTTATTGTGAAGAAACAAAAGTACAGGAAAATGCACGTTTGTGCATTTTGCATTACATAGCTCAATTAATAGTCCACCTGTCATAAAATATACTAAAGAATACATAATGGATCAGGAGTACATTTGGTACAAAAGAGTTCGAATTTCTTTGGTGTGAAAGCGTGGATCAGATTTATAATTGAGTAGACATTTTTCTTTATAAAGATACTACTCTTCACAATATGCTTGAAGCAGTTTTCAGTCTTTTGATTTTTTGCTAAGTTAAGAATTTTTGTAATGTTGAAGTTGTTTTGCAATATTTATTATCTGTTAGTGGCATGTAGGAGTTATATCACATGAAAGTACGTATAAATTGATTTTTTTAACATACAAAAATTTGCTATACTTTACTTGTGTTATGTTTTCTGCTTAAAGTGTTCTATGCTCGAATTGTGATTTATTTGTGTAAACTGCAAAATATATATCCAAAAACACTTTTTAACAAATAAATTCAAACAAACTTCTGTACCATTATTTGGTTTAACTAAGTGTTTTGTGAACATTAATATTCAACTAAAATACAATATGGATGATTAAAGGGTGATGCTTTAAATTCATACCAGGCTGAATATTGCATTGTCTCATAGCTTACATTTCTGAATCCATCCTTGTGTTGTGGTTTGTAGAGCAACGATTGCCATAATAAGCCTTCCTTATTACCACTTTGTAATAAATGCTTACAGTCAGTCTATTACCCACTTCCTGTCACAGTTATTTGCTCCTTTTTTCTCTCAGGTAATGACTGCAAGAGTTTCACTGTCATACGCTCTGATTTTACTCTATTATATGCCATGACCTATTTCAAGGTGTCTGATAAAACCTTTCAATCAGATTTCCATTGCAGTGGCTGGGAATTCGATTCTATTTTATCTCCAGTGCTCGCTTGGCTATTTAACCAGCAGACAACCTCCTCATTTTGCTCTGTATTAAATATGGTATTGGACATTGTTGTGAATGCACTGGCCAAACTTAAACTTGATAAGCACAAAACCCTTTTTCTGGATAAACCGATGCAATAGGAACTGGCACCCACATTTATTAACAGAAGAGGTTGCACTTCATACAATACATCAGAGGGAGGAGTTATTTAACCAATAATCAACAGCTCCCCCACTGTTTGTTTTTGGTATAAGATCAAGGGAAGACACAAGCCTATGCCCGAATTCCACAAAATAACACCTTCAAACCTTAAATCACCTATGGCAGTGTTTTCCAAACTTTTTAGCACCACAACCCAATTTTTAGAGCAACAAGCTTTTTCAACCCACCTAGCTTTAATGGACATAAGTTGGTCGAGCATCACCAAGTTAAGGGCCATATGTAGGACGAAGTGGCGGAGCGTGTCGTTACCCTCCTGGGCTTAACGACATGCTCCGCCACTTCGGAAACGCAAGGCTGCACCATATTTACAAGAATGTGGTGCAGCCTTGCGTTTCCCCCTGCGATGGCGCTAAGTTTCACAACTTAGCGCCAACGCAGGCACCCTTGCACCAGAGTGCAAGGGTGTCTGTGTGCAGGGGAGGATTGGTTATGTGTAGGAAGGTGTCCCTTCCTGCACATAAACAATCCTAAAATGCCATTTTGTAACTTTCATGTGTGCTGCTTCATGAAGCACACATGAAAGTTACAAAATGGCATTTTTTTAAAAGGTTTGTCTATGTACAGGAAGGGACACCTTCCTATACATAAACAAACCATGGCATTTTGCTTTTTCCATGTGTGCTGCACAAGGCTGCACACATGTAAAAAGCAAAAACGAGGAGAAATAATGAATTTCTCCTCGTTTCGCCACCTTAAGACCAGGGTTTTCCTGGTCTTAATTTTGGCGCTGCCTCCTATGTACGCCACCCTTGTACATAGGGGGCAGCGTCAAATACAATGGGTGTTGCGGTGGAACGCCCACCACAACACCCACTGCACACCCCTTTCACGCTAAACAAAGCGTGAAAGGGTGCCTTATGTAAAAGGCAGAGTTAAGCCACGTTAAGTGGCCTAACGCTGCCTTGTACATAAGGCAAAGCGATACCAAAGGGGATGATGGACGGAGCGTTAGAGCAAATAAAACACTCACCCCCAGTCAACTGATCTGGGTTTAATCCATCATCATTCTTTAGCTCACTCCACCACTCCCAGTTCAGACATGGCCATATGCAAATCAGTCTGACCCTGTGCCTCATGGGAACAGTCCAGCCCGAACTGCAAAGCCATGTCTTCCCTGGACCGGAAACAAGCATCCTGGGACCGGTTTCGGGTTCAAAACCCTCATCAGCCAGGCTATCTTGAATCCAGTGGCAAAGTGAGCAAGGGACCCACGTCTGGGCATACCCTGCCAACTTAGGGTGAACAAAGCGATACCAAAGGGGATGATGGACGGAGCGTTAGAGCAAATCAAACACTCACCCCCAGTCAACTGATCTGGGTTTAATCCATCATCATTCTTTAGCTCACTCCACCACCCCAGTTCAGACATGGCCATATGCAAATCAGTCTGACCCTGTGCCTCA
Organism: Calotriton arnoldi; assembly: GCA_963921515.1. Classification (NCBI taxonomy): domain Eukaryota; kingdom Metazoa; phylum Chordata; class Amphibia; order Caudata; family Salamandridae; genus Calotriton; species Calotriton arnoldi. The sequence continues at coordinate 131,270 of CAWUFW010004342.1, read as the reverse complement.
TGGGAACAGTCCAGCCCAAACTGCCAAGCCATGTCTTCCCTGGACCGGAAACAAGCATCCTGGGACCGGTTTCGGGTTCAAAACCCTCATCAGCCAGGCTATCTTGAATCCAGTGGCAAAGTGAGCAAGGGATCCACGTCTGGGCATACCCTGCCAACTTAGGGCGAACAAAGCGATACCAAAGGGGATGATGGACGGAGCGTTAGAGCAAATCAAACACTCACCCCAGTCAACTGATCTGGGTTTAATCCATCATCATTCTTTAGCTCACTCCACCACCCCAGTTCAGACATGGCCATATGCAAATCAGTCTGACCCTGTGCCTCATGGGAACAGTCCAGCCCGAACTGCCAAGCCATGTCTTCCCTGGACCGGAAACAAGCACCCTGGGACCGGTTTCAGGTTCAAAACCCTCATCAGCCAGGCTATCTTGAATCCAGTGGCAAAGTGAGCAAGGGACCCACGTCTGGGCATACCCTGCCAACTTAGGGCGAACAAAGCGATACCAAAGGGGATGATGGACGGAGCGTTTGAGCAAATCAAACACTCACCCCCAGTCAACTGATCTGGGTTTAATCCATCATCCTTCTTTAGCTCACTCCACCACCCCAGTTCAGACATGGCCATATGCAAATCAGTCTGACCCTGTGCCTCATGGGAACAGTCCAGCCCGAACTGCCAAGCCATGTCTTCCCCGGACCGGAAACAAGCATCCTGGGACCGGTTTCGGGTTCAAAACCCTCATCAGCCAGGCTATCTTGAATCCAGTGGCAAAGTGAGCAAGGGACCCACGTCTGGGCAAACCCTGCCAACTTAGGGCGAACAAAGCGATACCAAAGGGGAGGATGGACGGAGCGTTAGAGCAAATCAAACACTCACCCCTAGTCAACTGATCTGGGTTTAATCCATCATCATTCTTTAGCTCACTCCACCACCCCAGTTCAGACATGGCCATATGCAAATCAGTCTGACCCTGTGCCTCATGGGAACAGTCCAGCCCAAACTGCCAAGCCATGTCTTCCCTGGACCGGAAACAAGCATCCTGGGACCGGTTTCGGGTTCAAAACCCTCATCAGCCAGGCTATCTTGAATCCAGTGGCAAAGTGAGCAAGGGACCCACGTCTGGGCATACCCTGCCAACTTAGGGCGAACAAAGCGATACCAAAGGGATGATGTACGGAGCGTTAGAGCAAATCAAACACTCACCCCAGTCAACTGATCTGGGTTTAATCCATCATCATTCTTTAGCTCACTCACCACCCCAGTTCAGACATGGCCATATGCAAATCAGTCTGACCCTGTGCCTCATGGGAACAGTCCAGCCCAAACTGCCAAGCCATGTCTTCCCTGGACCGGAAACAAGCATCCTGGGACCGGCTTCGGGTTCAAAACTCTCATCAGCCAGGCTATCTTGAATCCAGTGGCAAAGTGAGCAAGGGACCACGTCTGGGCATGCCCTGCCAACTTAGGCGAACAAAGTAATACCAAAGGGGATGATGGACGGAGCGTTAGAGCAAATCAAACACTCACCCCCAGTCAACTGATCTGGGTTTAATCCAGCTGGGGTGAGTGTTTGATTAGCTCAAGCGCTCCGTCCATCATCCCCTTTGGTATCGCTTTGTTCGCCCTAAGTTGGCAGGGTATGCCCAGACGTGGGTCCCTTGCTCACTTTGCCACTGGATTCAAGCTAGCCTGGCTGATGACGGCTGAATAGCCAGAAACCGGTCCCAGGATGCTTGTTTCCAGTCCAGGGAAGACATGGCTTGGCAGTTCGGGCTGGACTGTTCCCATGAGGCACAGGGTCAGACTGATTTGCATATGGCCATGTCTGAACTGGGGTGGTGGAGTGAGCTAAAGAATGATGATGGATTAAACCCAGATCAGTTGACTGGGGTGAGTGTTTGATTAGCTCAAGCGCTCCGTCCATCATCCCTTTGGTATCGCTTGTACATATAGGCAGGTCCCTATCGCCACGGGAACGTCACAAAAAGTGACGTTCCTGTGGCGATAGGGGCTTGTACATATGCCCCTAAGTGTCTTTGTTTTGATCCTATTAAAATCTTTGTTTCCATCACACTTGAAAATTGCAAATAAAGTGCTTAAGTTTTGCTTTCCTAACTGCTGAATGTGTACAGTTTATTTACATTTTATTCTGTACTACAAAAGAAATGACACCCTACAGCCTTTCTTTTCGCAGTCCCTGTACCCCCGCAAGATTGTCATACAACTCACTTCACTTTTCTTTCTCTGACTGCAAGGTGAGAAGAGTTTGTAAACACCAATACCCATTTAAAAAAAATAAGCAGCGATTTGTCAAAAGACAAAGCCTGACATTTGACCTCTATTTTTGAAGTGTAGCGAATGTGGTAAGATAAATACAGAACTTAAAGGCCATTTTATTTATTGCTTGGACTTTTGAGACCAACCACAAATTGGCTCGCAACCCACAGTTTGGGAAACACTGATCTATTGACTTTAACATTTCGTTATCCCTCTTTTCTCGATTGTTAAAGAAGGTCAATTGACCAATAAATATGATTTAACAATTCATTTTGTCTCTGGTTTGCACAATGTGGACGTGTTTAGGACTTATCCAAAAGGTAAATAGAAATTAATGCCTCAGAAGAGAGATATATTTTAAGTAAAAGTCACAGTCCAAGTGGGGATGTGTATGCAGGGCCGGACTGGGAACCAAAATCGGCCCTGACAAAGTGCTCGGCCGGCCCCCCCGGGGGGTTGGGGGTGCGGCCGAGCTCTTTGCCACGGTCGGTTTTCGGACGATTTTGTTACAGGGCCGATTTTGCAGCTATGCTGCAAAAACGGCCCTGTAACAAAAACGGCCCCCAGGGGCCCAAAACCGGCCCCCACCCATGCGGCGCACCGGGGGATTGCCCGGTGCCCGCTACGGCCAGTCCGGCCCTGTGTGTATGTCTTGGAGCTTGTGTGTCATTGCCTTCCTGAGAAGGTGACTTAGGCAATGGGATAATGGAGCAATTCTGTACCCAAATTGATCAATTTAAAAGCATTCTTTGATTCTGCAATTAGTGTTGAGTGAGAAAGAGACAACCTTATGAGTCTTCATATGACATGTGGACAACTGTTAGGTTAAAAATTGCGTTCTATGGGGCAGATTTACAAGCCCCTTACGCCACTTTTCAGCCGCCGTTGCGTCACTTTTGTGACGCAGCGGCGGCGCAAATCATGCGTCATGCTGCGGGGGATTTACAACGTGACGCATCTAGGGAGATGCGTCACGTTGTAAAGCCCTGCGCCACATGAAACCTGCGTCAGGTTTCATGTGGGCGCACCGGCGCAGGGGGCGTTCCTGCGCAAGGAAGCCCCGTAAAAGTGACGCAGTGAAATCTACAAGATTTCACGGAGTCACTTTACGTCCCTGCTGCGTCAAATCCTTACGCCTGCTTCAAGCAGGCGTAAGGAATGACGCAGCATGTTAGGTATAGGGCACCCCTGAGCAGTACTGGAGTTACGTCGCACTTGCGACACGACTCCAGTACTGCGCCACCCTTCCGCCGACAGATGCGTCACGCATCTGTTTATCCTTGCGCCATGATGCGCCGCATTGTAAATGCGGCGCATCTGTGGTGGCGCAAGGGTAAACTTGCGTCACGCATCTTCCCTGGCGCATCCCTGCTGATTTGCAGGGATGCGCCAGGGAACGTAAATCTGCCCCTATGTGTTTGAAACCAGTGCTCACTTTCATTAGGAAATGTTGCCCCTTCCAACTGGAGACCAAATGTGTTATGCTACATAGAAGTTGAACTGGCATATTAGTAAAAGAATATTTAAACAAAGCTTACCTGTTGAGTCTTGATTTCTTGGAAAGACAGAGCATTTCCAATTAAATTAACTAGTTTAACAGAACCTGGTCATGCCTCTTGTGTGGGTGGACTTTTCCTCTCTGAAATGTAATGTAATTATTGCTAAGTTCATTGAAGCACGGATCGATAGCTACTACACCACAGGACCTCTTGGTTTCAAAGAATGGTCTCCATGTTAATTGTACTACTCTAAGTGGAGTTCAAGCTCATTGAAGTGAGTTTCATGTATCACATGTGTGGTTCAAATGTGGCGCATACTCGGAGAAAACACTGTTATTGAACATTTGTGAACAGTGACCAAAAGTGGAGAACAACTGAAGCACACTGCAACAAATCAGCCCAGATGTGTTGGTAATATTACTGAAGCATGGTTTAGCACTGTAATAAATATAATATGCATACATCATTCATATTTATTAGCAGCAAGTAATAGTTCAGTTCAGAAAAAATGTATTTCGGTCTATGCGACCATAAAAGTATACTCACAATAAACAATGCATTACAATTCATAGCAGTTTAAAACAGTCTTCTTTGCAAAAATATAATTACATCACCTCGATAATTCAGATTAAAAAGAAGGATCTGCACCAGCACATAACTAAGTCCAGTAGGCTCGTTGGAATACAAGAGCAGGGTGTGTGCAGAACAAGAGGCAATGGCTTAGAAAGGCAGACTCTTGGTAAAGCCCATCAGCAATAACAATAGGAATGCTGTTAATGTAGATAAGATAGTCATGCAATAGCAATTCGTTATAATTTAGTTGTGGCCACCATAAGGACACTCTCGCCGGGCCGTGCTTGACCATTTACAGGAAAAGACACGGAGCCGCAGGGTGCCCTGTCTGAACTGGACATATCATTTTCTTGCCAGGGATGGATAAATGTCATCTAAAAAGGGCTCAAATAAATACTCGTCCTTCAAGGATAAAAATTTAACCGTCAGGTGTCCTATGGACGGATTCCCTTGCACCTCTGCTAGCTTGCTCATTCGGTAGGCTTTTACTACTTCGGAACGGGAGGTTGCAGAACATGCTTCCTCTGGGTTACTCCACAGGCTTGGTTTTCCCAGCCTGCTACATTCTTTTTTAATATAGATAAACCAGGGGATTTTTGCTACTCCTGGAAAGCTCAATATCTCCTTTAGTTCCGCTCTGTAGACTGCCAGTTCAGGTGTCACCCATAGTCTACGCCAAAAAGTTAGGGGTCTAAGACCTATCTCCTCCCCGATGGGTCTGATTCCTAGATCCAGCCGTAGGGGGATGAGGGGGGTACTGGAGGGGAGACCCAAAATCTGTCTCATAAAACTGTTTTCCACTTTACTCACGTCTCCACCACAACAGTGCCCCCATAATTCAGCCCCATACAATGTCGCACCCCTGGCTTGCACCTTATAGATCTCCACTATAGGCCCAGCAGGTTTGGAGGAAGAGTTCCTCAGTAGTTTAATGATTCCTCCAGTAGTCTGGGCTAGCTTAAGCTTGGCTTTAGCAATTTGTGGACCCCACTCCATGTTTTCTGTCAGGGTGACCCCAAGGTATTCAAATACCGTCACCCTGTCCCGCATGGTACCATCTAAGCTGGGGTTAGGACGCAATGTTTTAGGTGGATTGAAAATCATAAACTTTGTCTTCTGAGTATTGATCTCCAACCCCCTATTATTGAAAAAGGTGGCAAAGCTGTCCAAGACCCTCTGAATATCCATAGGGGATTTCGACATTAGGAGGGTGTCGTCAGCAAACATCATTGCGGGGACCTTGGTACCTGCCAATTTGGGGGCATCGTTGTCCCTGACCTCGATGAGTTGGGCAATCAGTGCATTGACAAAGAGGCAGAACAGGGTCGGTGCGAGCACACAACCCTGCCTTACTCCTCTGTCATCCGGAAATCGTGAGGTCAGGTCTCCTCTTTTCCCACACCTTACCTGGGCAAAATTGCCTTCATGCAATCTTATGAGTATGCTCAACAGGTAAGGGGGGATCCCCATTTCTCTAAGTACCTCCCATAACTTTGCCCTGGGCACCAAATCAAAGGCTGTCTTAAGATCCACGAAAAAAAGTAATAGTACTTTGAGGGGTAATTTATTGACAAACCTTGCATTTTAAAGCTCAATATGTTTTGATAAGATATAATGATTAAGGTAGAGCAAGCATAACTTCTTCTCAAGGAATGTTTGAAAAATAATGGCAGATTATGAATCTCAAAGGCCACTGGGGCATAGCAACTGATCAGATTGGAAGATTGTAAATGCCACCTTTATAGGGAGTTGGGGAGTTAGTAGTAAATGGGTAATTTTGTCCAAACATATTTTAATTTAAAAACAATTTTAACAGAAGATGTGGGGTTACATCCTCAAGGTAAATATGGAAAACTTGGTGGAAAATGGTACATTCTCAGAACAATGTGCTGTCTACATTGATCAAAACCTGATAGGATGGAAAGATTACTTTCTTTGGAAGTCTCCACAAGGAAGTTCAGGGAAATCAATTTGAAACTGATAATTTTAATTAGTTTAGCTTAATAATAATTGTCAATATATAGTCGCATATAAAATATCACTTTTTAGGGTAATTAGTTTTTTTCCTGAGGATGTTGCCAGAGGTCCTGTGGGATATCCGGCATTTTGAAGCAAAATAGGTCAGTAACACTCTAAAGGCTTGGTTGGATGTGTGACTACTTTACGAGGGAGTCTTAATGCACTGCAACCTTCCAGTTATCACATATTGCAACTAGTTTTAGCACACTCTGCTCTGCAACCTCGACACTGTAGGCCAACCCATAAGATGTTCAATCATTTCTAAGGAACAATTCAAGAATTATTTCAGATTCATCCATGTATGATAGAGGTCATAGGGTAGAGCAGTCTGGAGTCAGTGCAGGTTTTTGAACCATATGGAATTGTCTTTGAACTATGCTCTCCTTCCATAACAAACCAAGATGTTTTATACAGGTTTACCTGCCTTTTCACAGTGGCCTTACAATGACCTAGTCAACATGCTATACCCGAATTTCAGCCTCAGGCCATAATAGTTCCAGGCAGGCACTTAAGCCAGTCTCAAAGTTGCAACAAGTGCATTTGGAGAACCAGAGTCTGCCATGCAGAGCACATGTGGCTGAAGTCTGTTTAGCAGGCCTCCATCTGCAAAAGAGGGCAGAGTTATAGATGTACAAAATGAATAATTAAAAGGTAGAAACACATGGAATTTCCCATAGTCTCAACATGCGAGTTGCCATAATTGTCTAGAGATCACAAAAGTATGGAAATGGCCACACTTTTCTAATTTCCAAAATTCTGCAGCTATCAATTAGTATATTTTTACAATGTTCCAGTTTCACCTTGCAAGCTTCCACAATCACATCTTAAGGATTTCAGGGGCACTGGGTCAAAAGTAACTTGATGGGCCCTGTTCAGAACAGCCTTGAATTTATGATGCAATTTCAGCTCAATCATGCCCTTTTTGGCCAGGTCACTAACAGTGCATAGACACACTGGTCCAAATTCTAAATTTCTTTAAGGATAGTGATGTGTGTTTTCAATATTATTAATATGCAGCAGCTCACTAATATTATTACAACTAATCTTTGTGCCCCCCCCCCCGCCCATTTTCCATATGTGAGGTCCTGTTTTGATCTAAAAGAAACGTTGTTTATGGATGTTGGAAGGTGTCAAAAACATAAACATTTCTCAGCAAAATGTTTCTTTTAGACTCCCATCCATCACCCACATTAAAAATAAACTAAAGGAAAACGGAATTTAAAACAATCGTTTTAAGAATTATTCAAGGTCATCAGGGCAGGAGTCTCTGCAGAACAGAGCTGGCTCTATGGGGCCCCCTGAAAGCTGGGGCCCTGCGCCAGGGCCCACTTTGCCGATGCCTTAAAACGTCTCTGTTCACAATACCAATAAAATGCACGTTTTCAGTTTCATAATGCTTGTGATGAATGGTGTGCATTTTAGACATAATACGCACTAAGCAACTGTCCCATGCCTTGTAGGGCAGCTCTTCAAAATAACCTGTAGGCTGGGTCTCCAATTATGTGATATTTTTGTCCGTGTTATGAGCATACACATACAGCGTGACCCTGGGTAATGGAATCAGTGATCAGACTGATTCAGTTATCTTTAGTCACACTGTATATGTATGTTTCTAATTAATATGTGTTGAACCTCTTTGCCCCAAATCACAAAATGCATTAGAATTCCTGGGAATAATTTCCTACAGGGGCCTAAGATTGTGAAATAGAGTAGCGCATTTTCAGCTCACCACTCTTTCATCACCCACACTTGCATTCAGAATTCCTTACCGCCTTTCCCAAATTTCCAGGTATTTAATTGAGTAAAAATATGATTTTGTTTTTCTCTATATAAAAATTCTATTAAATACCTTTATTAAACAGTAAACGGTATATAAAACAGTTTAGTGTAATCAAAAAAAGAATTTATTCTTAACTCGATAATGTTCCGGGGCTCTAGTAGGCAAATGCACGTGTCTACTGTGCTACGTGATGTCTTTAGGGGGAAGTAGCGAAATAATCAATAGTCGCTTAAATACATTTGAATTCTCACAAAGCATGGCACTTTAAATCACCCAATCACTTTATCACTTTATCACAGCTCGCATCTCGGAGGGAAAATAGCCTCATAATAAAAGTACTAACAAAATCTCTTTACATTGACCTATCAGTTTTGTATATTAGAAAACGGCATATTAATTATTGCATTACAACACCAGAATAATCGTTGTATCTTCCTCTTCATATTTCTTGAATGCAAAAAACACAATTAAAAATATATTTAAGAACGAATGTGTCAAAGTGTTTCACCAATTGTGTCGATGGGAAAATAGTAGTGGCCATATTTTCTGAGCGAGCTCGTACAGACTGTTCCTACAGTCACAACTAAATTGAATTTTGTTTTTGCACAAACCCCAGAGGAAAATATTCCTATTCTGAAAAAAATAACTGTTCATTTATATTTCTCCTTTGAAATAAATTATTTAATCAAGGGATTTCTAGAAAGACAGGCACCAAGACACAATTTCAATTCACTCCACATTTTAAAATAACGCATCGACCTTGAATCCAGCATAGAAACATAACATTGCAACTTTACCCACATCATCTTTTCTCATTTAATTAGAAAAGCGTGAAAGTTTGACCTTGTGCAGAAAATCAAACGTTATCACTCATTCAGTCAGCAAGCTCTCTGCCCCTTACTTCAACAAAATGGCTACATTAAACAGCATCGTTGCTTAGAAACAGCTATGATGCACTCAAATTCTCAATCATAAACAAAATTTCTCAGTAGAACTCAAACTTTTCAATGTTGGTGTGCACCTTCTGAGGTGGTTCTACCCAACCACCTTTTCAAAATTGAAGCAAAAAAACTAGGACTGACAGTCTTAGACAGAACGCGCACAACCTTAATACACTCAACTGAGTGTTAAACAAATGTGAAAACAAAAAGTCCATTAATTCATTAAATCAGATTGCATACAAATTTTCCATTGTGAAAGAATATAATATTTTAAAATTCTCCAGAAGATATCATGACATCAACAAATTCCTCTCTTCATGCTTCTTGTTTATTCAACCATGGTTTCAAAATAGTTCATGAAAATCCGAAACTTAAATGGACAAATCAGGTGTGGATTACATCACTCCCAATGCATTTCGGGTGTAAAACTTCACCCTTCGTCAGGGGAAATCTAAAAGTAAATCATATTGACAATCAACGATTTTTACAAAAAGTTTATTTACATGAATATAACTGGCCTGTACAATCCAGTGAGGTCTATGTGACTAATAACTATTCAATGAGGTACTTAGCTCCCCATATTCTTAAATAAACACATCCAGTGTAAACCTAAGAAGAAAAGAGAGTGAAAGGAAATAATAGAATATATTCAGTAGGTCAGTGAATGAAGATACCAACTACTACAAAGCTGTGCCCCGTCTGAAACTATGTCACCTTGAATCCTTGTACACATACCGGCTGCTGACTAGTGACCGTGAAATACCATAAGAACCACTCATGAGTGTGCACGAACGTGCAAAGATGATCAACATTCCTACAGCAACCATCAAGTGCATGAACGTACCTCCACGCTACTGAACTAGAAAATCTTAGTTCACAGCACGGACACGAAGTTCGAACTAGATCATGCTTCGCAATAACTCCAGAATCAAGAATAAGGGCGTTTTCTGAAACCAACAAAGTAAACTATGAGCTACCATGGTAAACAGATAACAAATTCTGCTCTAAACAATAACGATGTCGGTTTTTTAAGGAAATAATAATCTCAGTGCCTTGGCTCACCTGTATCAAATTACTCTGTTATGACTGGCTGGATTCTTCCTAGCTTCATGGCTGTAATGTAGGCGATTTTGATATTAGAAGTCCTCTGCTGTTCAATCGCCTCGCCCCTCTCTGTATAAATACGACAAACTCAATAAGCACAGTTTGCCAAACAGAAGCTGGCTCCACCATTCCCCGTGAACTACTACTCACTTGTAACTACGCTCGGTGAGTCCTGTGGCCTGTCTAACGCTCTCTCCCCTTCGTGCTGGAACCGAAAACCAGCGTTGCTTTCTGCAAGATATTTAATCCGGCTCATTACGCTAGTGTACTACGTCACCGCCCCAAAGAGTGAAAGATGAAAGTAGGACTAAAGGAACACGAATATTACGTGTGTAATTCAGAGGCAATCTTAAACAGTACCGGAATACGCTGTACCAGAACGTGCTGTACATTGCTGTGCATTGTTAGAGCCTGATTGCAACCACGCAATTGTGTACAACGGAACAAATTGTGGGCTGACTCAACATTAGCAGATTTCAACATCATGATATGATAAATTCAGCGAAGAATCTTTAGACTCAAAAATAGCGTAAGGATATCTGATGTTACATCTTCTGTGTCACTTTTTTGGTACGATTACGCTGCATTTTTTTACTCGATTACAACACATATCTTGCCAATATTACTTTCCTTTCTGGTACAAACGGTACAACACACAATTCTTGTTACAATGATACTGAAAATAAGTCCACCGTCTCTGGAACTCACATCAGTAATTGCTACATATTTTTACAGCCTTTTAGGTTAACACGATACACAATTCTTGTTAATAATGATATTGAGAAAATATCCCGTCTATCGAACTTAACATGGGTGATAACCACATGATATTAAAACCCAAAAACCCTTTCTGTAAGCTCTCATCTATAGCTCTCCAGATGCTTAAACTCTTCTCTTGGAAAATGTAAATCACATTAGGTAAAAATGCACCCCTAGTGAAAGAGCTTAACATAATTCCTGCTGCGCATAAAGGGACATATTGAGTTGGCATAATTGAATGTTGCTATAATGGTTGCTAATGCTCATAACATACTGCGCGAAATGCATATCTTACTGCTACTTCGTGTACCCTCTTGCCTTTCAATACTAAGGAACCCTGCTCTGACAAACGTGTGGAAAAACCTGCCTATTCTGGACAGTAGTAAATTGCTCATCAAAACTGTGACTAGTGCTGAGTGTAGTGGCCTAAAATAAAAAGCAACAGGATTTTTGTTGGAATCACCTGTTAAAGACACAAAGGGCCTGTATAAAAAATGTGAGGCAACTAAGCCAAGAATACATAAACGTCTGTCCATTCACTGACATACGAAACCATGCCCATATTGCTTTCCCCAAATTGACCAACCATAATCCGTCATCCTTAAGAACAGGATCACAAGAAACAGGATAACTCCAACTTATCATTAAGTCCCTTGGGGGTCAAGGTATCTAGATACCGAATCCAATAAGTTTCACGCTGAGTGATAAAATTTGCCATGTCCCTGTCATTGAGACTCTTAACAGTTTCTAGTACCGTGAATCTAAACTGTGCGATAGTGTGATGAAACTCAATCCAGTGAATAGCTAGTGGTGAACTCAAAGCCCTGGTTCTGATTCTGCTCTTATGCTCTGTGATACGTGTGCACAGTGATCTCTCTGTCTTGCCCACGTAATAAAGACCACATGGGCATCTTATCTCGTAAATCACATTCTGCTCGTTGCAGTTGGCTGTGAAACACAAATTCACATGCTTACCCGACCATGGGTGTGAAATAGATGTGCCCATCAACACATTGTTACAATATGAACAGTTGTAACACTTTTGCATTCCTTTGTACACCTGTTTTATGGGTGTCCCTCCTCACAAGTATCTCCCTGTGATTCTTTGATCTCTTGTATGCAAAAATGGGGGGATCTCGGAATAAATTCCTGAAGTCGGGTTCTGATTGTAATAAATCCCAACAATTCAGTATCACCATCTTAATAGCTGCTGCCTGAGTGGAAAAAGTGGAAACAAACACTTCTCTTCTCTCCTGTATCTTCTCTTTCTTCTCTAGAAGAGCTGATCTCGGAATCTCATCTGCTCTTTTAACTGCTGTGTCGACTACCTCAGTAGGATAACCCCGGTCCGAAAAGTCCTTTTTGAAAGATTCCACAGTTTCAATGTACTGTGTACTATCGGAAGTAATCCGTTTAACCCTCAAAAATTGGGAGAAAGGAAGGTGTTTCTTCATAGTCTCAGGGTGGAAACTGCTGTATAGTAATATGTTGTTCCGGTCCGTCTGTTTTTTAAACACCTTAGTAATGATTTTAGTTTCGACCAGCTCTATATGTACATCATTGAATAGTTATTAGTCACATAGACCTCACTGGATTGTACAGGCCAGTACAGGCCAGTTATATTCATGTAAATAGAATTTTTGTAATGCATTGGGAGTGATGTAATCCACGCCTGATTTGTCCATTTAAGTTTCGGATTTTCATGAACTATTTTGAAACCATGGTTGAATAAACAAGAAGCATGAAGAGAGGAATTTGTTGACGTCATGATATCTTCTGGAGAATTTGAAAATATTATGTTCTTTCACATTGGAAAAATTTGTATGCAATCTGATTTAATGAATTAATGGACTTTTGTTTTCACATTTGTTCAACACTCAGTTGAGTGTATTAAGGTTGTGCGCGTTCTGTCTAAGACTGTCAGTCCTAGTTTTTGTTCTTACATTAAACAGCAAGCATTTTTTTCTTGCTACATTTAAATGCTTCACTCGGCACAATTATAAAACAGAATGCCACTTGCCGCTTTAAGAAAGACCATCTTTTAGCATAGTTTACCCTCAATTTTTGCCCTATCCGTTTGCTGATATTACAACTCTGTGCACATTACCAATGCTAAACATGAGTAAAGTGCCTTTGATCAGCTTTAAAGATGTCAAAATTGAATTAAACCTTTCTTATAATGCCATAGGGTATGACGCAGAAATACACCCCTAGCATGAAAAGTTAAATGCCACCTGTGGACTGCAGGACCTCTTGTAACATCCACTACAATGGCTGTGAAAACATTGCTTCAGGCATACCCTTTGTAGCTTGACAGCAGCACTTTCAACACTGCTGCACATCTCTGGATTGGCACACAGGCCTTGCACAAGGGAAGTAGGGTGTCCTGGTATTGAAATATAAGAATAAGGTGCACTGTGGGATTGTTTGCAGTAGGGCAAACAGGAACTGCTGAAAAAGAGCGTAGTGTGGCTCCTGGGAGTGTCTACCCATTGGTTAGGGAAAAGGGACAAGTAAACCCTCACCCACTAGCTGATGACAGGCATAAACATGGCACCACAAGGCACCATATTTAGAAGACTTACTGGACCTGTGGAAGATCAGAAGAGGACTGGACCTGGTGTCTGTGACCTGGGAGGAGCCCTGAAAAACTGGACCCTCTTCCTCTTGTACCCAGGACAAAGAAGCAGACCCAAAGGGCCAATTGGCTGACCTCCTGTGTGGCTACACGGCTACAAAGAGTTGCAAGATGTCTTTTCCCTGAAGTACCCAGCTGACCAGTAGCAACTGAACCTGGACTGGGCTCTGCTGTTGGTCTCTGCTTGGAACCCTGCGAGTTTTCAAGTGGTGTTCCACAGAAATGTACTGCTATGGTTGTTTGGGCACCAGAAGAAAGTTTGGAAACTTTTGAAAACTTTTTCTCCAGAGGTAAAGTGGGACCTGACAGAAAGAGGATCTGACCAGCAGTTCCACTGCATTGGATTGGATTGCAGCTTTGTCCTGCTCAAAGGTGCCCACACCTCTGAAATAATGACCAAGTCCTAGTCAGCATTTGGACTTAGAACATTTTTAGAGAGAAATCTCCAAAAGTCCAGGTGGACCAAACGGGTTCAGCTATCCAGCATTTGGTTCCAGGGCTGTGTCTCTATTTTCAGAAGCGGCCCACGGAGGGAGGATTTTTATTCTCAAAAAGTGACAAAGTCCCATTTTGCTTTGGGAGATAGAAGACATTTCACTGCTGGTCTTCAAACAAGTGACAACATCCTTTTCTGAATTGGGACTTGGAAAAACGCCCTTTTCTGAATTGGGACTTAGAACCTTTTTCAAGCTTTTTGACTTCCAGACTTTTACCGAAACCAATACACTTAGGGGCATATTCTCAAGGACCTATCGCCGAGTTAGCGGCACTTTATCGCAGCCAAAGTGGCGATAGATTTATCGCACCATTCACAAGCTGGTGCTAACAGCCGATATCGCCAGTTTTCCTGCGATAGTAGCCACAAAAAACATCGCCACGGATGACACTGGCAACTAACGCTAATGAGATGCAGAGTAGGAGTTCCTGTGCAAAAAGCAGCGAAAGCACCACTTCGCAATATTCTCTACGACCAGCCAGATCGGCGATAAGATCACAAAACAAGCGATAAGGCGCGTTAGCAGCAGGGATTTAACACCTGCTCCTACCTGGTGTTAAGTCAGATGACAACCTGCACCACAAAAGGGAGCCCAGACCAGAGCCACACCTGAAGAACAACAGATGCCATGGAGCTACTGATCATGCAGCTCGGAGCCCCAAGAGGGCCACAACACCCACCGCCACCGCCACCACACCCAGGCCCGCCCCCCCCCCCCCCGGAACCCACCCGCCCCCCCCCCCCGGACTACCACAGAGGCAGCGCAGACAAAGACAGCAGACCTTCAGAAAACGCACCAGCCTCACAGACTTAACACCAGAGGATGTCATTGCCCACTACAGGCTCAAAAGGACAACCATCCTGCGCATCCTGACCATCATTGCCCACAGGCTGACGGTACCAACACAGTGGACAAACAACATCCCTTCGCAGACAAAGCTGCTGGCTGTGCTGCACCTGTTGGCCTCTGGTACCTTCCAACCAACAACTGCCAGAGTCAGAGGAGTCTCACAGCCAGCCCTATCCAAGTTCCTCACAACTGTCTTGGATGCCATCATCAGCTTGGTACCCCAGCACCTTCACTTCCCACACACTGCGCAGGAACATCTGGAGACCAAGCAAGGCTTCTACGCCATAGCTGGCTTCCCGCACATGTTGGGGGCAATCGACTGCACACATGTACTCCTCGTGCCCCCTGCCGCCACTGCACACAATTACCGCAACAGGAAGCACACGCATTCCATCAATGTGCAGGCAATAGTGGACCACCTGGGACTCTTCACCAATGTCGTCGCAAACTACCTAGGCAGTGTGCATGATTCCTTCATCTTCCGACAGTCCATCATCAACCAGCGCTTTCAGGATGGCACCTATGGGAATGCATTGCCCGTTGGTAAGTACCAAATGAACACACCACACACCTCAACTACACAGTCATGCAACTCACGAATCTGGGAATGCACACGTTACAAACTCACATACAACATGCCAAACAACATGCCCACCTACCAGACACAACAGCACAACTTACTGTGGTAACCTGGGCTAGCCATGTACACAAGCAATCAACGGCATGGCACCTCAGCCACACAATAGCAGAATGTGGGGAGAGGTGGGAACCAGGCATGTGTGAAGGAGGCAAGTGACCCATGAATGAGATTGTACACAATGCCAAGTGTGGCGTGGATGTGCTGGCCAGACTGCAGTATGTAGACCACAGACGTGTCCATGTCGACATATACTGCTGGTGTTTGGGGTGTAGTGGACTCAACCATGTCACCCCAGGCAGTGGGGAAGATCGCGGAAATGTAGCTTGTTACGTCCACCCCTGTAAGCGTGAGCGGAGTGGGCTGGCCCGGCGTACGCCAGGCCAGCGTAGGGGTGTGAATAAAAAGCCCGTTGCTCTGGGCGTGGTTCTCTTCCGGAATGGCCAACATGTCTGCCAGGGCGGCGCCTCTCAGCCCACCAAAAGGCCGACGCTGTGAGCGGCGGTGCCTGCGATCCTGTGCGCCTGCTGCACCCCAGGCCGCTGGTCCCCTGACCCGTCTTGGCCCCCCCGCGCAACCAGGCCTCACTGCTCACCTCCCGACACCGGCGTGTGTCAAAGAGGGCCCACCACGTGCCGGTGCAAGCTCCAATTCCGAGGCCCGCGACCTTGGCAGCCTCCTCAGACCATCACGGCCTCCGCGACACAGGCCCCCAGCACTCCTTTCTCATTGACGTACTCCACTGCTGCCTCCGGCCTACACTGTGGTCCAGTAGGTCACACATTTGGAACTGAGTCTTGATTTTTTCATGGCAGAGTTCATACCATTGTACAGGCCTCATCGCAGACTGCATCCCCTTTCAGCCCTGGTGCCACTAACTCTGTGCCCCGAAATTCAGTGACACTCTCTGTTTGAACTTTGGTGGCATCTGAGTCTATGGCCTGGGGGTTGTCTTCATCATCATGTAGCTGATACTGACTTGGTGTTAAAAATGAGTCTGTAGCATTCATCTCCTCCATATTGCCTGTTCATGCTTGGTTCTGCCCTCTGCATCATGCCCTGGAAGAACACCTTCCACTGTCCCCCGAAACACTCTGCAACATTCAACTTGGACATCGACGAGGACCCGCTCAGCTCCCGTGGCCCTACCTCAGTGCACCGCAAGTCACCGTCCCGTGGTGGTGTGCCTGTGCCGGCCGCAGTGCATCCGGGGCCACTAACTCTGTGCAGCTCAAGTCGAGGACCCTTGCTGTTTGGACTTTGAACTACTGATTGTCTGATCACTGTTGTAGTTGTTGCCAGCACCAACCACTCCCTGAGGGCTGGCTTACACTCACCCCACACCCATCCAGCACAGGCGTCACTGGACATGTGACCCTGGCAATAAAAGGGGCCGGGCGCACGTGCCCGTAGCCAGTTCCACAAACTATCTAAGTGTGTCCGTGTGGTCATTGTGTATGCATGAGGGCCCCGGGCCCTACCACATTACATTGTGCTGTGTACAGCGGACGCAACCATGTCACCTCAGGCAGTGGGGAAGACCTGGGACATGTAGCTGTGTTGTACCCCCCTGTAAGCTTAAGCGTAACGACAGTCCAGCGTAGGGGTGTGGATGATCAGCCCGGGGCTCTGGGCGTTGCTATGTGTTGGCCTTGCCAAGGAAGTAACTAATGCGTGTGTCTCTGTTGTAGGGTCGGCGCCACCCGTCCCGCAATGGACAATGTTGCGATGTAGCATGCCCCCGGAGTGTGGGCTCAGCCGAAGGGATAAATGAAGGAGCGCAAGCCCGCTCGGGGTCCGGGATCATACATGCCAACTGTTGTGTGTGTCGCTATTACCGCAGCATAGGCCATAGGACTACCCTCAACCGCATCGTGAGTTCAGCCAACCATGAACTCTACATCTGTGTCCGCCCTATCCTTACCGTAGGCCTACACACACGTGGCTGCCCACCGTCAGCGCACAACATCACAGTGTCGTTGTCAGGCTTGTGGACATGCGCAGACAGGCATGACAATGGTGTGCCGTAGTAGTGCAAGTGATGCAACCGCGCTGCGCACACTAGTGAATAGGCTCGGGGGGAGGGAGGAGCAGCAGTGAGGCTACGTAATACACATTGATGCTGCTCATTTGCTACAAGCAGTACTTGTCAAACAGGAATCACTGAGTCACACATATCACACACCAATGAACTAGTGAGCCTGCCAACACATCATGCAGAACCAACGTTTGACTCATGTCTCTCTGCACTGTCACAGGTGATCAAGGATATGCACTCTGCCCTTGGATGATTACACCCCTCTGAGCCCCAAACACACAGGCCCAGAGGCAGTACTATGCGGCCCACAAACACACCAGGGGCATTGTGGAACACACATTTGGCGTGTTGAAGTCACGTTTCAGGTGCCTGGACATCACAGGTGGAAGGCTCCTGTACAGCCCAGGCATCGTGTGCAAGATGATCGTTGCATGTTGTGTGTTGCACAACATATGTGTACGCACCAATGCCCCATGGCTACAAGTGCCAGGTGCACCGGACGATGATGAGGAAGATGAGGCAGGTGGACCACACCCCACTGCAGCAGCAGCAGGAATAGCCCGTAGGAACACCATCATTGACAATTTCTTCACATGAGCACGTCACATTGTCACAGTCCTTAGCAATCATGGGACAGTACAAAATGACCACAGGCACAGCATGTGCAAATAAATTCATTACAACACACATTCCCTGTGTGCATGTTACTCCTCTGTACAAGCACATCACTCTGACAAGTGTAAGTGCAACATGTAGTGCTAACAATCTCATAAATTGGAAATAGATGGTGGGTGTGTCACCTCTGTACAGAGAGGTTGTTTAGGGTGTCACGTATTCAAAATGCCATTTCTATGTGTCAAAGATAGTACGGAATCCCACTCATCAGCGTTTCACATGTGTCCCAAATCATTACATGTAGGCTGTCATTTGTGACCTACAATTGACAACAGGGCTTCTTTGGGGTCAAATATGTACCACCATGATGCAGGGATGCACCCTGTGACTCAAGTCCCACAACATGAGCTACATGGACGTAAGGGGAATCACTGCCCCTACATTCGTCCATGCTTTCATACTTGATTAATCAGGGACAGGACACATCTGTGTGTATTAGAATGTGTTATTCACGTTCAGTGGGGTGTTGAAGCTGTCTTAGTACTGGGCCATGCAGACAACACTTTACAATGTTGCCCCGTGGAGGGCCAGCCAGAGTCCTTTAGGGATTGACAAGTTACTCGGAAGGGGAAGAGTCCAGTCCGCAGGCTGATTGCTGTGTCATTGTTGAGCATGCAAAATA
This sequence comes from Calotriton arnoldi, assembly GCA_963921515.1. Lineage (NCBI taxonomy): Eukaryota > Metazoa > Chordata > Amphibia > Caudata > Salamandridae > Calotriton > Calotriton arnoldi. The sequence continues at coordinate 112,359 of CAWUFW010004342.1, read as the reverse complement.
TGGCAGTCCATGTCGAGGTCCAAGGTTGGTGTGGCAGAGTGTGTCGGGGGACAGTGGAAGGTGTTGTTCCAGGTCATGATGCAGAGGGCAGACCCAAGCAGAAACAAGCCATATGGCGGAGATGAATGCTACTGCTTCCTCCTTACCACTAAGGCAGATTCATCCTCATCTTCGTCCTCTGACGTTTCATGTGCCTCACATGTGGGTGGTGGGGTTTGGTTTGCAGCACTGTGTGACACTGACACATCAGGGGCCGGAGATGTGGATGTAGAAGTAGAAGTAGCAGCAGCATTCATCTGCGCAATGTCTTGTGGCATCACTCCCATGATGAGGATCTGCAGGGCATGGAAGATCCCATCTACAGCTTTCTTGTGTGCAGCCGTGGTAGCCATTCTTTGCGCCTGCATCCGCTTCATGTTCTCCATGACCCTCCTCATGTTTCCCAAATCACGGATGACATCGCTGTAGCCACTCTGACTAGACAGTTGTTGTTGTCTCCGAGTCATGACTCCAGCGACGCCAGCCATGGATTGTTGGAGGGCATGGGGCGGACTGTGGGTGTCCGTTAGGGAGTGTAAGTGGTCCCTGATGGGACTTAGACACCCACGTATGGCATCTAGTTTGGCTGCCATGAGGTCGAAGCCCACCCGCACCTGTTCTGCCAGCTCCTTCTGGCAGTCTAACACACGGCGTTGGAACGCCATGTGTTCTTCGGTGAGGTGCTGGGAGCCAGACGTGGTGGTGGGTGCTTCCTGCTGTGTGGTCTGTGCAGGGGGTGGGATCACCTCGATGGTGCTGGGCTTCCCTGCTACTGGAGGTGGGGTGCGGAGGTAGTCCATGAAAGTCGATGTCCTGGAGGTCGTCTCCATCATCGCTGACGTGATGTGGGGTCTGCTCTGCAGGAGGTGTTGATTGTCCCTCTGCAATGTAAAGGGGAGATGAGGTTTCACAGTGTGTTCCATGTATGTTGACGCATTGGTGGAGTTTACATACAGACTGCATGACAATGTACATTGTGACAGTTTGTGAGGAGATGCCTACTTGATGCGGGACAGTGGACATTTGTACTACATCACGGATGTGAGGTTGTACTCGTACATTGTCATCTCACAGTTTCCTGCTATGCCAGATGTGATTGGCCATTTTCTACACACATGCGGCACCAGTTGTGTCCTGTGTTCTGTTGTGAAGGTGTTGCAGTTTGTATCACATTGTTGTCAATGTTGAGGTGCTCTTATTCTTATGTGTGTGTGCTGCATTGTGGGTGAGTCGCCCCTGCAGCTCTGATTTGGCTGCCCCTTATCCCTTTCAGGCAGTGTGCCTTTGACTTCTGTGCTTCTACAGTGCTGAGATGTTGTGGACTTGGGTAAATTGGGCTCTTGGTTGAGTTGTGACTCTTGTGCATGGTTTGTCCGCAGATGTGTTGTTGACGTCAGTGGTTGTTTGTGCACGTGGATGTGTCAGAGTGTGACCTGCACCTTTCCGGATGTGGTCCACACTCAGTCACCTCAGTGTCGTGGCGTGCACCATGTCATGATAATTGGACTGCAGCCATGCTAATGGTCATTCAGTGTCACTTGCATTGTCAGTGTGGCACACAGACCCGCAGCTTTGCTGGGTCAGCACATGTGTATGGGTTTGCTGTGAGATTAGTGATGTGTGGGGAGGGCCCCCTCCGGGCACATTGTCGACGGGGGCCTACTTGCTGTTTCTATGTGTGCTGCAGTATGCCAAGGAGATTAGGGACATGATCCAGAGTCATTGTGGGTGTGCAGTGTGCTCTACTTAATTGTGCATGTGTGTGCCATTGTGCCCATCTCCCCCCGTCCCCCCTGTCCCTGGTCGGTACTCACCCTGTTGATGTTGTGTCAGGTCATGTTGAGCAGTGTCCGGATCCACTACTCCTGGCACCGTATCCTGACTGATGACTGTGGCCACCATTTCTCCATGTCATCCAGCTCCTGGTGTGCCGCTGGACCCCCACCTCCAATCTGCGTTGCTGCTTTTATGTTGGCATCGAGTTTCTTCTTGGTTTTGCCCTTCACATCATTCCAGTGCCTCTTTACCTCTTCCATTGTCCTCCTCAACTCTGCAACTGCATTCACATGGTCCAAGATAGTCTGCCATGTTTGCGTCTTTGTTGCCAATGACACGTTGGATGTGACGAACAGTTGTTGGTAGTGTTCTATCACCTCCATAATGATGATCCTTTTTTCCTGCAGACTGAACCGCGTCTTCCTCTTCTCCTTGGCCTTCCCCGACCCCGAGGTTCCTTGCTGGTCGTCTGTGGGGCTTGTGGGGTTCGCGTTGTCCTCTGCACTCGGTCCGGGTGCATCCATGGTGCTACACAGTTTCACTTTTTTTTTTCCTGCTTTTATGGTGCATTTTCTTGCATGACGCGTGGGAATTGGAGGCCTGTTGCTGGTTATCGCTGATTTTTGTACTGCGATTTGGGGCATCGCAACTTTTTTCACGTTCGTGTTTTGCATTTTTTCTGCGTCGCGTTGATTTTAACGTGGGCATTTTGCGCGTTATCGTGTGACTAGCGCATGGTGCCGCCGGGTTGAGAATACAACGTTAACACAGTGTTATTTTCCGTCCATCAATTGTGTGTCTTTTGCTTTCTCGCCCTAAGTGCGCCAGGTATGCCCAGACGTGGGTCCTGGGCTCACTGTGCCACTGGAATCAAGCTATCCTGGCTGAAGAGGGGTGAAACCCCGAAACCGGTCCTAGGATGCTTGTTTCTGGTCCAGGGAGGACCTGGCTTGGCAGTTCAGGCTGGACTGTTCCCATGAGGCACAGGGTCAAGACTGATTTGCATATGGCCAGGTCTAAACTGGGGTGGCATGGTGAGCAAAAGAATGATGGATTTAACCCAGATCTCTTGACTGGGGGTGAATGTTTTGATTTTTTCTGCATTCCGTCCATCAATTGTGTGTCTTTTGCTTTCTCGCCCTAAGTGCGCCAGGTATGCCCAGACGTGGGTCCTGGGCTCACTGTGCCACTGGAATCAAGCTATCCTGGCTGAAGAGGGGTGAAACCCCGAAACCGGTCCTAGGATGCTTGTTTCCGGTCCAGGGAGGACCTGGCTTGGCAGTTCGGGCTGGACTGTTCCCATGAGGCACAGGGTCAAGACTGATTTGCATATGGCCAGGTCTAAACTGGGGTGGCATGGTGAGCAAAAGAATGATGGATTTAACCCAGATCTCTTGACTGGGGGTGAATGTTTTGATTTGTTCTGCATTCCGTCCATCAATTGTGTGTCTTTTGCTATCAGACCAGGGCTCCATTGCAGTGAACCTCAAATTGAGCCTAGGCCCCAGTCAACCGCTTCCATAGACTATTGGAGCTTACTGATTTTTTGGTGCTATTGTAAAAATTCACACTGGCAGTTCCCCTTATTGGATTTTTATTATTTTGGTGTTGTTTTGCTTATTAAAATATACTCTATTTTTCTAATTCAGTTTGGGTTTGTTCTTGCTTGGTATTTTGATTATATTACATATTGCTCTAAATTAATCCGGTCTGGTCTGCCCCATAGCTGCCAGGGGTTTCAATTTATTGGCTTTGAGGATTCACCCTGACAAGACGTGTTATCATTCCTTGAAGTGGGCTACTGCCTATCCTAAATAATGATCCATTTTCTTACATCCATAATTATTTGTACTTGACAAACCATCTAAAATAAAGCTTTTATTTCTCGATGACACAGAGAACCTAACTGTAATCCCACTAGTCATGAGATCTTGGCACCTAAAAATACACCCTTTGATTATCAGAACCCACAATTTCACTTTATGCAACCATCCTGAGTTGGATTTATTGAATCAATGTCAAACTCTTATAACAGTTACTGGTTTAAAAGAACATATAAATGGTATTCAAGTCTATTTTTAAATACCTACCAAACTTTTATTCATAGGTTAGAGTGCAGTACACTTATCTTTGTTCAGAATTGATTTTGTTACTCTTGTGAATGTCTACATCACTACAAAAGGACTAGATATAGCTCACCAGACCCATTTAGAATTAATGGGACAGATTCACAAAGCCATCGCATATGTGCTGAATAGTATAATAAACCTACGCCTCAACATATATTTAATAGCAATACATAAAAGCCATTAGCAAAAGTACATGCAGTAAAAGCCAGACCAATGCATGTTAAATATACTACCACAAGTGCAGAAAACTCCACACATAAATTAATACTACTCAGCTGTGAATGTGGTTCGGTATGGGTGGAATTACCCAAAAATTGGGACTATCTACTACAAATTTTGTAGGGCAAGGGGAAAAAGGAGGAGCAGAGAAAAGGCCATGCAAATCCACCAACACACCTACAAAAGTGTACCTCAGTCTCAATTCACAAAGATTACTCCAGAAACTATAAACAAAGTATTATAGGGCCACCAGGCTCTAAATTACACGTAAAACACAACAAAATGATGGAAGAAATGTTTGAATCAATCTCAGACATAGGCAATTGCTCAGGATTGTTACCCAGAACATTACTGTTCACCCAGTATTCCGTGCTAGATAGAAACCAGCCATATGCAAATCAGTCTTGGCCCTTCTCTAGTAGGAACAGTCCAGTGGGAACTGCCTAGTGAAGTCCCCTCCAGAGGGGAACATAAGAAACCCAGACCAGTTTTTGCCTACTTAGTCCTTGTTGGTGATGCGCATCTGAAGTCTTATTACACATGTGACACAGGATACAATTCTGCTCATACCCGTCATACTTATGATGTCATCCGCAACAAGCAACAAAGTTGTGAAAGGCATGATTGTCTTAATCTCTGTCATTGGCACTCAATCCGGTGGCATTCCAATCTATCATTTTTTGCCCACTGTGCCATTCTACATGAAGACAATCCATATGTAAACCCTCCTGCTCCAATAGGAAGAGTCCCGCCTGAAATGTTAGGCCTGGAGCCCTTCAGACAAGAACACAAGCAACCTCAGAATTGTTTCTGCCTACTTAAGCCTTGTAAGTGAGGAATTGCTTCAGGCCTACGGCACAGTGAGCACAGGACTAAAGTCTGAGCATACCCTTCAACCGTGTTTAATTTGTAAAACAATAAGCCCAAAGTTTTGCTCTGAAGCCCATGGCTGGTGCTATTGAATGTTAGGGTTGCTGAATACGAAGTCTGTGTGATCTTGATTCCAGCTCATGCCTCTTTCCTTCACCACCAGACACCCTCTGCCCATTTATCTCACTCTGCGGGCTTCTTTTTCATCCCTTCTTTATGTCTTTGTCACTATTTGTCTGTCTTTCTCTTCCTCTTTCTTTCCTCCTTTTGTTTTTTTCCCTCTCTTGCTCTGAGTGAAAGTCTGATGAGGAAAGATAAGTGCCGGACCCAAAAAATGAGCGCTGGTGAATTCCTCCTGCAACCACCAACTCAAATTAAGCACTGCACATCACAAACATGGTTTCTCCTACAAAAAACAATAACATGATCGAAGGAATGTTTAAATTAATCTCCACCACTGATGGTCTAGTCACATTTCAGAAAACTTTTTTTCACTCACTATCCCACTCTAGGCAGAGCTCAGCCATATGTAAATCAAACTTAGTCCCTCTCCAGAAGGAACAACCTAGTCTGAACTGCCAAGCCAAGTATCCTCCAGACTGGAAAACAGGTAACCCCAGTCTGGTTTCTGCCTAGTTATGCCTCACCAGTGATGAAAAACTTGAGTCCTGTGTCACTAAACAAATAATAGATATCATGATCCACAAAAACACTCACATAGGTGACACCCAAAAAACACTGACACATACATAGTACTTTGGAAAATGTTTGCACAGTAAAAATAAAACTTAGATTAATCAGAAAAACTGTATCATAATACATATCCAAGTGCAAAAGTGACAAATAATAAAAAAAGTCGCTAAAATGAGCACCTAACCCATCCTCTAATTAAACATCATTATAGAGCTATGAAAAGAAATTACATAGAACAATTATGACACATGGAAATAGTGAGACAGATTTCTAATATTGTAGATGAAGGATTAGGCGGTCCTCATACCACAAAACCTAAATTAAAAATGTACTATGATCATAACTTTGGTGTATAAGACACATATTTGAAATCTGTATTCATATGATCCATATACTTCAACAATATGTCTGCCCAAAAGCCCAACTTGGTTTTTTAAATGGAAGTGTGATGCTGGGCTTGGAGCAGTAGAAGGTCAGACGCCCTTTAGAGTGATCAAGATTTTTCAAATTTATAATGGTGTTGGAAAATCATCAAGCAATGAAAATTCAGAGGGCTGAAATGAGTTACATATGTACAAGGATGCAATATGTCACATCCACATACCTGTGTTTTCTCTAAAACTTAAAACAGGTCTACCCAGTGCATTGATGCATCTGCCCAAAGCCATGGTGTCTTTTGTTTTCCTATTTCACAGATCTCTAACTTTCCAGTTTAAATTCTTATATTAAATTCTTAAATTGAAAGCAGCAACCTAATGATGTCAGCTTTTAGTGGTTGAATAAGTTAGACAGCAAATGTAGCAATTGAACTCATGCTTCTTCTGTATCAAAGCATCGGTAAATTATAATTTATATTTTATACTTATCAGTTTAAGCATTGGCCGCATTGAAAACACCTGTATCACACCGTTCCACAGCTGCGCCTCATCACACCACCAGCCAATCACACGGAGGTCGCCAACGTGTGTAAGACAGTCACAGGTAGAGTGACTGTTTCCCAAAATCAATCTCAGTCTTGGTTGCTCTTCCCTTCATCATGAGGAAATACTTCATGGGTGGGAGAGACAAGAGTATAGTGAAAAGGGTCCCTTTTTTGTTCTATCTGACAAAGAGGTGTTGGAGGACATACCACTTACCTCAGATGTGATCTTGGACATAGTTACACAATGGGAACAGACGCTAACTTTTTGACCAACAGCCCACTCCTATTAGATCTTCAAGAAATGTGTTAACAATCATATCCACTCATGGATATGTCACTGTGATTTTGCATATGTGCTTAGGATAAATGTATTTTCTGCCCACCATATCCATCCCTTATCCATTTGTGCACACTCAAGACAGCCAAGATGCCCTAAGTCCCATGTTCTGTTGCTATGTCGCAGTTCTATGTTGTTTGTTAATTACATACGTGATAACAATAAGAATCACTATTTTGTGAATATATCCATTTACGGGGAAGGAAAGCCTTGAAACATTAAGCCTTAGCAGTAGTTTGTGGTTTTTCTCTCAAGAGTCAGGGTTGAGGCACAGCTTTCCTTATTATAGGCAATTTTGTGCAGGAATTAATGAATATGTTTTCTTTTTTTGAAGGAGTGAGTCAGATATAATTTTGTCTGAAAAATGACTCAATTATGCAGAGAAACCCTGCAACGTGATTGATATCATTAGTTGATGTGAAGAGGTGAAATTGTTAATGGTATTCAAAATGGTGTATGTGTCTCCTTGCAAAACAGAGAGATGCAAAGATGGAAATACTGCAATAAAATGCCATGCGGGCATTTGCCTAATAAAAGCTGAGAATTTCTCCTGGCGCTTTCCTAGCAGCCTTTTGGAGTTACTTGGGCTGATAGGGGTATCCAATTGTCAAACGAAATTGTCAATTTACATGTATCACTAAAAGTCACCTCCGAGAGCAGTAGCTTGGTCGCCCTGACTCATTCGCTATTCTCTAAGCAACATGAATTATCTTTTCTATTTTTAAATCTGGTCTTGAAACCCATAATGATTACTCTGATGCTAATTGATTTTTAAAATGCCTATATAAAATGTAAGTCCGTGAAATGACATAGAAAATTGTTGTAATGGCACAACAAATGGAAAGTGACCTTCTCATATAATTTGAAGTTTATGATGTCAACACATAATTCCGCCTCTGAATGTTCTGTCTAAACTGCAGTTCATCATTGTAAACCCACTGCTTCCTTGCTAGCATTGTCTGATTGTTTTAACATATTGCTTGTAAACTGCTGATAAGCTGCTCAGATCGGATGTTAGCTCCTAACCCACTGTAATGAATGCATCTGAAATACTGTGAGATGCTCTGACTTTCTCTGGAGCCTTTTCTGAGCCAACATCATTGTTGTCCATTTTGATGCATTGCCAGGCTTTACAGTAAGTGCCAAAGAGTGTAGATATATTGCTGCCATTGCACTCCAAAATATCTCCTCGTTTTCTTGCTCATTAATTGTGAAGTAATGATAGGACTGTGGTTGTGGAGATCCAGTTTATTTAAAAACGCAAATTATTTTTTTTTTAAATGGGCATATCTACCTAAAAAAACAAACATGCAATAAGTTTTAACAATGTCTAACATTAGTAAACTGTCTTTGGACATCAAGCCCTGGCATTGATATTTACTGAAACGTGCAAGCCATAGGCCCGCTACTGATTCCTGAAAACAACATATTAGGGAAAGTGTGAAATAAGTCAATTTTTTCAAGCTGAGGGGCATATTATCAAGCACATGCGATAATTATCGCAAATCGTGCATAGCGCGATTTTCATTATCGCCGTCTATCGCTGGATTTCAGCACCGGGTTAGCGACGTATTATTAATGCTTTTCACCCAGGCGATGTGAAATCCAGCGATAGAGGGTGATAACATGCATTAGCGTGAGAAAAACAGCGAAAAATGACCTGCGATAATGTAAACCTTGATAATAGGCAGGTGTGGACTTAGCCCTGAGATCCACCTCCCATGTTACAGATGGCTAAGTCGGATTACTAGCAGATGTTAAAATCCTGCGATAAAGGGGCCTTAGCGCGACTTTGATCATCGATTCGCGGGTCTGGGGCATCCTTGTAAATATCGCGATGCAGTTGTAGCGATGTTTTTCCATGTTGTTCTGTGAGGAACGCCCTCTTTGCATGTCATTAGCGATAATAATCGCTGACATGCAAAGTGGAGAAAAGACGGCTGCTAACTCAAGGAAACACGCGTTAGCGTGTCCTTGATGATAGGGCGATATTTAAATCGCCGCTTTTCGGCCGAAAACGGCCGCTAAAGCGGCGAAATTGGGCTTGATAATATGCTCCTGAATTTATTCGAAATTTACACGTTGTAAAAGTGAAAATAGGTTGTAGCGCGTTCAGGTCCTGCCTCTTCCCCCGCTCTATGATTAAGGTGCAGTGCACCGAAACGCGTCAGGGACTATGATTGTGCAAATGCTGATGCCGGTTCCATTAATAAAAGCTCGTTTGAACTTTCGTCTGCAGGAGTGGCGTCCTTTTATCTCTGGGGCTTTTTTGGAGGAATATGGACACGGCGGTTCCGGCCGTGAAGGATTGCACTGCCTGGGAAATTGTGTGACAGGTCTGCGGGGCTGTAAAGGAAATGACAGCCTAATCGCGGCACAGAGGAACCATGATTAGGAACCGGACAACATTTCTGAGGCCCAATGGAGGGCTCTAAAACATTGTAGGAGACATTGGGGTCAATACATTTTTGGCAACGACACTGACCCCACCAATGGGGAAATATTAACACTACAGCACCCAGCATGCAACGCACTGGAGTGCGCATGCTATTAAAAGTGAAAATAGGTTGTAGCGCGTTCAGGTCCTGCCTCTTCCACCGCCCTATGATTAAGGTGCAGTGACCCGAAGCGCGTCAGGGACTGTGATTGGGGAAATGCTGATGCCGGTTCCATTAATAAAAGCTTGTTTGAACTTTCCTTTGCAGGAGTGGCGTCCTTGAAGCTCTGGGGCTTTTTGGAGGAATACATTCATATATATATATATATATATATATATATATATATATATATATATATATATATATATATATATATATATATATATATAGGGCAAATTTTTGTGTGTGGTTGACTGTGCCCACACTCAAACATTGAATCACATTTTCAGAGTGGCTATCAACTGTTGGTAATTTTGTAAATGGGTAGGTAGGTTTTGTATTTGTATATATTTTCCTTCATCGTTGCCTTCGTCATTGCCCCATGACGTTCCTGTAGAGGTTGCTTCTGCATCCTAAAAGTCCCTTTTTGCACCCCACCCCACCTTCAAGTACCGACGTAACAGGCCAAGGCCATAAATCATGCCATAGCCTACAGTGGGGAAACGACCCTTATTATTTCATCTTAGCCAACGAGTAGACCATTATTAAGAAACAACAACAGGTGAGAAGTTCTTGCATGAAACCTCACGAGATCCATGGAAGACATTTTAGGTATGAGTCCTGAACGTTTCCAGTCTGCCTTTCTACCCTTACTCCATATATTGAGACTATATTGTATATGTGTGTATGGCTCACAAGGACATAAAGACTGGATGAATGACCTTGCATTTATTTTCATAATCGAGCAGTGATTACTCTTGTATTGAGCATATTCATATAGCATTGCTTTTTATTTTTTTCTATTTTTCGGTTTATGGTGTGGACGAGGTGATTCAAAAGTGTTCTTATTTAAGCTTATCAAAACTGTACCTTGTAAATTAAATGAAACCAAACTGTTTCTTTTCATGAAGCCATGTTTATGAAAAGTGATCTTCAATCCACACGGAAGTTGATCACGCTATATCAAACTGTTAAATAAAATAAGCAAGTATTACGTTTCCTAAAATGCAGGTACCTGAGGTGCACTTAAATTGTAAGTAAAGTAAAGAATCAAGAATTAAATTCACAAGCTTTCCTTGTACATATAGATTACCCGATGCGTGAAAGTTCAATCAATCTGAACACTTTTGAATATGTAAACAGGTAAAAAAACATTACATTAAAACGATATTGTGGAAAGGTATGTGTTTTGCAGCACATTCGCCTGATGTGCAAAATATAACGTCTAAGGGCCTGATCACAAGTTGAGCAGTTAATTCCGTCCTGTGCATAAAACCCTGTGTAAGCACGGGAGTGAATTATGAGTTTGGCTTTATTTAACACATCCTATAATTACTGGATACGTTAAATAACCCAACATTTATTAAATTTTCGCTGTTCGAACCTGCCAAAATTTAATAGGAGAAAAAACAAGGTATTTACATGCGGATTTTGCTGTGTTACGCATTCGCATGTTATTCCCCATAAACTCATAATAGGTGCTACCCTGTGGAACCGTGATTTACCAGGCACAATAAAAAACACCTTTACTTGTAGTCAGGCCATAAGCATTTTCCAACCTGCCTCTGGAACCAAAGCCCTAGTGAGGGGAGGGGCTCCCTACAGGCCTTAGAGAAGGCGGACAGGATAAGGTATCCCCCCATGAAGGACACTGTTATCAGGAAACATGGCCTCACCCTTGAGAAGCACTGGCAGACGTTTAGGGATAGCCAGAAGCTGGACTATCAGTACTTGGTGGATTGTGTGGATTTCTTTTGCAAGGCACTGGATGAGTGGGTGAATGGCAGTGAAATGAAGGATAACCAAGGGCTGTGTGACTTGATTACAAGAGAAAGCAAAAGACACACAATTGATGGACAGAATGCAGAACAAATCAAAACATTCACCCCCAGTCAAAGGATCTGCGTTAAATCCATCATTCTTTTGCTCACCATGCCACCCCAGTTTAGACCTGGCCATAAGCAAATCAGTCTTGACCATGTGCCTCATGGGAACAGTCCAGCCCGAACTGCCAAGCCAGGTCCTCCCTGGACAGGAAACGAGCATCCTAGGACCGGTTTCGGGGTTTCACCCCTCATCAGCCAGGATAGCTGGATTCCAGTGGCACAGTGAGCCCGGGACCCACGTCGGGCATACCCGGCGCACTTAGGGCGAGAAAGCAAAAGACACACAATTGATGGACGGAATGCAGAACAAATCAAAACATTCACCCCCAGTCAAAGGATCTGGGTTAAATCCATCATTCTTTTGCTCACCATGCCACCCCAGTTTAGACCTGGCCATATGCAAATCAGTCTTGACCCTGTGCCTCATGGGAACAGTCCAGCCCGAACTGCCAAGCCAGGTCCTCCCTGGACAGGAAACAAGCATCCTAGGACCGGTTTCGGGGTTTCTTGATTACAAGAGAGCACATTTTCAGTCTTTGTTTTGCAGATCTGCACCAACATCTTATTGATAGTAAGCTCACTGACCCCAGGGAGCTTGCTATGGAGGTGGACTGCCAGTGGCGGCTGCTACATTTTAAAAGTGGTGGCCACATAAAAAATGTAATTAAACATAAAAATAAACATACCTTTTTTGACGATGTTCTGCAGCATACATACACCCGAAGTTACTCCTGCCTCGCGCTGCTTGCTGGACAATGGCATCCGAGCCAGACTAAGCACTTCTCTCCTGCTACTTACAATGCTAAACAGCATAAGATCAGTGCTATGATTGGCTGGAGCAGGCAAGCACAGCCCTCCATTGCACACCTACAGGGCTGTGCCTATGCTTCTCAGCTGCCTTTCAGCTGTTGAATGCAGGAACCAGAACTGCGCATATCAGGCTGACCACAGTGAAAGCACCGGGTACGCTGATATGCGCAGTTCAGGTAACACAGCCCTCAGGTCATCCCACTGTATTTCTGTGATGCAGTGGGAAAGGGGTCAACGGCTCCACATCTCTATGGACGCATCACCCCTGCAGACCGCTGGCTCAGCTCCAGGGTCCAAAAGAAGGTATCTGGGGGGATCACCACAAAGTTGGGCAAGGCCTCCACCAGTAGAAGGAGGTGGGAGACAAACATAAAAACAAAGAGTTCTCTAAAGGTCTCTAAACAATTTCTAAGCATCGGGACTTCCAATCCCCTCCTGAACAGAAAAAGATGGTTCCCTGATAATAAGTCCTCAGGTAAGGCACCCCCCCCAAGTGCTATGAGGGCCAACAGGTTGGGAGCTACAAGGGGGATGCCAAGTGTCCCAAGCGGTCATAGCCCACCACTGTTGGGCAGACACCAGTGTTGCAGGGATTCTGCAAAGTCACAGAACTATGCTTGGTGTCATGGAAACTTAGTAGGCAAGGACTGAGTCATCCTGCCACCTGAGTACCTATGAGCCCGGGGAACGACTAGCTATAGTATCTCACTTGTCCTCCTACTCACTCACAGAGGACCAAGTGATTAGACACACCAGAAGCGCCTTGACACCTTTCGGTTTAGTGCGCTCTATAAATATTATCCGATCTATAAATATTATCCTAGAACACAACACTCCCGACCCTCTCAGGAATCGCGGTTGCAGAACACACCCTTTCGCTCGCACTCTTGTACTCGTCCACAATAAGATCTGACAGAGACACGAGAAAAGTTTAAAATGTTTATTTTAACTATCGTGCTCTAGTATGCAGGATACATGCCACAACAAGTAGACAAATGCCTAACACAAATATGGTCAGCATAGCAAGTAGTCCATAAATCATAAAAGGAGCTGTCATTATATACGACAGAGTAGCCTAACCTCCCTCCCCTTGTATAGAAGCAAAATGATTATATATTAGAAGATCTCTGGGTGTTAGCAGCAGACCCCGTACCTCAGTCTATAGATGGAAGATCTACATCAAAAGGTGCTGTCACGCTCCCCTCCCTGGAAAGATCCCTCTCCAAGTGTGTTTGTTACCCCTTTGTGTATACCTATATGACCAAAGCACACGTTCCCAAACAACAGCTGCATCTGCATGTTTTCTGTAGGTGCTAGGGCCTGACCAGAACAGAATAACAAGGGGCATTGTTGTGTGACCTTGTCTGCAATGTTCAGACTAAATCCCAGGAAAGATCAGAACGCCAAAATAACAGCATGTTCTGTGTGAAAGTTGCAGCGTGGCTCAAAGCAAAATAATTTCGTGTAGTAATGTGCGCAAAGCAGAGGACAGTCTGCAATGGGCTCATGCTAACATAGGGAAAAACGGCAATGGCTGCATGGACCACATGACACCAGGGCTGGCAAGTGCAATGTTTGTGGAAGAGATTGCCCAAGGTAGTACGGAGGGTAGTATAGAGGTTACCCTAGTGTCCCTGGGAGACAGAGAGATGGTGTCAAGGGCTCACATGCCTAGTAATACTAAGAAATATAGGCAGTGGGACACCATCAATGGGCAAAGGGTGGAGGCTGTGAGAGACAGTGGAACCAGCATGACAACTGTCAGATGTAATCTGGTGACCTCAGAGCAGATAGCTCCTAATGCATTCCACCAGGTTATTGTAGCTGACAGTCACTATCCAGTGGCTTTGTTTTCCTTTGAGTGGGAGGGGGGTCCTCATGTTCCATGAGGGTAGCTGTGAGTCCAACCATGCCTATGGACTGTCTGCTTGCCAATCACCTAGATCACAGCATCAAGAAAGAGGTGGAGCTCAGGTACCACCTGGAGATGTTAGGGTTGTCTGAGTGGGTGTGCCTGACCACACAGTCCATGGCCTCCCAAGAGGGTAGACAGGAGGACATGGAGACTGGACGAATGGCCCAGGTGCCTGCTAAACAGGGGAAGGACAGGGGGCACTGGAAACCCGCTCCTGAAACTACCATGGTCCTGGAAGAGGCTGATCCTGACGGCAATGCCCCAGAACCTACAAAGGGAGGACATTGCTGCCCTGGGGAACCTCCCGGAACTGACCAACTGACAGAAGTAAGGAGGTCTCACCAGGGAGGAGTTCTCCAAGGCACAAATGGAGTGCCCTACTATGGAGAGCCTATGATGGCAGACCAAGTCCCAGGTAGCTGGTGACTCCTCTGATGATCGCCTGATCTATTGGGAGAATGGTCTCCTGTACAGTGAGCCTAAGGTTCCTGAGCCTGGTGCAACCTGTGTGTTGGTGGTTCCCCATATCAGCGAGGATAGCTTGAATCCAGTGGCACAGAGAGCACGGGACCCTTGTCTGGGCATACCCTTCCCGCTTAGGGCGACAAAGGCAAAAGGAACAAATGATGGATGGAATGCTGAACAATGTAAATGTTCACTCCTGGAAACTGGTCCCAGGATGCTTGTTTCCAGTCCAGGGAGGACCTGGCCTAGCAGTTCGGGCTAGACTGTTCCCATGGGGAACAGGGTTAAGATTGATTTGCACATGGCTGAGTCTGAACTGGAATGGCATGGGGAGAAAAAAAATGATGGATTTAGGTGCAGATCTCTGAATTAGGGTGAATGTTTGACATTGTGCAGCATTCTGTCCATCAATTGTTCTTTTTGCACTTTTAGAAAGCTGGCATTTTCTTATTTTAGCCATTTGGTGCCTGCTGTCTGTCTCTGTTCAATCTGGGTTGGGTGACTGCTGGGCTGTGTTTATTCCCTCTAGACAAAGCTGTGTCTGAACTGGGGTGGCGAAGTGAACTAAAGAACGATGATGGATTCAACACAGATCTGTGACTGGGGGTGAGTGTCTGAAAAGTTTCAGCGCTCCATCCATCATCTCCTTGTGTTTGCTTTATTCCCTCTAGACAGCCACACAAAAAGGGAGCTTATGTGTGACTTGATGGGCCATGCTGGGAGATGGGAGTAAGGAGCTGGGCACAGCCTCACACTTACTACTCAATAGGATGTGTCCTGTCCACACAAAAAGGGCTGCATACCCCCTGTAGTGAGTATGAAGCCAAGGCAGGAAGGGAGGACCTATGTGCATTTTAAGGACCCTTCTTTGAAGTCTCCCCCACTTCAAAGGCACAACTGGGTATAAGTACTGGACCTCTGAAACCATGACCTCAGTACACTTTTGAACCTGTGAAGACTGCCAGGAAGAAGGACTGCTTAGCTGCCGAAGGACTGATACTCTGCTGGACTGCTGCTTTGCTGGACTCATGCCTTGCTGCGTTGTGCTGCCTGCTGCTCCCCAGCCTAGGTGAGAAAGACTGGACCTGCACCACTTGAACCCAGAGTGAATCCAAGTACTTGCTGGCTTGCTTCCTGATCTGAAGTCTCAGGGACATAAAAGACTTCCATCCATCCTGCTCCTACACCTAGATGCTACAATCTGTGAGTGTGCCCTGCCAAAGGGTGCCATCCCACTCTTGGAACCTTGGAAGTGGACCTAAGGTGTTTGCTCCAGCTGACCGATGCATCCCCTGCTGCGTGAGCAGAGTTGATTCATCGCTGCTGCTACGGGAGCAGGACCAGTGCATCGACCTCTAAACCTGCGGATCACCTTCAGAACCGCTGCTGCAGAACCAACCCATCACCGCCACTGCATGGAGAAGATCTGCGCATCACCTCTACTGCGTGGAGAAACCCAGCTCATCGTCTTTGGAACCATCGTATCTCAGAACTGGCGCATCGCCTTTGGAACTGACGTATCGCCGCTGCTGCATGGAGGAAATCGACGCATCACCCCTACTGCTTGGGGAACACTGTCACATTGCTCGGCCGCACCCTACATCTTTGTTGACCCAACCTGAATTATGGTATTTTTGTTCAGCGGGCCTCACTGGTTTCCTGTATCTGACCCATGCTCCATCATGGTCGACCTGAACGTTTGAATTTGTTCCGGTCCGGCACGACCAGATATCCCAAATAAGCGACTATTGCTTCTAAGCACTATTTTACAGTTTATTCTTTAAAAATTCATATCTTAACTTCTACTTATTGGATTTTTGTAATTTTGGTCTTGTTGTATTCCTAAATGAAAGTAAGCTCCATTTTTCTTACCAGGTGTGGAGTCTTTTTGTGATGTTTTCATTGTGTTACTGTTTGAAGTGTCACACAAATACTTTATACTTTGCCTCTTAAGTTAAGCCTGACTGCTCAGTGCCAAGCTACCAGAGGGTGAGCATAAGATAATTCAGGGTGTGTTGTGACCTACCCTGACTAGGATTGTGATCCCTGCTTGGACCGGGTGCATACTTCTGCCAACCAGAAACCCAATCTCTAACAGTAACTTTTCAGTGGGACTAACTTGGTCTCTGTGTCCGACCCGTGCTCCATCGCGGTCACCCTGAACTTCCAACTTTCTTCCAGTTTCGCATGCACAGATAGCATTTTGGTGCTATTTTCAAATAATTCTTTAAAACTGCATATCTCCGATTATACTGATTTGATTTTTGTCATTTCACTCTTGATTTATTTATTAAAGTTTGCTTTATTTTTCAAACTTGGAGTAGGAGTTTTCTTGTGCTGTGTTTTCGCTTTATTACTATTTGAAGTGCTGCATAAATACTTTACACATTGCCTCTAAGTTAAGCCTGACTGCTCTGTGTCAAGCTAAAAGAGGGTTGAGCACAGGTTAAGTTGGGGTTTGCTTGTGTCTCCCCCTGACAAGGATTGAGGTTGCTGATTGAGTAGGGTTTTACCTCCCTCAACCAGTAACCCAATTTTTCACAACTGTGTTGATGGCCGACTTACTATTGGGGAAGGATTATGAGGGCCCCATTAATGTATGCAGTTAAGTAGGGAAAAAAATGGAAATCGAAATCTGGTTGATGACACTGAGAATGAGGAAACAACAGAAAATACATAGCTGACTAAAGGAATGTAGTTGAACAGTATATTCTAGATAAACCAGCAGAAACTGTAAGTGAAAAAAATAAATTAAGTCACTAGCTATGACCCACAGAATCTTAAATAGAACACAGAAGTGTTCAGGCTTCAATAGGTGGTCACCAACCTGATGAGTCTAAAAGGTACATCAATGCTAGGAAACCTCACATGGGCGGTTCCTGTATAAGGGCATAGGAGCGTTTACCACCTACTGGGAGACCCCCACAATCAGACTGACTCATTCTTAACATATTTTCCCTGCTAAATACTTACATACTGTCATTCATTTCTTTTCATTAGGGGCTTCCTCTCGCTCTCCGTTCTCATTCATTAGGGTGATCAGGAACAGCTGAGGCAAATTTTACTGAACTGTGCATGTCAGATTGGCCGATCTTTTCACTGTGGCCAGCCTAACATGCGCAGTTCAGGCTTCCAGATGCAATGCTACCATTGAGCTGGAACAGCAGAGACACATCCCCATCGGTCTCTGACAAAGCGTTGTATCTGTCTGACCCAGCCAATCCTGGCACTGCTCTTATGCTGGTTAGAATTATAGACAGCATGGGGGTAGTGCTTAGATTGGCTGTGAAGCTTGGGGCTTATATTCTCTGGGACCAACATGTTTTACGGCCAGGCAGTGTGACGCAGGAGAATTTAACCTCCGGTGTACTGCAAGCTGAATAACGGTGTCAAGGTGAGATTATCTTTAATACTTCATGCTTACAACCAGGGCCAGCCTTGGGCATGGCTAGCTGGGCCCAGGCCGGGGACGCCAATACTCTAAGGGCGCAGCAGTCAGAGAGCTGCCTGACTTAATGTCATGCAAACAGCAGCTGTCCATCCCACTTGGTCTCAAACTGGTCCCATTAAAGACTTTGTAATCAGCCCTTAATGTACCTCAGGGTAACTGTTAGCACCCCATCAAGTCCCTGCCCTTCTCCCATCTTCCCCTCACTTCCTGCTGTCACATGGCAATGACACCGGTCCCCACAACAAACACCAAGGGGTATATTCACAAGAACGCGTGATAACTACCGCAAGAGTAGCGTAACGCAACTTTCAATATCGCAGCCTATCGCGGGAAAATAACCCTGTGTCAACGTGGAATTCACAACAAGGCGGTACCATGCGATAGTCTGCCGAAACCGCTGACAATGTCCGTGATACAACCACCACGATGGAGATAAAAACACAAACCAGAACACCAAAAAACACGCGATGGGCCAAAGCGCGATTAGGAAACAGCGACAAGCAGCGCCAGGCCTGCAACACACACCTGACAATCGTCAAAAATCTCCATAAAAGTAGAAACAACACCCACACACAAACTGACCAACACACAAGCACCATGGAGGCAGGCGGAGCAGGCGCAGAGGACGAGCGCAACCCCACAAGCACCCCGGACGACCAGCCTGGGACCCCGGGGACAGGGAAGGGCAAGGACAAGAAGACGAGGAAGCCCAAGTTCAGTCCGCAGACGAACAGGATCATAGTCACGGAGGTGATGGAACACCATCAACAACTCTTCGTCACCTCCAACGTGTCATTGGGCACCAAAACTGGAATATGGCGGGACATTGTCGACAAGGTGAATGCCGTCGGAGAGCACAAGCGGACAATGGACAAGGTCAAGAGGCGATGGAATGACATCAAGCGGAATACCAAGGAGAAACTCTCCGCCAACCTGAAGGCAGCAACGCAGACCGGAGGTGGGGGCCCAGCACCACAGCTGGAGCTGGATGACATGGAGGAGCTGGTGTCGACAGTCATCAGTATGGATACTGTGGCCGGAGTCGGGGGACCGGACACTGCTCGACAGGACACAACACAACCGCAACAGGGTGAGTGACCACCAGGTACTGAGGGGACGGGGAGAAATGGCCACAATGGCACACATGCACAAGCAAGCAGGGCACAGTGCACACCCACAATCACTCTGGGTCCTCGCCCAGACCCACAGACTGTCACAATGTACAATGCCATGCCGTCTTAATGTCAACCTGTACCATGCGGCTACATACATGTGGACACATTGTAATACACCATCTCCCCTTCACATCGCAGGGGCATCATCAACACCTCCTGCAGAGCAGTCACAGCCACTCTTCACTGATGACGAGGAGGAGGACAACACCAGCATCGACACCCAAACCATCCAAGACCTCATTGACCTCATCCGCAACTCACCTCCAGGATCAGGGCAGCCCAGCTACATCCATGAGACCCCACCCACCACCCAAACCACCCAGCAGGAGGCAGCCACAGCCCCGGCACCCTCCCAAGTCCCCCAGGAACAACAAATGGCCTTCCAATGCCATGTGCTGGAGGGCCAGAGGGAGACGGCCGAGCAGGTGCGGGTGGGGTTCGAGCTCATGGCTACCAAACTGGACGCCATCCTTGGGTGTCTATGTCCGCCCCATGGGCTCCAGCGAGCCCTTACTGACATCTCTGGAATCATGACGCGGAGGGAAGAATACCTGTCTGCTCAGAGTGGCCCCAGCGATGCCAGCCGTGAGCTGGCACACATGCGGAGGCTCATGGAGGACATGGTGCGGATAGAGGCGGAAAGGATGGCAGCCGCCGCTGCACATCAGCGAAATGTAGCTGGGATCTACTGTGCCCTACATGTCCTCATCATGGCATTGCTGCCACAAGGCGTGGCGATGATGAATGCTGCACCATCCACATCTCCGCCCCCTGGTGTGTCAGTGCCTCCCAGTGCAGCAGGCGTATCCACTCCGGCACCTGATGTGTCACTGCCACACAGTGCGGCCGACAATCCTCCTCCGGCCCCTGATGTGTCAGTGGCACACAGTGCCGCAGCTGGTACTGCAACACCCACAGGTGGGGCAGGGCACACACCCGGGGACGAGGACGTGGATGGGCCTGTGGTCAGGAGGGCCAGGCACTAGCATCCATTTCCGCCACCTTGCCTGTTACTGCTTGGTGCCGCACATGGCCTCAAGACCTACCACTGACCCCCGATACACTCCGATGCACTCACCTCGGACAGCGACATCGACTGCCACATCCTGTTTGATGACCAATGACACACCGGACAGACTGCGGACTGTACCCTTCCTCTTCCGCAGTACAGGTCATCCCCGGATGGACACTGGCTGGCCCTCCACGGGCCCATATTGTGTAGTGTGCTCGGCATTGCCCTGTACCGCTCCAGCTGCATGACTGCACTGGATGTGCAAATAAACATCCAGTGACGCATTGCTGTGTAATGTCTTACGTCATTCATGTATGGATGTGTGAATGAATGTGGGGACAGTGCCTTCCCTTGCGTCAATGATGTTCATCCTGTGGGATGCCAGTCAGAGGGTGCGACATAGCATTTTGTGTACAGGGTTCCGTGAACACTACAACAGGGACACACGCATCAGTCACTTCCTTGTCCGGACATGGACTGAACCACGCCCAGAGCCCACGAGTCATTGTTGCAAGCCCTGCGCTGGTCGGGCGTACGGCAGGCCAGACCACTCCGCTAACACCCCGAGGGGGGGCCCTCATTGCTACCCATCGCGGGCGTACTCACTGGTGGTGTGCAGGTCACTGGTCTAGTTGTCAGCATGTCACAGCCACTCCCTGAGGGCAGGTTTTCACACACACCACACCCATCCGGCACAGGCGTCACAGGCCATGTGACTCTGCCAACATAAGGGGCCGACGACGTCACATTCCCCTCTTCTGGTGGTGACTGGATGACGGCCGCTCCACGGTTCTCACTCATGTAGGGCCCATGAGTTGTTGCGCACAGGGTTCGTGGCACACGAGGCCTTGAGTAAGACACGGGCCTACCACCACGTGTCGCAGACTGGGGTTGCACAGGGTTAGTGGCACACAAGGCCTTGAGTAAGGCACGGGCCTACCACCACGTGGCGCAGACTGTGGTTGCACAGGGTTAGTGGAACCCGGGGCCTTGCGGACGGCACAGGCACCCCGCCACGGGACGGTGACTTGGGGTGCACTGTGTCAGTGGCACCTTGAGCTGCTGAGCGGGTGTACAGCCTGCAATGATGCCCCGTCCCAGCGGTCCGGACAGCTCAGGTTTTGTGTGCCCTGCTGGATTGCAGTGTAGGCCAGAGCCAGCAGGCAGCGCGGGCCTACCTCCACGTGGCGTCGCTTCCGGGATCCCAGAGTTGGTGGCACCCATTGGGCTGAGCGGGTGTGCAGCCTGCGATGGTGCCGGGTGCACTGGTATGTCCTCTGCCATGGAGTAATCAAGACCCAGCACCAAACGTGAGACCTGGTGGCCTGCGGAGCGGGGCTGCATGATGTGGAGGGTGCCATGTCCGCGGGCCCCGGGCTTGTGGCTTGCAGCGGGACGTGGTGGGACCTCCTGTCTACGCGCCGGTGGTGGAAGGTGAGCATTGAGGCTTGGGTGTGCATGGGCGGGCATGCTCCGATGGGTGAAGGGAGAGGTTGGGGTGCCTCTGCCTGGGTGTGCATGGGCGGGCAGGCGATGTTGTCTTGTGCAAGTGTGTGTACTGTGCCAGTCATGTATCTGGGCTCTGTTTCAGCTGACGGCTCTGAATCAGATGTGTGACCTGGTGAACTGCCCTACATACCGGCACGTGGTTGGAGACACACCGGTGGCAGCAGGTGAGCAGTTTGGCCTGGGTGCGCAGGGGCGGCACTCTCTCTCTTTCTCCCTCTCTTCCTCTCTCTCTCCCTCCCACTCTTCCTCTCTCTCTCCCTCCCTCTCTTCCTCTCTCTCTCCTCTTCTCTCTCTCTCTCTTCCTCTCTTCCTCTCTTCCTCTCTTCCTCTCTCTCTCCCTCCCTCTCTTCCTCTCTCTCTCTCCTCTTCTCTCTCTCTCTCCCTCCCTCTCTTCCTCTCTCTCTCCTCTTCTCTCTCTCTCTCTCTCCCTCTCTTCCTCTCTCTCTCCCTCCCACTCTTCCTCTCTCTCTCCTTCGCTCTCTCTCTGTCCTCTGATGTGCGCAGGACACACCTTTTCATCATGTTTTTGTCTTACAGGCTGTGACCTACGTATTGTCCGGAGGGGAGCGGCCATGTGTCTTCATTTCATTTCGTTGTTCATTTTAATAAAGTTTCATTTGTTGCTTCGAAAGTGAATGTGTGCTGGTCATTTCTGTGACGACACATCCATGTCACCAGTTGTGATTGTGCTGCATCAAGCGGAATATTTTGTACATGTTTCGGTGTGGCTGATGTGGCATGTCATTGGTCGGGGGGGGGTGCCAGGGAGGGGTGGTCCTGGGGGTGGTGGCGGTGGATGTTGTGGCCCTCTTGGGTGTCCGGGCCGCATGATGTGTGGCTCCATGGCATCTGTTGCCCTTCGGATGTGGCCCTGGGCTGTGCTCCCTTTTGTGGTGCTGGCTGCCGTCCGACTTTACACCAGGTCAGAGCAGGTGTAGATTTCCTGGTGCTAACGCGCCTTATCGCCTGTTTTGTGTTTATATCGCGGATGTGGCTGGTCGTTGTGAATGTTGAGGTGTGCTGTTGTCTCGGCTTTTGTCACGGGAACGCCTACTCTGCATCTCATTAGCGATATTTGCTGGGGTCCTCTGTGGCGATGTTTTTTGCGGCTGCTATCGCGGGTAAACTGGTGCTGTGGGCTGTTTACACCGGCTTGTGAATGGGGGGGTAAATTTATCACGACTTTGGCTGCGATAAAGTGCCGTTAATTCGGCGATAGCTCCTTGTGAATATGCCCCCAAATGTTCTTTCCGCCCAGGGCGCTGTCCTGGTCGATCCAATTTAGGGCCGGCCCTGCTACAATGGACGGTAAATGCTTCATATATAGATCGTGCCCCTATCAGTGCTACATTCCATTCTGCAGCTGTACTATGCTTCAAAATGGAATTCGTTTTGCAGAGGTGATCTGGGCATATTCTATTTATGAAGCAATTACCGTCCGTTATCAGCATAGATAGCTTTTACATGCTCCACCACTTTTAAGGGTCATCAGCTTACTGCAACCTCCCACATAAGAATATGAGGATAAGATACTTTAAGAGGTCGGACAACATCCGTCCTTTAGGAAAGCTACTCCAGAAATACTGGAAATAAGTACTAAAAGACAAGCCAGAAAGTAACGGAAATCCCCCTAATGCCACTTCAATGGCACGGATAACGAGGATCCAGCCTCTTTTTTTCAAATATTTTTGGGCTGCGATCTTTGTGGAAGATGACCAAGGAGCATTACATTGCTGAGTGACCAAATGTTCGGAATATCAAGTGAGGTTCCGCACACACCCAAGAAGGTATGAAAATCAGGTCACCCATGAAAAGCAGCAGCTAAGTGGAGATGATACTTAACAACTAAAAACAGTGACAGAAGACAAGCATGAATGGCATATAGGAGGAAAGGGTTAAAACCTGGATCAATAGTGTTGTAAAATGTGCCGTAGGAGCATACTGATGAATAACGCACAATCCACGAATTGGCACTGTAACAAAAAGATTGCTTTAAATGATTGCTTCCTATAAACTGTTGCATCACCTTAAAATAGAGAAAGCAATGCAAAATACAATTCAGAGCACAAACTCACTGGAAGAAAGACAACGCCCATCATCCCTCATATGAGACTTAAATAATATAGACAATTGTTTTCTCTCTCTGTTTGATCTTTGTATTATCTAACCTTAGGGTGAGTTTCCTTTTTTTTTTTTTTTCTTCTTTTTCTCTGATGTATTTTGTATAATTTCATTAATAGAGTACATGCTTGCATGGCATTCAAGATCGTTATTATGTTTATTACACAACTAAATTAAAGTAAAATCCCAATGTTCAAGCTGGTCTCCATGTAATTGAGACTACTGACAAAAGCGCATTAAAGCTGGAGATAATGGCTTTGCCATCTTTATTCCCACTTATAACCTTGCATAGTTAATTCTTCCAGACGGCATTTTCTCCTTCTGTGACGGACACTATCTACAGCCAGGCAGCGATCGCCCTTTGCCTCTGATAGATTTTTTCCCTATGGTTCCGTAAAATGCGTCTATATCTCCTATCTAATAAAACTATGGGGCAGATTTACAAGCCCCTTGCGCCACTTTTGCGCCGCCGTTGCGTCACTTTTGTGACGCAGCGGCGACGCAAACCATGCGCCACGTTGAGCATTATTTATAACGTGACGCATCTAGGGAGATGCGTCACGTTGTAAAGCCCTGCGCCACATGAAACCTGCGTCAGGTTTCATGTGGCGTTCCCTCGCAGGGTGGGCGTTCCATCGCAGGAAAGCCTCGTAAAGTGACGCAGTGAAATCTACAAGATTTCACTGCGTCACTTTTCCGACGCCGCTACGACAAATCCTTACGCCTGCTTCAAGCAGGCGTAAGGAGTGACGCACCACGTTAGGTATGGGCGGCCCCTGTGCATTGCAGGAGCTGCGTCGCATTTGCGACACGACTCCAGCAATGCGCCGCCCTACGCCACAGGATGCGACACGCATCGGCCTTTCCTTGCGTCACGGTGCGCCGCATTGTAAATGCAGCGCATCCGTGGTGCCGCAAGGAGAGAATTGCGTGTCGCATCTATTCTGGCGCATCCCTGCTGATTTGCAGGGATGCGCCAGAAGTTGTAAATCTGCCCCTTGGATTTCAAATAACAACTGAAATGTGTTAGAAGAGACAGCATTGGTGATTGTAATGTGCTCCCCCCCACCCTTTGCTAAAGCTGTACCCTTTCTTATTTTGGGTAGTTTTATATAACACCAACTCGACCCGGAGGTATCAGAGCGCTCTACATGAGCACCAGTTGTGTTACAGACGGACACGTTCATTTTGTGAGGCAAGGGGAGAATAAGTGATGATATGCCCAGAATCACAGAATGTTCAGCGACCTGCCGAGACTTGAACCCGGTTCTCCAGCTTCAAAGTCGAACGCTTTAGATAGGCCACTATTTGTTTTACCTTGAGCCTTTTCATTTGTTTATTTTACATCAACATATTTCTTCTTCAGTGAACAGAAATATTGTAAAACCTACTTTTGTATTTCTGGACTGGAAATCCTTTGAAAATACAATAGAATAGCACGGATGATATACTACCAGCAATGTACAATAACGTTTAAAAAAAGAACTGTTGAAATTCTCATGAAAGCTTTTCAAATTTATCTGAACCGGTTTCCAAGTCGAAGAAATTTTTTTACTTATTGGGCTGTATTAGAATAAGGGCCCCGGGGTCACAACGGGTGTTTGTGCCTGCTTTGCGCCCCCCCGGGGAACTTTGATATTACAGAAAGGGGCGCAGACGCTTGTGCGTCCCCTTCAGTAATACCAATAGCACGGGCGCACTTAAAGCGCCAGTGCTACCATCAGGGGGCGTTCCCTCATTTGCATAGGGGTGTGCCATATGCAAATGAGGGAATTCCTTTGCCTAGCGCCATATTACAGACGTGGGCGCAGAACCAAAGAAAGCAGCCCTTTGGAGGGGAGAAAAGTGGTTCCATGGACACCCCAGACATCCTCTTGCAGGAGCACCCGCCTGCAAGGGGATCTCTAATCCCCTTTGAAAGTGCAGGCAGATTGCCGCCTGCACTGTGAAAACACCTGAGCGGCTGCTTGTATTTTCACATGAATGGGGGCAGCGCGAGTTCGCAGCTGCTCACGGCTGCCCTGGGGGCAGCACATTCACCATAATGGGGCACATTGTCATTGTTTGCGCCTGGTGCACCTTTTAAAAGGTGCGCCGGGCGCAAACAATAATAGTGCGTAATACGGCCCCTGATGTTAACTTTAATTTACATCTATCTTGTCCAACCTAAAGTTGAATTACATACATCTATCTTTTTAGGACTCGTCTGAGGCTTAATTTTGCCAGTTCTCATGCCATCAGTACATGTACGTTCACAGACAAACCACATACACATACAAAATACATACAGAAAGAGACGCAGGGCTGTCCGTCTTCAGCCATTGGATTCTTTGTCTGAGTCCCCTTCAGGCACTGACTTGGTGGGGTGTCCATTATATTTTTGATCAGACCACAGAATTTCTTGCCTGATTACATTTGCAAAGTAGTCCATCAGAGATACTGATTTTTACGACCTGCAGAGGACTACATCTTGGGAGCAGCACACATCTCACAGATACATTTATTGATTTAATTTATTTTTTTGCCTTTAGGAGTGTCTTACAAATTTCTCCCCCATTTCGACCTCACCCTCATGTTTAAGCCACCTTCTGGAGCAGCGTTGCAAATCGACATACATGGCTGGGAATATCACATACCAGACACTGAGCACAGAGGGGCAGATTTACAAGAAACTGACGCATCTATAGATGCATCAGTTTCCCTGCGCCTGCGTGAAAAACCCTTGCGCCACTATAGATGCGCCGTATTTACAATACGGCGCACTATGGCGCAAGGATTGACAGATGCGTCAGCATCTGTTGTTGGAAAAGTCACGCATTGTTGGAGTCGTGTCACAAGCACAACGCAACTCCAGCAATGCGTGTTGAGGCTTATTCCCAATACACTGCGTCACTCCTTACGCCTGCTTCAAGCAGGCGTAAGGTTTTGACGCAGTGGCGTCCTAAAAGTCACGCAGTGAAATCTTGTAGATTTCACTGCGTCACTTTTACGAGGCTTTCCTGCGTGGGAACACCCACCCTGCATACAGCATACCTGACGCATGTATAATGTCACGCAGGGCTTTACAACGTGACGCATCTCCCTAGATGCGTCACGTTGTAAATTTGCCACATTTTTTATGCTGCCGCTGCGTCACAAAAGTGACGCAACGGCAGCGTAAGAGTGCCGCAAGGGGCTTATAAATCTGCCCCAGAGTCTGCTTTCCTTGCACACTGTGTCCTCCTACTGGTAGGGTAGGACGGAACCTGTAGACTGCTCATCTGCCACATGGGCTCTGCAAGGGAATCGTGGTCTCATGCTTTCTCCTCTTTCCTAGGCCCACGAAGTTGGAAAAGAGCAGTGACTGCTGGGATATTGAGTACAAACTTATGAGACTGACTCCATTCATTCATTTTGTATTCAATAACCAAGCAGCCTTCCGCTGTGTGCATGGCTATGACATCTACTAGTGAACCAAAGCTGGGCTGCTCCTGCCATATGCATGTCAAATCACACTGTCATGACATGTAGGCATATGTGCATGAGCTCTTCATGAATGTCACTTGAGGATTGCTACTTCCTCTGTGTGATTGATTGCGACTCCTGTCTAACAGAGTATCAGTAAACAGCAAGTGTACAGCCTAGGGGAATTGCTGAATGGTGCACAGGTGGTGATTGGTTCTGACTACCTAGCTAAAGGGTGGGCACACGAATTCAGAATAAATATATATTTTTTTAACATTTTTATTGGCATTTAGTATTAGACAAGAGAGCAGACAGATAATCAACATCATACAAGCCTCGTTTCACATTTCTATTTAGATTAAAACATTGCATGATTCATCTCAGTCTGAACTTGTATCTATAAACTTAAGATAGGCATTTTTTTATTTTTGCAGATTTATATAGCGCGAATTCAACCCGAAGGTATTGGAGTGCTTTACATAAGCACCAGTTACGTTACACAAGGACACATACATATTTTTGGTAGGCACGGGGAGATTAAGTGATTTGCCCAGAATCACAGGATGTGGAGTCGATCCCGAGGCTCGAATCTTGGTTTCCCAGCTCCAAAGTTGGCAGTCTAGCCGTCAGACCACATCCTTTCCCCTATGTTATGCCGTGTCAGGTTGTTATTCGGTTTCTCCCACATTTTTAGCGTATATCTAGGCTTTACAATGCATGATATGGGCTTTATACAATGATGTCATTATTAAGATTAATCTATTCAGCTCGGAGAGGGGAATATGAAATGCCATCTGTGCACAGTAATCTAGAACGAAAACCAAACATTTAACTTAACTTATGCAGGAGAGTGGTAGATGTTGGGATCCGGAAGCTTAATCTGGGGGTGTAGGTTCGCAGGCAGGGTATGGCAAAGAGGTGTTCTAGCCTTATCTAGGTATGTCTATGGCCAACATATTGTGTATTGTGTAACGGACATTTGCACAACGGGGGGGCTACAGCAGCATTCCTGGTATGCAGCGGGGCACCCTGTCTACTTTCCTCCCTGGTCTCTCCAGCCCCGTTCACCTATTATCTAATGCCAGAGTCTCCCCAGCGTTATGGCGTTACCCCGGGAGGTCGTGCATTTTGGGGTTCCTAGGCTATCTGTAACTGCTCCTTTATTCTAACTCGTTCGTATCTCTGCTCCTCTCTTCTTCGCCACATGTCTGTGTCGGATGTTCCCAGACAACAAGTATTTCCTTCCACTGTTCAGCTATGGGGCAGTGTCTTAATCCGTTCAATTCTTCTCTGCCTAGGGCTCAACCCTCTGCTCCAGCCCAGCTGACTACATCTCGTTTCCAGGCTCCTATCAGTGGCCTATTGGTAGATTTCCAGGACATTGCTATCCCCCTTTTGGTTATAGCCAGATCTACAAATCTATTCCCCACCTTCTGCTTGGGTGGTCGGGGGAAGAACCCCAACAAACATACCTCGACCGTGGTGTTTAATGTGCGCCCCAATGTATCATTGATCCTTGATAATACTTCATTTCAGAAATGATGCAACACTGTGCAGGCCCAGATCATATGTAGAAAGTCTGCGTCACTATGGTTACAGCTCGGACAACGACGCATTTCCCCACCATATGCAACCTGGAGACGGTGGGGAGTCATATAATTCATGTGCACAAAGTTGCATTGTATATATTTCAGCCTCGTGTTGCGGGAAATCTTCCTGGGGGATGCCAAGATTCTGCCCCATCCAAGTCAGTAATCTCTCTATCTAAGATCGACTTCCTTCGTCTCCGCAGTGCATGTAGCAGAGAAAGGGACGCTCCAATCAATGAGGCACAAAACCATTTTACCTGATGCCCAGCTGTGCCTAATGTAAGTAATGAGTGCAGTACTACATGTGTCTCAGGTTCCTCTAGACCCTTTCCCCACAACTTTACAAAAGTGCGGGTCGAGGCTTCATACTGCAGGAACTGTCCAGGAGAAAGATCACAGCCTTCCACTAGTTCCTCGAAAGGGACTAACACTTTCTCCTGGGAGCAGTCACCTACTGTCTACAGCCCCTGCCTCTGTCCAGGCTGTCATTTGTTTGTTTGGTTTTGCTGGGTGTGAATATCGACTGTGGATCACCATGAGGCAAACCAACCAAAGGCAACACCGATGCATATCGAGGGATCCTGGTCATTTTGGCCATGCAACGTTTCCAACACTGCAGGACTGTGGTCTGCAGTGTCGACCGGTATGGGACTATTACTGTTGGGTCGAGCAGCTTGGCCAGTAAGAGGTTGGGGCGTGTCCCTGGCTCCATCAGAAACGTTCCCTCCGTGTTCACTCCCTCTAACCAAAATGCCAACCATTGGATTTGGGAAGCCAGGAGATAAAGCTCAAAATCGGCACCCCTAGGCCCCCCTCTGTCGTTGTAGTGTCTTCAATGAAACTCTCCACTACTCATCTCCCCAGCTAAGATCCAGCAGCATGGAATCCAATTGTTGAAACCAGAGATCGGGAGGTTGATAAAAAAATATAGGAGACGTGGTAACATGACCATTTTGATCAGGGAAACCCTTGCCATGATAGGTAATCGCAAAGAGCACCAAAATGTCACGCAGGACCAGAGGGATCGGAGCGCCCTATCTAAGTTGCCCTCTCTCAGATCGTCTAGAGAGTTGAAAATATGAATACCCAAGTATTTGTATGTGTTAGGTGCCCAATTAAGATCAAAATGCAAAACACACAAGATGATGGACAGAATGCTGCACATTGGCAAACATTCACCCCCAGTCACAGATCTGGGTTTAATCCATCGTTATTTTGCTTCACCACGCCACCCCAGTTCAGACATAGCCATATGCAAATCAGTCTTGACCCTGTGCCTCATGGGAACAGTCCAGACCGAACTGCCAAGCCATGTCTTCCCTGGACCGGAATCAAGCATCCTAGGACCGGTTTCAGGCTATCAGCCTTCATCAGCCAGGATAGCTTGATTCCAGTGGCGTAGTGAGCACGGGACCACGTCTGGGCATACCCTTCCCACTTAGGGCGAAATGCAAAACACACAAGATGATGGACGGAATGCTGCACATTGGCAAACATTCACCCCCAGTCACAGATCTGGGTTTAATCCATCGTTATTTTGCTTCACCACGCCACCCCAGTTCAGACATAGCCATATGCAAATCAGTCTTGACCCTGTGCCTCATGGGAACAGTCCAGACCGAACTGCCAAGGGTATGCCCAGACGTGGGTCCCGGTCCCAGGATGCTTGTTTCCGGTCCAGGGAGGACCTGGCTTGGCAGTTCGGGCTGGACTGTTCCCACAAGGAACAGGGTCAAGACTGATTTGCATCTGGCTGGGTCCAAACTGGGGTGGTGTGGTGAGCAAAAGAATGATGGATTTAACCCAGATCTTTGTGACTGGGGGTGAATGCTTGCATTGTCCAGCATTCCGTCCATCAATTGTTTCTTTTGCATATGTCGCCTAAGTGGGAAGGGTATGCCCAGACGTGGGTCCCGTGCTCACTACACCACTGGATTCAAGCTAGCCTGGCTGAAGAAGGGTGATGCCCTGAAACCGGTCCCAGGATGCTTGTTTCCGGTCCAGGGAGGACCTGGCTTGGCAGTTCGGGCTGGACTGTTCCCACAAGGAACAGGGTCAAGACTGATTTGCATATGGCTGGGTCCAAACTGGGTGGTGGTGGTGAGCAAAAGAATGATGGATTTAACCCAGATCTTTGTGACTGGGGGTGAATGCTTGCATTGTCCAGCATTCCGTCCATCAATTGTTTCTTTTGCATATGTCGCCCTAAGTGGGAAGGGTATGCCCAGACAAGGGTCCCGTGCTCACTACACCACTGGATTCAAGCTAGCCTGGCTGAAGAAGGGTGATGCCCTGAAACCGGTCCCAGGATGCTTGTTTCCGGTCCAGGGAGGACCTGGCTTGGCAGTTCGGGCTGGACTGTTCCCACAAGGAACAGGGTCAAGACTGATTTGCATATGGCTGGGTCCAAACTGGGGTGGTGTGGTGAGCAAAAGAATGATGGATTTAACCCAGATCTTTGTGACTGGGGGTGAATGCTTGCATTGTCCAGCATTCCGTCCATCAATTGTTTCTTTTGCATATGTCGCCCTAAGTGGGAAGGGTATGCCCAGACGTGGGTCCCGTGCTCACTACACCACTGGATTCAAGCTAGCCTGGCTGAAGAAGGGTGATGCCCTGAAACCGGTCCCAGGATGCTTGTTTCCGGTCCAGGGAGGACCTGGCTTGGCAGTTCGGGCTGGACTGTTCCCACAAGGAACAGGGTCAAGACTGATTTGCATATGGCTGGGTCCAAACTGGGGTGGTGTGGTGAGCAAAAGAATGATGGATTTAACCCAGATCTTTGTGACTGGGGGTGAATGCTTGCATTGTCCAGCATTCCGTCCATCAATTGTTTCTTTTGCATATGTCGCCCTAAGTGGGAAGGGTATGCCCAGACGTGGGTCCCGTGCTCACTACACCACTGGATTCAAGCTAGCCTGGCTGAAGAAGGGTGATGCCCTGAAACCGGTCCCAAGA
Source organism: Calotriton arnoldi (assembly GCA_963921515.1). NCBI lineage: Eukaryota > Metazoa > Chordata > Amphibia > Caudata > Salamandridae > Calotriton > Calotriton arnoldi. Next base: position 80,442 of record CAWUFW010004342.1, on the reverse strand, counting down.
TGCTTGTTTCCGGTCCAGGGAGGACCTGGCTTGGCAGTTCGGGCTGGACTGTTCCCACAAGGAACAGGGTCAAGACTGATTTGCATATGGCTGGGTCCAAACTGGGGTGGTGTGGTGAGCAAAAGAATGATGGATTTAACCCAGATCTTTGTGACTGGGGGTGAATGCTTGCATTGTCCAGCATTCCGTCCATCAATTGTTTCTTTTGCATATGTCGCCCTAAGTGGGAAGGGTATGCCCAGACGTGGGTCCCATGCTCACTACACCACTGGATTCAAGCTAGCCTGGCTGAAGAAGGGTGATGCCCTGAAACCGGTCCCAGGATGCTTGTTTCCGGTCCAGGGAGGACCTGGCTTGGCAGTTCGGGCTGGACTGTTCCCACAAGGAACAGGGTCAAGACTGATTTGCATATGGCTGGGTCCAAACTGGGGTGGTGTGGTGAGCAAAAGAATGATGGATTTAACCCAGATCTTTGTGACTGGGGGTGAATGCTTGCATTGTCCAGCATTCCGTCCATCAATTGTTTCTTTTGCAATTAAGGTCTATAGGCAGGGTCGGGGGTCGGGGAAGATCGCCAGCCACAGGAAACAGGTAGGTTTTGTTTTTGTTGACCCATAGGCCCGACAGGATTCAAATCATCCCAAAACGCCCAAGGCTGTGTCAGAACTCACCACAGCATCCTTCAAATAAATCAGAAGGTCATCCTCATATAGAGAGATGGTATAATCTCGCCCATCTACTGTCAACCCCATCCCTTCACCTCCTTGTCAAACCAGTGCGGCTAGTGGCTCAATTGCCAGAGCAAATAGAAGGGGCGATAGAGGACATCCCTGCAGAGTGCTGCGAGAAATCGCATATTGTGCGGATACTGTTTTGCCCATCTTAACCCTTGCCATGGGACTCTGGTCTGATCAGCTATGCCAGTAGGCGGCTGGCTTCCCCCCCCCCCTTCCTGTACCCTAGTAAGGTATCTCCTAAAGTCATGGCATCTTAACTTTTCTAGTGTGTCCTTGTAAAGTGTTTGCATTTCCTTCAAGCATATCAAGGCTGAGGTGTCTGCTCCCTGCGCGTTGTCTAGTCTGCGCAGTCGGTCCTCTAATTCTTTCAACTCCCTATAGAGTTCTCTCTGCACCCCAACTGACTGGCCCAGGAAGTGTCCCAGTACCACCACCTTGAACGCCTCCCATTCCACCAATGCCGTGGATGCAGTATGTGCATTAATGGGGAAGAAGGTTTCATTAAAGGTGCCCAGGAACTCCCTTAAGGGGACATCCTCCAACATCAAGGGGCTGAGTCTCCATAATGGAATCAGGGGCGCGTACCTAGGGGTTGGTGGATCATCAATAATGGACTGTGGTCTGAGAAAGTACACCCCAGATATTCAGTATGCTTGATGGAACCACTAAAGTCTGGGGAGCACCAGAAGACATCCAATCTCGTAATTGATGTATGGGGGAGAAAAAGGAATATTTCCTATCCTCTGTGTGCTGTACCCTCCAGATGTCTTCTACCCCCCAGTGATTCTTCCTGTCACAGAACCCCAATGCTGTATAGTGAGTCTGGGCTCCTGGGAGAGGGGGATGGGAACGGTCAAACAAAATATCTCCCACAGAGTTGAAATCACCCCTAGTATCGTGATCCCTGCTGTTAGGTCGGCCATCTGTGCTGAGAGGCCATAAACGAAGGTCACCTGGTCTTGCTTGGGGGCATATACACTACCAAGTGTGATATCCCGGTCGAACAGTCTCCCAGTAAACAGCACGTATCTGCCCTCCTTATCCCTCAAGGTGCGTACTGGTTCAAAAGGGCCCGCCGTCCGTATCCAAATGAACACATCTCCGGGCATAGCCTGAGAAAGAGGTCGCAAATATCTGCCCTCTCCACCGTCTACATAGTTTCTCCACTTCGCCCCGCAGAAGGTGGGTCTCCCACAATAGAGATACTTGTATGCCCCGCCTTCCCAAATAGCTGTGCACGTTATGTCTTTTAATCATTGGGCCCATCCCCTTTATGTTCCATGTTAGGAACTTCAATGTTTGGTGTGTTGATGTCATGGTTAAAAATTAATTCCCAGATACCACCCACCTCTGCCCCCCAGCTGGACCCTCCCCCGAACAAAAGATGCATTTCTGCTCCTGCAAACAAAACAAGTCGAACCATAAGAAAAACACCCACAGTCAACAACTCCCTGATCCCAGAGCAGTCTGGCAACAGCCAGCCGCCCAAACTGTAGATAAGCAATCAATTTCCAAACAGGACCCATATCAACCAAAGGAGTGGTCCATCCAGGGGGTGCGGCCAGTTTCGGAAGGAACAGTCACATATGTGAGCCGCACAGGCCCTGTTCTAGACCCGGCCCAGTCAGATTCCTGAATGAATTGGCGGGGCTCAGCACATCATGGGGGGCCAGGCACTGCATTTGTGTATTCCATTTTCAGATAATCTCATCTGCAGTCTTCGGTGTAACTATTGGCAGGGTAATACTGTCCCCACGGGAGGAATCGGAGTCTGACCCTTCGGTCTCCTTCACGGAGCGTAAGCCAGCCTCCAAGAGGGTCCCTTAATCTTGCATAATCGTGGCCACTGCCTGAAGGGCCGTAGCTCTTTCTCTCTCGGTTTGTGATGGACTTGGTTTCTTCGGCAGACCCCGTTTGGGTCTCTTCCTGGATCTCTGCTTGGGTCCCAGATTACGAGGCACCATGGTGGGCCCCGGCCCCATGAGTGGTCCCTCAGATCTGTAAGCCTCAATCCATTCCCATGACATCTTGGGGTCTTCACAAAAATTAGTCTTCCCATCTAATACTATGCGGAGGCTGGCAGGGAACATTAGGGAGTATTGTTGGCTTCTTCCAGCAGGGTTTTCTTGATTTCAAAAAGAGAGGCTCGTCTTCGTTGGACCTCCAGTGTGTAATCGGGGAATATGAAGACCTTGCAATTGTCCACCACAAAGGGGCCATCAGTTTGTGTTTTATGCAGCAGTATGTCTCTGTCTTTATAATGTAAAAGTTTAGCTACAACTTGGCGTGGGGGGCGGCCCGGAGCCTGCAGTCAGGCTGGACCCTAGTGAACCCTTTCAAGAGTGTAGAACGCTGACAGACCCACCAGTGCAACCACTGTGCGGAGCGAAGACTCAAGATAGGCGATCATATCTCCGCCCTCCACTCCCTCAGGTAGGCCCACTACTCTAATGTTATGTCTTCTATTGCGGACCTCTACATCTTCGGCCCTGCGATCCAGTGTGCGGACTTTGTCAGAGAGTTCTACCACTTGGAGTGTCAATGCCTGTTGTGCCAGGTGAAGATCAGCAATCGAGGACTCTGCTACTTTCACCCTTTCAGTCAACTTATGATGTTCTCCTCTGAGGAGCCCCAACCCCACTGACACAGAACTAATATCTTGGTGTAATGTTGCTTTAGTGTCTGCAATGGCTTCTAATATTCTGGTCAGCTGTTGTTGTACTGGGTCCTCCACAACCAAGGATCCCAGGTTTCCTTGTGTTTGTTCCCGGGAGTCATCTTCTTGACCCGGGGGAGCTCCTGTTGGCTTCGCTCTGGCCTTGCCTATCCCTGCCCAGATGAGCGGGCTCAGTAGCCGCTATTGTAACTGCGTCTATGGGTCACCCCTGGACGTGACTGTATATGGGGGTAATCACAGAGCTGGGGTTCAGATAACAGCGCACAACAAAGTCATTCTTACTAGCTTAGGCTATCAATCTCTCAGCAAGGCGAGGGTCAACCCCGTGTGGACCCCCTACTCTGGGCCCAGCCTCTGTAGCACAGCAAATATGAGGTGTAGCTCAAAAGATGGTGTTCATATTTGTACGGGCCTCCAGGACAGTCCAAGGCCCAGGGCAAATTCACAGGATCAGACGGGCGGGGGCTCACCTACAGGAACAAGGAGAAGGAGAGGGGGCCCAGGAGGTGCCCTTCCTCAGTCCAGCACCTACAAGGTTTCGAGCTGATTCCCAGCAGGAGAGCTTCTCCACTACTGTCCAAGGCTAGGAGGCCTCTGTGCCGGTCCCAATGCCGACCCCTCTCCAGGCCGGCCTCCCCCGCACCTCCGCAACCCCGACACAGTATGGGTCTTATATCCAATTCGGGGGAACTGCCCGTGGCCCCGCACAAGGAAGAAGAGAGTTATGAAGGGGAGCCCAGGCTCAGCCGTATCTTGCATCACTCCCCACTCTGGGCCCAAACCAGGCCCTGAATATTTGCTGCTCTATAGGGAGGCTGCCTCTGTCCACCACACCTCCGCGGGCGCCCGGTCAGTCCCCAACCAAGTCAATCTTTGTCTTAGTGTTCTACACCCAGGCACGGGACTGCCCGCATCCAGTTTCACCAGGGCAGTAGGCCCCCACCAGGCCACAGAGGATCGTGCCAACCCCCTTGTGCCAGTCACTCCTTATCACTGCTCTGTGGCCCCCACGGGGGCCCGGTCTCACCACAAGCTCACCAGTGCGGTGATGCAGCCCCCATCCGGGCCATGGGAGCCATGCAGTGGAAAGCCCCCAAGTGTCCCTCGCCCCAGGCCCAGAGTGGGGCTGAGGCCCCGCACAGGAGAAGAGAGACACGCAGGTGGTGGGGGTCAGGCCCAGCTGTACCAAGCCCCACACTGCTCGCCGGGCCCCAACTGAGGCCCGAGTGCCAGCTGTCCCCACTCACCGCACCTCCGTCAGGGTTGGTCAATCTTCCGCCCTGCTGAGCAGCACTCCGCCGGTCCACTTCACAGATGCGGGTGCATCTGTGTCCGGGCCCACCAGGACTGTAGGCACTCCCAATGCCACAGCAGGATGCGTCAGGCTCCCGCCTCTCTGAGCCACAATGATCACAGTCCTTCCGGAGGTCTCACCGCCCCTCAGGCTGCCCAGCACGATGTCGTAGTCTCCTCCTCAGGGCCACAGGACCCAGGCAGTGGGTCAGGCAGCGTCCAGTGCCCCCAAGGGTGGGTGGGTCAGGTGCCGGACTGCAGCTCAGGGCCTCTCTGACTCCTCTGCTCAGAGGCCCGGGGTCGCCATCTTGTAAGCGTAGGCCCGACTCCCAGCTCCCCAGACCCAAGCTGTAAGGGCACTCTCCACTCACGGGCACTGTCCCACTCCTTCCACGGCTCCCCTTGACTCGGGGTGCGCTCCACCAACTATCGTGGGCCAGGTCTGCGCTGGATGGGAAAGGATAAGTGGCGGGTCAGTGCGGAGCAGCGAGCTCACGTGTCCGCCATCGTTGGCTGCCAAGCCACGCCCCCTTCAGAAGATATTATGATATGTGTAAGGTGGTGTCCCTTCAGCACCACCTCTGCCTATAGCTAGATCTGAAGACAAGAGAAACAGGCGTTGCTGATCTGACAGGACTCATGTATTCAGAATGAGGTAGATATTGAAGCTCTCAGCTGTACTGTGCAATACCATGGAGACAGAGAAGCCTTCCTTCTGCCCACTCCTACACATCCTCAACAATGCCAAATGTACGAAAAATCCATATAGCGATTTCCTAATTGCAAATGTTGGCGATTCGCAGTTAGGAAATCGCTAAATGGCATGTGCAGTAGCTGGCCACCCGGAATTTGCGACTCGGAAATGAGTCCAATCGCAAATTTGAAAATTGCAATTTACAAATACCTAGTCATTGCACATTGCGAATGCGACCACATCAAAAAATAGCAGCTCTGCTTCCTGGTTCAGGGAGCTGACACCTGAAAGAGGAAGTTCAGGATCGTAGCAGCCAGGAAGGGAGGCAGAGAGAGGTTGGAGAGCTGCAGAGCACAGACAGTGATTTGAGTACCGCAAACACCACTCACCCAACACCAGGAATGGCCAGCCAGGAGCAGGGGAAGGAGACAGGAGGCAGGAAGAGAAAGAATACGTTTTTAGAGCAGGAACTGGAGATTCTCACTGAGAAGTGTTGCAACAACCACAACCTCCTGTTTAGCCGGGAATCCATGAATATTCGAGAGACACAGAAGTGCAAGATATTGAAGGGGATGCATCAGAAGGTTGATAATGTGGGTGTGGCACAGCGCTCTATCGAAGAGATGCGCAAGTGGTGGTACAGCCTCTGTTCCAGCACAAAGGAAAAGGCCACAACATGCCCAAGCGAGTCACATGCCACAGGAGGTGGACCCTTGACTGCACCCTCACCCACAACACTGGAGGCAATGGTGAAGACCACCCTGGAGCCAGAGGCTGTCATAGTATTTGCCAACCTTGACACACGTCTGCACCTGTACCCTTCCAAAGTAAGTGCTAAACTTTAATTATGGCAACCTTTCTGGCCTTGAACATGGTGTCCACATGCATGTAAAACAAACTTAAACAGACATGCAGGATGGCATTATTCCATGTCCAAATCATCCCACATGGTGCATTATGGGACTTGTAGTCATTGACAAAAACAGTGTAGTCAGTGTCAGAAATTTGTAGAATAAATTTGTATGACCCATAAGAATGTGTTTCAAACGTAACATTTTTGATGGTATCGCCATTATCAAATTAGATGCACCTGGGGAAGACATTGAAGGTCCAATGAGGGTGAAGAACAGGCACAGATGAAGGAAGAAGAAACAGTACTGGTTAAGAGTCTGCCCACTACATCTCGTGGCCACTCCAGCAGTGTGTCCTTCTCCCCACAGCCACCATCAGTAGAAGGTGAGGATGCCGTAGAGCCACCCACTACAACCCTGCAGCCATGTGTCAGGTCCCAACAGCAGTGCTCCGCACATTGTAGGCTTCTGGGTCTCATGTGACTGCTGAACAACAGGTGGTGTATTGTGGTCTTGAGGCATCAATGCTGCAGGTTTAGCACCTGCAGCACAAACATATGAGGATGGTAAACTGCAAATTGCAGGCAATGCAACAGTCAATAACAGTGGGGTTCAGCACAGTGGCCAATCAATTGGCAGACAATCTGGCCCGCATGGACACAAAAATGGACCAACTTACAGGTGTCCTAGAGAACCCCTGCACTGAGATGTCAGAAGACAGGAGCACTCAAATGGATGCCATGACCAGGGTCGTTGGGGGACTCGCCCAGGCCATCACTACACTATCAAAGCGTACTGTGACTCTAGAGGTAGAGATGGGCGACTTCAGTGGGGATGTCTCGAAAGGCCTTGGCCATATCACAGCTACAGTGAAGGCAATCCAGATGGCACTTATTGCTAGTGGTGTGGGTGTAGAGGCTCCTGGTAGTGAGTTGTCCAGCATCAGAGGCATCTCTGCCACAGATGCACGTGTGCTGCAACGCAGTACCAGTCTAACTCCTGCCTCTCAACATGGTGGCACTGCAGATACCTGACACACTCCCAGAAAATAATTGGGGTGCCCCACTCAGGGAGTGGATATATTTAATTCCTTTTGTTGTTGGTGCTGTAACTGACCTACATGTTGATTACATAGTGTCAGAATTGTTGAGAATGACATCTTGTCTGTCACCTGTTTGGTAACATCTGCCATTAAAGTACTTTGAGAGTTCAATCAAGACTGGTGACATTATTTAACAGTATTGTGGATTTGAGAATGTCTTACCTTGTGAAGCATTGTGTAGCAATGTGTTCCCTGCTCCTTCTCCCCTTCCCTCCCTCCCTTCCACTGCTCTGCTCTCCTCTGTTGACTGCTGAACAGATGGACCAGGATCCTCTCCTGTGGGCAATATTGTGTAGGATGGCACACGTTACTACAATCTTACAAGCGGTTTATGGTGAGGGAAGCCCCCCAACTGAGGGAAGCCACTTACAAAGCAGTCTATCTGGCAAAAGTTGGTTATGCAAGAGAGAAGAGGAATGGGCTGTGGGGTATAAAAGGTTAAGAGGAATTGTTTGTTTTTTGTAATCACAACTATTTTAATTGAGTTGTTTTGTTATGTAAGAATACCTTTCTCTTTACCTCCTAATTTTACTAAAGTCACCAAAATATACTGAAGTGTGTGCAGAATGGGAGCAAGCCCACTGCAAATAGCGGAAGGGCGCCGTTAGTCAATCCCAGTGGAGGGCAGGGAGGTAGACCAAGTTTTATGACAGGAGTAGGTCCATGTTCCTCTCTAGTGGACCTTCAGACTGGTGGTGGCTGGAAGTTGTCATGGGTAGGGAACAAGGGGGTCAGGGAAGTATAAGGCGGGGCATGGGCCACCAGGCTTTCTCTTTGTCCACCCTGGAGCCTGGAGTCACCACACATGGGGCAAAGGACTGCAGGTTAGTAAATGGAGGGAATGATGTTGAGATACGAATGAGTATGGTGAAATAGTGGGTGGTTCAATGGATCCTGACATAACTCGCCTGAGATGACCAAGCTCCTGAGGGTTCTTCAAGGGGCCGAAGGGGATTTGCAGTCACAACCAACGCAATGGGTGCACTAATGGAGGTGGTCAAGGTTATGGGCAGGACTGGCATGAGGCCCCTTCTATGGCTCTTTAGTGGTGGCATGTGTTGGCCATGGGCTCTAAGTGGGAAGTAGGTGTGGTGGTTTGGGCCTCGGGTGGGGCTGGGCCTCTATTGATGTGGTTAGCTGTAGTTGTGCCAACCCGACATGCGAATTTAATGTCAGAGCAATGTGAGTCCCCCAATGACTTTGGGGGCCCAGCTGCAGAGCGAAGTGAGTCCTCCTGGGCATCTACGGATCCTCCACTGGGAGCACAGAGATGCCTTCCAGGGTGAACTTGAAGCTCCTTCTATGATTTGGTGAGCCTCCACGGAAGAAGAGCGATGGCAAGGTTTTGTGCTTAAGAAGGGGCCTGCACTCTGGTGTGTCTGTGTTTCAGGGTGGTCTGAGAACCTTTCAGGGCAGCCTTGGCGCTCTATTGCAATGGTGTTGTAGGCCTTCAGGAGGGAGACAGGAGGGATGAGATACGCCCTCACCGGAGTTCAGAGAGAAGTGATATCCATCGCCTAAGGACCTACCACCGTCTGGTGGTGATCTAGTACTACTGGACACACCAAAATGTGATGGTGCACAATGGATTGGCTTTTAATTTGGCTCAAGGGATGTGGAGAGCCTCGACTTGTTGATGGTGCTAGGGAAATATCTGAGGTCACCTTGCTTAGATGAATACGATTGGGAAATAACATGTCTATTTATTTTTGTTTAAGTCACACTCACAATTTCCAACCATCACCTGTAGAACTTCTTAGATGGAACGTCATTTTGGGAGGTAAGGTAAAATGCCATGGGGAACTGGACCTCATACCAGATCTCACCACAGGGTGTCTATTCTGCTTTCTACAATTTCATCCAAAGGGTGGGGGCAGTATGTGTGCATTTGCAGGGACAGGCAAAAAGAGGGTAGGGTGTCCGACGGGCTGGGGCAAAAGTGGTGATGCTGGGGGATCTTGTCATCAATTCTCTGGGCTAGACAGGTGGTGAAAATCTCCTGTTCTTCTGGGTGGATTCAGGGTGGGGGGCTTGCTACCATCTTTGGGGGGAATATGCTATGGTTCTATGGAGTTACGTGGGTCATAGTTAAAATGTGCAAATCTTGCCAAATGGCAGCCAAGCACTTGATGACTCAAGAGAAGCATACAGTCAACAAGTGGTAGGAGAATTGCTTTTAAGTGAGGGGGACTAGAGATGGTGAGTTTTTGCACTGAATAATGCGAAAGGCTCTCCTCTTGGTAGCATGGTTGCCAAGCGTGTGTGCCTAGCAGCAAAGGTGTCCACTGATGAACCCCAAAATGCGTAGAATGAGGCAGTGCGGACAGTGCAGTTGTAGTTCATGAAGGTATGGGAAGCAACAAAGCGGCACAGCATAATTGTTTATTGCGAAGAGTCTATGAGGGCCCAGAAAGGTCCAAGTAAACAAGTAATTTTGGCAAGCCACTGAAGAGGATGAGGTGACTGCTGGCCAGATTCAGGGGGCCTCCCCACTGACAAGAAAGACAATTGTGGCACCAACTATCCTGGGGGTCTCAGGAGAAAGTCTCCAGGGTGAGTTGCCCCCAGCCTAGTCAATCCAAGAAGTGCACCACATAGAAGTGGTAGGCCAGCAGACAATTATTATTTCCCCATCGCAGTAGTGTGCTAGTTTTGTGGGAAATACCAAGCCGCTCATAGTGGTACATGGGCAAGCAGGGCAGGCAAAGTTACTCCTGTCAACAGAAGAACATTGTTCTCTTAATGCAGACAGAAGCACAAGGTTTGGGGATGGCAAATCAGATCCTCCAAGCCCCATCTATAGGTTTGTCAGCTAATCAACAACAGCTGCCAGACTTAGGGGCAATTATTCAAAAGGGGGGGGCATGGATAGGGTTGTTCAGCTGCCCCAATTGCAGTTTAGTAATATAGCAGCACAAGTATGGAGAGGGGTTTATAAGCAAGTCAGTCACCTTTGCTGGTACCAGTCTGCAGTATTCTTGCTAACTTATTGGACTTGGTACAACCGGGGTCAGCAAATGGGGCATCAGTCTCAGAGACAGTTGCTCAATCAGTGGGGATAGGTATTGGCAGCAGCAGTGGCTTTCCAAGAATAGGGGTAATCTCCATGACACCTAACCTGGGACAAGCAGGGGCTGGGATTGATCCACGGCTAGTGAAGAAATCCAGGATGCCTGCAATGATTTTTCGGAGCAACACCACAGAACAGTGTGCCCTCCAGGGTTCCTTGCTTGGCGGGTCATGCCTGAAACTAAGGAAAATATTTGCAAAGGCGAATCTGTGATGTGTTTTACCTGATCAACACAGAGGTTTTGACTGAGAAGGGTAAGTAGGGTAGAGATGGGAAGTTCCACCAGAGGAACATTTGGGTAGAACGATTGTTGAGGGACTGAGTGACACGTTTTAACACTTATGCAGTGGACCTGTTTGAGAGCTCCCTCCTTTTGGCACCTCAAATCATGCATGAGATTTTCCTGGGATAGCTTGGCTTGAGTATGACATGAAGTTCAGGCAAATGAAGGCCTATTCTGAGACAATGGTATGGCAAGACAAATGCTTGCAAGCAACTCAATAGAAAAGAACGTACAAAAAGAGCCAATTGTAAATGTAAGCACATATGCTTCTTTTGCAGTCGTCAGGGGAATCGTGAAGCACGATGTTTTAAAAAGCATGGTAAGTCAAAAGACCATCAAGTCAGTACACATTAGGGGGTCATCACCCTTAATCAAAGCTTTATTTCTCATTCATTTTCATGTGTTAGCTCATTTCTGGGTAAATATGCCAAAGCCCACCATGTTCCCACTCTCTACGTTGGTTTCAATGATGGCTTTTATATCCCAGCCCTGGAAGCCCACACTCAATCTCCCCCACAAAATCAGAAATCAGTCCTCACACAGCTTGATATTGCTAGAGATAAAATACAGAAAGAGGTTTGGGAAGGGAGCATCGCAGGCCCATTTATCAACATGCCCCATATTGGAAAACCTGGTGTTTTCAGCTCTCAGGTTCCTTCCTAACAAACAGATAGGCAAAATCAGGCTAATTCATAATCTGTTGTCACCACTGGGAAGGTTAATAAATGATGAACTGGACACTAGTGTCTAAGCAGTACATTACACATCATGTGATGAGGGCCCATCCAAATTGCAGGCCTTGGGCAGGGGGGCGCTAATGGCCATTTTCAACATTCAGTCTTCTTTCTGGTGTCTCCCGGTTCACTATCTAGATTTTCACCTGTTGGGTTTTACTTTCATGGGTAAGTATTACGTGGACTAATGTATGCCCACGGGTTGCACTGTTGCCTGAACACACTTCAATACATTTAGCAAGTTTCTTGTTTGGGCAGTCAGGAACCTGGTGGGGTCAAAGCATATAGTCCACTAGCTTGATGTTTTCTTGTTTCTAGGGCTTCCAGGGTCCCAGGCTTGAAGCTACACTCTGGAAGGCTTTCAGGAGTTGGTGAGGAGCTGGTGAGTGTGGCTGGGGGGCCCTTAGCTAAGGAAAAATATGACACTCCCTTGATTAAGCTATCATTCTTAGGCATTAATATTGATTCAGTTAAAGGGGTATGCAGAATTCAGAAGGCTAAATGGAAGCTTTTTGAGAATCCTTAGTACACTACCTGAGGTCTCTCAAAGAGACTCCTCAGCATGCCCAGGTGCAAATAGGTCAATTCAATTTTGCACCCAGAGTCTTACCAGGGGGCAGAATTTTCTCAAAGAGCATTGCCATAGCCATGTGGGCCTACAGGCCAAACATCATCACACACGGCTATCCAGAGAGGCCAGAGGGACCTGCTTTTTAGGGACCACTTTATACAGGACTTCAAACAGCTCAGTGATCTGACTGCATCCGGCATATAGCAACACAGAGTACGATTCAGCAGGGAGCGTGGACTTTGGTGCAATTCTGGCAAACATGTGATGCATGTAACACTATCCAGAGGCCTGGGACTAGAGGGACCTGACCCGAAATATAAACATTTGAGAGCATTTTCTATCGTGGTGGCCTTTGGGGAGCAATAATCTCAGGGAGAAGTATAATATTCAGGTAGGATAATGTATCAGTTGTATCCACTATCAATATAACCAGAGTGCATGGTGTCCTATAGTATTGCGCTTCCTTAAATCTTTTATCATAGTTTGCAGAGCATGTGCATTCCGATGTGAGTATATGCTGAGAGTGGAATACACAGTAACTGACGCACTGACTCGTTTTAAGCTAACATAATTCAGATATGAGCTCCCAGAAGCAGACAAGAAGATTACATCTTTCCTCCTAAGCCTCTGGAAGTATGGTGCCCCATTGTCCCTGAAGTGATCACATTGCACATGCTCCTGGAATGAAGTGAGCCAATGAGGCCGCATGGTAGACTTATCAGGCCAGTCTTCCGGAAAGAGGCTGCTTCAAACTGTTAATATACTGACATACTTAGGGAAGCTAAAGGAGTTAAGTAATTCGCTGGCAATTGCCCTTTTTGTTCGGTTGAGGGGGAGGAGAATGACCCTACAGAGGATTTCAGAGTCAAAATGCTCTCCGAGGATGGGAATGTTTATTCCCAGTTTAAAGAGATAGCAGGAGACCTAGGGGGATATTCACAAGAACGTGTGCTAAACATCTCCAAAAAATGTTAATGCAACTTTACACATCGCAGCCTATCGCGGGAAAATAACCCCGTGTTAACGTGGAATTCACAACACAGCGGTACCATGCGATAGTCTCACGAAAACGCGGCCAATGTCCGCGATACAACCACCGCGACGGAGATAAAAACACAAACCCCAACACCAAAAAACATGCGATGAGCCCATTCGTGAGGAGGAAAGCAGCGATAAGCAGCGCCAGGCCCGCAACACATATACGGCATGCGGGAATAAGCACAACAAAAGCAGGAAAAAGAAAGACAAACCAAACAGAAAACAGACAAGCACAATGGAGGCAGTCGGAGCTAGCACACAACCCCACAAGCACCATTGGCAACAAAACATTCTACATGGCAGGCCAGCTCGGACAAGGTGAATGCAGCCGGAGAGCGGAGGAGGACAATGGCAGAAAACCAGAACAGCTGGAATGATGCGAAACGCACAAACAAGCAGAAACACGCCAACAACCACAAGGCAGCAATGCACCCCGGAGGTGGGAGTCCAGCGCCACACCAGGAGCTGGATGACATGGAGGAAATGGTGTCCACCACATCAGTCTGGAGATGGTGGCTGGAGTCGGGGACCGGAAACTGCTCAAAATCAACAGACACAACAGCAACAGGGAGAGGAACGACCAGGGACTGGGGGGACTGGGGGAGATGGGCACAATGGCAGACATGCACAATTAAGCACAGCACAACTGCAGACAAACCATGCCCAAGAGGAACAACACCAACCAAGAGTACAAGTCACACAAGTCGGCAATATCACACCACTGAACAAGCCCAGAAGTGAAAACCACACCGCCTGAAAGGGAGAAGGGTGAGCCAAATCAGAGCTGAAGGGCCATCTCACACACAATGCAGCACACACACATAGGAAGCAGAGCACCCCAACATCGAACACAATGTGGTACAAACACCAACATATGCACAACCCAACACAGGACACAAGTGCACCCGCTTGTGGCCTGTAAATGGCCATACGCATCTAGCAAAGAGCGAAACAGGGACATGATAATGCACAAGTACCAACCCACAGCTCTGATGGGGTAGCAATGCATGTAAGGCAGGGACCCAGATAGGCCGTGACACACACATTGGCATACAAAATAAACACACAACACAGTTGGAGACAAGAGAACGTGCGGAAACTTTATCAACAATTGCGTGTCAGTACGGCCAAGGGAAGTGCCACGACATGCAGACCAATGCAGCAGCATGTCTGAATGAGGAACGTTGGAAAGCGCCCATGTCCACCCCGGGGGAGTCCATCACCAACACAAGTGATTGCCAACCCGCGTATGTTGTCCGCGCATGGATCAGGAGTCCAGGCCAATGCAGCCATGTCCACTGTCGTCTAGGGACATGTGACCAGATCCCCAACATGCAACCAGGCATCGGGACACGTGCAATGGGTCACATGCAGTCCTGGCTGCAGGTACCTTGTCACTCGTCCATGAACGCGAGTGCAGCAGCATAGGCCAACATTTCCAATGCGAGATCGTTGTCCACCAAATCTGACATGTAGGCGACGTAATCCATCAGCTGTCCCAGACAGATGTGCTGACTCCAACCCCTGGCCCCAATATGCATGAAAGCCCAATCGGGGAGCGGCTCAATGTGGTCACTGCACATGACGACTCGTGCAATCTCCCAGGTCCAGTTCCCAGCATGCATGCCAAACATCCAGGCATGCCATAAACGGGCATCACGGTGACACTCCTGGTCGTGGTCCAACAGGGGGCGCACACACACGTCGAAATCCAGGTCAGCTACCGTAACGTTGGAGAGGGAGACATCCATGGACCACTCGAATATGCACGAGCGACATTGCAACACAGGCTGAACGCAGGTGACGTTGGCAATGCGGAAGCTCAGCCTGTAACTGATCTGCAGCACTGCCAATGGCAGTGCCCCCAGTACATGCAGCAGACGTGCACGGTACAGGTCCACGTGACTGGAGTTGAGCATGTGTCCGGGATGGTCTGCCATTGCGTCTGTGGCACTGCTTGAAGCGGCACTGTGATGACCTGCGCCAGTCCTGTGGATGAAACGCCACAGCTCGGAGCAATGAGCAGTGTCTGTGTGCAACGGGTGCAGGCCTGGGGTGTGGTGGGAGTACCAGTGAGGACATTTCATGCACGCTAACTACGACCAAGGACTTCTGCGTGTGGGATGTGTACAAGTTGGCCTCACGTCTGGCAGTGCGTAGTGTGGGAGTCGCCTGGAAATGCTATCGTATCTGTCAGGGGGTGCTGGGCACATGCAAGTCCCATCTAGGAGCTGCAGATATGCTACCGCAAGATAGTGCAGACAAAGGACTTTTCATCCCTACAGTAACTTCACCATCTGCATGCATACAGGAGGTGTACAGAGACCTATCGTGGGTGGGGTGGGATGTCTGCGACCCTGGGAATCATGGATGACATGCCTAGCACATGGCACATGAGCGGCATCACTGTGTGTCGCGTTGCCTCACAGCTGCTCCTCCCTCCCACGAGCCTCCACACATGTGTGCGCTGCGTGGTTGTATCAAGTGCACTCCTACGGCACACCATTGTCGTGCCTGTCCGCGCATGTCCAGCGGCATGCCAACAACACCTGTAAGCTGGCCGTTGAGGATGTGCGGCCACGTGAGTGTAAGCCAATGGTCTGGACAGGGCGGACACAGGTGTACAGTCCATGGCTGGCTGTGACCGCGCCGCTATTGGGGCCAGGCACCTGACTCATGCAGCCGCAGGACTGATATACATAACACTTGGCATGCATGTGCCAAGACCCCGAGCGAGCTTGCGCTCCTACATTTCCCCGTACGTGCGGGCCCGTCCTCCGGGTGCATGCTACATTGCAACATCGACTATTGTGGCCCTGGTGGCGACAACACCCCAACACAAGGACACACTTACCTCACTTCCTGTTCAAGGCCAGACCAGAGCCACGCCCTGATCCCCCTGCTGAATCAGCACACCCCTGCGCTGACCTGACCTGACGTACGCCGGACCAGCACACGCCGCTTGTGCATGCGGGGGGGGGGCGGGCGAAGCTACATGTCCAAGGTTTCAGCCACTGCTGAGGTGACATGGTATCCTCCGCTGAAGACAGCACACTGTCATGTTGCAGGGCTCCGGCCCATCATGCTGACATAATGACCACACGGACACACTTGCTTAGATGTTGGGAATGGCTACGGGCACGTGCGCCCGGCCACTTTTATTAGCAGGCTCACATGTCGAGTGACACCTGTGTTGGATGTGTGTGGGGTGTGTGTACACCAGCCGTCAAGCAGTGCCTGGTGCAGTCAAAAAAACAACAACAGTGTACATCGTAAAGGACACAACCATTCAACCGTAAAGGATTCATGACCTGAGCTGCACAGAGTTAGTGGCCCCGGATGCACAGCGTCCTGCACGGGCCGACCGCCACAGGCCGCTGACTTGCAGTGCACTGGGGCAGGGTCATGAGAGCAGAGCAGGTTCTCGTAGATGTCAAAGGGGGTTGTCGCGGAGTGTCTCGGTGGACAGTGGAAGGTGTACCCCCAGGGCATGATGCAGAGGGCAGAACCACGCAGAAACAGTCACTATGGTGGAGATGAATGGAACAGACACATGTCGGACACCAAGTCCGGCCCAGCCAGATGATGATGCAGACAACCCCCAGGCCATGGACTCAGACGCCACCAAAGTTCAACCAGAGGTTGCCCATGAGTCATTGCGCACAGAGTTAGTGGCACCAGTGCTGATAGGGGATGCCGCCTGCGATGAGGTGTGTCCAATGGTGTGGACTCCTCCATATCTTACCCAGGACACAGTTCCACATGTGTGGCCTACTGGACCGCAGTGTAGGCCTGAGGCAGCGGTCAGCAGGAGCCATTCACCGAGTGTCGCCGGCTTAGGTTGGATGGTCCCACCGGCCTGCGTAGTTCAGGTTCAGTGGCACCACGGGACGCAGACTTGCGGTGAACAGGGTTAGTGGCAGTGTTGCTAGTGTTCGGTCACCTCCGTAACGAGGATCCGGCTTTCATCTGGACTGAACCGCATCTTCCTCTTACTCCTCTCCGTGCGTTCACTGGTATGGACTCTGCCATTCATGAATCACGACTGGGTGCTGGATTTGGGGCCTACTGGACCGCAGTGTAGGCAGGGGGCAGCGGTCAGCACGGGCCCACAGACACGTGTCGTGTGCTTGAGATGCATTCCTTTGCTTCACTGATAGAAGGGAGTTTAGTGATATAAACTCTGCAATAAACATCTGATCACTGCTATTCGTGACTCAGGACACAGTTCCACATGTGGGACCCACTGGACCGCTGTGTAGGCCTGTGCCCTCATCCACGTGGTGCCAGCTGGCGGTGAACAGGGTTAGTGGCACCACGTGTCGCCGGCTTGCGTTGAACAGGGTTAAAGGCACCACATGTCGCCGGCTTGCATTGAACAGGGTTAGTGGCACCACGTGTCGCCGGCTTGCGTTGAACAGGGTTAGTGGCACCACATGTCGCCGGCCTGCGATACGGAATTATGCTTCACTGATCGAAGGGAGTCTGGTGCTGTGGCAGCTGCCACGGACTTGGGGTCACTGCCATTCAGGACTCAGGACACAGTTCCACATGTGGGACCGACTGGGCCAAAGAGGACGTTGGTGGAGTATGAAAATGAAAAAGGAGTGCTGTGGGCCTGCGCCGTGGAGGCCAGCGATGGTCTGCGGAGGCTGCAAAGGTCGCGGGCCTGGGGCTTGGAGCTTGCACCGGCACGTGGTGGGCCCTCTTTGACACACGCCGGTGTCGGCAGGTGAGCAGAGCCTCGTTGGTGCACTGGGGCAGGCATGACGGGTCTGGGGACCAGCGGCCCGGGGTGCAGCAGGCGCACAGGGACGCAGGCCCCGCCGTGCTTGGCGCAGGACTCGTGGCGGGCTGAGAGGCGCCGCCCTGGCAGATGCGTTGTCCATTCCGAATGAGGACCACGCCCAGTGCGATGGGCTTTTTGTTCACACCCCTACGCAGGCGTGGCGTACGCAGGTCCAACCCACTCCGCCCGCGCATGCAGGGGGGGACGTAACGTGCGACATTTCCGCGTTCTGCCCCACAGCCTGTTTGGACAAGGTAGCGTCCACTGGCCACTACACTCCATGCACCAGCAGTTGATCGCCACATGGCCATTTCCGTGATTTGCACACTGTGGTCTGTCCGGCAACTCCACGCCACACCTGGTATTGGGTAGGTTCACATTCCTTAGTCACTTGCCACTCTCGCACATGCCTGCTCCATGCCTCTCCTCACATCCTGCTATTGTGTGTCTGTGGTGCCATGCCGTGGCTGGGTTGTGGGCGTGGCAAGGCCAAGTTCCCAATGGAGTTGTGTTGTCGTGTCTGGTCGTTTGGCATGTTGTGTGGCATGTTGAATGTAGTTGTGCTGCTGTTGAATGTAGTTGTGCTGCGTGCCCATTGCCAGTGTCGTGAGTTGCATGACTGTGGGCTGGAGGTGTGTGGTGTGTTCATTTTGGACTTACCAACGAGCACTGCATTGCCATGGGTGCCATCCTGGGAGCGCTGGGTGATGATGGACTGTCGGGAGGTGTGAGAATGATGCACTCTGCCTGGGGAGTTGGCCACGGCATTGTTGAGGGGTGCCGGGCGGTCCACTATTGTGTGCACATTCATGGGATGCGTGTGCTTTCTGTTGTGGTAGTTGTGTGCAGTGTCGGCAGGGGGCACGAGGGGTACATGTGTGCAGTTGATTGGCCCTGACACGTGAGGGAATCCAGCTACGGTGTAGGGGCCTTGCTTGGTCTCCAGCTGTTCCTGCGCAGTGTGGGTGAAGTGGAGGGGCTGGGGTACCAGGCTGATGTTGGCATCCAGGACAGGTGTGATGACCTTGGATGGGGCTGGCTGTGTGACTCCTCCAACTCTGCCAGTTGTGGGTTGGATGGTACTAGAGGCCGACATGTGCTGCGCAGCTGGCAGCTTTGTCTGCGGAGGGATGTTGGTTGTCTGCTGGATTGGTACCGTCAGCAGATGGGGGATGTGGGTCAGGATGCGGGGGTTGGTTGTCCTTTTGGGCCTGTAGTGGGCAATGTCCTCCTCTGGCGTTGGGACTGGGTGGCAGGTGCGTTTCAGGTGGGTCCGCTGTCTTTGTGTACGCTGCCTCTGTGGTGTTCCCGGGGGGGTGGGGGGGCAGGACGGGTCCTGGGGGTGGTGGCGGGCCTGGGGGTGGTGGCGGTGGGTGTTGTGTGCCTCATGGGTCTCGGAGCTGCATGATCATTGTCTCCATGGCATCTGTGGGTCTTCAGATGTGGCTCTTGGCTGGGCTCCCTTTCATACTGCAGGTAGTCATCCTGCTTTACACCAGCAAAATCCCTGCTGCTACCGCGGCTTATCACGTGGTTTTGACTCGCATCGCAGATCTGGCAGTTCGTTGTGAAAGTGGTGTTGTGGTGTTTTGGTGTGTTTTTGCACGGGAACGCCTACTCTGCATCTCATTAGGGTTAGTTGGTGGTGTCCACCGTGGAGATAAATTTTGGGGCAGTTATCGCGGGAATACTGGCGATGTCTGCAGTTTGCACCCGCTTGTGAATGGGGTGTTAATTCGATCTCCACTTTTGATGGGTTAAGGTGGAGATAAATCGGCGGTAGGTCCTTGTGAATATGCCCCCTAGTGTCCTGTCCAGAGCTGATAAGAGTTCTTCTGGAGGTAGGCTCATCATCTTTTGAGGCGTTGCTGTTCAGCTTAGCATATTTACTGGACTTATTTTGGAGCTTTTAGGATTTCTAAACTAGTGGCGAGACCAAGCGTGTGCTAGTGCTGCAGTGGTAAGACTTTTAGTCAGGAGGTCCAAAGCAAATGTTATAAGCAAAGGTACCTGAATTTAGTTAGGCGAGGATCGACGTATACGGTGCTGCCCAGAAGCACTAGCCAGAGAGAATTTGCGGGTCAGACCATCTTACTAGTGCATGCCAATGGGGCGCCATTGACTAGGGCACAGTTTGAATGCACATGCCAGAGACACGTGTATGCGAAGGGGCATTAGTTATGCTAAGGGTCCCCCTGGGGAGTTTCTTGTCACATTCCTTCAGGGTTGATGACACGACAGCAGCAGCGGGCATGTGGATAACACCGGGGACAATTAAGGCTATAGGGAAGTGGAAAACTGGCTGCTTCAAGCATTATGTCAGGCTGCATTTGGTATATGAGCCTTAGCACAGCTCACAGTCACAGTCCTTCCCACTATTGTTTGCCATAAGTTTATTGAAGTCGCTCTTCACAGTGGATTCATTTTTCAACAGTGCGTTCAGCGGGAAGGGCAGCGAAGGTGTGTGAGCGATTCAGTGGTTAACAGGGTGGTAAAGTGATTCCATGGCAACAGCATTGAAACAAGGCCAAGGGTGGGGCATCATTGGGGATGCGTAGGCAGCGAGAAGGTAGGAAGTGTGCCAGCAAACCTGGAAATGATTTTGAAAGTGGGGCAGATTCTGGAGCCCAACATCTTGGCATGCAATGTCGTAGACTATTGCATGATCTCACGGGGAAGGAGGGAGGTCCATGAGAGCATCATCAGTGCTGGTCAAGCTGCGCAGTTTGGTGCCTGGAGTAGTTTTGTTATGATGAGAAGTCATCCTGTGGGGACAGAAGCTAATGGGGCTTCGGCCTGTTGCCGTAAACAGGTCAGTGGGAAAACTCAAATGCTAATTACAAACAATTTTGAAGATGGCATCCATTGAGGCCATCAGACACAGCTTATTGAATCCAGCGGCTGCCGGCATGGATTGGAGGTAGGGCGGCGGGGGCGGGAGGGGCGAGGACGTGGGAGGTAGGGAGAGGATGCAGGAAGGGGAGGATGCGGGGGAAGCGGCTAAAAAAAAACAAAAAAACTTACCTTTTTGCCACTTCCACTCCGCGTCTCTCCTCCATAGTCCTTCCCTCCCTCGGCCACAGGAAGCACACCCATACTCCCAGTCAGCCCATAGCGTTGTGATTGGTCTGAGCGCCGTGTTTAACACTCAGACGCTAAATGGAGGCCTGGGCATGTTCTCCACGTAGGCTGTAATGCAGCCTGCATGGATAACATGCAAAGTGCACAAGACTGTTTTGGACGGCCCAAGAGGGCCGTCCAAGCAGTCATTGTGCATTTTAGGAGGGTGCTACCACTCCTCCCATGCACCCATCCCCTCACACAAAGCTGTGGGTGGAAGTAGGAAAATGAAATGATAATAACGCAAGTTATTATCATTTTATTTTCTCTGTGTTTCACTGCGAAAAACAGTGGGGCGATGCTCCTCTGCCTTAGCGGAGGAGCTGCCACTGATTGAATCCAATAAACAAATCACCGCTTATTGCACCTGGCCAAGCCTCATTTCGTTGACGTAGATGGCATTCACTTTTGTCTCATCAGCAGATGAGGCTGGTTGGGGGGTTGACCTGCTGGTGGTCCTTGCACTTCTAGCTCTTCATCGAGTATCACTAACGTTTTGCCATGTGGACTAAGAGGTCAGAAGGCGCCGTGACAGGGGCTAGGTGATATGTGGTCCCTGTGGAAACATGAAGATTTCGTGTGGTTATGGTTGTTTCCATGTATTTATGCAATGTGGTCTGGGACTCATCGTCCGGCCTGCCCTTGGAAAGGGATATACGTTTGGTGTGGTGCATACATTGTTTGTTGATGTGGATTTTGTTTTGACATGTCTGCATCTTAAGGTCAGTCGAGGTATGAAGTAAAGTTGCTGCATCCTAACCCAAATCAAATTGCGTTCTGCATTTTATGTGAAAAGCAAGTATGGTTTAGGACCATTGCTATTGCACAAGCGAGCGCCCTGAAAGTCTTAGCTGGCTCTTAACCTAAAGCAAATGATGCATGCAGGTAGTAAGACACTGTTAGGGCAGTTGACGTAAAACATTAAATCTAATCAGTGAAAAGCTGCAAAGCAATTTGAAACTTCATGATATATAAATCATGCAAAACAGGTTTATAGTTTATGTATTTATTTTATATTGACTGAACTCTTTGAGAATTTTTCTTCATTTTTTCTTCCAATAAATTCTGCAAATCTGCGAATTTCTCCCAGAATACAGAATACATTCTGGAACACCATAATACTGGCTTTTGGGTGCTACTATTCTGTGTTGCTTTCAGGAGGGCTATTAGGGCTTTTAGTGTATACACAGTATGCTGCCTTCTACTGAACACCTGTCATGTGAAATGCAGGTCACACACAAGTCAGCATTGCCTGTCTGTAAATGCCACTTTGCAAGCCATATCTGCTAATGGCTCGAAGAAACTTTTGGAATTTTTTGTTGTCTTCATCAATGATTTAGAGCGGTGAACCATTTTTTTTGAAGAAGTACATTATGATAATTGGGCACAGGTTAACCAAAACCAAATTGTTTAAATTAACAATAAAATCATAAATACATTTAATTTCCTCTCATATCTGAGATTAATTTTGATCATCAAAATAAGTGGCAACATCTTACAATTAGACTGTAACAACGTGTGATGTCATTTGGGGCTATTTTGGTTTTTCTTTAAATTTGGGATCCATAGAGCCAAATGTGTTGCCATTGCAAGTTATGGAGCTAGGATATGGGGTTATAATGCAGTTATTATTTAAAAACGGAGGCTTTTTTTAAGATGGCTACTAGCTCTTCCTCCTTTTTGATCCTCGTTTATTTGTCATGGGAGTTTGGTTTATTTGAAGGATGCCATTAAACTTCGGTTTTTGTTGCTTTTGATCTCCATATGTAATAAGCCTGAAACAGAGCTCAAAAGATCGATAATAAAAGACTGCATATTCCTGGATGGGGATTACGTGGTTCAGGTAGCTTAAAACCTCCTTTTGCGAATTTGGCAGACCAGATTTATTTGCTAATCCCTCATCATTGACTAAACATGACCTGCTTTGGGCCAAATCTGTTTTCATTGACTTTAGACGTGATGAAAGGGAGGGCGCCGAAATGCAGAAATTGACGGAAATTCACATGTTTAATTGAGAACTGTCCCTTCTATTGGCAAAATGAAAGGCATAGATGATTATTATTATGTTTTACGGCAATCTTGTGCATATTTTGTTCAGTTTCCATAAAGGTTTGGCCCCCTGCCCTTGTCTTTCAGTTTCTGTACATTCGATTTTGCATTCTATTATGTTTTGAATTTTCTTAATCATTAACTCAGATTTTTTATATTTGTAGGAGGCCATGCAGCCCTCATCCCAGGCCATATACGGCCCGGGGACCACCACCTCCCCGGGGCTGGCCTATGAACTACAAAGGAGGGGGTCCGCGTGACCCCCCTTCAAGAGCCATATATGGCCCTGGGGACCGCCACCCCCCAGGGCCGACTCCTGCTATGTCCTGGGGTGCCCAAACCCGGGACATAGCTGTGTGCTCTGAATTGGTAGGAGCTTTCACAGCTCCCACCAAGTCAGAGCAAACAAGAACTCCACTTTCAGCAAACAAGTGAAAGTGCTCCCTGAGAGCAGAGTTTTCGTCTGTTTCCCTGTCTGCTGTCAAGCAGGCAGGGAAACAGAAGAAAGGATTGCTCTCACAGAAAGGGAGCTGCATGTTTAGCAGCTCCCTGTCTGTGAGAGCAGTGCCGGTTCCCACAGGAGGCGAGGAGCTGGCTTGGACACGTGGGCCTTGAGTCTCCCCTCGTGGTTCCCATCATGCACACTGGGTGCACTGCCTAGGATTAGGCCACCCAAAGACGGATGGTCAGGCCCCGGGGGATGGGGTCGCCAGAGCCGAAATCAGCCTGGGGTGGGGGGCCATGCAGCCTCTTCCCTCATCATATTTCAGCTGGGCCCCGGGGATGGGCTGATATCGGCCCTAGGGTCGGAGGGCATTGCTTTTTGGCTGGGCCCCTGGGGATAGAATCCCCGGGGCCAAAATTGGCCCGGGGAGGGGGGCGGTGCAGCCCCCCCTCACCCAAAGAGAATATATATGTATATTAAGGCCGGGCCCTGGGGATGGTTTCCCCGGGGCCAAAATTGGCCCGGCGATGGGGAACATGTGGCCCCACCCCATTCAAATGAGGCCTGGCCACTCACAAACCCACTCACAGACCCATTTACGCACTTACAGACCCACTCACAGACCCACTCAGACACTCATGCACCCACTCACAGAACCACTCAGACATTCATGCACCCACTCAGCTCACTCAGAGACTCACGCACCCACTCACAGACCCACTCAGACTCACGCACCCACGCACAGACCCACTCACAGACTTATGCATCCACTCAGCGACCCACTGAGAAACTCATGCACTCCCTTCCAGACCCACTCAGACACTCATTCACCCACTCACAGACTGACTCACACACACATAGAGGCACTCACAAGCCCACTCAGATACTCTGACACCTACTCACAGGCTCACTCAGACACTCACTCAGACACTCTGGATACCCAGGCTTCCAAATCGGGCAATAAAACATTTGCAATGAACTTTGATTCCACATTTAGTAGAGCTATCAGACGATAGCTATTCGGGCTTGAATAGTCTCCTTTTTTGTATATGAGTTGTAGTGCTGACCCTTTTCATGAGTCCGGTAAAGAATCAATGCGAAGGCAATGATTAAACAAATCCTGGAAGGCGGCTGACCAGTACTCTGGATCTTCTTTATAGATCGCTATAGGCAGACCATTCGGCTGGGGTGCCGTATCCCCGCCATTTATTAATTTGGTCTAAGATTTCTTGTTGGGAATATGTCCGTATGGTCAGCAGGAGACCATCGCAAGCACTAAGCGGCTCATCATCATTTAAATAATACTGCACCTTTATATGCGCTATCCATGTGGCTGGGTACACTGTGTTGCCTGCTATCTGATTCTGAGCTCTTTCTAAGTCAGTTGATGTAGCTCCAAAAGGCCTACTGATTCTTACTCCTGCAGGCTTGAAAAAGGTCCAGCCAACGATGATCTTCTGCATTCCATGTGGCATCCCATTGTGTTTTTATATATTTTCCTTAGTTATTTTATTCTCTTGACATGTTGATTTTGATCCTCTAACTTTTTAACATTTTTGACTTCCTGATCCAGTATTTTCCTTTGGGCCCTTCGCTCCTTTTGGGCAATTGGTGTGTTGATAGTGCCCTACGAGGTAGGATCCTAACTCCCTTTTTGTTGTTTTCAAGTCAGAGATAGGGTCTTTTATCTGTCCTTTGGGAGTGCTAAAGGACTACGTCCATGTCGCATACTTTACCAGCAAACTGGTGTTCCAGCAGATTCTCTCTCATTGATGCACAGTTGATACTGACACAATCACAACGATAGGTTCTGTCTCAATGTTGGCATTTCCAATAGTTAAAGGTTTAAGATAGTGGTCGCTCTCACAGCTGGGGATTATAGCCAACTTTTGGATTTTATCAAACAGACTTATGGAAATAAATGTGCAGTCCAACACTGCGTAGCTCTTATTAACCCTGTGGGTAATGGTCAAAGGTCATCAGGTAGGAGACGGTCATTCAGTGTTCTGGGATCCTTAACCTCTAAAGTTGTAAGAAGAAGGGGATCTAGTTTATCCACAATTGCAGCACATGGATCCGGATCATTGAATTGGAATGCTGCCAGTGGTGTCTATTCTGTTGAAGGATCCTTTTCTCCTTAGATGATTGGCTAGGTTTAGATTAAAGTGCCTGTGAGAATCCAGGGGATGTTACTGTGTGGTTGACATTTCCATGAGCTTGTGTTCAACCAAGTCAATGATTTGCGCCTTCAGGCACGAGCTTGGATTAATATATACATTTAATACCTGCACAGGGCCACAAATCTCCCCGAACATCAAGTTTTCGAATCTAATTCTTTAGCATGTTGATGAATCAAAGTTCAGCTTCGTAACTACAAAGGCGTGCTTAACAGAAACATAGATTGATAGGTTCCCCCCTTCGGGTGTCTATTTATTTTTGCCCTGCTTGCCAGAGTATAAGATTCAGTGAAGCCCCTTACCAACAGTTCAATCTCCTTCCATGTTTACTGTAGACATATACGTGCAAGGGAAGTGCCATAAATTTCTGTCACTGTATCCGTGTGAAGCTTTTTTAAGCCAGCAATGATCCAGGATAGAATAGAAAGGATTTCTTTCCAGTGTTGTACTTACTAAAGAACTAGCGCAATTGTGAAATTCTAGTCATGCATTTTTATTGCCATTCAAGGCCAGCGAGAGCCATCCCTAATCTTATGCCTGAGCATATAGTAAATGGTCTAACTTGTACTTGTGACCCTGGATAGTGTTCCATGACCCTAAGATCCTTTCTGATTCCAGTGGCTTGTAGTTTGCACCAGGTCTTTGTGCATCTTTAGAATTGTTTCCAGACTCTGCTTAGCAAGCGTTTCTGGGAAGGGCATTGATTCTGTGACTGCTAGTTTCTTATATTCTTCCAGTAGCACAGTTGGGTACCTTGCATCTGGTGGTCTGGTGATGGGTAATGCCCCAGTCTGAGAAGATCTTCTACTTTGATAAGATTACATTTTGAATGTCCGCTGAAGCCCAAGTCATGATTGTGGTGTTGTTCGGCTCCCCTACTAGTGGTGGCTTGAATTCAAAAAAATCTTTGTCAGCTAATGTCAGATGCTAGCAATCTCTGAGAGTGGCCATACGCCTTTAGACTGTTATCCCTATTAAGAATGTAATTTTGTCCTCTAGATTTACATTTGAGTAAAAAGTAGTCGTGGTAGTAGATTGATTGCTGCATCCTAGTGGAAGTTGTTGGAAAAAACTTCACTACTGCAGGATGGTTAACTAAGGCCTGATTTATATATTGGCGGAGAGGGGACTCCGTTGCAACGGCGACAAAGTTCCCTCCCTGCCAACATTGTGGTCCTCCTGCCAGATTCAGATGTGGGCAGACCTTAAGTTTGGCTATGGCTACTTTGTCTCCGCTGTAGCCAAACATTGGCTATATGTCCGTACTCCCAATTAGAATGGGTAGACATATAGCTGTTTTTTCTCCTGTCTGTCACCGTCAGGCAAACCCTGGCGGTGAGCGACATTAAAAAAAGAAATAATGCCCCCCTTACCATGGGAGATGACGCCCCTGGCTAGGGGGGCATTCTCTTGTTAATTCTTCCCCAAAAATCCAGTTTGGGGATTTTTTTCTTTTAAGTAAAAAAGAAAACAGTTTGATGCAAAGCTCCATCGTGTTATCGGAGCCTTGCATCAAACTGTTAAAAGTATTGACAGGAACTTCCGTGAAGGTGGTTCCTGGTAATGCTTTATAAATGGCGCCAACTTGGCGGTCATTTGCCAATCTGGCGAGCGGTCCATTCGCCAGGGCGATGGAGTAATTTACTCCATCGCCCTGGCGGAACAATGGGCCATCCGGCAGAATATAAATCGGGCCCTTAGTTCTGTAGGCAATGAGGAATAGACCTTCTTCGTTGTATCTACGGTTTTAAGGGGGATCCTGTGGCTATGACCAGTATACTAGATCCTTGGATCCATGCTTGTGGATGCCACAGTTTTAAATTTCAAAACATCATGCGGCCAAGAGAAGAGGCAGAGCCTTTTTTCCTTTCCTGAAACTTGATTGCTTTGAGTCAGTTGGCATAAAGGACTACATGTCCTTTGGCCATACTTTTGGGAGCGTGAGCTAAATTGGATATTGGCACAGAATTTGCCCCTGTGAGCTAATTTCCCTTGTTCCGTCATCTTCTGTAATTTAGGACTGATATGTTCCAAATTTGCCTTAGAATTAGTACGTACTGTTTTAACTGCACTCTGTTGACTATTGGGTGTGCCTCAGCATGCTCCTGATGTCTTAAAAGTTGGGAAAAACTATGCAGTTGATTCCTTTATTCTTTGAGTTTTTGCTTCCTTTTCTTGCCTTTTACTTTGCTTTCTTAGCTTGTTGCGCTTTTCTTTTGACCCGGCAGGTTGTACTGCTATAGTTGCCGTTGTTGGGCCAGAAGAAGTCTCTGAAGCCTTTGACAAATCTCCAAATTCCATTGTGCTATTGCTAAGCTCATTAGAAAATATCATTTGCATGATGTTAATGCTCCAAGCATGGCCTGATTCACCATGGATTTCTGCTGTTTGCAGGAACATCTTTAAATTGGGTGGCTGAGGCTTGCTTGGGACTAAAGATGGAGTTTGCTGAGACTCCTTTGGTGCTTCCAAATTAGAGACTGTGAGCTCAAGATCTTTGTTCTGTAAGGCCTCCTGGCATTTAGGGCATTTCACTTCTTCAAACAGGGTAGAGGGAATGGCAGAGAGAGTTGTTAGCTTTTCCAAAACTGGATCGCATGAGCATTCCTGTGTAAGACAGCTCAGCCCTGTCTGTGCTCCTGTCTAAGCTCCCGCCAGCAGTTCCTTGACTATAGTGTGAAGTCGTTCGAAGCAGGAGTCGATGGATACAATATATTGTGCTAGGGTCTCCAACAATGATATCCGAGTGTCAAATTTGTTTGACTGAAATTCTAAAGCCCTTGATGTGGCCTCGAATGTATTAAAGAGGTGATTCCAAATTTCTTGACCAGGGGAGACACCATTCATGCAATCCTGAAGTGAGCATTCCACATCGTTATTTGCTGTTAGGTGTTGATGCCAGCACTATGTTTCACTGTCATTCTTTCCTAAAGGCTTCAAGTCTGCATTAGATTGGACTTTGCTCACTAAGGCTTGCTGCGCCTGGGGTGTATTATGGATCAGTCCTATGATTTGTGGTGAGGGGATGGGTTATATCAGCTCCAGCGGGCATTGGTATTAAGGTTAGGGCTTCTTAAGGGTTGAGAGGCAACCTCCCTGTCGCTTGTCATCTCTGTAGAGGGATTCATATCAGCCATTAGACCTCTTTTGCTAAGTGCAGTTGACGCTCTAGTGTGTGTCAAAGAGCTTGGTCGTTTGCGTTTTATTTTATGCTTCTTTCCTTCTGGCTTTTTACATCACATTCCTCTTTAGTTCTGTGGGTGCCTGATCTGGACCTCACGCGGCGCAGCTCAGTGTGCCTCAGGATCAGTTTTTGCCACATGCTTCCTGTAAATAGTCGTGAGGAGTGTGTGTGAGAAGCAAGCTTAAATGACAGGTTTCGGGAGCAATGAGGAGCAGTATGGCTATTCTGTGGGGTGCTCACAAGCCGCACATGGCCTGCACCCTGTGCAGATGAACACCAGGGCTCGCACATGCTCTACCCCAGGTGCTCCACCTGCAGGTGCATCCCAAAACTCTTGAGGATTACATTTTGGGATCTGAGCAGGGATGCTACGCATCTTCCTGTGTGTCATGGGGGCGGTGACAGACCCAAAGGAGAGAGTCCCTGAAAGGAGGGCAGGCGCTGGCCATGCACAACCAGCGCACGCTCACCCCAGCTGCTTCTGTGGGCAGTCACCCATGGCCAGGCGCTAGTGGGACTGTTGCCTTAAGCTGCCTCATCTTTGGCTTCAGCCCCCCCCCCGACCTCTCCAATCTGGCTTCCCCACACTGCTGCTTCTCCTCCTGGAACGGACGTGCGTACAGATGCGTACAGACGTCACTGACGTTCTGCTGCAGAGTTCCAGTCTGGTGAAAGCACACCTCACCCACCTCACCAGAAAGAAAAAGAGGCAATGGAAGAGATAGGAAGACAGAAAAAGAGAAAGGAAGGAAAGAAGGAAAGGTAAAGAAAAAGAAAAAGAAAAAGCAGCAACAAGAGAAATAAAAAAGAATGAAGAAAAAGACAGGGGAAGGGAAAGATGGACGAAGGATAGAGCGGCAGATGGAAGATGCAAGGAAATAAGAAAAGAATGAAAGAAAGATGGAAATAGAAGAGACAATGTAACAATGACTGAACGCTCTTGTGTTGGATACAGCCCCACATATTTAACATATTGTGAATATATAGATATTTTAATTATTAGCCAGACAGGGCAGAGAAGATGCTTACACTGTGCTTTTTACCTCCCAGAATGAAATATTTTTGTAAAGCATATACAGTATCACACTCAACAAAACAAACATCAACTTTGTACACACAGTTTGTAATAAAAGGTGTATCTCTTTAACTCTGCTCACCGTCGACCTCATCTTTCTCTCTGCCTCACCTCGCTCAACATCAAGTCTCTCTTTATTTCACTTCATTTAACCTCACATCTTTTCTTCTCTGTCTAAACTCTTTCTTTCTTTCTCTATCTCAACCTCACACGTCCTTACCTTTTTCACTCTCACCTCTGTCACTTTCTCTATCTCAACCTCTCTCCAGCTCTCAGCCTTCCACTGCCTGTACCTGTCTCGGTCAGCCTATCCGAACCTCATTACTCTCTACCTTTAGATCTGCCTTTCTTTCTCAACTTCACCTGACTCTTGTTTTGTATTATTTCCCCACCTGACTTCACCCCTCTTTGACCTCATTTTTCATTTCTCTGTCTACCCCTCTAATTTTCTCTTCATCTTACCTTTTCTCTGTCTACCACACACTTTCTATACCACTTCCCTGTTTCAGCATCACCTTTCTCTACTTCACTTCTCTCTTTCTCTCATTCATTTTTGTACCTCAACTCTCTCTCACCCATCACTAAATCACCACTCTTTTTCCTACCTCAGTTCCCTATCTACCCTACTCTCTATGTTTATGCCACCTCTCTTTAGCTTCCTCATTTCTCTTCCAGTCTCATGTCTCTCGCTGCATGTCATTTCACCTCTTCTAACTCTCTACTAGCTCTCTCTTTCTACTTGCCTTTATATTTTCATGTACACAGTTCCCTTTCTCTATCTCTACCTCTACTGTACCTCATCTCTTACTACAGAAACTCTCTTCCACTTCCCCTCTCTACCCAACCTCTGTCTACCTCTCTCATCATTTCTCTCTACCCCTTAATGTGCCTACCTCTGCATTTACATCTCTACCTCTCTATCCCCTCCCTCTTTCTCTCTAGTCCATCACTGTCTCTGTACCGCATGGCTGTGCTTCTATCTAACCTCATGTTTCTTTCCTCCAACTTCACCTGTCTTGCAACCTCATCTTTATCTTTACCTCACCTCTTTAACTCTCTCTCTTTTTAGCTCACCTCTTATAACCTGTCTCTCACCCCTCTATCTACCTCACTATTATCTGCATCACTCTACCTCATCTTTCCCTTTCATTCACCTCTCTCTCACTACCTAACCTTTTAGTTTACCTAGACTCTCCACCTCCTCCCTCTCTTTCTACTTCTGTTCCTCTCACCTCATATTTCTCCATTCCTTACTGCTTTCTTGTGACTTCTCTTTAATTACCTTTGTCTCTTTTTCTCTTTCATTTTTATCATTTTAATTGGCTATTATTACCTCCTCTCTCTCTCCTGTCTCTCTGTACCTCCATCTCTATTTTAACTCAGCCTCACCACCTTATCTCTGTCTACCCCACCTCTCTATCTACCACTCTATTTGTATCTCTTTATCTCACCTCTCTGTCTCTACCTTTCTCTACTCCACCACTCACTCTCTCTACCTCATGCTGTTTTTCTATCATAGTATCAGTCTCATCTCTCTTTCTTTATCACACCTCTGTCTCTCTGGTTCATCTCTTTTCTACCCACACTTCATCGCTCTTCAAACTCCTCAGCCCTTTCCCTCTACCTTTTCTCTGTTTCCCTTCTGTCTTAACCTGACCTACCTTTCTGTACCTCACTTATTTTGCCCCTTTTCCTACCTTACACCAATCTCTCTTATACTTCTCCCACAATTTCACCTCTCTACCCCAAACTCTTTCTGCTTCTACATCTCTCTCTATTACCTTTATTTCTACCATGTCTCTCACTCTCTAACACATCAATTCTCTCCTTTCACTGCTTTTCTTTCTCCCTAGCCCGAGCTCTCTCTTCTATGCCTTAAAAGCTTACCTATCTCTCTGCCAATCTTTCTCTCCCGACCTCTTCCTATTTCTACCTCTTTGTGTCTTTCTTTATGGTGGCCTCACATTTCTCTCTTAACCTTACATCTCTCCCTGCATCACCTATCGTTCTACCTAAAGTCTATCTCCCTATCTCCCTTCTCCCTCTACTTCACCACTCTTTTCATACAATTCGCTTTAGCTCTCTGCCCCTCTCATGTTTCATGCCATTCCATTTGTCTTATTGAGCTAACATGCAGGCCACTGCTTAGCCTGAGACATGGAAAAATAGAGACAAGAGAAAAGACAAAGGGTAGAAAATTATCAGATTTCAATCAATTAAATGGTGAAAACCTTTGGAGAAATGATGCTTTGATTTTCACTGTTGCTTTGAGAACACCAACTGTGAAGGGAGATTTATCCAGCAATTAAAGCTACATGTATTATTATTATTGTTGTTGTTATCATCATCATCATCATCATCATAATTATAATAATTAATATTATTATTAATATTGTTAAAATAATAATAATTATTATTATTATTACCAATAATACTAATAATAGTAATATTCATAATAATACTATTCATAATTAAAATATCTTTATGTGAAAATTGAATACATTCAAATGTTTTATAGTTTGATAAAAACATGCCACAATCAATCTAATATTCTGAAATACGGTTACTAAAATTGATTGGTATGTCACAGTGCTCATCGATTTACACCGGTTGAAAGTGCTACAAATATAGAGAACTTAGCATTATATGGTACTTTATAAGAGTCAGTGCTTAAACCCTTTGCTGCTAGTCCTCCCCCCCCGTGCTAAGCCTTTGTTTGGCTATTTGGGGTAGTTCACGCTTAGGCCCCTGTAACTTTTTTTTTTTTTTTTTTTAAATCTTTTTATTAACAGTTTTTTTTTATGCTACAATAACAATCTAGTTTTCATTGGTGCATAGATTAGAAACATGATACAATACAGAAGCGGTCTCAAGTGGCATTCATAGATTCATTAGCTCCTGTTAATTAGCACCCGCGACCCGCCCATATACAAAAATTATTCCCTTTCCCACAATGCAGTTAGTCACTACTATCAGTCTCGGATTCATCCATTGGGGGGCTCACAGATATCACCCCGATAAACGTTCCATCTTCCCCAAACCCTTGTCCATTTCTTGGGGCACCCTCTATGCATATAAACTGACTTTTCCGCCATCATTGCTAAATCCATGTCCCTACACCATTGATCAAGGGTAGGACTAAGACTGGAACCCCATTTTTGTGCAATGTTTCGTTTTGCCACTGTCATTCCCAAGGTGACCCAGTCCTGAGCTGTGGCACCCAAATCCGTAGGGTCCCAGATGTTGAGGAGACAGCACCTCGGGTTTGGAAGAACTGTGACAGTCGTGACCTGGGAGAGTGTACGCATCACCGCCTTCCAATAGCGTGTCGTCTCTGCACATAGCCATATGGTATGATAAAATGTACCTACTTCCCCGCAATTCCTAAGGCAGAGCGGCGTATCCGCTCGGTGTATTCTGTGTAGTAGTGTCCTGGTGTAGTATGTACGGTGCAGGACTTTTAATTGCACTAGTCGAAGTCGCGATGGTATGGAAGCCTCTTTAGGGGATGCCAGTGCCTCCCGCCAGTCAGCCTCGTCTATGTCTCCCAGTTCTCGTTCCCATTTGGCCTTCAACGCCGCTGTGGGGTCCGGGCGATTATTTACTATTTTCTTGTAGGTTTGTGAGATCGCCTTTTTATGGAGATGGGCCGTCAAGAGTCTGTCCTCTAGTGGGGATGCCTCTTCAGGTCGTGTTCCCGGCGGCAGCAGGGTTTGGAGCGCATGTCGGACCTGAGTATAGCGAAATAGCTCTGTCGGCGCTAATCCATAAGTGGCCTGTAAATGGGCGAATGTGACTATTTGTCCTTTCTTCCAAAGATCCCCTACTGTCGAGATCCCTATCAAGTCCCATTTGGTAAAGCCTTTGGTATTACGCAACATACCTAGTCTCTTCGTATCCCATATAGGCATGGCTTGCGTAACTACTCCTTCCCAGCCTAAGGCTCTTTGCGCCTCGAACCATATGTGTAGCGTGTGGGCTGTTGGGCCCGTGATGTTATGCCTCTTCTTTTTGTTGTAAAGCGCTCCCATGATCCCAGAAGGGGCCAGTAGATGTCTGTCCATTCAATACGCTGGGTCCCCCTGGGGGCATGGAGCCAGTCGTTAATTGCCACCAGCTGGGAAGCCCAATAGTAAATTTTAATGTCGGGGAGGGCGATGCCACCGTCGTACCAGCTTGTGGTAAGTTTAGACAGAGCTATACGGGGAGTTTTTCCGTCCCAAAGCAGCGTTGTTATTTCGGCATTTATCGCTGCGAAGTATTCCCGGGGACAGGGAATGGTGTGTTTTGTAGCGCATACAGAAACCTAGGGAGCGCCACCATTTTAAAAGGGCCGCCCGCCCCAGCAAGGTCAACGGCAACGAGCGCCAATGTGCGACATCACTTTTGAATCTCCTCAAGGGCTGCGTCAAATTTTGTTCAGTGAAGAGTATGCGATCATGCGTTATGAATATCCCGAGGTACTTAAGGCCGGTGGTTGCCACCTGTAGGGTGCATCCTCGTGGGAGCTGTGGCGGGGGGCCGTGTAAAACATAGAGGAGTGACTTTTCCCAATTAATGGTATAGCCAGACACTCGTCCATAGGCCGCACATATATCTAAAAGGCGATTAAGGGAGCGCGCTGGGAATGCTAAGTATAATAAAATGTCGTCTGCATATAACGATATGCGGTCTTCCCAGTCGGCTGCCCATCGTAGGCCACATATCACTGGGTCCCACCTGATCCATGCCGCCAGAGGCTCCAGCACCATTGCAAATAAAAGTGGCGACAATGGACAGCCCTGCCGTGTCCCTCTTCCTAGCGGGAATTCCTGTGACCTAAGGCCGTTAACCACTACTTGCGCCATCGGTTGAGTATACAATAGTTGAATCCAGGCACGAAACTTTGGCCCGAAACCTAGGTGTTCCAAGGCTGCAAAGAGGAAAGGCCACTCGACTAAGTCAAATGCCATACGTGCGTCAAGTGATATTATCACTGCGTCTTCCGCTATGGTCGACCTACGTTCCATCACCCCATGCAGTCTTCTGAGATTTTGCGCTGTATTGCGGTTGGGCATAAAGCCCGATTGATCCGGGTGGATCACCGCGGCTAGGTGGGGTTGTAGTCTGGTGGCTAACGCTTTGCGAGTATTTTTGCCTCCGCGTTGATCAAAGAGATCGGTCTGTATGACGTGCACTCCTGCGCCGGCTTGCCCGGTTTGGGTATCGCAACTATAGTTGCGAGACGTTGATCTCTTGGTAGGATCCCTGTTTCCAAGCTATCCTCGTACATAGCCAATAGGTGTGGCACCAGCTGGGGGCTGCATACTTGTAGAACTCAACCGGGATCCCATTGGGTCCCATTGCTTTTCCTGCATGTAGTGCTCTAATTGCTTGCGTGAGTTCTTCTGGGGTAAGGTCCGCCTCCAAGGCTTATACTGCCTCCGGGGTGAGCTTGGGCATGTGTATGTCACGTAGAAATTTGAGATTATCTTCCCTAGTCGCAGTGGCTATTGGTGTATATACTGCCGTATAATGTGCTGCCAGTGCTTCTGCAATTTGTTGCGGTGCAGTTACCATATGCCCGTCTTTTAATCTGATCTGTGCTATCCAGTTACGCCCCTTTTCTTTTCTCCCCAGCCAGGCAAGTAGACGCCCTGCTTTATCACCCTGTTCGTAGACAGTGTGTTGCGTGTTGGTTAGTTTAGCAACGGCTTCCCCCCTTGTGTAAGCTGTGTATTCCTGTTGTGCCAGGTGCAACCTGTGTGTCGCTTCTTCAGTGGTGTCTGCCGCATGCGCAGCCTCTGCCTTCGCTACTCCCTGTTCCAATTTATCTACGTGGCCTTGTCGTTCCCGTCTCTGTCCCACCACTAAAGGGATTGCCTGCCCACGGAGGACTGTCTTGTATGCCTCCCATAGAATCGTTGGGGAGGGGACTGAGTGCTGATTTTCTTTAAAGTAGCACTTCGTCGCCTTAATGAGGCCCTGTCGTATGATACGATTTTTGAGGTACCCCGGGCGAATTGGGAATGTCCGCTGGTTTCGGGGGCCAAAGGGTGCATACGCAATAAGTATCGGTGAGTGGTCCGAGATCCCCCTGGGCAAGTGTGTGATCTCAGTCATTCCCGTCATGCCTGTGGCCAAGGTGAAGACGTAGTCTATTCTGGAGAGACTATTATGGACTCCGGAGTGGAATGTATATTGTCGCCCCGTCGGGTGCCTGATTCTCCAGACATCCAGTAGTCCCAGCGCCTCTATAAATCCGTTCAATTTTCGATTGGTCCCTCCCGGGTCCCTAGGGGGCTGTCGATCTACAGATGTATCCATGACGGCATTAAAGTCGCCACCCATAATAAGTTCTCCATCTGGGAGCGCGAGTAAAAATTTCCCCAGCTCTGAAAAAGCCTGCTGGTGCAGCATCGGCGGGATATATACTGACACAATATTATATAGTCTACCATCCCATTGGCATGTGATTGCTGCAAACCTTCCCTGATCATCCTTGTGTGTTCCAGTTATTATCAAGGGGAGTCGCCTGTTGATTAGGATCCCCACCCCTCTGGACCCGGAGGTGAAGTCGGAGTGTACTGCCATGTTAAACCCCCATCTATCGAGAGCCTTTACTGTCGTTCCCTGCAGGTGAGATTCTTGGAGGAGTGCGACCGTAGGATTTTTACGTCTAAGGTACTGTAAGACCAGACCTCGTTTGATTTTGTCCCCTAGGCCGTTGACATTCCACGAGAGTATTTGCAGCGGGGGGCCAGACTCATGAGAAGTCTGTGGCTGGAGGCCAGTGTTACTGTCTTCTAGGGTCGTGTCTGCCATAGTAATTATCAACGGCTAGTCTGTCGCGTATAATTGGGAGCTCGTCTCCTCTTCTGTCATCTGCTTCACTCTGACCTGTAGCACCAAACATCAAAAATTTGAACATAACAAAAATAAACCCAAATAACTGACCCCAGCCCCCCACCCCCCTCCCTGCCTCCCTGCACAGCGGATTCAGAACTACCCGCCACCCCAACTTAGCAGAGTGCTTTAACCCCATAACTTTGTACTTGCGTAAAAGGGGGGGGGGAGGATCCGTCCCATACCCTCCGCCTGTCCCCAAGTGTGTCCTCATTGTCCAGGGCATACAGCTCGCACCTTTCATCTTCCCGGTTCAGGTCCCATTGCTCAGACAGAGCATCGTGCGGCCACTATTTCCACTCCCCTGGCATGAGGCAAGGCCCTGCGTGGGCGCCCCAGGCCCATCCCCTTGCGCCAGCTACCTCACCAAGTATGTCATTCTATGTCACTGCCAGGCGCCGTCTCGAGGCTGGTCGCTGTCATGGTCTCTGTTCCTGGGGGTCGGTCTGTTTGAGAACGTTGCTGTCTAGACTTTGCTCCTTGCCGGTTACCCCCGTGGCCGGGCGCCACCCCTCCAGCCAGTCATGGGCCTCCTCCGGCGTCGCGAAAAACCAGCTCTTCCCCTCCGCTTCAACCCTGAGCTTTGCTGGGAAAAGCATTGCATATTTCAGTTCCCTGTTTCGCAGCTCTCGTTTGACTTCCAAAAATTTCGCCGCTGTCTAGTGACCGCCGCCGTGTAGTCCGGGTACAGCGTCACATCGCTGTTGTCTATTCTCAAAGGGGGACCAATTCGGGCCGACTGTAGAATCGCATCTCGGTCCCGGAAGTTAAAAAGTCGTGCCAGGATAGGTCGCGGGGGGCCCCTGGTCTGGGTCGCCCGCCCGGTACACGGTGGGCTCTTTCCACCGAGAAGAATCTGGAGAGACCACGAGGTTTGAGCTGCGTTTGGATCAGTTCCTCCACAAAGAGATCAAGTGCTGGTCCCCTGACGCTTTCTGGTACCCCTACTAAGCGGACGTTGTTGCGCCGAGAGCGCCCTTCCTGATCGTCGAGTTTCTCAGCCATCTGCTTGGTCACTTGCTCAAGATGTCGTACTTGCTGTTTCAGCGCTGCCGTGTCCGTCGACAGGGCCGCCGTGGTGGTTTCAACCTCTGTCACTCTTGTGTTTATTTTGGATACATCGGCTCTTAGCAGTGTAATGTCACAAGATATGGCACCTATGGAGGTTTGCATTTGGTGAAGAGTGGCCATCACATCTTGCAGGGTTACCTCCTTTGGTTTTTCCGCTTGCTTGCCATTAGCCGAGCTCGGGCGTCACCCAATGTGTCCTGCTGTTCTTTAACAAAGTTGTATTTGTCTAGACGGTGGCTTTGTACTGAGCGCTGTCCCCTTCCTCCCATGGCGCCTTCAAACTCAGAGGGGCAGTTGGGCCGAGGGGCGGTTCAGTGTCCAGAGTCTCTTAACTGCGTTGAGATAGGAATCAGGGCGACCTGTCTGTTGCTTCTTTTGTTAACTAGCAGCTACTGAACTTGTCCACAAGGGTGAGGCAGGGCTATGCCGTCTTGTGTTCCTTTTTGCCTGTAGCGACTCCGCTGCTTCGCGGCTGTGGGGCCTGTAAATTATTGCAGTCCGGTCTGGTCGTGGTTATGAGGCTAATGACCCGATACTGTCCACACATGGTGCGCAGTTCCCCTTGCTGGCGGGGGGGGGGGAGGTAAGGTGACCCGCGATTCCTCGGGGGAGCCCAGTAGGTGGGTCCGGGCCCGGGGGGTTATGCTATGTGGATCAGCGCCGGTCTGTGGTGTCTCCTGCCCGCTTGGTGCTCACTGTGGCTCCCCTGTAACTTTTTGACCACAAAAGGTATCCATGCCAAATTTGCGTCCTTTTCTTTCAACATCATGGGGATTCTAAAGGTACCCAGGGTTTGTGGATTCCCCCTGGAGGGGACCCAGAAATTAGCCAAAATACAGCAACATTTTGTTTTTGGTGGAAAAATGGGGAAAAAGTGCTGCAAATGAAAGCGTCTGGTTTTTTCCCTGCAAATGGTATCAACAAAGGGTTTCTGGGGCTGAAATCACCATTTTCTCAGCTTTCAGGGACTGACAGACTTTTGTCAGAAAACCAAAATTTTTAACACAGTTTTGGAATTTTACTGGAACATAGCCTATTTTTGCTATTTTTTGTGCTTTCAACCTTCTTCCAGTTAATGGTAAAAATGGGTATGGAACCAATAATGGATCCTGAAAAGATATACATTTTAGAAAAGTAGACAAAATTCTGAATTCAGCAAGGGGTCACTTGTGTAGATCCTTCAAGGTTTCTTTATAGAAACTAACAGTTGAAAATATGAAAAATTGAAAATGAATTGAAAAAAACAGCCATTTGTGCCAACGTTTTCACCTTTAACTTCTTCTAATTATGACAGATGTTTAAAAGCAATATACCGTTACATTTGCTGTCTCTTTCTGGTTGTGAGGATATATAGGACTTGTAGGTTCACCAAGAACCCGATGAACCCAGAGTCAATAACTGAGCAGCATCTTGCAATGGTTTTTTATTGTGTACCGGGTATATAGCAATTCATTTGGGAAAATATATACAGTGAAAAATATAGAGATTAGAAACAGTAGCTATTTGCAAATTTCCGAAATTGTGAGTACCCATACTAGCATGAGAATTATAGGACATTTTTCAAAGTGACTTCTTTTTTACACATTGTCTTTCATTTGGAAGGCAGAAATGCATCGAAAGTCAATAGGTAATAACAGTTGCTCTACAATTCTGTGTTACCCTAAGTCTCCCGATACAAATGGTACCTGACTTGTGTGGGTAGGCCTAGTGCCCGCGACAGGAAACGGCTCAAAACGCAACGTGGACACACTTCATTTTTACAGTGAATACTGACCCATTTTTTGCAAAGTGCCTAGCTGTAGATTTTGACCCCTAGCTCTGCCGGCACCTAGGGAAACCTAGCAAACATATACAATTTTGAAAACTATACAGCCAGGGGAATCCAGGATGGGGTGACTTGTCTGGCTCTCACCCGGTTCTGTTACCCAGAATCCCTTGCAAACTTCAAACTTTGTCAAAAAAACACATTTTCCTCACATTTTTGTGATGGAAAGTTCTGGAATCTCCATGGATACACAAAATTCCACCCACCCCGCATTCCCCAAAGTCTTCCGATAAAAAGAGTACCTCACTTGTGTGGGTAGGTCTAGTGCCCACGACAGGAAACAGCCCAAAACGCAAAGTGGACACACCACATTTAAACAGTGAAAACTGACCCTTTTTTTCAAAGTGCCTAGCTGTGGATTTTGAACCCTAACTCTGCCGGCACCTAGGGAAACCTAGCAGACCTATACATTTTTGAAAACTAGACACCCAGGGGAATCCAGGATGGGGTGACTTGTCTGGCTCCCACCAGGTTCTGTTACCCAGAATCCCTTGCAAACCTCAAACTTTGTCCAAAAAAACACATTTTCCTCACATTTCTGTGATGGAAAGTTCTGGAATCTGTGTGGATCCACAAAACTCTACCCACCCCGCATTCCCCAAAGTCTTTTGATAAAAATGGTACCTCACTTGTGTAGTTAGGCCTAGTGCTCGCGACAGGAAACGGCCCAAAACGCAACGTGGACACACCACATTTTTACAGTGAAAACTGACCCTTTTTTTGCAAAGTACCTAGCTGTGGATTTTGAACCCTAGCTCTGCCGGCACCTATGGAAACCTAGCACACCTATACATTTTTGAAAACTAGACACCCAGGGAAATCCAGGATGGGGTGACTTGTCTGGCTCTCACCAGTTTCTGTTACCCAGAATCCCTTGCAAACCTCAAACTTTGTAAAAGAAACACATTTTCCTCACATTTCTCTGATGGAAAGTTCTAGAATCTCAGTGGATCCACAAAATTCCATGCACCCCACATTCCCCAAAGTCTTCCGATAAAAATGGTACCTCACTTGTGTGGGTAGGTCTAGTGCCCGTGACAGGAAACGGCCCACAGCGCAACGTGGACACACCACATTTGTACAGTGAAAACTGACCCTTTTTTTGCAAAGTGCCTAGCTGTGGATTTTGAACCCTAGCTCTGCCGGCACCTAGGGAAACCTAGCAATCCTATACATTTTTGAAAACTAGACACCCAGGGGAATCCAGGATGTGGTGACTTGTCTGGCTCTCACCAGGTTCTGTTACCCAGAATCCCTTGCAAACCTCAAACTTTGTAAAACAAAAACACATTTTCCTCACATTTCTGTGATGGAAAGTTCTGGAATCTGCGTGGATCCACGAATTTCCTACCACCCAGCGTTCCCCCAGGTCTCCCAATAAAAAAGGTACCTCACTCGTGTGGGTGGGCCAAGTACCCGCGACAGGCAAGGGCCCAAAACGGATTGAGGTGACATCAAAATTACCTATCACAAAACAACCTGGTTTTGCAAGGGGGGGTCACCTGGGTTTTTGGCCCTGGGCTCGGCGGCCATCTTGGGAAACCTACCATACCCACAAATTTCTGAAAACTAGACACCGGGGGGAGTCCAGCGAGGTATGGCTTGCGTGGACCCCCCAACGTTTTCCTACCGAGGATCCCCTGCAAACCTCAAATTTAGCTGAAAAAAACAAATTTTTCTCAAATTTCTGTGTGGGAAAGTTGTGGGATCACCAGGCTGACACAGATTTCTTACCACCCAGCGTTACCCCAGGTCTCCTGATAAAAATGGTACCTCACTCGCATGGGTGGGTCAAGTACCCGCGACAGGCAAGGGCCCAAAACGGATTGAGGCGACATCAAAATTACCTATCACAGAACAACCTGGTTTTGCAAGGGGGGTCACCTGGGTTTTTGGCCCCGGGCTCGGCGGCCATCTTGGGAAACCTACCAAACCCACACATTTCTGAAAACTAGACACCAGGGGAAGTCCAGCGAGGTATGGCTTGTGTGGACCCCCCAAAGTTTTCCTACCCAGAATTCCCTGCAAACCTCACATTTCGCTGAAAAAAACTCATTTTTCTCAAATTTCTGTGTGGGAAAGTTGTGGGATCACCGGGCTGACACAAATTTACTACCACCCAGCGTTCCCCAAATTGGCATGAGGGTGAGTGAAGGTTCAGAGCGTAAAATTCTATTAACAAGAGATTTCGCAAAAAGGAAATGCACTGTTAATATTTAAAAGGTTAAAAACCTGAACCAATGACTCACAGCTCGTGAGCTGTAAAGCCACGGCAAGGCACCAACCTCTTTACAGGCCATTCACACACCTTTCATACGTGACACACAAGACCATTCACACCGCCAGCCGGGGGCCCAGCACATTACAACATTCACATCAACAGACAGCGCCATTCAAGGGCCCATCACTTTCCTACGCCCACATGACTAACACAGCAATCACACCGGCTGGTGATTGACATAGTGTGTGCAGTGGTGTTTGACTAGCAGAGTGTGTAATGACCAGCAGCAAGTCACTACTCACACACTGCCAGCCAAATGCCAGCCCACGCACACCGCCAGCCAAGCACCAGCCCATCCACACCGCCAGCCCACGCATACCGCCAGCCAAGCACCAGCACACACACACTGCCAGCCAAGCACCAGCCCACGCATACCACCAGCCAAGCCCCAGCCCACACACACCGCCAGCCAAGTGCCAGTCCACGCACACCACCAGCCAAGCGCCAGTCCATGCACACCGTCATCAAATTTCTTTTAACAAGAAAGAAAACACAAATCAATTGGAACTAGATACAAAACTATAACTACAAAAACAACAGCGGTAACTAAAGACATCATTCAAATGCCAACCCTGAAACGGAACAACTATATAAAACCATACAGACCAGGCAGTACACTATTAGACTCACGGTTGCTCCCAAAAACTCTTTTGTGTGTGATACAATCTGAAACATGTGGGCACACACAGCCCAGGATTAGAAGGACAATCAGCACAGTGCATACCTCTCTGCAAACAGGCTCTACATCTCTTACAGGGATTGTTTTTTTTGGGCGTGGGAGGAATTAAATCAGGAAAGTGGCAATCTTTCAATCTTGCCACATCCTCCACCACTCCAACTCTAGGAACACTTGCCTGTTCCACTACAACAAGGCTGCCTATCACAGACTCCTGAAACTGAACAAAAGTCATCTTTGACGCAGGAGAACACTCCTTGAACATAACAAAAGCATTAAAAGTTGCTAAATTGAAGAGATGGCTGGCCAACTTCTTATACCAAATGTAACCCTTACGAACAGCAGTGTTAGGTTCCAACTTCTGATCTACTCTATCGACACCACCCATGTGCTTATTGTAGTCTACAATGCACACAGGTTTGCGCACTTCAGCAACCTGACCCCAAACAGTCACAGGTGAAGTACTGTCATCATGGATGGTAGTCAGCATGTACACATCCCTCCTATCCACAAATTTCACAGCTAGCAGTCCCTCAATACGCAAGGCACTGCACTGATCCCTCTGAAGCTCTTTTGGGTAACTTTTACGGTTAGAGCAGATTGTGCCACAAGCAAAAGTGTCCACTTTGAACAATTCCTTAAACAATCGCACAGCAGTGTAGACGTTATCAAGGTACAAATAGTGACCTCTGTTAAACAGTCCTCTAGCAAGTTCCCTCACAATTTTCTCTGAAACTCCAAAAGTGGACCGGCAACCAGTGGGGTCAATAGTGGAATCCCTACCAGTGTACACCCGGAAATTATATATCCTGTCCTACTCTCAGACAACATATTCATCTTAATTCCATAACGTGCCCTCTTGCTAGGAATGTACTGCCTAAAAACCAAACGGCCCTTGAACAGAACCAAAGACTCATCAACAGCTATTTCTTTCCCTGGAGTATAGATCTCTGAAAATAGATCTACAAAGTGATCAAGAACAGGCCGAATCTTAAAAAGACGGTCACAGTCAGGGTGATCTTGTGGCAACGCCAAAGCATTATCAACAAAATGCAGCATCCGAAGCAAAAGTAAATACCGATCACGACTCATAATTGCAGGAAATATGGCCGTTGCCATCAAGGGACTGGTAGACCAATATGAAGCCAGGGACAGCTTCCTTATCAAGCTCATCAAAAAAGTCAAACCCAAAAACTTCTTCATCTCATCCGGATTTGTGGGAGTCCACCGGGTAGCTCTAGAGCAGGGCCTAAGTCTGGCACTGTTGTCCCTCAAAAACTGTTCAGCATACAAATTAGTCTGCTCAACAATCTCAGCTAAAAATACATCATCCATAACAACTGAAAAAACTGTATAGGCAAAAAATGTTCACAATCCACTCTACACCCTGTATCACCACTAAAGGCAGGCAACACCTGCTGCACCATGTTTGGATCAACCCAGAGTCCAGCACTTCCAGTAGGGAGCCTTGCAGCCTCAGGCTGCAATTCCGATGGCCCTTGCTGCACCATCGACACAACAGTGTCCTCCTCTAAAACAGGCACTTCATCCGCACTGAGAGTAGCTTCATCCGCACTGAGAGTAGCTTCATCATCAGATGATTCCTCGAGGACAGAAAACTCACTGCCAGAATCTTGCACCCCCTCCTCTCCCTCAGATGCACTGTCAGTCTAATAATCCTGCTCAGAAGAAGATTCAAAAAGCATACCAACCACCTGCTGAGCAGTAATTCTACGGCTAGCCATAATCCTTATTAATAAAGGTATTTTGTCAAACAAGTCAACAACAACAAACACACTTTGTAAAATAAGTAATAAACAAAATGTGGCTTTATCACAAAGGCCTATATACTCCAAAACCAGTGCTTAATTTGTGCCGGTGCTTTCCGGTGCTAAGCACCGGCACTTAATTTTCAGGGCCGGGTCTACACGCGATATTGGCTGTTCCCTAAATTCACACGGGTCTCCCCGGTGAAGAGCTGATATTGCATGCGATTGTATGTAAAATAGTACAAATTGGATGCCGCAGCAGCAGCCCGCTTTATGAGGCACACTGTCACACTCAGAAACTGCCAGGGCCCCTGCCTCGTCGTAAATTACAGGTCACTCCAATCAAGCGCTGTGGCCTGCACGCACACTGCTCCTGCAGGCTTGTGATTGCAGCTGAGTTACGGGCTTCTATCAGGCTGACTGTGCTGCACTGCTGCTACAATGTATCCTATTCTGATGCCCGCGGCGCCGCTGAGGCCGGATGTAATGCAAAGTCTGCCCGCGGCGCCGCGGGGGAGGGGACGTCACCTCCGGTCCTGTTGCCAGAGCAGGAAGTTTGCAAAGAAGGCAGCTGGCT
Organism: Calotriton arnoldi; assembly: GCA_963921515.1. Classification (NCBI taxonomy): domain Eukaryota; kingdom Metazoa; phylum Chordata; class Amphibia; order Caudata; family Salamandridae; genus Calotriton; species Calotriton arnoldi. The sequence goes on along the minus strand of CAWUFW010004342.1, from coordinate 35,469 downwards.
ACAAGATGCGTTTGGGTACGGGGAGAGAAGGAGGAAAGATAGGAAGAACTGGGGGCATATTCACGAAGAGCCGTCCAGACAAAGCCAAAAACACATATAATGTTGGGGCTGGAGGCGGCAACTGGCAGAGCAGAGGAACACATGCTGACTCCATAAATCTGGGACAGGATGCCTGGAGGCGCCCCCTCCACGAGTCTTACCAGGGCCATTAACTTAACTCTCAGCAGGACTCCCAGAGAAAGGCTCAGAGAGCAGGGAATGAGTGCAGGTGCCACGGCTGGGCTTTGAATCAAGGCGTGAGTGCAGCTTTCACAGCCAGGCTCCAGTGAGGGGTCGGAGGCGGCTCAGAGAGGCAGTCACTGACTGCGCTGCTGCAGCTGGAATCAGGGAGTGAGAGCAGCTCCCGCAAAGGGCAGAGAGAGTGAGTGCAGGTCCCACGGCTACTGGTTCGAGGGACTCAGGCGCGCCGCGCTGGCCTCGCAGTGCTGTCTGCTGCTAGCACTGGCCTGCCCGCGCTGTGTCTGTAACTATGGCCGCCGCCCTCGGCAAATTAAATTATGGCCGTGCTGAGCCTGGGAAACTGGTAATCATGGAGGGCTCTGGCAGGCGATAGGTTGTGGGGCTCTGGTAGGTGGTGTGGAGGCAGAAGGTAAAAGGCAGCAGCCATCGCCAGTTCTAGCCGTAGTCGGCCGAAACTACAGGCTTCAGGCAGCTTACAACTACAATGTACAGGTAAGACTGCAAAGACGCGTTGCAGCTGTTTTCTATAAAGACTGATGCAGCTGCTATTTGTGCCGTGTCTGTGATAGTTATGCAGCTTGACACCAAGTTGATCTCGGCTCATTATGGTTTGTTGTGCACCGTGCCAAATCCGTTACCCGGTCTCCCTTGACATGCATGAGTCGTGTGGGTTAAGACTCAGAGGTGGATAAAGTGGTTCTGTAGCGTAGTCTGTAGGAGCTCCGTTTTAAACCTCACTCCAGTTTTAGTTTATGTTTATCAGTTCTATAAAGTGGGTGAACACAGCGAATGCCAAACATAGAGACTATTGTTATCTATTTATCTGATGGCACGAGACAGGCGCAAGAGTGACTCTAATTTCACTTACACTTCGAGGCCTCACACATTTCATGCCTCGCCAAACTTCGATCAACTCCAGAAACACACTGAAGCGTTGCGCACTAGGAATGCTTTCAGGCAGGAGCCCTCTTTGCCCGGCTGACCTGTGAGGCCCAGATTTCTTTACCGCTTCAGAAGAACTGTAAATCTCTTTATATGTCAGGAGAAGTGTCTCATTAATGACCTTAAAAATTGAGCACGAGGCCCTTGACCTATTGAACCCTCTTGTATTCTGCTGCTCCCATGCTCAGCTGGTGATGGGAACCTGAAAGTGTGAGGATGAGGCCTTGTTGCAGGTCTCTGTGCCTTTACAACATGGCTGACAAGGCATGCTCTATGAAAGCCAGTTAGGGCTTAATGTGTGAAAAAAAGAAATGCAGGGGCCCAAAGTTTGTCTTTCGAGACCATTGGGAGAACTTCTGAATGCCAGTGTTGCAAACTACGAAGGCTGTCTGGTCTTGATTCCACCTCATCATGGCTCTTTCTTCACTCTGCACTACTCTCTCTCTTGTGTGTTCTTTTTCAAGCCGGCTTTCTCCCTGTGTCTCTGTTTCCCTACCCTTCTCTTCCGCCATTCAATCTTTTTCACCTTTCTCTCTCCTGCTCTGAGTCAAAGTTAGTCTGATGTTGTACAATAAGTCCAGGTCTTCAAAAACGAGGGCTTGTTACCACCACCTGCAACAACTGGCACAAATTAAGCAGGGCAGGAAGGGCAGCACCCAGCGCTTAATTTCAGCTGGTGTTTTCCGGTGCTCGGTACCGGCACTTAATTCTCAACACCTGTATTCCGGTACCTATGAAAGTCTGGCACCTGGTGGCGCTGTCTGTCTAATTTTGAGTTAAGCACAGCAACAGATGTTTAATAATTTAATATACATTATTTATGAATAATATCTACGGCTCACACCATTTTTATAGCTTTGAGTGACTTGACATAGTCTGAATTGTCACACTTCTGGGTGAGTGATGTGTAGTAGTTGTGTTGGTACTGCTATTAGCAGTGCTGCCAGGGAGGGAAAATGCGTGGTGCCAGCTGCAATGGCCTCCCGAAAACGGTCCTGGCACTTAGTTTTTACAAATTAAGCACTGGTTTACTGTGGCTGGAAGTCAACACACCCCGGTTGGATGCCTATATGTGACATTTCCATGGTTTATGGCCTGGATCATGGATGTTTATGTGTGACATTTCCACGTTTTTTGGCCTAGCCCTGGCCTGGATGCTTATGTGTGACATTGCCACGGATTATGGCATGCTTTCTGGCCTGGGTGCTTATGTGTGACATTTCCATGCTTTCTGGCCTGAGGGCTTAAGTGTGACATTTCCACGGTTTATGGCTTGGATGCTTGCTTATGTGTGACATTTCCATGGTTTATGGCATGGGTGCTTATGTGTAACATTTCCATGCGTTCTGGCCTGAGGACGTGTGTGACATTTTCACGGTTTATGGCTTGGGTGCCAGTTGAGGGTGTGGGTGGAGCCAATAGAGGAAGTGGGTTGAGCCGGGAAAAATGGGTGTGGCCTCCGACAAACATTTGAGCACCTGCACTTCATATTTTACAAATTAAGCACTGATGTAAATTATGTAGATAAGAATGTTGATTGAAAGAAGAAAAACCTTTCTAAATTTATTTTTGTCTGTAAAAAGGGGAACTCGGTGAAGCTGTTCTCGTAAACGCTCAGGTAACAATGGCCACTGATTCGAATTAGAATGTTTTGTTTTTTTAACTTTTCATGATGGATTTTTTGATAAAACAATGTACTTTGGTAAAGTCAGACCATTGAAATTATGCGATTTTACGTCTTTGGTGTTTACTATATGATATTTGATTTACTACCACACTTTCCAGATAATTTGCATAGTCAAACAAAAATGTACTTTCTAGCGCAATTGGATGAAAATAACACTCCAAAATATTTGCCTTTTCTTGCTGCATAATTTAGATAAACCTACTGCTTAATTTCGTCATTCATTGCTAGTTTGCCATATTAGTCATCATAATAGTAACGTCTGCAGAGCAGTTTGGGGGATGTCATTGTGATGGTGAAACCGCATTCCACAAGGACCCATTACATGTTAATTCCATAGAGACAGAAGATTTATTATTTCATTGAATCAATGTAGATGTTTTTTGATTGCATATACCCTTTGCTTCGTGTAACGAACCTGGATGAAACTTTCCTCTGTAAGAGCACGCAGATCCCTATGTGGGTAGTAAGGTAAAAAGGGCGTGTTCCTTTTTTTAAACTTCCATAAGAACCTTCGCTCTGCTGCAGCCAACACCACTGAATAGAAGTATTACAGACTTGGGGGCCGATTCCGATCTTGGCCGGTAGTGCTCCGAATCGGATTCGGATTCACCGGATCCGATTCGGAGCCCTGTTTCCCGACCGAATCGTACGCGGGTCCGGCCGAGCGAGTACGATGCAAGCACCCGCGAAATCGCCGACCGACTCGAACGCGGCTTCAACACGCTCCGACCGACTCGCATGGACACGACTCGCACCGCGCTATGGAGACGTTTCCCGGCCGGGTAAGTACGATGCGCGCCGCGAGCAGTCCGACCGACTCGCGCCGTCCGGCTCGAAAAAGCTGTCAGAGCCGGCCTTTGGGGGTCCGCGTCGGACCCCCCTGTACGCGTAGGCGCGCGAGTCGCACACAGGGGGGACCCATGGGTCCCCCCTACCTGTGCATGTACGCCGCGATGCGAATGGACGCGTACACGCTGTAGGGGGCGCCCTTGTCCGCCTCGCACTTATTGCGTCAATGGGAGCCCGCGTACGCGTTGTACGACAGGCTCCTATTGACTTCAATGGGAGTCCGACCGACTCGAGTCCGATAGCATGCGTGCGCATCGTACTCGTTCGGTCGGACTGCTAGGGTCCGATTCGGTCGGAATTCTCTCCGGGTCCGCTCGGTCGGAGAGATTTCCGGCCCGAATCGGAATCGGCCCCTAAGTATGAAATGAAAACTATACTCAGAGAAGTGAATTTCCTCCGCTCATGGCAGAAGGCATAACAAGGCTTGTTTGCTTGGGAAGTTGAGACTGTGGCCTGGCTGCAGGTCGTGCAAGATTTGAAGGTGAAGCTGTCTACCCAGGAGTAGGCTTAATCATGTATAGCTAAGCACAAGAGCACCAATTGGGTGTAGTGCCCATACAATTTATCATATTCAAGATGTATTCCACTTCATCGGTAATCCATTGGATGACATAAGGATCTGTTTGTACCTTGATAAATTCCCAGGCCGGGACCGGAAATGCCCGGTACCCGCTACGTCCAGTCCGGCCCTGAGTGTTGGTGATGTGTGGTTGCCCAATCACATTTGCACTTTTGGCACTTTGCACTTAATTAAGATTTCCTAATAAAAAGATTTGTGTAACTTTACATGTCTGGCTGTCTGTTTGGTCTTTGAGGTGGGGATGATTGTGAGGGACTTTCAGCATGTGCTCGTTTTTCTTGAATGGATCAATTTGCAAAAGGCCCTAGATTTTTAAATGTAAGTTGCGCCTGGGAGCAGAACTATTGGGGATGACCCGACTGATGATTTTCTGCATGGAGATATTTATTTAAACAACTGCGATATTAGAAATGGTGCTACATCCATCACAAAAGCAGCAAAAGCAGCTCTTTCATGAGTAGAGCATGGTCCTCTCTGGTGATGTAATTTCCGCGATGTCATATTTTTTATTACTAATATTGCTAAATAATTATTCATTTTGAACCAGAAATAAACCTTAGCCCTGTATGTACAAGCCTGGAGATAGTTGAGTTTACGGAGTTGTTAAGATGCATTAACCTTGCAATCCAAACCGAAGGGGAGTAATGTTTGCTTGCACTCTTTTCCGAATTTAATGCAAATTGGACGACATGTAGGTTAGAATTAGACCCAAGAAATGTGGGATAAGCAAGAGAGGCAGAGTTACTGGATATCATCATACTATTCTTTTACACATCTAGGCTTGATCTGCGATGCAGTAGTGATGACATCTAAAGACAAGAGAAAACTGTTACTTTGTGTCTGTGGTGCTGGCTTTGGCATATAAAGTCTGATGTTCTGTATGATATACCTGTTTACTATCTCTGTATTTCCAACTCTCTATGGTGGAATAAAACTCAATATTTTACCAGAGCTGAAACACAATTAAATTTGTGATATTAATTGTAAACAACATTATGACCTATTACATATTGTTTTCTAAAGAGAGCTACCTTAAATATTATATGACAGCATTCTGAGGTTTTAATTATGTTCAACGTAATTGGATGAAAACTGTAAAATGAAAAGCGTTCATTTGTATCATGTAGTTCACCTAAATATCTAATAAATATACAGAAGGATGTAATAAAGATATAAAGGTGAGGTTCTTATGACTCCTATGACAGTAAATGTGTGATTTAGTGTTCAGCATTTCTAATGGAGGGCACTTATGTAAACTAACAAGTGCAATGTTGATTTCCTTTTACACAAGTGCTGTTTTAAAATATTTGTGTGACTTCAGTTATGTCTTTTGTCATGTTCCAAGAATAACACATTGGGAGGATTTCAAACCTCTGAATATTGAGTCCTGGCTGCAGCAACTATGGATCATAATTGCCTAGTAAAGATGCTATGGACCATGAGGAACATATACTTTAAGCATTCAAAATGCCATTTACAAGTCCTGTGAGAGTCCTATTGCTCCATGGGACATTAAGCACTTTTTGTCTAACCTGAGTTGTTTAGTGTAGTGCATCTATCTGGGATACAAAGTCTCTGTCCAGGTGGATTCGACATTCCACCCAGCCATCCTCTCCTACTCCTGAAGACCAGTATGTTCAGAAGGTTTGGAGTAGACCATCGCTGAGAGGTAACCGTGCTCAGTGAATACTGACAGAATTACACAGATCAAAATTTAGGCAAACACAAGGAGATGATGGACGGAGTGCTGAAACTTTTCATGGTGCCTCATGGGAACAGTCCAGCCCGAACTGCCAAGCCAGCATGACACCCCTCATCAGCCAGGCTAGCTTGAATCCAGTGGCAAAGTGAGCAAGGGACCCACGTCTGGGCATACCCTGGCAACTTAGGGCGAACAAAGCAAACACAAGGAGATGATGGACGGAGTGCTGAAACTTTTCAGACACTCACCCCCAGTCACAGATCTGGGTTGAATCCATCATCGTTCTTTAGCTCACTTTGCCACCTAAGTTAAGACCCAGCTATATGCAAATCAGTCTTGACCCTGTGCCTCATGGGAACAGTGCAGCCCGAACTGCCAAGCCAGGTCTTCCCTGAACCGGAAACAAGCATCCTGGGACCGGTTTCGGGGTAGCACCCCATATCAGCCAAGTGAGCTTGAATCCAGTGGCAAAGTGAGCAAAATTACACTTGACTCCAGGATGGAAATTTAGACCGTTTCTCAGATATATTGCTGCTACTCATTGTACCTTCTTGATAAAGATGTTATTGAAATTGAGTGGAATATTGTTACTGATGCCTTTTACCAAGGTAAATGCGCGTGTAAGTTCAACTTCTTATGTACTACGCAACTTATGCTTAAGTCCTTGTATGTTACATATCACACCAGCAAAGTAAATGTTGTGATTGTTCATTCATAAAAGATTTATGAGTATCCTCCACAACCTATCTGATAGATGTTTGTGTAAGTAAATCACTTATTAAAAAATCTCTAATTCCAAATGCTGGAATACTACATACAACTTTTTTGAAGTAGTTCCAACAAATGTTCTTGCTAATTTGAACTTTAGAAAACATTCAATCATTTCCCAAAAGCATTACAACTATAACTTCCAACATTTAAAAATTCTAATACAAACATTCTTAGTTGCTGTCATCTTTTCAACAGACTTGTTTCAATAACTGAATGCCAAGTCGGGTCAAAATATATAATGCCACTTTAATGATAAGAACAATTACCCAACTAATTCCATCCTAGTTAAAAAATCACCAAAACATTTTTGAAACCCATATTTTTGGATCATTTTTCAAAAGGGTGTGAACTAATTGAAAATTTAAAAAACCTTTAGGCACTTATTTAGAGTTTGGCAATTAGAAATACTCGATCAAAACATGGCGGACATGTTATCTGCTGTCTTACAAGTGCCACAGGCTATAATGCACTTGCAATTCAGTTGACGTGACATCCGTCATGTTTATATAGCATTATCCTCTCTGCCAAACTCAAAATAAGTCTCTTAATCTTTTTAAAGTTTTTTAACTAACAATTCGAACTTTGCTTGAACAAACTCTATCCACCCTTTTTAACAACTAAATTTTGGTGTCAACAATTATTTAACTAACAGGTTCCACTTTTTAAATCAATCTCACAAACACTTGCCAGGTGTTTACAACAATTTAAAGCATCTCAAGCAGTTTTTCATGCAAACGCTACCAAAAAACATGTATTTTCTTAATTTAGCTTACCATAAAAAATTGCAACTTTTGGGGAATTTAATTACCAATTCCAAACAAGTCCAAAAACAGTTTTTAACTAACTCAATTTTTTCACAGCCCTTAATAATTGCTATTTCTAAGGCAGATTATTTAAGTAGATGTTAATAACGTTAACAAACTGTACTCCAATTAAATGCAAATTTTGGTCCATCATCCAACACATGCTAAAATTCAAGACTTAATTTATGGAGCATTAGCACTGACAACTTGACATTTTTCAAGATTGAAATATCTTCATGAAACTGACTTGAATTCTTAAAAGGAATGCACTGTTCTCCATTCAATTCAGAAACTAGCAAAAAACTTATTAGCTTTACTTCAACTAGAGACACAAATTAAATTAGTTTTCAGTATTTCAAGATGTCAAGCAACTTTTCTGAAAGAACTGCTTGCAAGCAAGTAATCCTTGATATTAAGTAAAGGGATTAATGCCAGTGCAATTATCCCAATCAAACTAATAATAATAATAATAATAATAATAACAATAAATATAATGCTAATAATAATATTATTATTATTAACAATAATAATATTGATGATAATAACACTTATTATTGTGTTTGTTGTTATTATTATCATTGTTGTTACATGATCACTTATATTAATTAATGTATTTTTATTTATATTTATAAATTGCACTTATCACCAAAAAGATATCATGGCACTGGTAGCCTAAAATATTGGGAGGTGCGAATAATAATATTAATAATGATGAAAATAATAATAATAGTAAACCATCCTGATTTTCATTACTATACTAAGCATTGATAAGTGGTTTGAAATTTGACATAAAAGTAAGAGTAGATAAAAAGTAGAGAAAAAAAAGTAGAAAACTGAAAATTATCCTGCAAAAAGCAAAATATACAAATAGTCAGACAACAAGAAAAATGCATTTATTAGCATTGTTGTAAGGATTGTGTTTAGGGAGAAGTTTAGTTCTAGGGTTAAGTTATGTTTCTGGGTTAAGATAAGAGTGAAGTATTGTGTGAGAGATGATGAAAGGTAAGTTAAGAGTACAGTTTATGCTTAGTGTAGGGCTACACTTTGGAAAGAATTACTGATGATGTAAGGGATTGGTTTAGTATTAGGTTAACTTTAGAGGTTAGGTTACGATTATAGTAAGGAATGGTTTAATGGAAGGTGATTCGGTAGGAGCTAGATGGATGGTTAGTGTTAGGACTGTGGTAAGGGTAATGATGAGGAGAGGAATTGGGTTTATGTGAGAAAGTGAATTATTATTTGAGGTGGATGTAAGACAACCACAAGTAATAATGTCACTATTCTTGCAAAGTCCAGTTAAAGTTTCAGTAATTTAAATCTGACTTCAACCTCTGGTAGCTATGCCACACAGCATACGAGCCTAATTTAATAAAATGTGTAAAGCATTCAGAAGTACCAAACCAGTTAAAAATCGATAATACAACATAATAAAAAATCCCACTCCAATTTATAAAAATAGAGAATATTTTAATGAACACAATGACACCAAAACGACAAAATCTAATAAGGGGAACTGGAGATATGAATTTGTAAAATTATAAATGAAAATAGAGCCAACAAGCATGAAGAGCTGACTGCAGGCAACTGGTCACGGTAGACAAGAACAAGAGTAAGGTTGAAGGCAGAATGCGATGGAGTTTGGGTTGGACACACATGTTGGATTGGTTCTGGTTGGAAAGTTACCTTCTCACTTAAAACATTTCCAAGAAGGTGGAGTCCACAGCAGGGCAAGTCTACAGGCTGGATCCAAAGATGGGCTATTTGGATATGAATTGGTGAAGGACGAAGTGTCAGTGAAGACGTCGATGAAGACAGAAAAAGCTCAGAGTAAGAAACATACACAGTTTACACCTAGGAAGCTGTCAATGTCAGTGTCAGGCCTGGTGAAGCTTTCTAGCTTCTGACTTAGACTCTTTTCTGGAAGTCGGATTTCCTCAGCAGAGCAAGGTTTCAGGCTGTGACTAAATATGGTTCAACATGATCGGATGGTCGTTGGAGTCGGGCCCGCTGAAATGGATTTGCTGCTACAGAGAGGAGCATACTGGAAGCTATGGAGAAGACAGGGCCACTGGTGATGCACTCTCAGTGGATCAGCTGGATGATCGGTTCTGGTCCCACAATGGTTCTCCAGGCAAAAAGTTAGCAAATAGTTTCTGAGTCCCACATTTTTAGGTTTAGGCAGGAGAAGTACATTCCAACACCAGCCAAGGGTTCCAGGACTCCAGGAGCAGCACTTCAGCATCAAGACTCACTTCAACAGAAGCCACCAACAAGGTCCAGGGCAGGTCCAGTTGAAACTGGTTAGCTGGGCTTTTCAGGAAAGTAGGCTTCTTGCAGCTTTTGTGTCCCTGTAACCTAATAGGAGGTCAGCCAGCTGACCCTTGGAGTCAACTTCTTAATCCTGGGTACAAGTGGAAACAGATCCAGACCCTAGGGTTCTCCTCACAGGTCGCAACAGCAGGTGCAATCTTTCTTTTGTCTTCCACAGGTCCAGTAGTGTTCTGAAGAGGGTGTCCAGGGGTGCCACATTTACGAATGTCACTAGTCTGTCGGTTGGGGAGACTCCTGGCCCCTCCCCAACCAATAGGGAAAATGTTTCCAGGGGTAACAATACCAATGTGTGCAGTAATTCATGTGAACCCTACTGCAAACAATACCACAGTGCCCCTCTCTACCTAACACTATGGCCCTGATTACGATGTTGGCCAGAGTTGCCTCCAGCCGACATCGCTGCGGATGGGGAACCAACCTTCCTCAGGTCGGCGGTTACGACACCACAATTAGTATGCAACGCGCATAGTGCTGTCGCAAACTTCCATTTTCTAAAAGGAGCTTGTGCGGCGGGCCGAAACCGCCCACAGCGCAAGCTTCCATTGAAAAATGGAGGTTTTGAACATCCCTGCTTCATGAGGTGCTTGAGGAGGAGGGCACCATAGTTGCCCCCCAGGGCCACATGCAGAGGGCCAGCGGGGAAGGGGGCCATGCTAGGTGGCCCCCAAAGACACTTTCCGACAGCAGTTCCATGTCGGCAAGGCCAACATGGAACTGTTGTTGGAAAGTGCCATCATAATCCCGATGGTGGAAACGCTGTTCCTAAGGGGTTATAAGGTCCTTCCGACTGGCCGACGGCTCCTTGAGCTCATTGGAACTGAGTTGGATTCTACGGACAGTTTAAACTCTGACCGCCACCATTGTAATACGGTGGTCATAGTTTAAACCTATAATGTCGGTCGGAAAGCCTCCGACTAGCAGTAGGAGGCTTTCCGACCGACATTGTAATCAGGCCCTAAGATGTCAGAACTTTTCTGTGCAGAGCTCCTATTTCCACCCTAGAGTTGAGGCCAGGGAAATGAGCAACCTTTCCTCCATGGTTACTCAAAACTGATCCTGAGGGCAGCTCCTCTCCCACTGGGCCTGATACCTGAGTGGTTAGGAGGACAAAGGAAGAGGGAAAGCCCAAGTGCTAGCTTCATCTTCCTGTGATAGGGTAGGTCTCTTTGAAGTTAATTAAGCTCCTGGGCACTGCCCAGATAGTCATTCTGTCAGAGGAACATAACATCTCCCCACACCCAAGGCCTTTATCTCAGTTTTGGAAGCATGTTCACACCTCATCAAGGAGCTATTCTGCTCCTGGGTGACAGTTGAACGCTCATGCAAATGGGCTTCTAGAGGCTTTATGCAGGTTAAAGGTGACTTTTTAGAATTCCATTTTGTAAAATATTTATTATAAATGTATTACAAATCCAACTTTACCAATGAATTAGACTTGCAATAAATATTTTATAAAGAGAATAAACCTTTTAGCTGCTTCCTAGGGGGAGATAACATTATTTAAATTTAGTAATAATGCCCTATGCTTTCCTGCTACAGTGAACATAGCTTTGGGAGTCCTGTCACTGTAGGGACATGTTTTAAATTACACTTTTACATGTCCTACTTAGAATACCATGCATATTTGGCATTAAGGCTTACTTAGGGGTGATGTATTAATATTTAACATGTGTGTTTAGGCCTGTTAAACGGGGTGAATTTGACAAATCAAATTTTCAGGTTTAAAACTGCACAGACATGCTACAGTCCTACAATCATGGTTTGCACTGTCACTCTAGTGGTGGCACAATTGTGTGCAGCAGTCCACTAGTGACCTTTAACTTAAAGGCCCTGGGTATACTTTGAACCATATATTAAGTACTTATAGGTAACTTAAAAATGCTAATGTTATGTTATGTTATGTTAAATGTTTTTCTCAAATGCTCAAATACCCGAGGGTGTACTGGTGCTGGCTACAGGTGCAGTGTGAAGAACCCCAGGATAAAGGAGCCTATGCAGTGCTAAATAACCAAGTCTTCAGGGCCTTCCTAAAGGCCAGTAAGTTGGACAAGGTTTTGATATGCAAAGGAAGCATATTCCAGGCTATTGTCGCTCCCAACACAAAGCTTTGACCACCCCAGGCCGCTCGTTTGAGTCTGGGCACTGCTAAGAACTTGGCAGTTGTGGATCTTAAGGGTGTATTTGGCGTATACCAGCTAAACCTGTTTCTTAAGAATTCAGGCCCTAAATCATGAAGTGCTTTTTATACTATGCAAAGGGACTTGAAGGCAATTCTTTGCCTAATGGGTAACCAGTGAAGCTTCTTCATGGGCTTGGACTCCGACTGGTGCTTGGGAAACTTCAGCAGGAGCTGAGCAGTGGCGTTCTGCAAGGTTTGAAGCCTATTGAGCACATGTTGATGTGTATTCAGGTAAAGACCATTACAGTAGTCCAACTTGGATAGCACGAGGGAGGTAACTAACGTTTTCTGAAAATGGGATGGAATAAAATTAAGTACCTTCTTTACCAGCCTGAGAGTGTGGGAAACCCCAGATGTAACAGCATTGACTTAGTCGGTGTAGGTCAGTTTATCGTTAATTAAGACTCCCAAGTTGCGGGTATTACTGACTGGGGTGGGATGGGGGCCCAGGTTTTGTGGCCACCAGGTGGGAGCCCAGAACAAAGACTGAGCTCCAAAAGCAGAACTTCCGTCTTTCCTGAGTTAAGCTTTAAACTGTTATCAGACATCCATAGGCTGACTGCCTGCATGCAGTCACAAAATCTGGTCCCAGTATTAGAGTCCTCATTGGCCAGGGAGATGACAATTTGAGTGTATTCAGCATAGGAAGTAAGGGAGAAGCCAAAAGATTTCATAAGCTCAGCTGAACGGGTGATATAAACATAAAAGAGTGTGGGACTAGGCGAGGAACCCTGGGGGACCCCACAAGTAAGAGAGTATGGCTGTGAAATAAAATTGTCCAGTCGAACTGACTGTTCTCGTCCATGAAAAAATTATTTAAGCAAGTCCCAAGCTGAGCCTGTGAAACCGATGTCAGCTTAGTGATCCATCAGCAGCCCATTGTTAACAGTATCGAAAGCTGCTGACAGGTCAAGTAAGATCAGGCCTGTTCTGCCTCCCTGATCAAGGGCATCATGATCTCCTCTGTTGCTTTGATTAAGGCAGTCTCCGTGCTACGATCAGTGCAAAAGCCAAACTGGATAACGTCCAGTAGATTATGGGCTTGAATAAACTCAACTAGTTGAGTGTTCATTAATTTTCTCTAAGATCTTAGCTGGTAGAGGTAGACATGAGATCTGGCTATAGCTGTGAGGATTGAGAGGGTCCAAGGAAGGTTTTTGTAATAAGAGGGAGCACTGAAGCTTTCTTCCAGATAGTTGGAAAAGAGCCAGACTAAAGCATTAAATTACATATATCTGTCAGTATTGAAGCAATTGACTCAGCAGCAAGCATAGCTACCCTAGGTGGACAAGGGTCCTCCGGGGATCAAGATCTTGTGGATTTGTCCAATCTTATGACCTCATCTCTAGAAGGTGGGGTAAATGCATTGAAAGTAGTGTCCGCCCAAGTGGGGCTTGGGCTGGTAATGCCGCCATGGGAAAAAGTGGACATGGTAAAAAATCTGTAAGGGTATAGCCAATTTCGACATGTTTTAGAGTCAGTGCACATATACTGGACACTGAACAGCAGTGTCCCAGGGTGCAGCATCCAAAATCCAGCAATAAAATCGAGCAAAAATGGGAGTGAACGCACAAAAAGGGGCATTTTACTACAGTCAAGCTTAATTTTTGTTTGAGAATTGAGTTAGGGTAAGGGTTATGATGAGAGTAATAGAAGGTGTACATGATGATATATGAATGGTGTATGGTACGATGTATAAACAAAAAAGTACCAGGACACACTGCCACAAGAGTTAGTAGGAAGATAAAAGTTACCCCCATTAAATGGCAGAATCAACATTATAGAAGGATAAACGTTTAGGGTAAGGATTAAGGAGGCAGCAACAGTTAGGGTTTAATACAAAGGATAATGTATGTGTATGTACATTTTACAAATGCGGTGAAAACAATTCACCTGTTCTACCTCTACATTTTGTTATTTTCCGTAAACATACGTTAGCTTCAACTTTATTACCTCTTCTTTTTAGCTCTACTTTTTGTAGAGTCTAATTTCTCATATACCAACATTTAACTCATCCTTGAAATTCATCCTAATTATATAAGAATTTCAATATTAACCAATAAGGTAAGCATGGTGAGCGCTGATTGGTATTTATTGATGTGCTGCTTGGCAACATCACATATTACAATTTTTCAGATGGCCAAGTACCATACACCATTAAAAAAGGTATCACATTATTTATATAAGTAATATTTCTTTAAACCTTTAATAAAACCAATATTGATGGTCAGAACATGCAATGAGCACAAATCAATGCTGATTTAACAAAACATTTATAAACATCCAAACAGTTTGCTTTTCAATAGCGAGGTCATTAAAGGCGACTACTGTAAAACAGAGTGAATAGAATGGTTACAGTTGCTCTTCATTTCCAACAATGGGTAAAGAAAACAATGGGGCATATTTACATGGAAATGGTGCAGCGCGATGCAGCAAGCAATTTTTATGTGCCGAACTCCATCATTTTCAAACACTGGGATGCGCTGTATTAACAAGAATACGGCGCATCCCTGTGCTCAATCCCGTGCTAAAAAAGCTGCATAGTGCAAATGCTGGCACCTTTGCACCACGGTGCAAGTGTGCCTGCATGTCAGGGATGATTGTGTTTGTGCATGCCTCTGAGCAAAAATCCAAGGAGAAATAAAAGTATTTCTCCTTGTTGCGCCACTTTAATGCCTCATTTTAAAAGGCGTCCTTGCAAATCTGGAGCAGTGTCAAAAAGCCATGGGTGTGGCTGGGAACAACCACAGCAACATCCATTGCACGCCCCTTTGACACAGAAAACTGCGTTGCAGACAGCCATATTTACAAGGCTGTGTTAAGCCATGCAAAATGGCTTAGTGCGTCATTGTAAATATGGACTTGCTTAGAGTGCCAAAGGAGCGTCAAAAGAGTGATGCTCCGGTGGTGCTAGGGGCTTGTAAGTATGCCCTAATGTGTATAACTAGGAAAAAGTAACAAATAGAGACTCTCCCTATAAGAAAGTATAGGGAAATTAAATAAATTAAAAAAATAAATATGACATCATGTAATATTTTATTTTAAACGTATTCAAAATAATTACTATTGATGTGAACTTAATAAAATGAAAATGTATACCTCCTCAAAATAAATTTGTTTACAAAATAAAATAATTTCAATATATTAATTTGATTTATAAATATAAATTTTAAACAATAATTTAAAAAGTGTACCCACCTTACTAATATTTTTATAATTTGTAGCTATTTCAGTTCCTGCCTCCATTGTTGTCTATGGGAGTGTGTTACAGTACCATTGGTTGGCTGTGTCTGGTGCTTGACTTACTGCAAGGCTGGGCTGTAGAACATTTAGCTGTGTTTTGAAACCAATTGGGTAGTAGTTACTTTAGAAATGTATTTTGTGAATTGCAATGGTATTACTCTTATGTGTATCTGTGTTTTGCATTATCATGTCCATCCCAAACCCCTCCTTATTTTCCCCTTAACCCCATCCGTTTTTATATAATTATTCCCCATTTGCCCACCACTCCCTTTGGCCCCTCCCTCATTTATTACAAAATAATATGCTTTTGTGCGTAGAGATCTTCACCACTTGGGTGGATATCTCCACACTGATGGCACGAGACAGGCGCAAGAGTGACTCTAATTTCACTTACACTTCGAGGCCTCACACATTTCATGCCTCGCCAAACTTCGATCAACTCCAGAAACACACTGAAGCGTTGCCCACTAGGAATGCTTTCAGCCAGGAGCCCTCTTTGCCCGGCTGACCTGTGAGGCCCAGATTTCTTTACCGCTTCAGAAGAACTGTAAATCTCGTTTATATGTCAGGAGAAGTGTCTCATTAATGACCTTAAAAATTGAGCACGAGGCCCTTGACCTATTGAACCCTCTTGTATTCTGCTGCTCCCATGCTCAGCTGGTGATGGGAACCTGAAAGTGTGAGGATGAGGCCTTGTTGCAGGTCTCTGTGCCTTTATAACATGGCTGACAAGGCATGCTCTATTAAAGCCAGTTAGGGCTTAATGTGTGAAAAAAAGAAATGCAGGGTCCCAAAGTTTGTCTTTCGAGACCATTGGGAGAACTTCTGAATGCCAGTGTTGCAAACTACGAAGGCTGTCTGGTCTTGATTCCACCTCATCATGGCTCTTTCTTCACTCTGCACTACTTTCTCTCTTGTGTGTTCTTTTTCAAGCCGGCTTTCTCCCTGTGTCTCTGTTTCCCTACCCTTCTCTTCCGCCATTCAATCTTTTTCACCTTTCTCTCTCCTGCTCTGAGTCAAAGTTAGTCTGATGTTGTACAATAAGTCCAGGTCTTCAAAAACGAGGGCTTGTTACCACCACCTGCAACAACTGGCACAAATTAAGCAGGGCAGTAAGGGCAGCACCCAGCGCTTAATTTCAGCTGGTGTTTTCCGGTGCTCGGTACCGGCACTTAATTCTCAACACCTGTATTCCGGTACCTATGAAAGTCTGGCACCTGGTGGCGCTGTCTGTCTAGATGTTTAATAATTTAATATACATTATATATGAATAATATCTACGGCTCACACCATTTTTATAGCTTTGAGTGACTTGACATAGTCTGAATTGTCACACTTCTAGGTGAGTGATGTGTAGTAGTTGTGTTGGTACTGCTATTAGCAGTGCTGCCAGGGAGGGAAAATGCGTGGTGCAAGCTGCAATGGCCTCCCGAAACGGTCCTGGCACTTAGTTTTTACAAATTAAGCACTGGTTTACTGTGGCTGGAAGTCAACACACCCCGGTTGGATGCCTATATGTGACATTTCCATGGTTTATGGCCTGGATCATGGATGTTTATGTGTGACATTTCCACGTTTTTGGGCTAGCCCTGGCCTGGATGCTTATGTGTGACATTGCCACGGATTATGGCATGCTTTCTGGCCTGGGTGCTTATGTGTGACATTTCCATGCTTTCTGGCCTGAGGGCTTAAGTGTGACATTTCCACGGTTTATGGCTTGGATGCTTGCTTATGTGTGACATTTCCATGGTTTATGGCATGGGTGCTTATGTGTAACATTTCCATGCGTTCTGGCCTGAGGACGTGTGTGACATTTTCACGGTTTATGGCTTGGGTGCCAGTTGAGGGTGTGGGTGGAGCCAATAGAGGAAGTGGGTGGAGCCGGGAAAAATGGGTGTGGCCTCCGACAAACATTTGAGCACCTGCACTTCATATTTTACAAATTAAGCACTGTCCAAAACTATACCACTCACTTGCCAGAAGCAGCTAGACTCACCACCACATACTCTGCACAGACACAGTAAGGACCAACAATATCCCACTAAAAAAGAAAAGGAAAGAAAATTACACATAAGACAACGCAAAACACATCGCAAAGAATTTCATGCTCAAAACACTAACTAAATATGCTGCTATTATGACACCACTTACAAAAAATTCATTCATGCATGACAATAATACTCATTTGGAGTAAACACAACAAAAATGTTTTTCTTACCAAATAAATGCAACTAAGCAAAACTGCAGATCAACCACTGCCGAAACCGCAAACAAGAATCAAAAGCTTTGCACTAGAATAAAAAGGAGAAATAAAACATTACAATCACATATGCAAATAATGTACTAGTCCACACACAATCCACCAGCCAAGCAAGGGTGGTAGGTGGGCCTAAAAACATAAGGCCGATCTGCCCCGACGGGGAGCAGAAACAGCCAAAAAATTCACCCTCATAAAGGGGGAGCGACCCTTGCCCAAGGGGTCACTCCCCAACACCAACATTTAAAAAATGTCTAGTGGCTTCTGCCCCCCTTGGGGACAGATGGGCCTGAAAACATATGACCAATCTGCCCTCACAGTGGGCAGAAACGGCCACAATAATCACCCCATAAAGGGGAGCGACCCTTGCTAAAGGGGCCACTCCCCAACAACACAAACACAATCCCTGGTGTCTAATGGGTTCTGCTCCCGTTAGGGGCAGATGGGCCAAAAAACATAAGGCCGATCTGCCCCTAAGGGGGGCAGAAACGGCAAAAATATTCACCCGCATATAGGGGTGCGACCCTTGCCCAAGGGGCCGCTCCTCAACAACACAAACAATCCCTGGTGTCTAATGGCCTCTGCCCCCCTTGGGGGCAGATGGGCCTAGAATCACAAAAATAAATGATCCCCAAAGGGGAGCGACCCTTGCCTTAGGGGCCACTTCCCACAAACATATTTTTAAAAAAAACAAAATCCCTGGTGACCTAGTTGGCACACAATAACATGAATTGTTTATTTGGCCTGATCTGCCCTTCCAGGGGGGCAGAAATGGCCCAAATAAATGCTACCGAAAAAGGGCACATAATTCGCGCACCCAACTGTCGCACTGCTGAATGGGGATAATCCCTCAAGGTAAACCACTTCCTCCAAAGTTCACCATTTTTATCACAGTATACCAAATGTATTTATCAGTCGTTTGTCAATGTTCTTTCATGTTCAATCACCATGGAGACAGAATGGTTGCGCCTGAATACTTTATTCACCAGTTTATAAATGCTCCACAAAGGGGAGCGACCCTTGCCTAAGGGGTCGCTCCCCAAAAACATATTTAAAAAAAATAAATCCCTGGTGGTCTAGTGGGCACAAAGCTACTTTTTTAATAATTTTTGTTTATCGGGGCAGAACCGGCCAAACAAATTGCTCCCCCAAGGGGAGCGGCCCTTGCCCAAGGGGCCGCTCCTCAACACAAAGGGCATTTAAAAAAAAAAAACGGTCATTCCTGCTGCACGATCGCGGCCCATGCGTGATCCTGCAGCAGGAATGCTTAAAGAGACATAGGAGGAAAGGAAAACCCTTTACTTTCCTCCGAGGCCTCTTTTTAAAACCCCCGCCCTCCCCGAAGAGAAACTTACCTCTTCTCCTGCCGACGCGCTGGAAGCAAATGGCTTCCAGCGTGTCCGGTATCCTCTAATGACATCAGCGCGGCTCGCGTGCTGACGTCAGTAGATGAGGTGGCGGGGGGCAGCGGAAGGGCTTCCCCTGCCTTCCCCGGTGGGTGCAGCATGAATGGCGGCCCACGGGGGCAGCGCCAGCGCTTCCCCCATGGGTGGGTGCTAGGACGGCTGGGAGCCGTCTGACGCACACGCCCACCGTGATGTCGGACGGCTCCCGGACGTCTGGCGCACGGAAGGGGTTAACAGGAGCCGGTGGTTTCAGGTGCTCAGCACTGGTACTTAATCATCAACACCTGCGCTTTTCATGAGCACCAGTTAAGGACACATTCATTTATGGGAAGATTAGGCGATTCGCGCAGAATCACAGGATGTCGAGCGGACGGCGAGACTCGAACCTGGTTCCACAGCGCCGAAGTCGACAGCTCTGGCCATTACGCCACATCCTCTCCCCACTTTGATGGTTAGGAGTTGATTCAGTTTTAACAGGAGAAATGGGCTGGTGCAAGCTGCCTCCTGACAAGAGCCCCGGTACTTATTTTTACAAATTCAATCAATCAATCAGTCAGGGAATTTTAAAGCGTGCTACTCACCCGTGAGGGTCTTAAGGCGCTGGGGGTGGGGGGTACAACTCCGGGTCAGCCAAAAAGCCAGGTCTTGAGGTTCTTCCTGAAGGTTTGCAGAGTAGGGGAGCGTCTGGGAGCTTGTTCTAGGCCTTGGCTGCGACGTAGGAGAAGGCTCTTCCACATGCTCTGGTTCTG
This sequence comes from Calotriton arnoldi, assembly GCA_963921515.1. Classification (NCBI taxonomy): domain Eukaryota; kingdom Metazoa; phylum Chordata; class Amphibia; order Caudata; family Salamandridae; genus Calotriton; species Calotriton arnoldi. The sequence continues at coordinate 15,730 of CAWUFW010004342.1, read as the reverse complement.
AGGATGCACGGGGTTTGTCCTAGGGCAAGGTCGGCGGAGCGGAGGTTTCTTTTGGGTACGTGGAAAGAGACTCTTTCGTTGAGGTATTTGGGTCCGATGTTGTGGAGGTATTTGTAGGCGTGGGTGAGGAGCTTGAAGGTTACTCTCTTCTCGACGGGGAGCCAGTGGAGGTCTCGCAGGTGTTGGGTCATGTGCTCGCGTCGTGGGGTGCCGAGGACGAGTCTGGCTGCGGTGTTCTGGATGGTCTGGAGTTTGTGTAGCAGGGATTGGTTGATTCCAGCGTAAAGGGCGTTTCTGTAGTCCAGTCTGCTAGTTATGAGTGCGTGGGTGACGGTCTTCCTGGCTTCAGGGGGGATCCATTTGAAGGTCTTGCGGAGGATGCGGAGGTAGTTGAAGCAGGTGGAGGCGACGGCGTTGATCTGGCGAGTCATGGTGAGAATGATGCTGAGGTTTCGGGCGTGGTCCGCGGGGGTAGGTGGGTTTCTGAGGTCGGAGGGCCACCAGGTGTTGTCCCGGTGGGGCAGGGTCCGAGTTGAGCTTTAGGCAGCTGCTGCTCATCCAGGCTGCGACGTCTTTCATTCCTTCCTGGAAGCTTAGTCTGGTGTCTCCGGGGTTCTTCGTGAGGGAGAAGTAACCACTGATAAGAGTACTAATGTTAAATTAACTGTGCTGCTTCATCAATCAATTCGTGGATACATCAATAAGTTACCAATGGTTGACTACTAAAATTTTAATCCTTAGCTACCATCTTACTGTTTCCTATCAAAGCAGCAACTTTGTCCCTAAACTTTACAAATCTAGCAGTGAGTCTACAGTCGGCTCCCTGAAAGCAATATTCAATTGCTTCCAGAGTATGATTGTCTAGTTTGCGAAAGATTGGTTTAAGCATTGTTCTTCTCTCAAAAGTAAAAGTTGGGCAAACACAAGTAACTTGTGCTAGTGATTCACAAGTTATTTGTGTTTGACCAACTTTAACTTTGAAAAGAACACTGCTTAACAATTTTTTTAACCATGAAGTCTTACCCAAAATAAGTAATAATTTAAAAAGTGGTTTCCAACAAGGAGGGACAAAATATGTCTTGCCCCAACAATCCTTAAGATGTTACTGGGTATCAGTATCTTCGCTCTACTTCATGTAATGGGTCATTTAGCATATTGAATGATGAATACAGCCAGCATGCACAGCGAGGTGTCCTTCTTGGTGAATATATCGAGATGTCATTCTTTGGACTACTTCCTGCAGAGGATTCCTTCACCATGCCCAAAGAAATATCTTGATTTTGTTGTGCTACGAGGTAGAAATCAATGAATAACAAGCTCCCACACACCCTTGTTGCCCTTTCACAGGCCCCTTTGCTTTAGCTTCTACTGATCTGGAGGGAAGATCTCACTTATTTCAATGTTTGAATATTTACTCTCTGCAACCATGTTTGTCAGCCAAGGGTTACTCCTTTATCCTGATGGATGTCATCTTGGCTACAGAAGTGGGCCTGAGGCCATCAAGAGATGACGTGCCCTCTGCAGAGTGCTGCATCTCCTTGGTGGAACTGGGGTGGTAAAGGACATGTTGATTTTTTTTTTATTGGACTTTTTCAAAACTATGAAACTCTGGGCAGACATGTAATGTCCTGCAAAGCACCTGGTAATCTTTGTACTAGAGATTACTAGTGTCTGAAGGAAGAGAAATCTTGAAATCTGACACAAGCATAAGCACCTGCCAACTGACAAGTGTTGTCCAAAGAATCCTAGGATGGAGCTCTCTTTTCATGCTTTACATTCCAGACAGGGACAGCCACTGTGTTATCCTTCATGTACTTTTTCCAATGGCTGCCTGGACAGCCAAGCAGCATCTCTGTATATATTTTCCTCAAACTCCCCTCTGATAACCGTGCATGCTTCAGAGCCGATCTATAGAATTTAAGCAAATGCTTAGTTACTGTGATGCGGTTCACCACCTTTTCTTACTTTTCCTTGCTAGAGTTAAGAGTCTGCAAATCTATGCATCGGAGAGGCGTTGGGTGTCATCATCATTTTTCTTGCCAGAACTTGGAAGTCTGCTGATTAATCAGAAGCAAGTGTAAAAGATGAATATAGATCCACTGGTGCTACTGTAATTACATTCATTAATGATAAACAACGGCAACACCCTCGGGCAGTTAGAGAGCATTGATTACTGCAGGAGACACGCAGTTTCATGTCTGTGTGCCCATTAAATATTTATCTCGCTGAAACCTGTAATCCATCTGCATGCACAGAAGACAAACCACCAAAAAATTGGCACCAGCTTCCAAAGCGCTTCTGCTGAGGAAAGCCATTAACCAGCCTAATTATCTACACATCTTCTAAATTAATAGGAAATCACCACAATCCAGATATCCACTGCGCTCCACTCTCTTCCTTCCTTCATACCAGCTGATTATCTGAAGAACAGACTTTAATGGCAGGAGATTAAAAGGAAACGGTTCAGGCAGCCCCGTTCCACCTCCTTCTCTCGTCTCTTTTGCACCTTCAGGCATTTGCTCACATAAAAGTCCTCTTTTGCATCCTTCCTTTTTATGAAGTGGTCCTGTGGACATGTTTACAGGGCACAAGAAGCCCTGACATGGTTGGGGACTAAATCTGCAGGCAAGCTCTTAAACCAAAAATGTGTTTACACGTATATTTCTCTGTTTATTGACGAGATATAGGGCAGGAGGTGACGTCAGTAATTTCTTTTGGGAGAACTCAGCAAAATCAATGGAGGGCAAAAGTTTTTGGGGATGGTGGTAAAGGCTGGTGGGCCCATTTGTGTCTATAGTAAACATTTGCTATGTTGGGAGGGTGAAAATGACTCCAAGCAGGGTGCCATGTGCACTAAAGAAGAGCACTCTGAGAGAAATGCATGTAAGATTTTCTTTCAATGTTGACACTGCAGGATGAGTTTCACAGCGAGCCAGCATCTGTGAAGTGAAGAAGATGAGTGAGGGGAAAGTCAGCTTTTTTCCTGAATTTTATCTGGTGACTTTCATAATATTCTTACCTGGAAGGAAAAAATGGTTATGGGTGGCAAGGAGCCAACCTTTCAAAAGGCGTATTGGAGGAAAAACAACAAAGTTTCACAGATATAAATTATAAATCAATTACATAAAATGCGACCGCACCAGAGCAATTGTCTGACAAAAGTTTTGCCCGGGTTTTCCAGATACCTTTATCAGGTAAAATTGTATATAAAAATTAATCATTAAAAGCATCGATATTTCTGTTGGAATGCAAGCCATCATGCTGAGGAGTTTAGGGAAAAGCAGGGCAAATGAGGAAGGTCTTTTTCACAAAACATTTTGCAAATACAAGTCAAACTTTTATGCGCCAACCACTGTCATCTTGTACCACAAATCAGGACTGGACTGGAAACTCAAAGTAGCCCTGGCAAATTTTGTCTAACCAGCTCCCGAACAGTGCACAGTAAGTGCAGTGAGCGAGCCTGACCACTACAAGGAGAGTTTGGGGGGTTCTCCCCAACAAAATTTGGGCAAAAATGGTGCATTTAACAACACATATTTCATCATATATTCAATTGTATTCACTTTTAAAGCATAGTAAATGATGACATTACAGTGCACCAGGATTGAACAATCTTTGTTGGGGCCCTTCAGTGATTCCCTCACTATCACCTTCTAACAGTGCCCCTCATCTCACCATAGTCACTCTCTCACATGTATTTCATTTGTTTTATAGTGCCTCTCATACCAGTGCAGGGTATCAGAGCACTTTACATCACACACAAATACAGAAACAATGAATCATACGTGTGTAAATCAGTATATAGAAAATGTTACATAACACAAAAGGGACTACAAAGTGTAGGATTCACATGTCATTCATACTGGTAGGCATTTTTTAAGAGTACTTGGTCTAGAGAAGCACAAACTCAGGATTCAGAGCCTAACACAGTGGTTAGGGTTGGCTTTACTAATAAGAATTTATTTCTACCAAACCCTTTTTTAGCAACAATAGGATAGTGAAAGACTCGGAAAAAAACATAACTTTCTAACCTGAACCATGTAGTTTGCATGCAGCTCTTTCAGGACACTTCACAGGTCACTGTGCTATATTATGACTGTAACAGGAAACAGCGGTGGGGCCGAGGGTGGGGTGGGGTGGGGAGGGGAGTGGACAGACGAAGGGATAGGGAAAGTAAAATTAATAAAATCACTTACCTTGAGCTCGCCGTATTGCTGACTCGGCGATGCGGCGAGCGTAAGATAAGTGGTTTTATTTTTTTAAATTTTACTTTCCCTATCCCGTCATCTCTCCACTCCCCCCCACATACCCACGCCTCACCGCTGGTACCTGTGCCAGACGCGCCTGCAAAGATGGCAAACAACTGTAAAGTCACAACTTTGTGGGATTCACAAATATTTTCAATGCATTTTTCTCACTAATGGCCCACATGAATTTACACCAAAGAAAAGAATGGTCCACATATTATGTGGAAAAGCAAGGAAAGGCATTTGTCCTTAAAGAAAATGTGTTTCATTTGGAGAGAAAAAAAAGAAATGTGTGTTTTGTCATAGATTGTTGTTAACCATTAGACTGTGGATTTTCTGCTCTGCAGCCTCGTGGTTGTAGGGCTCTGATCCGGATTCTGCAACTTGTTTACCGCTGCACATCTGCCAATTTTCACAGTCACAAAAACATTGTAACTCCCCAAAATAGAGGCTGAGCCAACGACTTTTAAGAATTCCTTATTTTGAATAATCAGCCCCAATGTCTTTTAGCGCATGTACCATCTTAGCGCCTAACTGTTCCATATCTTAGACCTTATTTTTGAGAAAGCGCAATCCTTCTACAATGGCCACCTTATATCAGGAGAGTGAGCAGTATCTGGCCACAGTGGCTTCAAATTTGCCTTCTATGATCCGTCATTTGACAGCATTCAATCAAATAACCTTAGAAACTTGTCCGAGTGTAGGTTTAATTCACTATCTCTTGTACTTCTCATTAGCAGGCAACCAACATAAGCTTGGGCTGCGGGTTCTGTGTCTGTTTCGGGTAAATCAATCTTTTATTGTTAGCTGGCATAGTTTTTTGGCATCCAAAGGCCTGCTGTTTCTGAGATATCCCCTGTGTGGTCCTCTTTTATCAGTGGGAGTGGATGCCATCATCTTGCTCCCGACCGTGAGAATGCCGGCACACCACCAAAAGGGCTGACTTCACTTGATGTCAGCCACACTGTTGAACGGATCTTGTGTCAGGAATTCCCTGCTAATTGTATGTTTTTTTTATGTTCAAGAGGAGCACATCTATTCTACTCTGGATAGATCCACCCAATCATTCCTATAGTAGACTGGCACTTTTTAAGTTGATCAAGCAATATCTAATAAATCCAAAGTCCATAGGTGCACCTACTCTTCTCAAACGTCCAGCCTATGGTACTGCTGCCCTTTTTCTTTAGTAGTGTTATGGTTTTACTTTGCTGAATAATCTAAATTTATTCAGTTTCTGCTTAGAGGGGTTACACCAAAAGACTCCTCAGGCTTATTCACCCATTCCTTTTCTGCCACCATCTTGTGCAAGTAACTGGACACCTCTTTGTGGTCCCACTTCATTGTAGGCTAAATTGCAGTGCCTTCAGAGGAGCATATGTGACACTGAGATCTGCCCCGGGCAGGTGGAGAGCTCTACATATACAGTGGCGGCTCACATAGGGCGTGCTGCGGGCGGTGGGGCGGGGAGGGGCAGGGTGGGGGTAGTAACTTGGACATACGACGGAACGGAGGAAAGTAATTATTACGTTCCTCCGTTCCGTCGTATGTCCGAGTTTACTACCCCCCCTTCCCCGCCCGCCCCACCGCCCCGCAGCACGCCCTATGCGAGCCGCCACTGTACATATGGTGGGCTGCAGTACATCAGGGCAGCAGAGTATACGTTGCAGGTATGAATACCTTAAATGACTCTAAACTTTAAATAACTCCCTTAGTATTCATATATGCAGCATTCTGAGATATAATCTCACACGCAGTGCCTTGATTCATCCCCGTGGAAACCTGGATCCTAAGTTTACACTGTGATCATTATCGTGGATAAGACATTGTCAGTCTTCTATAGTAGCAAAATTAGAAACTGATCATAATGTCACTCATTGGTTAATTCCAAGGCTACTCATGGAACTACCAGGGCCCTGAAAATGAACTTTTTTGATTGTGAGCTGATATAATTACACTTCTTAATATTTTCAGCGCATCTTCTCAGTTGAATGTGTGTCTGGTCTATGAGAATAATTACCTGAAGGAAACCTTTAGCAACCAGGGAATCAGAGGTTTATTTCAATCTTTTAACTCTGTGGCCCAAATCACAAAGATTTTGCTGTGACGTACTCTTGCAGTACTCCTAAATACCAAGAGTAAGCCAGGAATAGGACAAGAAAATGACTGTACTCTTGTAGTACTCCTGATGTAAGAAGTACTACAAGAGCAGGTCACACTTACTCATACTCCAAGCTTTGTGTATCTGGGCCATGAACTGTAGTTATTAATCTTTTTTAAGGGGGGCTTTTTAAGACTTATTTGTTTTAATTCAAGTCAAAGTCACTTTATTCCACGAACTATCGCCATCAAAGGTCACAGTAATATAAACATAAAATGTGTTCAAAAGGAGCAGATAAATAAACTTTAAGACAATAAAATGGCAATAGTAATGTTACTAAAATTACATACACATAATAGATAAAAATGTAAACGCCTAGTAGCACACAGGTGAGCTACCAAATAGTATACGTTCAACATATTTTAAAGTGCTCTTGGCCTGATCCTCCACATGGCCATTAAAAACCAGACATAGAAAAAAACACAAATTGCCTGTTGTCAGACTTTATGATTCAAAAATCTTCTCTGAAGTCTCCACTTACTTCTTGTCAAAAAAACAAGACATGTTCAATTGTTACAGACCATGTTATACAAAACGGAAAATGAGCATTGCCAGAATTTGCCTTTTGCTCCCAACTAGTGGTAAACGAGGTAAGTGGTAGGGTCCCATATCTAAATTGCAGGTATAGCTTCTTGGCAATGCAAGGCTCTATTTCATCCAAGAACTGCTCAATCTGAAAGCTATCTTTTAATATTAGAAAGGCCAATGTCAGGGGACCCATGTTGGGTTGGCGTTGCAATAAGCCTATTTGATGTTGCCAATAAACCCTCTTTATCTGCTCTTTGGAGGTCACACTTGTCTCTTCAGCGGCAGTCCACAGGTTCCCAAGCCCAATGCCCATTAATGTGGATCTGACGTGCCTAATCCACGGAAGGTCGCCTGCTCCTCGGAGACACAGAATCTCGGCCAGCCCCTGCTGGTAAGGGCTCAGTTTCTGGATTGCCCACAACCTTCTCCAGAACAAAAGGGGTCGAAGCCTAACTATAACTGTCATATTTCTAAGCCCCAGATCTAACTGCAGGGAAGGCAATGGTATGCTAGTCAGCAAACCAATCAGTTGCTGTATAAAGCGATTTTCTATGGTGGTTACGGATGAAACAGCTTTATGTCCCCAGAGTTCAGCGCCATGCAATGCAGACCCAAGCGCCAGATGGTTGCAGACCTGCAATACTGGCAAGATGGGACAGTATTGAGAGGCCTTGGTTTTCTTCAACAATCCCAAAGTAGTTTTCTGTAATCTAAGTTTGTACCTGGAAATATGGGTCTGCCAGTGGAAGTGCTCTTTCAAAACAATACCAAGATATTCAAAGGTGTGGACTCGCTCCGGGGGGGTCCCTCTCAATATGGGATTAGATCAGGTGGAGCAGCAAGGGTAAACAACATGATTTTATTTTTTCCCAAACTAATGTCAAGTCCCCTCGTTATACAAAAGTTGTCAAATCTATCTAAAATGTTTTGCAATCCCATGGGAGATTTTGAAATTAGCAGTGTATTATCGTCAAACATCATTGTTTTATATCGTTTTCCTGGCCTTTGGCCTGTGTTACATTTAAGATGTCTTTCAAGTGGGTTTCAGGTTTCCCATTACTTACTAAATGTATGGAGAGTACACTTAATCTTTGATGTCGTCAAGGCCAGTCCACAAAACAGAGACCAAGACTGCTATTCGATTTCTTACATCTACTTGTGGTCATCTACTGAGGCCGACCAAGTATCATCTTTATTTCTCATCCCTCAATTTGCTCATGTTATCATTCAAAGTATTCTGGAATTATAAAACTCATCACGAAGGAAGATAATTGCTTCTATACACCTTAATGTATTTAGATTTGCTAAACACTATTAGCACCTAGTTTGCGTAGGAGGTTTAGGCAATACTTAAAAAGATTTTTTTGTCCGTACCTGTCAGCATACAATTCATTAAGAGTTACTCTTTTAATTTTCCCCTTTCTTTCTTTTTAATGGCTTTAGCTTTAGAGTTTTGTGATTTAATGAACCAGCTAGGGCATCTCCCTTCAGTGTAACTTGTACTCTCTTAGTGAAAGGTCCCTCACTGGTGGCTTTTGACCATTTTATTCCCATGGGCCGCCCCACAAAGTGGGATGTTCACCTTGCAACTGTTTCAAAAGTCTTTCTACATTTTCTTCTTTGAAAGTCATTGTTGAGGCAAATTCCTTTAATTTTATATTTATAATAAATGTTTACGAACAAACATTTTAAATCTGTTTAAAAACAGTGGCCAAGGGAATGGCTGACTGGCATATGGAACATGTGTAATATAAGATCCCTCCTCCTCCACTAGCCAATGGCAAATAGCTATTACAATAAAAGAAGAGAATGTTAGAACGAGTATGCAGAAAAAGGAAGCTGCTGGTTCTTTCTCTGGTTAAAAAGGGCCTTGGTAAATTTGGAAGGGTTGCTATGAGTGAGATCATGCTAAATACAGTAAAAACCCAGTTGTTATTTGTTGGAAATTCATCACAATGGGCTTCTGAGGCAAAATAAAAGCAGAAGATTTATGAGAGTCTCTCTTGCATCACATTGGCCAGTACAACGCAAGAGCTGCCCCACCATGAGTACTATGTGATGCAGCTAAAACAGCCCTACATGAGCTAGCTGTTTGATGCAGCTTTCAAAGAAACCTTTTTTGAGCAAGCCCACTTATGGGAGATGATGTTTAAGAGCCTAAGCCTGGGCGTAGTTCGCGAAGTAGCGCTACGCGAAGCTACGCAAAGTGCAGTTCGCACTACGCGAGCTACGCGTAGCACTACGCGAACTGCGTAGTGCACTGTTCGCAATGATTGCACAGTGCCGGATGCTTGTCCGCACTGTGCAATCATTGAAAACGGCATCTTGCACAGTGCGAGCTGTCTTTTACTGCCGCTCGAGTAGATTTTTACTCGAGCGGCAGCTTTCTCAACGCGGACTGGTAGTTTCTCATCGCGAGCGGTCGCGAGCATACGCGACCACTCGCAATGAGAAACCTGACCTCCCCGCGTTGAAAATCTCGCCGGGAGGTTTATTTTCCACGCTCGCGATCGGCAACTTGATGTTGCTGATCGCGAACGAGGAAAAAGTCTCGCCGGGATGTCATTTTGCTTGCTCGCGGTCGCCAACTTGACGTTGAGGACCGCGAGCAAGCAAAAAATGACCGCTGCACTACGCTACGCTACGCGTGTTTGCACTGTGCTACGTGCAATTCGCGTTGTGCGAAGTAGCGCAAACTTCGCAAACTACGCGAGCGTAGCGTAGTGCTTTGCCCAGGGTTAGCCTCGATGGACTTTATGTAACTTCACGTGTGAAAATCCTCAGAATTCCTCCTGACACGAATGACTGCAGCCAAATATGAATATAACTAGCTATTCTTGGCACAAATTCCTTTCCTGCATTAGAAAGCCGGGTGTATTTTTTTATGTGAAGGAAGTGACCCGATTAGGGCCACCCGGGTCACTCGTGACCACCTCTCAGCCTTCCTAACAAATGAAGAGTCGGTCAGACAGTAGAGAATACAAACCAAAGTATTTATTAGTAATACACTCGAGTGGAGTCCGGTCTGACCAGCCTCCTTGGATTGCTGCAGAGGGACTGACTTCTACCCCCAGGACAACGTATATTGTACATTTTCAGAATCACTAAAGACAGGCCCAGACTGGAATTTTCCAGTTGGTAGCTGGTGAACAAAGAAGACACACAAAGATGAGTTGCAATCCCAGGACCGGGTACATGCTATCTTAGCGTCAAGGTTACTCTGCCCGTACCCGCCGCTCTAAGGGTGGGAGCAGGCCTATCTAGTGCGAAAGGTATGTGATGGCAAAAACAGTCTATTCATTAGTACAGCGAAACTCAACCTTGGAGGAAAACAAAAAAATATATATTGCAGCTGCTTTCTGCTGAGGCAGACAGAGTGAGACAGAAATTAGCTTAGATCATGACTCAAAATGGCGGCTGAATACAAAATGGTGCAGCGAATGCTAACTTTACACTGGCAGAGTGAATGCATAACATTTACACTTCAACAGACCCTCCTTTTAGCATGAGCTAACCAGTTTGTGTTTGAGAGAATGGACGGTGCAGCATAGCGTGTATACAACAAATAAACTTCAAAGTTCAGAGCACTCCATGTATTCGGCATCAAAGGAAGAGGAGTCTTCAAATATACCCTTGTCTATCTGCATAAAACTATCTATCTCTTTCTGAGTCATAATCACAGCATTAGTGTCATGGATGGGCGCCTTCTGCTTTGGGGTAAGGAGTGTGATACAATAGGTGCAACAGGCTGGGAGGCATTGTATACAGAGGCAACAGGTGAGAAAAATACCAACGACTACCGCTAGGAAAGCAAGGATCTTCCAACCCCAGGATGCAAATATGCCCCAAAACCATCCAGAGAGTGTCCAGGTACCATTTTCTTGGTGTATGTCGGATGAAAGTCTATGCAACTTCTGTATGGCAGCATATACGTTGGGGGCCTGGTCTGGGATGTATACACAACAGCTACTGCCAATGACACAACAGGCCCCTCCCCGGTCAGCAAGGATGATGTCTAACACCATCCGGTTTTGTAAAGCAACAAGCCTCGTAGCCTGGAGCTCAACTGTGATATTCGTCAGAATCCCAGCTGTTGTATTAATGACCCGTTCTACAACTCTGGTGAGTCGACGGATATTAAGGCTGTTGGACATGGGGCCCCAAAAGGGTACAATACCTTTCATGGCATCTGTGACCTGTGCAAAGTGGTATCTGTCTGATATATGTCAACTCGGGGCAGGTATGCACTCCTGCACTGTAATCAATGATCCTTATGCTAATTGGACAGTGCTATATACACTGGGGGAAGAAGAAAAGAGAGATAGCATACACCTGACCACCCCCTAGGAAGCCAAACATAAGCTTGGGAGCCGCAAACAAAATAGACATTATATGGTGGGAGCAAAGGCGGACTACTAGTCATGCTCAACGTATATGTGTAATTGCAATTACTCTTCCCCACTTTCACCTTTCCAATTCCCCGAACACAGAAACCAGCTGTTGTATTGACTACTGGTACTGGCATCGCTTTATCCTTTGTAATATTGCATGTTTGGAAAGATCGGAAATATTCAGTAGCATTGAACCCCTGGAAATCTAACATTTCATTTTGAAGCCATGTTTCGTTTTTTACCTGCTCATATACATTCATGCAAGCTGTTGGAGACAATGTACCAGGGGTCTCTTGTTCTCCTAGCCTCGGGGAAATATACACTTGATGGTAACGTATATATTCTAACACAGTGCGGGAGTCATCAGATGTCATATTCATAGCAGAGAAATGAAAATGATAATGCACCATAGTAAACAGTGCAAACAACCCCTCGCAACTTCCTAGATAGGATAATGGCATCGACAACAAAACATCACTCTTATGTGTAACTGAGGGGAGCAGTCCACAGATCCAGCAATTAGTAGCATTGGAAGTATCATGGGCCTGATGCAACATTTGTAAAAATACATTGTCTACATAAGTTTTCCGATTTTCTCCTTTGTGAGGGGCCAAAGTAACAAACATGTGTTCAGAGGGAACGGGTGTTGTCCCAATCAAAGAACGTGCAGGATACTTTTCCTCTAAAAACCAAGATATCCCCAACACAAATATCAACACAATTGCAATTATGGATATGAGGACTATTTTACTTTTAGTGGACCAACCCCGCTCTGGGCGTGGAGGTGCAAATGGCTGTTCTTCCTCAGTAATGGGCCGACCGAATGGATACATTGTAAACAAGGGAAAAAGGAATGCAATGGAACCAATGACAAAAGGGGGGCAAATGTTCCCAGTGTCCGTTTGAGCCTCACTGGAAGACTCCTATTGTTCATCAACGTTGGCGCTCTTGAGCAGCGGCGGTGGAGCTGCTCAGTCCTAGCTCGGATCCGTATCCCACGTTTCAGGGTAATGTACTTCCCTCCTGGGGAGCACACTCAGTTTACCCTGTACAATGTCTGAACAATGCACCAATCTCGCCTCTCCCTAAACTACTGTTGCCTGACTTGTCGAGTCCATCCCTGCTAATCTGACTTTTTCTTTGGTGCACTGTTCCTCCATCGGGGGCGCAAATTGTACCTAGCTACTCCAGGCACAGAGGGGTCAGGAAAAAGGGAGTCAGACACAGAGGGGCCAGTGGAAGAAGACTCTGGAATTGCCTTAATCTCCGGGGGCACTGCCGGATTTAGGATCTCATCGTTCTCAGCCTCTGTTTAGGTCCACGTGAGTTGGGCATCTGAAAAGGGAACGAACCGCGGGACATTCTCACACTCTGAGTTCCCGATGCCCTCACGGACCCACTGATCGTAGGGTAAGGGTAGAGGCACTTTGCGGCAATGCTGGCAATGAATCCAATTCTTTTGGCCGGTGACCTTCATGGCGCTGCAGGTGGAAAGGAGCACCTGGACTGGCCCCTTCCACCTCGGCTCCAGACTCTTCTTTCTCTGGAAATTGCGGACCAACACAAAGTCACCAGGCCGAATGTCATGGCCTGGCCCCTCAGGTACTGGTGGAAAGGATTCCTGGATCTGTGGGTGAATAGAACGCAGACTTTTAGTTAACTCATACAAATAATCTCTAAAGAATAGAGGATATTCAATTTCTGAGAATCGACGAGGTCGCGGGATGCCCCAAACGTTTGCCGGGCGCCCAAACACGACCTTGTAGGGTGACAATCCTCTCCTAGAATGGGCTGTTGTTCTTGTGGACAAAAGGGCTAATGGTAAAGCATCTGGCCACTGCAACCCTGTGCTCTCCTGAATCTTTGCCAGTTTCAGTTTGAGAGTACCATTGTACTTCTCAACCAAACCAGCGGACTGGGGGTGATTTGCTGCGTGAAATTTTTGTCTGATATGCAGTCCCTCGCAAACTAACTGGATAACCTTCGCGTTGAAGTGACTTCCGTTGTCACTCCAAATCAAACGGGGCAAGTCGAAGCGAGGAAAGAACTCCTTCAGGAGCACTTTTGCAGTCGCTATGGCTGTATTTTCTTTGGTGGGGTAAGCCTCAACCCACTTACTGAATGCACAGACAACCACCAACACATATTTCAAATTATTGACTCAATCCATTTCTATATAATCAAGCTGGAGGACCTCAAAGGGAAAGGTGGGAGGTGCAAAATTACCAGAGGGCGTGGGGGTACCTTTTCCAGGATTGTGCATCATACACACCATACAATATTTAACTAAATGGGCGGCTGTCTTCAGGATGTTATCATTGTGCCATACAGCGTCTAACAACTTACAAATACCTTTCGCACTAATGTGAGCTGGCCCGTGCGCCATGGTGACTATGGGAAGAACATATGCATCTTGCAGCATCCATCTCTATTTCGCTGACTTATCAGTCCAACACCCATCCTCATCCAAACGTGCTGTGCTTTCCTGCCATATCGCTAATTCCTCAATAGTTGCCTCACTTTGTATCTCCTTGACATTTTCCAATGTATCCTCAAACATTGTGACCTTGGGCACCCACCTAGCGGGACCCGCTACAAACATCTTTGCCATCTTCGTTCAGGCTGTCTCCTTAGCTATCTGATCTGCAAAGGCATTCCCCTTACCCACATTATCAGTAATTTTCCTGTGTGCGCTACACTTTATGATCACTAATCTCTTGGGGAGCGTCAAAGCCGACAAAAGCCTATGTATATGGGGGCTGTGTTGGATCTTCATCCCATGGGAAGTGAGAAACCCTCTCTCTGCCCAGAGCCGTCCAAAATTATGGACTCCGGAGGCATACTGACTGTCAGTATAGATATTGACAGCCAGTCCCTCACTCAACTCACAGGCTCGAATAAGTGCAACCAGCTCTGCAGCTTGAGCCGATTGATAGGGAACTCGTGATGTCTCAACTACTGTGTGTAGTGTCGTGATTGCATAATTAGCTGTTGTAGTGCCATCTGGTAACTTGAAACAAGAGCCATCAACATTTAGTTCCCCTTGGGGGTCAGATTTTGGAACATCAGTCAAGTCTACCCGTCCTTTCGTCTCCTCCTCTGTGCGGAAGATACAATCATGTATATCAATTTCCTCACACTCAGAAGGGAGGGGTAGCAACGTGGCTGGGTTCAGAGTGGCACATCTTTTAATCGTGATATGCGGTGCAAAGAGAGTTAGCTCATAACTGGTCAGACGTGCACTGGTGAGGTGCTGTGTCTTGGTTTTATTCAAAAGGGTATCCACAGCATGGGGGACCATAACTGTGAGGTCAGTATCAAGTACGAGCCCAGCCGATTGTCGTATTGAGACAGCCACAGCCGCGACCGCTCTCAGACAGCTCGGGAGGGCTCTTGCGACAGGGTCAAGAAGCGCATAAAAATAAGCACACTGCCGTTGCTCACCTCCAAAGGCCTGTGTTAAAACAGAGAGCGCACAACCAGCCGCTTTGTGTACGTACAGACCAAACGGCTTCGCATAATCTGGCGTAACAAGCACAGGCGCAGAGCAAAGCGCAACTTTTAATTGCTCAAAAGACTGCTGACATTCAGGCATCCAAGGCAATGGTTCATGCACATCTTTAGTGGTTAGTGCCAGCTGAGGCAACCCTTTTCAGTGTCAGAAGCGATGAGAAGGTCGTCTACATATTGAAGCAATACGTTACCTGAGGGAAGCTTGAGGGAGTCCAATTGGGCTTTTAAGGCTTGGCTATATATACTAGGGCTCTCATTATAGCCCTGAGGGGCTCAACAGAATCTAAAGCTTCTGCCAGCTAGTGTAAAACCGAACAAGTAACAGGAAACCAATGTGGGATCACACTGCTTCACCTCCCAGCAGGTTCGCCCCTGAGCATTGTGGTCAATGCAGTTCACCAAGCGTGTGTGCTTGCAGAATTGTCTCGAGTAATTACAAAGTTGTACTGGCCATCTCTATACACGTGTTTCTGGATCATTATCTGTCGTCAGTAGAGATTAGGCATCAAATATTTGGGGTTGCTGAGCAGGCTGCCAAAGTATTCTCAGGTCACAGTAACTCTCAAGGCGCGCAGGTGCCTCTCCACGAGCTCGTCAGCTCAGCCGGCTCGAGGGAGCCGTTTAAACAGGAAACCAATGTGGGATCACACTGCTTCACCTCCCAGCAGGGTCACCCCTGGGCATTGTGGTCAATGCAGTTCACCAAGCGTGTGTGCTTGCAGAATTGTCTCGAGTAACTACAAAGTTGTACTGGCCATCTCTATACACGTGTTTCTGGATCATTATCCGTCGTCAGTAGAGATTAGGCATCAAATATTTGGGGTTGCTGAGCAGGCTGCCAAAGTATTCTCAGGTCACAGTACCTCTCAAGGCGCGCAGGTGCCTCTCCACAA